>JAJGRX010001004.1:0-677981 GCA_025461125.1 Carex kokanica
TGGCACATTAAATTCAAAAACTAGACATTGTTTTAAGTAAAAATGGCAATTAGGACCATCAAACTCAGATTTTAAGGGTAAAAAAATCAAAAAAGACAACAGACCTTGACAACACAGCCGATCAAGAACTCCATTTACCACGAACAGTAAAAAGAGGCGTCAGCTCTTCTAGCAACAAAACGAAATTTCTTGGATTGTCTCTCCAAGACTTTCCATCTCTCCTCCACCTCATTTTCTCTCTCAAGAGAAGTTTTTAGCATTCCCTTTCATATTTGAAACTTGAGTATTGAAGTTTTATTGTACGAAATTTCTTCTCTTTTGCATAATTAAAACCAGATTTGTGAGCAGTAAACGAGAGATGATTCTACATGATTTCGAAAAGCAAGTCACAATTAATGACTTCTTAATTTGAATTTTGTAAACTATTTTTTTCAATTTTTAATAAAACCATCCATATAGATTTCAAGGTACTGTGGTAATAACACCCATTCTTTCCTTAATACGCTCAAAGCACAAGTAAAACTAGAAAACACTTATTGCATAACCAAGGCTCAAAATCATTATTCGTTAGATCAGAGCCCTGAGATCAGCATACATTGCTACTAATTTGCTATGAGAACAGAGTTGGATGCTTCTTCCAGTTTGGAGAGGATGAGGGATTAGGGTAAGTATTTTGAACTAGGGATAATTGTTTATTAATATTATTTTTTATTTTTAAGTTACTAAATTGGGTATATTAATAATATAAGATAATTTAGATGGGGAAATAATTTAAGATTTTGATGGAGAAATACCTAATTGATGAAGTTATGATGGGTATATATCTAAATTTCTCTTTGTTTAATGTTAATGACATGCCGTTGCACGATTATAAATTTCATCATTACATGTTGAAAATAATAGTTTAGTTTTGTTAAATATAAATATTAAGTGTTTATATGTGATGAGGAAAATCTTGTTAGCTAATAAAATTTATAACTCAGTTTTGGGTGTCAATTCGCAAGGAATACTGTTTAGAGTCTTGAACGATCAGATCTCAACCTTTCGAAAGACTAGACAAAATCTGAAAATTGAGAGTTGTTGGTTTGATCTTTGAATTTGGCGAAAATTAAAGGTAAGTAAAGTAAATAAGATGGTAATGTGAATTCCTACTCAATCTATTTTAATAAGGTCTCATTCGGTATTTGGTTTTCATATGTTGTTTGAAGGATTTTAATGCAATTTAGTGACTGTCGTTTTTACATCGACACAGCCGCCATACCTATCAAGAGATTCGGCTAAGACCTGTCTTAATTGGCACAAAGAGTTCTGTGATTAGCCCATAAATTTCAAACTTCACTTGACTGGATTTTTCGCGTCGAGACTCCCATGTATATTTTTGTTGGTCCAACTAATGATATCTTCGTCTAAGGTTTCCACTACTAATTTAGTATTTTTATTCTCCTTATCCTTACTCAGTTAGCCCAATAGTGTCTAACTTCTAGGTGTGACCATCACTATGGCGGACTAGACTAACAAACGAAATTAAGTAAGAATGAACATAAAGCGCAAAAGCAATCGAACCAACAAAAGACCAAATAAAATTATATTAAAACATCATGAGTAACAAAGTTTGATGCCAAGTCCTAAGAATTTGAACTTAACCGCAGAACGGCATATTTACAACAAAGATATAAGAGAAAGATACAACCACAAGATAGCACCCTCCTACTTTGTCTTTATGCATTCCACTCTTCTCACTTAGAAAATAAACTTAGATCTAAGAAATATCCAAAAGGATTCCAAATATATCTTCTCCTTTTGTCTAGGAGTCTTGAATAGGAGTTTAGGGGCGTCTGGAGATGATTGGAGTCCAATAAACCTGATCTGGATACAACTGTCACGAATTCAAACGAAATGTTGCCTCCAATACGGACCATACCGGCTAGTACTGACCGTATTGCCCCTGTGTGAAAGTTGGGCGCTCCAAGAGTTAATGTGTATTCCTTCTTGCTTGATCTGTATTGGACTGCTTGGTCCATACTGGCTGGTACAGACCGTAACAGAGACATCTCGTTGGTGCATTGCTACTCAGATTAGTTCAATTTTTGCTCCAATTAATATAAAATACTCCAAAACATGATTCTTATGTTAAATAAAAAGAGCAACAGTAACTGATTTCTCATAATAATTAAATATAAAAGTGAGATTATTAAGTAAAATCTAAGTCAAAATCTTTCGTATTTTATCGGATCAATATGTATAACATATTTTTTAAAACAAAAGTAGATATTAAATACATTTAAGAATGAATAATAAAGAGAGCATTAAAAAGTAAATTCAACATATTATTTCAATTAATTAGGAGTAAGGCGGTTACAATTTTATGAGGGGCCAAAACTTGTCATGACAAGTGGGCAGCTCTGCTCATTACATAGTTAATGCTTATGTATAGTGAACAAAGTTTATCAACACGCGCATGATGTGTATTCGTTGAAGTTGGAAGACATTCTTTTCTTTTTTTCTTGGGTCAAAAACCCGTAGGAAGTTGGAAGACTATTTGAAGCTGACGCAAAGCGTAATTACTAGTTGAGGTTTGCTCCACACGGAAGTCATATAGCATGCGTTTGTGGTACCGCAAAGAGATCCCAATTCTGTAGAGTTGTATCCATTAGAGAGGTGCTATTTTTATACGATTTAGATCTTATTTGGAATCGAACTGGATCTGAACTAGAATAGAATCAGATTTGAATCGGACTGAATCGGATCTGATTAATTTAGATAGGACATGGTTTTAAAAATATAACCGGTTAAATTATGGATACGTTACGAAATTAATAATTTAATATCTTATTCAGATCCAAACCGAAACCGATATTGTAATGAATAGAATATGAGTTTGATTTAATTATTCGACCTATAACCGAACCCGACCCGATACCTGTATAAATATCCAATAAAATAATAATACCATTCTTTATAATTATTTAATATAAGAACATATATTAATAATTATAAAAAGACAATGTAGTATTTTTTAAGAAACAAATCATAATATATATCATATCTAGATTAATAATTAATTATTTTATTTGTTTGAAATTGTATTATTTTATTTTCCTATGTAGCATGTTGTATTGTATTATTTATGAACAAGAACAATAGTATAATTTTTTTTTTGAAGCATCTTTTAATTTATTATAATGATATATTATGTGAAATGTTTAAGAAATTATAATTATATTTAAACGATAAGAGTTACTCAAATGCTTGTGAGCTGTCACATGTATCTGCTCCGAATTCGGATCTGATAATCCACAAACAAATTATGGGTATTTATCTATCCGGAACCGAAAGACTGTACCCGAAATATATATGGGTAGATAGGTATCTGAATCCGAACCCAATCCGATTTGAAACTAATAAGTATATGGATCGAAATTCGGACCCGAACACTTTTAATAGTACGGGTTCAAATATCATAGTATTAGGACTCTACCTGACCCAATAGCACCTCTAGTACCTATGTGGTGCTGGTGAGTCCATATCCTCCGAGGCAACAGAATTTTTTGTTTATATCCGCACCTTCTGATTAGAATTCAAACCAATTCGATGATGAGATGAAATACAAAGACTCCTTTAATATTTTTGTAGATTCTGATCGGACATCTCAGCCGGTCACTGATTCAGAAAATCGTGTGGTCCTTTGAAAGACCTTGAATTACCTATTGACGCGGTCCGCAAGTACCCGCTGTTGCACTAAAATCCCTCTAATTCTACTCAAAATAAAGTTCGTCGTCCGATTTGTGCTGTACCGTGTCCAACACATGCATTTTCTTTAAAGCAATTTCTTTTGCAAGCAAAGAAAAACATTTTTTTTACAGTCCTTGATGTATCTTGGAATTTTTCAGCTTGTTTTCGCTGAAGTCATGGGACGATGTTATAGAATAACCAGGTGTGATACTGATATCATTTTTAAATTATATGTTTTTGTATAATTAACGGATAGAACTTACAAATTGCTCCGTTAATCTTTGTGCGGAAGCGGATCTTGCGAGCGTAGCAGTATCACTGGTTCTGCAAGGAATCACAAGCCGAAGCCGGAAGCCCTGCGTTTTCCACGACCTAAGACCTTCAAGTGTTAACAGAGTTTCTTGGTGCGTTTTTCGCTCTTTCTTGTCAGTCACTATTCTGTTATGATATGAGATAGTTTTTTTTGACAAAAGGACAGGATCTGGTATATATAAACTAACGCACCTCTTCATAAAGGATCTGCACCTCTTCGTAACGGGTCGGGTTTTGGATTCAGGTTTCCCATAACGGGCGTACTAATTAATAAACCCAACAGTATATTTATCAAATAAAAATATTTTATAATATTGTGCATACATAAGCAGTGGTCTCGACTTATTAAGTAAATGATATACCATTACTTCAAACTTCTTGTAATTAATCGGATAAGAGTTTTTTTGTATTCAAATAAATATTTTTAAATCTTAAGAATGTCGGCAGCAAAAAATAAATAATTTTTTTTAAGGTAAGAATTTTATAAATAAGTTCTTCAACTTCCAAGTTTCCAACACCCTCCTCGGATACCAAGTTTTACGGCTTTTTAGTTAATAGTCTGGTGTGTTAATAATAATCATAGCTTGTAATTTGTTTCCCCGACATTTTTAAAAATACCCCAAGTTAATTACAGATTAATAAAAATGCCCACGACTGTTCCGAAATTTTAAATATGCCCAAACCGGCCATTAAATGGCCGGTACCGATTAAAAAGCCCGACCAGCTATTTAATGGCCGGTACTGTGAAATTTTTTTTTTTTTTTAAAGACAAATAACTAAAATACTGAAATATAACACTAAAAAATTGAATTTTTTTTTAAATATTTGTTATATTATTTTTTAATAGCATATACTAAAATACACTAAATTACTTGCAATTATGTTAATTTATGCTGATTTACACTAGAATTATGCTAAAATACGGTAATTTACTTGAAATTATGTTAATTTATGCTGAAATTACAATAATTATGTAGAATTATGCTAAAATACGATAAATTACGCTAAATTATGCCATCTCTCATAAATCATAAAAAATAGTAAAAAAATTCCAAAAATAATAAAAATTGGTATTCTACAAGTTCATTATATAACTAATTTACTGAGCTACGTAGATTGGGGAATAGAAATGAAAATCTTAATCGGAAACTTCAACTGAAGTTTTGAGGCCCTTCTCTTGTTTTTTGATTTTTTTGGCAATTTAGCATCTTGGCACGGATGATGCGTATTTTCACAAGCTTTCCGAAAAGTGGTCATTTGCTGAAATCGGACACTCGAGCGCCGTTTTATGGCCGTTTGAAGTTTCACCGTCGTTTTTCGCCTTCTCAGTGAAGATATCTCCCTGTTCATACGTAATTATGCGTAATTTAGTGTATTCTACCATAATTCTACATAATTATTATAATTAAGAATAATTTAGTGTAATTCAGTGTACCAAACAGTGTAATTCTACATAATTTAGTGTAATTCAGTGTACCAAACAGTGTAATTTAGTGTAATTCTACATAATTATTACACTAAATTATTCTTAATTACAATAATTATGTAGAATTATGGTAGAATACACTAAATTACGCATAATTACGTATGAACAGGGATGATATCTTCACTGAGAAGGCGAAAAACGACGGTGAAACTTCAAACGGCCATAAAACAACGCTCGAGTGTCCGATTTCAGCAAATGACCACTTTTCGGAAAGCTTGTGAAAATACGCATCATCCGTGCCATGATGCTAAATTGCCAAATTCAGAATCGCCAAAAACAAAGAGAAGGGCCTCAAAACTTCAGTTGAAGTTTCCGATTAAGATTTTCATTTCTATTCTCCAATCTACGTAGCTCAGTAAATTAGTTATATAATGAACTTGTAGAATACCAATTTTTATTATTTTTGGAATTTTTTTACTATTTTTTATGATTTATGAGAGATGGCATAATTTAGCGTAATTTATACGTAATTTAGCGTAATTTATCGTATTTTAGCATAATTCTACATAATTATTGTAATTTCAGCATAAATTAACATAATTTCAAGTAAATTACCGTATTTTAACATAATTCTAGTGTAAATCAGCATAAATTAACATAATTGCAAGTAGAGGAGGGTTCAAATGCCTCCATTTTTTGTGCCTCCACCATGCCTCCATTTTTAAAAACTTTAATAACTCAAATTTTAAAACATAAAAAGTCAAAATAAAACCGTTAGATATGATCTATGTTATTTTCTCTATGTGCTCATAAAAAATTATCACATTTCGATTTTGTTTTTATGTGAATCAATAAGCTGAAAAATCAACGTCTAGAAATTATCCAAATTAGTACATTTTTTACAAGCTCTTGATGACAACCAAAACAAAATTGAAATACTATAATTTTTTACACGTGCATAGATAAAATGATGTAGATCATATCCAATGGTTTTATTTTGACTTTTAAGTTTTAAATTTTGATTTATTAAAGTTTTTAAAAATGGAGGCATGGTGGAGGCATAAAAAATGGAGGCATTTGAACCCTCCTCTTGCAAGTAATTTAGTGTATTTAGTATATGCTATTAAAAAAATAATATAACAAATATTTTTAAAAAAATTCAATTTTTAGTGTTATATTTCAGTATTTTAGTTATTTGTCTTTTAAAAAAAAAAATTCACAGTACCGGCTATTAAATGGCCGGTCGGGCTTTTTAATCGTGACCGGCCATTTAATGGCCGGTTTGGGCATATTTAAAATTTCGGAACAGTCGTGGGCATTTTTATTAATCTGTAATTAACTTGGTGTATTTTTAAAAATGTCGGTTTGTTTCCGAAATGATATATTGAGAGTACGACTCGTTCTATACACTTGTCTTATCATATTCGACAGTGTATTCGTTCGTTGTCCTTTATAAAAATTCGTATACAAATTTTGAGTAAAGATCTTAACCGTCCGATTTAAATCCGCACTAATTTTAAAAAGTTCCATGTGCCAAAGGCGTGGGTCAGATTGATCCAAATCAGGATCACGCAGTTAAAAAATTAACTCAAATAGTGTGTTAATGCAGAGGATGCGGATTCCACTTATTATCCGATAACTTTTCTAGGACTTACTCTGGTGGAACCGTGGAGACGTGGAGGTAGAGAGTATGGGTGTCAATGGGTACGATACATTTGGGGTGGAAGTATTTTCATACTCAATATCAATTCTTATTGATATTACTCATACACTATTTTTATTCATTAAGAATTGGTCTTACTCTATCCTACTATTATCCATTAAAATTATTGAGTAACAAAATGATAGCAGACAAATAACAAATAATACTAATATAATAGTTTGTTTTATTATTTTTACAAAGAGACCATTAAAACTCATTCATTTCACATAGATACAATCACATTGCTAATATTAAAAAAAAAAATACAAATTTGCAATCAATTCTAGCTAAATTATTTTTATCAAAGAAAGAAAATTCAAAACATAAATATCTCATTTTCAATTGTTTAACTATAAACAAGACATGCAATGCGCAATTACGTAGAAGTGAAATCACGCATAGGTCAATCCAACATTTATTTTCATTCATTGCATGTTCAATATTTCTATGATATGTAATTAAAATTACATTTATATATAATTTTATTTTTAATAATTACCTGTAACGGGTACGAAATAATCTTTAGTTGTATCCTTACTTATTTAGCTAACGAAAAAATTCTTACACATGTCCATACCCAATAAGCTAACTAAAACAAAAACCTTACCCATACCCAGGAGCGGATCTATGTATATGTAACGGGGTGCTAGGACACCCCATGATTTTAAAAATCTTCATCATGCATATTAAAATTTAGTTGAATTTTCGTTTATTAAGTTTGTATATAGTTTAGCCCCCCTCCCCCCTCTCATAAAATGACAAATGTATACTTAAAGCTTAGTGGTTAGAGTTTCATTTGATGTTTGTGAGGTTTCAGATTCAATTCCCAATGATCACATTATTTTTACCGTTTCACATATTATGCATTTTATAGTTTAGGTCATCCTATTCAAATTTTCTAGTTCCGCCCTGTCCTTATCAAATATGATACGAATTGGGTGAACGGTTAGAAGGGTGCCATTAAGAAGGAGGATAGAGGCGGTTACTAAGACAATTATATGGTTTTATATCTTTTAAATTTGTTAAGGGTCCGTTAATTTCGACATTTATTTTTTTTAAATATTTTTGCAGAACATATATTTCCGTAGAGAAAGTAATCATCATTCATATTTCATCCGTCATTATGGAACTCCTGATTCACATTCATGCTCTTTCCCGTTCATTATCGTAGCTAGAGCACAGCATTAATGACAAAGATAATGTACAGTTCGTAACAAGTAAAATTGGGCATGAACGTTGAATGAATCCTCGGAAAATAAATTTGAAACGACAGAATTTTTCATCCCTGTAAACCATAATTAAAAATATCACCTAACACCTATACTCCTATAAGACATGAAATATCACAAGGTTCTTCCGTCGAAAACCACCAAACAATCATAGATGCCCTTGTATACTATTTAATGCATAGTCAATGTCGTCACCTCTACTACACCGTCAAGTTATTTTCATTAACCCCATATAGCATCGCTTTATCAGTTTATCTTCATTTAGAAGCAATGTTATACCTCAAATGCACCTTTCCTGTAAAATAATTAACAATTAATCTAGAGATAACAGGCAGCGATGCAGGGTGCATTTGGTTTATCCACGATCTTCAATCCTTTTGTGTCAAGACTGCAGGCTCTGGGCAGAAGATATGCTGGTTTGCAGCGAGAGGATTAAGTGCACCGGGATGTGGTACTGCATATGCATTACATTGTTTGAATTTGACTACTCGGGCCCACTGCAGGCTCACCGCCGACTCGGTTTTTAGCAGCCATCATGCATGTGTTGACCTAAGTTGCCCCTTCGACCCTAGTCTCTTAGATAGTGGGATAACTGGCAACGATCTTCTTCCTGGCTTCTAAATGGACATCATATTTCTACCCGAAATTTTTATTAATACCATTTAAAAAAATAAAAATAAAACACCACTGAAATTGGAGAATTCGAAAAATATCAGAGTTTCTAATTCAATATGCGTCTCCATTCTTGGAGGGCCGCAGATTAAATTAGAGACCACCCAAAAACCTAAATATCAGAATATTATAGTGCATTTTTGGGTTTTTGGGGGCCTCTAATTCAGTCTGCGCCTCTCCCAAGAATGGATCAGCAGATTGAATTAGAGGCTCTGGTGTTTTTCGAATTCCTCATAATTTGTGGTTTTTTTATTTTATTTTTTGACAGTGGTATCAATAAAAATTTCGGTATTTCTACATTTTGTTATCTATTTGCTTCTTTTTCTCATTATGTTGACCCCTTGTAAATTTTGTGTTCGGGTGGTGCGTAAGCGTAACACTGGTGGCTGATAGTCATACTATGTGAATCTAGTAGGGTGGAAATAGTAAAGGCGTTTTGTTTTAGATATTGCCAGGTGATTATTTTTGATGACAGATGATGATATAGGCCAGTGGCATTATGCCTTGTGTTTTTGTGAGAGAGATTTTGCTTTAACTCTTAAACTCATCCTAATTGTAACTTAACTTTGTTTCAGTTCAATGAAACCGGGCTTCGGTCTTTTTAATAAAAAAAATCTAGTGATAAACTAATGCTAGCACGGTCGTTTATGATACTTCGATGGTTTTACAGGGGGCATTCGCGATATTTCAGTCTTATTCAAAAATAAATATATCATGTTGCTACATGCACCAATTATAGTCGGAGAACAGCTTTCAGTTTCATTTTGTTCCCTTAATTATGTCTCTCTAACTCATTTGTTTTTTCATAAATTAAGTTTAGAAATCGGTAGCACTACAAGCTCAGTTCTAGTCCGGAAAATACTCTTGGGAAGATCCTTGTAGTATGTTGCCGAGAAATGATAATAGTAATCATACTAGTGACGGTTATAACAGTAAAACTAGTAGCAGCTTATAATGACGGTGGTGATACAAGAGAGGAAAAAAAGGAGACATGTTGATTCAGCCAATGATTGATATTTGATAAGCTACCTTTCAAGAATAGAAAAGTGCAAACTTGGACAAACTGAGGGAAGTTTGATCCAAGGTTGCAAGCAATTCCAAATATGATGTGAACAGATATAACTTCAGAGAAAGGATAAATTCTTTCTCATCTAATAAATAAAGAAAGAAGTTAGGGGTGTAAACAGATCGGATAGTGGTAAAACCATATCCATATCCGTTCTTATTTTTCGGATACAGATACGAATCGAATATCAGATGGGTACGGATCTAATATTTATATATCGAATATCAGATGGATACGGATCTAATATTTATATAATTATAATGGTGAATAACATAATTTTTTTCATAATATATATTAAACGATATGGTAATATAAAACCATATCCGTATCTGCACGGATATTCGAATATCGGATATCCGTATCTAATTTTCGAGTACGGATAGAATACGGATTGGATGTTATCCGCTCCATTTTCACCCCTAGATTTGCACGGTGCAATGGCCATCCACATTGCCTGACAGAGCAACATGCCATAAAATTGTGCCATTTCTGAGTGCAACCTGTCTACATGAAATAACCAATGAGAATTGGACAGTACGATTTCTGAGTATATTAATCCTTAAAAAAGGAGTATCATTTTATCAGTACATCCAGACAACAGTTCAAAAATTTAATAGAGTCAGAAAAAGAAGAGAAATAGACACCACCATGCTTCTTAAGATAACTGAACTCCAGCAATCTTGAAACTTGAAAGAGAGAAAACTACAACTCAATTTTGCAAACACAGTGCTTGTCGAAAAGAGTCCCTGAAAACAGAGAAAAAGAGGAATGCCTAGTGGAAAGGGGCACTTAGAAACAGAATAGAACTAAAAACCATACCCCAAATCATCCTCATCTATTAGGCCTTTAGGGGGAGGGCCAGGGGGAGGGGTAGGGCCAGGGTGAGGAGGAGTCTTGCTGGTTACACTTTTGAAACGAGCTGCAACATTCTCCTTCAAACGGGTTGATACGTTGTCTATTGCAGTATTGAGCTGCTTTATCTTTGAATTCAGCATATCCCTCGTCTTCTGTTTTTGTTAACAAGAAATAAAATGAATGAACAAAAGGTTGCAGACAGCAACCAAACTTTGATATTTTTATCATCATTTTAATAATTTTACAAAACAATTCCTAGTTTTAGGTTTCAACACGCACCAGAAAGTATCATTTTTATTAAACCAGATTGGCTTGGAGAAACCCAAGGGCTACAGAATTTTGCTTTGAAACTGTTCCATCCTACAGGCCCACAAGGAAATCACTAAATGCATAGGAACATGAATGTAGGTGGTTTGGGTTTTGAGGTTTAGGGTTTAGGCATAACCTCCAAGTGTACAACACCTCTTAGCTGGAACAAGAAACAGAAATATAATAATAAGAAAATAAACAAACCTCAAGGCCCTCATCCTCATCGTCATAGAAGTAGACATCACTGGAGGAATTTTCAATCCTTGGTATTTTGAACCCATGCTCATTCTCATGCTCTACTACTCGACGGATCTAAAAGCAATTGAAAAAAAAAAAACTGTTTATGTAATACACAATAGTGGCATTTTGTTTGAAAGGATTGATTAAGCAAAAGGCCAGAAGCATTTAATCACATAGAAATAGAGGTTTGCTGGGCAAGCATGAAACCGTGCTAATTGCATGTCAAGAAGCGATTTGAGTAAGCCCAAACTAAGTGATAATTATGATGGTCAGTTCAAAGAGCCATTAAATCACTGTGAAAAAGGTTGATTTAGTACCTGAGGAGCATAGTAATAAGCCAGGGCACCAAAGATTGCACCACCTAGAACAAAGCCAGTAAGAAACTCTCCTCCTCCTGAACTGTCTCTGCAGTTTATTTCATTAACAACTTATGATCAAATAGATATCAAATATCTTATATACCTCTCCAAAACCCCAAAATATCTCATATAATCACACTCCCTTGTTAAATGAAATTTCGCTGATTGAGAAAGAGACCAATTTATTTTACCTCCTGGCACAGACGGCAAGATTGCGGCGTCCTTTGACTAATGATTTCTGGTTAATCTGCAACCCAGGTAGATAAGCACTGGAGGCTTTCCCACCCAAATTATCATTGCTTTTGATGGACTTTACTCCACCTAGCATGATACAGCAAAAGGACCCGGTGACAAACTAAAATTTTAAATGAAGAACTGTCTTCGTAATGGGTTTTAAATTAAACAATGTATTATTCAGGACGTTGAAGTCAAAATTTCAGTAGAAATAATTAGATAGGTAAGGGTAATGTATCTTATTGCCTTAGGATAACAGCATAACTAAAATTTATTCCAATAGTGAGATTAATGTGCCCCCCCCCCCCCCCCCCCCCCCGCCCCGCACTCACACACACAGCCCAAACCCCAAAACAATGAACCTGCAAGCACAGGCATAAGTTATATAAAATAGAAACGAATAAGACTTCAGCTTTGCATGTTTTTGGATCAACTAAATATCCTGGAGATCTCTCGAATCACATCAGGCAAGAAACAAAATTGATTGGGAACGACATCGATCGAGAGCCAGTAGAACATAACATATCCCAAATGTAAAACGCGTAAATAAAAAATCAACAGGGGTAACAACTCAGGATCTAGGTAAAATCAGAAATAAAATTTTGTAAAGGTGTGGAATATAAGCACGAACTAGTGAGAGCGAGAGTGGCTGAAGAGGTAGCGATCGCCATTGGATCGAGTGAGCAGAGAGAGAGAGATGGAGAGAGAAGACCACAGAACTACTTGAGTGGGATACAATTGTAATTGGGCAAGTGAACATCGATGAAACCGAAGAAGAGTGGATAGCTTGCTTTATCCATTAATGGGCTATTCGGGACATATGCGTGCTGTCAGTAAATTATCAAATTTAATTCTAAAGAGAAATGGGCCGCGTACAATTCCTCGGCCCACTAAAAACAGCGAGCGAACCATTTCAGCCACGAATTAAAGACCGACAATGGCAGCTTGGATTCAAAAGCGGTATTTAAATTAATTAATTAATTAATGAATTAAGAGAAAAAGACGGGTCCTCTCGTGCGTTTTAACAGAAGGAAATGAATTCAAACTCCCGATAATGGCAGCTAATTAAGGTTCAAAAGCAATATATAATTAAGAGAAGATGACGGGTTGCCAGTTCTATTCATATTTAGTTGTCAACAGAGAACTGAAAAGAGAGTTTATTAGCGATGTTACTTAACAAAATTGTATTAAGAATAACAAAAGACTGATTTAACCTATGAAATCTTAAAAGAAATAAAACTTCCATTCCGATGGACTGTGGAGTAGATCAGATAGGTATCAGATCCACTTTAGATACGATAGGCTTCAAGACTATCCAATCTATTTTAAGACCTGTGTACTCTTTAATATCATGCTCACTCGCATTAATTGTTGTGCACACATATTTTAAAGCAAATCGGACAGTCATGGAACCCATCGAACCTATTCCATTCTCATTTCAATGCCACCCTAAGTTGGTTCCATCAGCTACACTAAGGTAAATTATTTAATTATTTTTAGGAATAAAGCCTTTAATTTATTTTCCTTTTTCTCTTTCAGCAAGAGTGTGATTTACTCTTGATGTATCTTCTTTGCTTCGTTATATAGATTGGAAAGTTAATATTATGGTAACGCCGCAGCACTATTTGTTTATCATTTTATTTAAAGACTTGAGAATCAAAATCGTAGTTCGTAATTCGATTTGAGTTTGATTCGAAAAAGTTCGTAAAAAATTCAATTCGAAATTGAATTAGTTCGACATTAATTCAAACCAAACTCAAACTGGACCTAGTTCGTTCGAAATAGGTTCGCAAACCAAACTTAGCTCGAAATTAACTCAAACGTGAACCGTTGATTTTCGCTGATAACTTATGTTCGTTGATGAAAATATAAGGCCGCCCAGTCCATAATTGCTTCAGTTCTAACTTAAATTGTACTTTGAATACTTTGAATATTTAAAAACTTTGGTGATGTTGCTCTTGTTGGCTATTTGAAAAACTTTGGATACTGTAATTGTACTGAACTTTGATTGATTATACTAAACTTTGGTATTTGTAATGAACTTTGATATAAACTTTGGTATACTGTGTAATTAGAATTTAGAATGCCTGAGTTTTTATTGAAGTGTTGTAATTTCGAACTATGGCCCAGCCATAAGTCATAACTTGTAAGTCGTAACAAAGTTCGTAAAAGTTCGAAATTGAGTTCGTAAAAAATTCGATTCGAAATTGAGTTCGTTCGAAATTAATTCAAGCCAAACTTAGTTCGAAATTAATTCAAACCAAACTCAAACTGGGGGCAAGTTCGATTCGGTTCGGTTCATTTGCAGCCCTACCGGTCTCGTTTATTTGCATCAAGATTTAAAATAATTCTTAAATAATAAAATTATTTTTTTCTTATAAAGTTTAAAGACTCGAGAAGCAAAATTTAAAGTGGTTACAATTTTTACTGAAAAAAAATAATTAGTATGTAACGTTTAAAAGCTCGCCACAAGTATTTTCAAGAGTTGTAGAACATATTTAAAAGTTTGATAAACAAAATTTAAAGTGCCTACGGATTTTTAGTGTACAAAAATATTTGATAAGTTATAGCTAAGTTTAAATGCTTGACACAAATACTTTAAAGATTGTAAACAAATGTTTAAAGACTTGATAGGCAAAATTTAAAGTGCCCGCATATTTTTATTGTAAAAAAATATAGGCAAGTTATATGTAAGGTTTAAAGGTTTGACACGAGTATTTTAAAAGATTGTAGACAAGTTCTGTCACGTTAAGAAAATTTATAATAAAATTTAAATCATTTGTTTATTTATGATGTTTAAAACGGAATCGAAATTTGATCGACGAGCGAAGTCTTGGAAATTAAACAAGTAAATGGGTTATATTGAATTTCAAAGTTTTTGGGACCATTGATTCCTTTTAGACGAATCTTGAAGCACCCTTGAAAACCCTTTTCCCCTCTCTCTTCCCTTGTGTTGTGTTTGGCCGGCCAAAGAGAAAGAAAGAGAAGAGAAAGAAGAAAGGAGAAAGAAAGAAAGAGAAAGAGAGAGAGAGAGAAAGAGAAGAGGAGAGCTCCAAAATCCCGTCGGATTGCGCCACCGTCCGGGAAATCAAGGGTGAAACCGAGAAGGCAGCTGTAGATCTCTCCTATTCCTTCTGTCGGTAATTTCTCTTTTCCCTCTTCGTCTGAAAATCTGAGATTTCTCGAATCCGCGGATTGTTCGTTTTAAACCCGAGATTCGTGTTAGAATTGATTGAACTCTAACTCCTTTGAGTTTCTCATCTCTCGTTTACTGATTTTCTCTGTGATTTCGTCTCCCAATTTGGATTTCCCAATTCTAGGGTTTTGATACCAAATTTCGATTTGAAACGCGGCATTGATTGATTAGGTTAGTCCGACCAACTAGACTTGTCCTCGGTAGGGTTACCGCTGGATTGGGAAAGGTTAGAACGTGTAATGGTTAAATTGAGGTTTCGACCAAATTAGGGTTACACCAACCGACCGATCGAATTGATGCGTAAACCAGAATAGCAAACCAGTACCGGAATGAGACATAATTGAGATGGTATACGTAATGTAGGTGTAGGCTCGGTTGAGCAAAGGTTTGCGAGGCATTCCGAGGCGCCGGATCGATAGTCACGCGGTACGCCTATTGCCAGCAGGTGCGGGATTCTTGGACTTGTTTGATAATTTAGATTCATGAATTAAACTGCTTCCAATTGTCATGTTGAACTGCTTGATTGATTGCATAATCGAATTGTTTGAATCATATGCATAACCGTATTAAATTAGAACTGATATGTACTGAAATCGCCTTATTGCGGGCCGCAACAACTCCCATTACGGGCCGCAATCAACAGCGTAGCTTAAAATATAGGCTGAATGCTCTCTGAATGCTTTGTTGCGGGCCGCAATGAATCCATTGCGGGCCGCAATGAATGTAGCAGAATAAAGGATAGTCTCTGAATACTTTGTTGCGGGCCGCAATGAATCGAGTAGAATTCAAAAAAACCTCTGAATGCTTTGTTGCGGGCCGCAACCACATCCATTGCGGGCCGCAATGAGAGCCTGAAAAATGCCAACAGGAGCTGGAAATTGTCTGGTAACTAAGTTGCGAGCCGCAATAACCCCATTTTGGTCCATAATGAATATCACAGTTATATTTGCATGTTGAATGGTATATCGTTTGTTTGTGTGCTTTTGTTTTGGAACTACGGTCGAAAGTCCCCAATAATTTATGACTATCTAGGATGGTCGGTAATGTTTCGAAATCAACGCTGGGCGATGACTCGAAACCATGTGCGCATATGAGTATAATTAATCACTGCTGGGCAGTGATTGATTAAGATCAGTCGATGCTGGACAATGACTGGTCGTGACGGAGACTTTGGGTGACTGTGAAGAAACGATGAAATGATGTCATATCCAGTTTGGGACAGGAATGACAGTTTGGTTTGACGTGTTGCGAATGGACGATTCTGAGCTTATTGCATACGAATTTTTATCTGATTATGAAGCAGACCTTAGTTAATGGTTAAGCCAAAGCACTGCGGATGGGTGTCAGATAAAGGGTCCAGCTTGGTGGGCCATCTGTAGGTGTCAGTGACACTACAGATGTGGGTTGGAAAAAGGGTCCAGCTCGGTGGGACATCCGTAGGTGCTACCAGCTGTAATAAACTGAGTTAAGCCAAAAGCGTGCGTGTTTGAGATTCATCTTGGAAATTCCGTAACTTGTGTTTCATTTGGTAAATTGTTGTCGATCATATGCACTTGTTTTATTTATGAATATGCATCTGTCTGAACTGCTTTTGTATGGTTTCATTTCTGAATATAGATTTTGATTGCAAGTCCAATAATCTAAACTGTGGCAAATTTCGCACTGGGAATTTATTCTCACCCCCACTCTTGGGTTATTTTACAGGATCTGGGGCGTCGGGTTCCGGAGAGGCACGCGAGCTATAGACCCTTGGTAGTTGCCTCTGTGTGGCCTAATCTACCCTTTTGTTGTATAGTTTAGGGTTAAGCCTGATGGTTAGTATCTGTACGAGATACTTTTGTTGTATGATATTTGACCAGACTGTATAACCTTATATATGGATTTATATATCTATGCATAGGGATGTGTTTGATATTAATGAATTATACATATTCTGATTGAACGGTTAATTGCCTAGTAAACATACACGGCGTTGTATGTTTACGGCAGGGAACTGTTGCGACCCGTGGCTGCGGGGTGTGACAAGTTCAAAGGTTTGAGAAACATAATTTAAAGTGCCTATAGATTTTTATTGTAAAAAAAAAACAAGAACACAAATATAATTAAAAATATTTTATCATGGATTTCATTTGAAAGAGGGAATCGAGTAGAAAACATTTGTAGTTTAGATTCACTAAATTTATCATTCGTCGGAAAAATTAACGATAATTATCAAAGGAGAAAAAAGAGTTGGTTAAACGAATATTTTTTTTTTTGGCTTGGAGACAAATTGGGAGAAAAAATAATTAGAGCTTAACCAAGTTAGATTTTAGATTCAAAGACTTGCTAGTGGTATTTCATATTATTGTAAACGCAGCTTTAAAAACTTAGATAAGACGCCAGATTTCAGAGACATTTCGGAAATTGAGTTTGAGGAATAGTTAGTCCGTCCTTTTTAAAATTTATGTCATAACATGTCCACGGTTCATTCCGAATGGGTTCAATGAGTTGATAACATATTTGGTAATTACTAATTGTATATGATTGTTTGTTTTGATCGAAACTTTTTTATTTACCATTATAAAAGAAAATTATTTAATTCTATTTTCTGAAAAATTTCATATTTATTAGAACCGTAGTTTAAAACTGCGGTACTACCAGTGCATTTAATATCATACTGGGTACATTAATTTGGTACCGGTACCAACTGCGGTCCGATAAATATGAAACTTCTCAGAAAATAGAATTAAGAGAAAATTTCTAGTGTGTCCATCTAAACTTTTGAAATAGTCAAATTTTTTTCATAAAACACCGTAATATCCAGCATCTCCAAAAACCTTAACATATTTTTTCTATCATTTTTAATTTTATAACATTTTATATAATTATTTTCAAAATTAAATAGACCAATATGCCCCTTAATTTTACATGGAGGTGACTTCTAATTGTCTTCTTCCTCCCATCTCTTCATGGCTATAGTGTACGAAGCAAATTAGTCGGATAAAATTTGCAAATTTGAGTTTGGTGCAGCCATCATATCTAAGGTCTTGTTCGATCCCGTCCCTTAAAGCCCCACCATGGTCTTTCAATTACAAATTTCAAGCTCCAATTTTTGAACAATTAATTTCTGGTCCTCCGTTATTTACAATAATGAAAACTTCATTAATTGAAACAATTGGAGCATCATACCCCAAGTGGTCCGACTTTATTTTCTGAAATAGCTAAACAAATTGATGCAGAGCAATCGCTAACTTCTCTTAGATGTTAAGAGATTCATTTTTGTTGATTTTACTGTTTAGGCTGTAAATAATAAGCTGGAAGTTCTATTTCAATCTAGGTTTGTTTGGCACCATCTGGGTATCGGTGGCATTGTGTTACAGTTCTACAATATTTAGAGTTTCTTAGGAAAAAGGTCAGAGCTTGATTTTTGCTGGATTGATTAGTTGTATTTAACAATTTCAGTAATGAAATGGGCTTATATCTTTAAAAAAAAAAAAAAAAAATGGGCAAATGAATATGGATCCGCATGTGCTGCAGCTTCATGTTATTATTTATCTCCACCGTTTATTAACATTGATGGTTGAGATTAAAGTGGTGAAATAGCAGCTTCCCGTACGAAATATACTCTCAAATTTCATGAATTTTTTTTAAAAACCATAATTAAAAAAAAAATTAGCAAACCAACATGATTACTTTGGTTTTTACAAAAACCATAAGAACCGAGATGTCAATTCGGTCTGCATCTTTTTTTTTCTGGGACTGAATTGGTATTTCGGTCCCCCCTGATTTCACACATTTTCCGCAGAGTCGCCACAAAAAATGCAGACCAAAATGGCAGTAGGAAATTCGAGATTCTTAGGTTAATTAATATATTCGGTCCGTGGGATTAATTAATTGGTGAGTGACAATAACAAAAGAAGAAAATATTAATTAATCTGCAAGAGGTCCCAGTAGGAAATGGTGCGGATCGAATTTAAATTTACTGATTACATAAATCAATCGCAGGGACCGAAATGGGATCTCGGTCCCAAGATGCTACACCAAAGGCCACACCGATTATTCTGAAAAGCTGTGAAATTAGGGGGAACCGAAATGCTAATTCAGTCTCGAAAAAAAAAAGGTGAGGACTGAATTGGCATCTCGGTTCTTATGATTTTTGTAAAAATCAAAGTAATCGTATTGGTTTTGCTAATTTTTTTTTTAATTATGACTTTTTAAAAAAAATCAAATTTTATGGTGCCCGTATGAATTAAAATAGCACGTGCTCCTCACGTACAAACCAAATGAATCCCCCTCTTCGTCCCTTCTCCTCTCGACTGCTCCCTCCGCCTCTCTTTTCTTCCACGGCGCCTCCGGCTACCTGTTTCCTTCGAGAAGCGTCTCTTCAACACCTCATGTCGCTCCTCTCCGCCTTTTCTGTCTTTCTCGCTGCATCTCGACTGAACCAGATTGCTTCCTCCCTCTTTCTATCGGTGTCACTAACTCGCTTGTCCACCTGAGCACTCCACCTCCTCGCACTCTGCTTCAATAGGTGTGAAACCTTTTTTAAAGGATTTGTGTTTCACTTTTCATGGCTTGTTGCAATTGTAGTAATTTTTGCTTAATTTCCAGAAATTGCTAACATCAAGCTTTTAATTTTCACTCGGAGGAATTAGGCCTTAATTAGGTATGTCATTTATCGTATGTTTTTTCAATGAATTCTCTTACGTATGCAGAACATCTCTTCTTGTTTGGCCCAAAATTTACAATTTGGTTGATTCTTGTCAGTACAGTTTCTCACCACAAAATGGAGATGGGACTTAACAAGTTCTTCCACTATAAAATCTCTATACACTTGACTTGATTTTAGAAGGGTGATAACAAATAATGCTAAACTTTGTTTAGTTGATAACTATACCACATAAAGTACAAGTTTTTATGTGGTTAATTACTCGGTTACTCTATTGGAAATAATAAATACCCTTACTAAAAGGGGATGGGTAGGGAATTTACATTGCCAATTGATCATATGAAAGGATATCTGGTATTGGATGGGAGATTGTCACTTAGTTATGTTTAGATAGATAAATTTTGAGAGTATAATTCAGTTTGCACACTGACCTTACCATAACAAGATAAATATGCATTTCTCTTAGTTGTCTGTGTAGTCTATTGGAGCTTGTGGAAAGAAAGCTATGATGTTTGTTTTAATAATGATTCTTGTAAAACTATGAGAAATGTCAGTTTACTTATTTATCTCTCTGGGATAGTCTGACATGCTGAGTGAAAATGATAATCTGGGATTGGTACCAGTGCAAAACATAATGATACAATCAAGTGCTTCTAATTTAGCTTATGTAAATTTGTTATGTTAATAGCAATTTGATGTGCTATATCTTAAGAAAATGTGACTGAATCTATAGAAGTCACTAATTAGCATTAGGGTCAATTTACCGTATCCATAGCATCTTACTAGTGTTCAACAATGTCACTTGTTTCAATTTCAAGAAGTTACTGACATCTATTTATTTCTTATTTGAATAGGTTCGATAAAAGCACACTAAGCCTGATCGTGTGCTCATAGCTCATCATCTTATGTCACTTGATGAAGTTATTGACAGAAACAATTCATGTTGTTTAATTAATTTCATTTGATGTTTAATTGTTGATTCATTGGTGACTTGTATTATAGATGTATGGAATAGAGATGATGTGTGAAATACGTGTAAAATGTAATATGAGAATCAAGAAGAGCTTTGAAGCTTTGTGTAAGAGCGATAATGTTTTATGTAATCGTTGGCTTATATCATTAATTTGTGAGATGATTTGTTCAAGCTGAATATAATGTTTATATAGAGATTTGATGTTTTTCTTAATCCTCTTATTTCTAATCTCTCTTATCATTGATCTATAATGCATATAGAATCAGTCCTCAGATCTGAGACTTGTAGTTGATTTTTTTTGTTTTTCATAAGCTGAAATTGATTTGCCTATTTTAATTAACTTGTCGATTTAAAAATCATAAATCTATTCTAAATGCAGGTGTTTAATGATTCCCTACATGTCATATCAATTTTAGAAGATTACATGAAAGGATATAAAAATATGTGCAGTGTTGGTACACTAGTAAACCATTTCTATTTTCCTCTTATTTTAGTTTGGCTTGTGAAATCTAATTTCCAGTATTTCCAAAATATGTGCAGGGTACCATTTTGTAATTTGAATATCTTTTTATGGGTTTATCCAATTAAGTTGAAATTTGTTTCATTTTGTTTCTTCTCTAAGCTGTAGAAATATGAAGGTCTCACTCGAAATATGCAGGGAATCATCTTCACTATAAAACAACAAGACAGTTCTGGTTTTCTGGTGACAGTTTTCTGGTTTTGGGCTGATAAACTGGTACCTGTACCCAATGTTGTTAAATGCGGTTTTTGTTAATGCATGCGAAAGATCACTGCATACTGCATATGTGGTATGCGGCCGTATATGCGGATTTTCATGCGGATCTATATATGCGGATTTTAAAATGAGAATTCAGATATATATTCATATGCGTGTAGTTTATACTACAAGTATATGTAGTAAATGAGAAACTTCACTTAAACATATATATGCAGTAATATATAAAGCTCCTCATGTGCAGTATTTATATTCATATGGAAGTCCAGCCCAACGCATATTTACAAGTATAATAAATGATGCCCAGCAGCTGCTTTAATTCGAAGTCATTTGTAGCAAATGGCCAATGTTGTACCCCAATTGGTATATTAGAGAAACAGGTTTCAGTACAGACGGGCTGTACTTTTTAAAACCTTCGTATACTCTCGCTTAGGACCGCAAGTGCACAGTCCTAATCGTTCGTATAGTCGGGTATCGATCCACAGGGACGACTCAAATTCTAAATTTCGACTCAACCTAGTTAGGTACTAGAAGTTGAAAAGGGTGTTTGGGTTTGTTTACAATTCCTAAATTCAATCAACAATTGTAATAACAGAAAATGAAAGCAATTAAATGTTTGATTTTGGACTATCTGTAAAATAAAGGCGTTTCAAGGGTTTCAGACTTCATCCTCAACTTTGCTGCTCTGGACTTGTCACGCGACCCGCACACTTTCGTATGCGACCCTTGTGACGCGACCCGCGTGCTCTCACACGCGACCCGCGTAGCCCTCAAGCCACTCTGGACCTTTCACTCGACCCGCACACTTTCGCATGTGACCTTGTGACGCGACCCGCGTGGTCCTGGAGCTGACACTGAATATTTCTGATTCTGTTTGTTTAATTCGTGTAAGGCTCGATTGACCGTACCTAATGTCACTGAACCTCAACTTTCGTGTATTGGCTTAATAGACCTGGTACGGAATTGCAATTTCACCTTCCTAGATTCAATTCAAACCTAAGTTCTTGATCCCGTTTACTAAAGGCATCCACTATTCTTTCGACTAATGGAAATTTCACCTTTCGGCTACTATTGATCTCACCTCTCGGATCTTAGACCTACCTCAAGTACTTAACCTAATTCACAAGATACATCAAGGCCAAATTACAAAAAGAAATGCCATAAGCAATCAATAGTAGACAATCAAGAATCAATCAAGCAATTTAGGTCAAGCAATTTCAATTAATACAAAAATCAAGAAACACGAATAACAATTCAGATTCAATCAACATTCATTATCAAGCAAAGCTTTGGATTACATCTAAATCCCTCAAAACTGAAAATCTACTCAAACATGATAAAAGAGAAAAGAAAAGAGAAAGAGAGGAAGCAAATCATTATGGAGGAGAAGAGAATCGAAGAGGATCAAGCTTGAATCAAGATCTTGGCCGAATTCAACCCTAGCTCCAGCTTTCCTCTGCTCCTGGCGCCAAGCTCTCTCTTCAAATCCCGATCCCTCTGTCTGGAAATTAAATTCTGGATGCTCTAAATCGCGCAGGCCCAGCTCTATATATAGACATCTTACTGGGCTTCAATTGGGCCTGGCGCAGTTAATTCGACGCGACCCGCATGGCTTCGGATGCGACCCGCGTCGGGTTGGGTCTGGTGCGCGCTGTGAGGGTCGCGTCTGAGGTCGCGCTGGGCTGTGATGCAACCCGCGTCAGGTGGGACGCGGCCCGCATGGAGGATGTCATAACTCTGCTCTTTTGCTTGTTTTCGCCCATTTCCTGCAAAGTCATAACCAAACTGCAGCAGTACCATATTCTATTGATATTTCAATGTAAACAGTGCAATTTAGTGATTCAAAACATCATTTCTGATTTGGAAACGGGTCGAAATAATAGATCTAATAGTGAGACATCAGCCAATAATGGGTCATAAATTCAGCTGCTCAAATCCTTCAACTCAAATTAGTAATAAAATAATGTAAACACTGAATTCACGTGAATTTCACCCAGAGAGTTCATCTGGAGTAATCGGTATAATAACACTTCTTTAGTCCCAACTCTTAAAAACAAAAGAAATAATTTTTTTAGAGCCTATAAACAAAGCTGCATGGACTATGAGAAACTTCACTTAACTGGACTTGTGTCCGGATGAGTATAAAGAATTGGATTCGGGTTTTACTGCATATCCGATCCTTTTTTATTAATAAATGTTTGATCAGAACTTGAATTTTTTTAACGGTTTGTATGGACCAATGCTGTAAACAGTGTTGTAAAAAACGGTCTTAACGGCCGATTAAACGGCCGTTTAATCGTTAACGGTGGCCAAACCGTTACAAATATGCTAAACGGATGCCTGTTTGCGGATGAGAACGATTAATCGGCCGTTTCTTCCGATTAATCGGCCGTTTCTTCCGATTAATCGGCCGTTTCTTCCGATTAATCGGCCGTTTCTTCCGATTAATCGGCCGTTTCTTCCGATTAATCGGCCGTTTCTTCCGATTAATCAGCCGTTTATTCTGATTAATCGGTCCAGAATTTTCAGATCAAGTGATTTTCTACCTATCTAAAAAAATAGTAAAAAAATTCGAAAAAATGTAAAATTTGGTTTGCAAGTACATATTTATTTTATAATCATGTTGAACGGTTCAGATCGACCGTTAGAATTTTGAAAACTCAAATATTGAACCGTAGCAATGCCCAATCCGTGCTATGCATAGTACTGTAGCCTCACTCTTCTTCTATTATTTATATACCATATTTTTTTTACTTACTAATGTAATTTTTTCAATTAGTACGACGTGTACATTTATGAAATTAAGTTGTTATCATAAACTAAGTTTAGTGATTTTATGTTGGAATGTTTCATTTATTTCAAATAATATGTTATTAGTATTTGAAAAAACTTAATTCTCAAATTTATTTTTTCATTAAATAAATGTGATACTTACACATGTAAAAATATTTATGTGTTAAGAAGAAATAAGCGTAGTGTCATGTTATAATAATAAAACTAAGTTAGATTAAGTTATTTGATAAGTTTAATGAGTTCAATAAATTATTTTTAATAAATTATGATATATACATAAATTTAATAAAAATGTTAAATTGTCCGCATAATTCCGATTAATCGGCCGCATACCGATTAATCGCTTGGCGGTACCCCATCCGTCCGACGACCGCATACCGTTATTTAGAACACTGGCTGTAAATAACGGTATGCGGTTGTCAGACGGACAGGATACCACCAAGCGATTAACCGTATGCGGCCGATTAATCGGAATTATACAGACAATTTAAAGTTTTTATTAAATTTATGTGTGTGTGTGTGTGTCTCTCTCTCTCTATATATATATAGAGAGAGAGTGGCTAAGCTCAAAACGTTTGCACCAAGCCCTTGGTGCAAACGTTTTGGTTCTTCTATTTGCAAAGTCCAAACGGTCGATCCAAACCGTTAGATATTTAATCCATATTAAAATGTGCTTGGAGACCAAATTTCATATTTTTTGGAATTTTTTTACTATTTATTAAGCCACTTTGAAAGTTGCTGATTCGGGTGAACAGTAAAAACAGTGCAATCAAATTCTAGACCGTGTGATCAGCAACTTTCAAAGTGGCTTAATAAATAGTAAAAAAATTCCAAAAATGTAAAATTTGGTCTCCAAGCACATTTCAATATGGAGAACAACTTGAACGGTTCGGATGGACCGTTTGGAATTCGAAAATCCGAAAACAAATCGTTTGCACCAAAGCCTTGGTGCAAACGTTTGTAGCTTAGCCACTCTCTCTCTCTATATATATATATATCTCTCTCTCTCATAATTTATTAAAAATAATTTATTTAACTCATTAAACTTATCATATAAACTTAATTTAACTTAGTTTATTATTATAACATGACACTACATTTATTTCTTCCTTAACACATAAGCATTTTACATGTGTAAGTAACACATTTATTTAATGAAAAAATAAATTTGAGAATTAAGCTTTTTCAAATACTTATTAACATATTATTTGAAAGAAATGAAACATTTCAACATAAAATCACTAAATTTAGTTTATGATAACAACTTAATTTCATAAATGAATATGTCGTACTAATTGAGAAAATTACATCAGTAAGTGATGTCTCATTATTAGATCTACTGTTTCGACCTATTTCCAAACCAGACATGATGTTTTGAACCACTAAATTGCACTGTTTACATTGAATATCGATAGAATATGGTACTGCTACAGTTTGGTTATGACTTTGCAGGAAATGGGCGGAAACAAGCAAAAGAGCAGAGTTTTGACACCCTCCATGCGGGCCGCGTCCCACCTGACGCGGGTCGCATCACAGCCCAGCGCGACCTCAGACGCGACCCTCATAGCGTGCACCAGACCCGACTCGACGCGGGTCGCATCCGAACTAATGCGGGTCGCGTCGAATTAATTGCGTCAGGCCCAATTGAAGCCCATTAAGATGTATTATATAAACAGTGGCCTGCGCGAATTAGATCCAGTCCAGAATTCATTTCAGAAATAGAGAGGGATCGGGAATTTGAAGCTCTTGGCTTCGAGCGCGATAGAGACAGAGGGGAGGTGATCTGGAGCAGTGGAATTCGATCAAGATTTCGACAATAAGCTTTGATTCTCTTCGATCCTCTTCATCTTCACCATGATTTGCATCTTCTTTATCTCTTCTATTTTGTTTTCTATCATGTTTGAGTAGATTTTTAGTTTCGAGGGTTTGGATGTAGTCTAAAACTTTGCTTGATAATGAATGTTGTTTGAATCTGAATTGTTATTCGTGTTTCTTGATTCTTGTATTAATGAGATTGCTTGATCTAAATTGCTTGATTGATTCTTGATTGTCTACTATTGATTGCTTATGGCATTTTTTTGTAATTTGGCCTTGATGTTTCTTGCAAGTTAGGTTAAGTACTTGAGGTAGGTCTAAGATCCGAGAGGTGAGATCAATAGTAGCCGAAAGGTGAAATTTCCGTTTGTCGAAAGATTGTGGATACATTTAGTAAACGGAATTGAGAACTTAGGTTTGATTTAAACCTAAGAAGGTAAAATTGCAATTCCGTACCAGGTCTGTTAAGCCAATACACGAGAGTTGAGGTTTAGTAACATTAGGTACGGTCAATCGAACCTTACACGATTTAAACAACCAGAATCAGAAACATGCAGTATCAGCTCCAGGACCACGCGAGTCGCGTGTGAAGGCACGCAGGTCGCGTCACAAGGGTCGCATACGCTCGTATGCGGGTCGAGTGAGAGGTCCAGAGTGGCTTGAGGGCTACGCGAGTCGCGTGTGAGAGCACGCGGGTCGCGTCACAAGGGTCGCATACGAAAGTATGCGGGTCGCGTGACAGGTCCAGAGCAGCAAAGTTGAGGATGAAGTCTGAACCCCTTGAAACGCCTTTTTCTTACAGTAGTCCAAAACCAAACATTTAATTGCTTTCCTTTACTGTTATTGTATTTGTTGACTGAATTTAGGAAATATAAACAAACTCAAACACCACTTCAAACTTCTAGTACCTAGCCAAGTTGAGTAAAAGTTCAGATTTGAACCGTCCCTGTGGATCGATACCCGACTATACGAACGAGTAGGACTGTTCACTTGCGGTCTGAATCGAGAGTATACGAAGGTTCTAAAAAGTACAGCCTATCTGTACTGAAACTCTTCTCTAACCCTGAGAGAACAGTAAGTAAGAAAAGAAATGGTATATAAATAATAGAAGAATTAATCAATTTCAAAGTAAGTAAGAAAAAAAAACATATAAAAAAAATATTGGATGTATATCTAAGCACAAATAAAATTACAATACAGGATTTATAAATCTTATTATCTCACGCTATCACCGAAAAAAACAATTTAAAAATAAATATTCACTGAAATAAACAGGAATAAACGGAAATAAACAGACGATTAAACGGTAAAACAATCGATTAATCGGAAAAAACAATCGATTATCGTTTTCATCCGCAAACATGCATCCGTTAAGTGTATTCATAACAGTTTGACCGCCGTTAACAATTAAACAGCCGTTTAATCGGCCGTTAAGACTGTTTTTTACAACACTGGTTTTGGCTTCATCAGTATACAAAACAAAAGAGTTTTATGCCTCTATCTATTAAAATACACAAAAGAGAGCTCTATGCCTCTATCTATCAAAATGCACCAAAGACCTATCAAGTTTTTACACCAAATTTAGCTCTAACAATTCAGCATTCATTTGTGTTCTCCTTGAAACTTGAATTATGCAAAGAAGTAAAAACATAAACTTACTTGCATTAAGAAAAGCATCCATAATGTGCAGCTTCATAAATAAATAAATAAAATCTTTGTTAACTGACTAAAAGTTGCATCTTGAAGTATATTAAAAGGTAAAGTCAAGAGCCTGACTTGGGGAATTCTAAAACAACAAATAAATTAGTTTCTTATATAAATTTAGCAAACAATACAAGTATGATTTGATACTGGTATGTCATAAAGTGTCACTTACCATCAAAAGATTGGTAAAAGTACTATGAGATGGCTCATTGTGATCCACTTGTGCAGCCAAATTACAGCATGAATTTGATGCCTAAACATAATTGATTTCTTTTTTGTGTTAGAACCATAATTTATCATAAATTCAAAATGCAGTTCTTAAATAAAGTAATGCATGTATGTCATAAAGTGCTACTTACCATCAAATATTGGTAAAAGTAGTATGAGACAATTCCTTGGTAGCCACATGTGCAGTCAAATTTGATGCCTTAACAAACAAATGAATTAGATGTGTCAGTGCATAAAACTATAAGAATTAACCAGATTAATTAAATTACTTTTGTATAATTACCATTGTTAAAATGGATGGCATTTCACCACTAGAAATATTTTGCAACTTTGCATTGGCTGATGCTCCTTTCTTTGCTTTTGTTAGTTTTTTAACCCAACTTTCTAAGCATTTTCCATCCTTTCTACCAATTTTTTTCTTGAAGCTAACTGAGTTTTGAGTCGAGTTCTCCATCAGACAACCTTCTTTTGGTCCGAAATTTGGCTGATGTAATAGAGGAACAATATCAGCACCATCAATTGAGGTTGTCGAAAGGTTTTGAATTTTTTTTTCGACTTTCTTATCAAGTATATCACAAGTATTGTCAACAAATTGTGAGACTTCTTCAAAATTAGATGCCCTAGCAGCTAGCTTAAGAAGCTTTTCGGCAAGAACCCGATATCAGTTTATGGAATCTAACTTGGGGTTCTCAACAATGGTTTTTCCATTAAAATCTTCAACAATCTCACTTCTTGCTTCTCTGGTCCACCTTTTTAGAATGTAATTTTCTAGTATTACCTTAACATTGATCACATCAAGTACCTTCAAAGTGTGGCCACATAAAATTCTCGTTCTGTTAAATTTGTTGCAACTACAAATTACGTGTGATTAGCATGATCAACAATTACTTGAAAATATTTATCCAAGCTGCAAGTCTCTACTAAATGTGTTAATCTCAATGCAATATTCAGTTATTAATGACCCTTTAATTTTTGACTTGACAAAAGCTGTCATGGACAACTCCCATTCTTTTTGAAAGATTTCAAACACCTTCGGCATGTACAATGCACCAGCTTGTTGAAGGATCGGGATATTTGTCTTCACTTGAGGTTGCTTCTTTCTCATTTCGTACTCTGACTCTACTTCTTTTTCATGCTTGTGTACAGGAACCCTATTAAAATGATTAAAGAATCACATTATATCCATATTCCACTTTATAAACCTTTTCAAATCCCAATTAAAACTCTCACTGAGTTGTGTGCTTCGCATTCCCAATGTAACTACATCATTCATATAACATTCAACCCATTTTTCCTTTACCTTAAATATGAAATTCAACCAATTCTCTCTATTAACCTTCTTTTACTAATCGTCCTTTTTTTTCTTCCTCTTCATCGACCTCATCTCCACTAGTCACACTTGTTCCATGAACCTTACTCACTAAAGAATTAAATGCATTTGTAAACTCATTTTCATCATCATAGTCATACATACAAGCTTTGAATGTCTTTAGAATTTCGTTCTCACTAACTGTCATGTCTTATTCATTCTTCTTTTTGCTTGTCAAGTTCTTAATAGCATTTTGACTGATATGTCAAGTACATAAACCATGATATGTGTTTTGGCATTATCTCTTTTAGTGCCGTAGCCATAGCTTGGTTTTGATCAGTGAAGATAGTTTTTGGATGTTTGTTGTTATTGGTGGCTAAGAAAATTTCAAAAAGCCACCTAAAAGAATCAACCGTTTCTTATATAGAAGAGCAGCTCCAAATATCGTAATCTCTTTAAAGTGATTAAAACCAACAAATACACCTAAAGGCCTGAACTCCTTATTTGTGCTATACGTTGTGTCAAACGTTATCACATCACCAGAATGAGCATAATCAATAAGCATTTTTGCATCAGTCCAAAATATATTTGTAATTTGCCCCTTATCATCTAACTATTTGATATGTCAAAAGGAACCATTTTTCGAAGTTTGATCATAAAAGTACCTTAGCATGCATGCAGCTTCACCGCAAATTTTTTTTCTTTCGATTATCTCGTAAACGATTTGCGTGATCTCTTCAGAAAAGGGAAGGTTTGCCCGACTACCAACTTCTCGTCTCATTAGCTCAGACACTTCTCTCGGCCTAATTCCCAAATCATCGCTAAATTAATAGTCACACCATGAGGTTATGGAATCTTGTGTTGTGATGGCATTAAACCAACTGCTTCACGACGTTATAAAACATGATTATGCTCATCATAAAAGTCATAGACTTGGTACTTCCGTGTTTGCCGAATCAGCTTAAGGGAAAAACAAACAGGGCATCCAGTTATGGTTTCAGCTCAGGGACTTTTAACTTCCCGATTTCATTTGTCATTCATGCAATATCCTTCATTAGAATAAACAAACCCTTTTGATGTGGTCGGTCCATTTTTTTATTTTTGAAATCCTTCGGAGTATTAAAGCCAATCTTTCCTCCTTAACTAACCCAAAAATTCCATGCTTCGTCTAGCGTATCAAATTTCATACCAACATGAGGAGTCGAATCAACGGTATCAACAGATTCAATCTCATCGAAGACCTCCATTTTACAAAGAAAAGGCTTTGATTGATTAAGAGAAAGAAGATATGAGAGAACTTGAAATTAATAGAGTAAATGAGATTATGAGAAATGGTGTACAGTGAGATAAAATCTGGAAAGTGGTAGCCACGAGAGAGAGAAGAGAGAATAGTAGCAAATTGGAGGGAAAATGGGTTTTCTCTCCTGCTTGATTAATAACGCTCTTTAAACGAAAGAGAAGAGTAGCGTGTATCATTAAAAAGAAAATTATAAAAAAAATAAAAAGTAGCATGGGCAGGATGGGCTGTTTAAATGAATGGAAGAGAAAAAAAATATAAGCCATTGTTTCAATTTGAACGGTTGAGATGGGATGCAAGCAAGGTGCTGCTTTTCTAAGGGAAGAGCAACAGATGTGGATCCAAATGAATATATGCCGGTACTTGATTGAAGAACTGGGTTTTGTGACAGATTTTCTCTCTGGTCTAGCATAGGTCCTCTTTCGTATTTACCTCTGAGAGGAGAATTACTATTGGACTCAAGGGTGTTGAGAAAAGCAAGCTTGTGTCTTTCGTCAAAAAAAAAAAAGATTTGAAGACAAACAGATAATAAAGAGACAAAATAGAAAGGGTATAATTAATTTTTAAGATAAAAAATTAATTTATTATAAGGGGATAGAAGATTTTTTTTAAGTTTTTATGGAGATATTGGATATTACGAATTTATGATGCTTTTATGAGAAAATTGACTATTTTGAAATTTTACATGGACACAATGGGAATTCTCCCTAAAATTAAATGTTTTTTTTTTTCCAATTTTTTTAATACCCTCAATTAAATAATAAATTCAAAATATGCCCTCATTTTTTTATTTTGAAAACTGACCAAACCGCCAGGTTGTGCGGTGGTCCACTTCAGAAGAGAACTACCACACAACCTGGTAGTTCACTATGGATTTTTTTTTTTAAATTGAGGAGTAATTGAGTAATAAAATAGTGAAATTGTTCATTGATTAATTTTTATATTTTCAATATCAAATAGATAATACAAAATCCTGACATAGGACCGGATCAAAACAAAAACATTGTATTAGTTCAATTAAAAAAAAGAGGAACACCCTTCTTTCATACGAAAGTATAAATGCTCCAACAATTGTACACGGTTTTACTGTATAATCCGTATGTGATAAAAGAAATACAAACTTTTTCACGTGGTTGATCCGTGTCTCATTTCTAAAGAACCTGTAGGTTGTACAAGTATTTATCTGAGACATGTCTCATACACAGGTGAGGCTAGGGCGAGAGATAAGGCAAGAGAGGCGATATTTTCAACGAGAATGTGATTTCCAACGAAGAAACTTCAAATAGGCGTATCTCGAAGCTCAAGTGTTCGATTTCAGAAAATGACCACTTTTCATAATCTTTGCGAGAAGAAGATATCGATTTTGACAGTATAACAGTTATCAGATTTTCATAATTACATGAAAACAAAGGGAATAATCTCAAAACTTGAGTTGAAGTTTCCGATTAAGTTTTTCATTTTTCATTTTCAATTTTTTCGTCATTTACCATACTTTTTTTTGAGAATTGTTCAAGTCAATGTATAACGTTTCAAATCTAGGGTTTTTTTTATTGTATTTTTATTTTTTTTAGTTTTAATGTTATTCATGCAACTAATAATATGTGATATTTTTTCTTAGACATTGTTAATTTAACTGTATAAAGTCTCAAATCTAGGATTTGGTGTTGTATCTTTATTTTGTTTAGTTAGAATGTTATTCATGTAAATGTTTTATTTTGAAATTTAGTTTAGCATTTTTGGCATTCAGACCTAGGATATGCTATTAAAAAAAGACAATCGATGAGATTTAGTTTAGCGTTTTTCGTATTCAGATCTTCTATTAAAAAAAACAATTGATGAGATTTAGTTTAGCGTGTTTGGTATTTAGATATTGGATATGCTATTAAAAAAGATGACAACGATTGGATTTAGTTTAGTGTTTTTGTTATTCAGATCTAGGATATGCTATTAAAAAAAGACAATAGATCACAACAAGAATTCTGGGCTTCCGCGAGGCTAATAATATACGTCTGCGAGGAAAATTTAATTAGCCTCGCGGATAAATTATTACCGAGGCTAATGAAATTGGGTCGGCAATAATGGGATGAAACGCTCGGGGATAAAAGGTATCTGCGAGGCTAATAAATTACCTCGCAGATAAGTTATACGTACATTAAATAAATTTTGTGCCTAAATTTCGTGCCTAAACTATGCACGGTAATAATACGCAACAGAAAATAATTACCATAGTTATTATATACACGGGAATAAAATAATTACCAAGGTGATAATATTTTCTTTTTTGTTTTTCTTAGAATATAATTAGCATCTTCTGTGAGCGCATATAGAACCTGAAAATGAATATATTTCTGCGCCAATGTATATTACCGACAAACAAATTTAACTAATTAATTTATAAATTATAAATACTTTGAATCCAAATGCTTAAGAGCCAAAAATATTAATAGAGCTAACTGACAAAATAAATGTACTAATTAGGCACATCATCTTCGCTTTCAGACCCATTGTCGCCAACATCTGATTCTGTGTTACTGCGAGATCTTCTGGGTGCTACTGTGAGATCTTCTGGATCCACCGGGTCTAGAACACCTTGTCGTACCAAAACAGAAGGTACATCTAGTTCGTCTCCGGCAGAAACCACATAGTCGCAGCTCTGCATCTCCTCTTGAAAAATATTAAGGTCTTCTGTTTCCCCTTCATGACTAAAATTTGGTTTGCGTCTAGTCTTGTAGGGTACCCACCAATCAGATCGATCAGGTGATGCATACGGTAGGTAGTAGACTTGAATTGCTTGGCAAGCCAGGCAATAGGGGTCATAATTTCGAAGTCTAGATCTATGGTTGACCTCAACAAGACCATGGTTCTTATCTACCTTGACTCCATTTATTGGGTCAAACCAAGTGCAATTGAATAGCACAACCTTGCTACCACATCCTGAGTAATGTAACTCGACTACCTCTTCTAGAAATCCGTAGTAGTCAATACCGCCCTCTCCTCGGATGCAAACCCCGCAGTTGTCCACTGATTTGTGCTGGCCGTATGACCTGGTGTGAAATCGGAAACCATTGATGTCATATGCGCCATAACATCTGACATGTTTATCAGGTCCATGACATATGTTTTTGACATGCGTGTCGGTAACACGATCAATCAGAAGCTTCTTCCTTACCCATTCAGGGAACTTTTCACCCCAGATTCGCTCCCGAACTGCTGGATTCCGACGATTTCCTAAAAATTATGCATCAAAGGCACTGAAAAATACGCAGCGAAATAAAATTAAAGATCAGTTCGAGAAGAAGTTTTCTATGGATGATTCCTCTGCTGAGAGTTCGTGAGTGGTTGTGAACCATTGTGCCTCTGAATGTGATGTCATTGTTCTTATCAATTCTAAATAGTATTAAAACCAGGGGCTTCCCTTCATTTTTCAAATTCTTATTGTTTTAAGTAGCTGAACATGTTAAAGAACTGAATTTTGGAACTTGGTGGGTCTTGTTTTCATGTTTGCTGGTAACAAATGCTAGCTGAAAACACACTTGACCATTCTTGCTACTGGTACAGTACTGTACTCTAAAAACCCCAAAAAAACTTTGTTCTACCAATGGAACTAGGCTTCGGCCTTTTTAACCAAAAAAAAAAACAGATCTACTCACAGCATCCTTCAATATAACTGGATATCTTATCAGTAAAATTGCAACATTTTTTAATTTTGTATTTTTTTCAGCATTTACCGATATGTCTGGAGAACAACGCCCAGCCTTAAGGAGAGGACGCCGGCAGAGGTATGAGGAGGGCAGCTCCCAAAGTGCCGATCAAGAGGCTCCAGAGAGAGAGGTTCACCCCTTGGTTAACGAGGATGCTCACCCCGTGGTTGAAGAACCCCCACCTGCAATTCCACGAAGGAGACGAGGGGCAAGTGAGACACAAAAGGCGCCCATGGGTGAAGGCGAGACTAAGCCTTGTGTCAAAGTAGTCGGCAACTGGAGATTAACTACTGTTAATCCCAGGTTACATGTTAAAATGATCACTACAATAGGAAAGCTTGCATGTGGCCGGATGTCATTCCCGTGCCGGAGCTACCACGACTTTAGTCTAAATGACAAGCTTGAATTCCACACCGACTTCTTGGTTCGTTTCATTTCAATTTTGTTCTTGCTTAATATCTGTGCCTAAAAGCTCTTCAACAGAGATTAAGATAGAGAAGTAAAGAGATGAATGCAAGAATCTTTATTATTTCTTGATTGAATTGTCTTTACACACTGTGCCCTTTATATAGGGAAAATATCTCAGCAGCTAACTACTAATCTAGTTGCTAACAGCTCTATACAATATGGTTACTATAACAGCCTAGTCTAACAACCTTTGCTTAACTAACTTTGACCAAACTAAGTGTGTTGACTAGACCACATCTTCTGTTATGACTGCTGACACAGTAGGTTTATTAGTGCCTTTTGTTAACTAATTGTCTTTCATTGCTACTACTTACATTGTTATATTTTTTGTGTAGTCACGGTACCAATGGATGGAAGGACAGGACGCACGTGAAGGAATCAGAGCACTTGATAATGTAGCTGGAGAGCGCTACTATCAAGAGCTGCACCTTCGAAGGAAGGATGCCATTAAATTACACGGCGATGACAAAATTCTATGGAAGAGTGCGGTCCCTCACTGGTGCAAGCAGCCGCAGTTTTGGGAGGGACTGTGCGATTATTGGAACACCATGGAATGGAGTCAACTGTCCGAAACCAACAGGAACAATCGAGTGGTGAAGGGACATTTGGTGCACCATCACTCAGGCAACAGGCCAACCTTTAGAACGAAAGAGATGATGGTTAGTCTTTACACTATATTTTACTAAATTATCGAACAAGAAAAGGAAAAAAAACAAAAAAAAAAGTGAAAAAAGAAGAAGAAGAAGACAAAAACAGAGAGCAACTAATTGAGTTTTTTCAATTGCAACATATGTAGAAAGCTGCCAATAATGGAGAAGAACCAACACCGTTTGCCATCTTTCGAGAAACTAAGTTGCCGAAGTCCATACGGAAACTCATGGCAGATGGAGTGGATGTAGATGAAGCAGACCTGCCATTCCCCAACACCAGAGCCAAAGAAATATACGTATGGATACAATTAATTAATTCTATTAACGAACATCAAATTTCTTTTGTTAGTTTCGTAATTTCAAACATTGGTCACATTTCTAAAATTTTATATCTTGTAAAAATTGTAATCTAACTGTGGTTGTCCACCTTTAAAATACAGGATCGAGCTTCCCAAATGCGGGCCGATGAGAACTATGCAGGCACGGAAAGTGAAAAACTTTTCTGGCTTGCAAATGGAAAAAAACTAACACATGGCCATGTGTATGGTCTCCCGGACTGTGTCTCACAAAGTAGCCTAAGCACAATGAGAAGGCGGAACAGTGGCAGGTTCGCTTATGAAGGTTCCGCTCTCACAAACGAGAGGCCTGATGCGGACAGTATTCCAAGGTTCACACAGGCTCAAGTGATTGCCATGTTGGAAGAGCAGCGAGTGCAGTCCGAGGCGCGTTATCGCGAAGCTCAGGCAGAGTTTGAGCGCTACGGATTTCTCATAAATAGTTTGTACGAAGACATGGGCCGGCCGTTGCCCAGTGGACCGGTATGTAATATGTTAATAATTTTGCACAAGTACTTATAAGTGAAGCAAAAGCCAATGCAAAAGACATCTTGTCTTGTCAACTATAAGGGAAGCTAGATTATTTAGGAAGGAAATAGTGGTTTAGGTTATGAACCAACAGCCTGTTTGGTAATATTGAATACAAAAATAAAAAGAGTGACAACACACTAAGAGGTACCATTCTGAGGGATACATCTAATTTATTTGAAAAATTACTAGTATATGAGGTAATAATTAGAGTTCTGGTAGTTCTTAGGATTTTTGCTGGTTATCTCGCATCATCTAAACTTAGTTTGAATGTTACAAGCATAATGGTGACATAATAATTTGATTAATCATGTAAAGGCAAAAGCACGAAAGGTAAAAAAGCCAGTACAGTTCACCCAGGACCAAACTGTAAAGTTTAGAGATGCCGAGGTTGTGTAAGTAAAATTTAGAATTTTCTCCTGGGCTGGTACAAATTAATACTTTGGTTTGTTTTAAAACTGTGATGGTAACATATGTTGCTTTGTTTTTTCTCAAATGCAGGGTCAGACTAGCAACCCATCAGTTGCGGACCCGGTTATCGCCGACTTGGAGGAACACAGAGACCCTGCGGATGAAGTACTGGATACAGATTTTTACTTCAATAATCCTATGTGATTGCTCTCACAAACTTAATTTTAATTATCTGTTATTCAGCCTTTGTCCATATTTTTTCTGGTCATGCATGCTGACCTTTTCTAACTTGTAATATTAAATTCCCCGTACGGATGAACTGGTGTGATCTACTGGCGTGATGAACTGGTGTAATATATATTTTTTGTGGTCATGCTGACCTTGTACTAGGATATTAAGAACTTTGTATTAGATATGCTACGCTATTACGAACTGATGTGATGAAATTATATATATTTGCCAGCTTAATTTGTTTGTCTGTGTTAATATCATATTGTCTGTTCTTGTGTTTTAAATTTATTGATGAATAAAAAATGAATTGGTACTGGATAATATGAAATAATATTAAATCTCTTATGATGGACTCATTCCTGTCGTTAACTTTTACATGGTAAAGATATTCTCCATTCATGGTAATAATGTAGAGTCCTTGGGTTAAAGTCATTCCTGTCCTATTCTTAGGCATGGTAAAAATATTTTTGATCATGGTAATAATGTAGAGTCCTTGGTTAAACTCATTCCTGTCGTAACAAAGACATGGTAAAAATGTAGAGTACTTGGGTTAAACTTATTCCTGTCCTAAAGTTAGGCATGGTAAAAATATTTTTTATTCTTGGTAATAATGTAGAGTCCTTGGGTTAAACTCATTCGTATGGTACAATAGACATGGTAAAAATATTTATATAGGCATGGTAAAAATGTAGAGTCCTTGGGTTAAAGTAATTCCTGTCCTATTCTTTAGCATGGTAAAAATAGTTTTTATTCATGGTAAAAAAAACCCGCTTGGTGATAATCTCATTCCTGTGGTATATTATACATGGTAATAATATGGTAATAATGTAGTGTCCTTGGGTTGGTCTCATTCCCGTTAGTCCATTATACATGGTAAAAATGTGGAGACATTACGATGAAATCATTCCCGTCAATCAATTTTACATGGTAAACATGTAATAACCTCGCTGAAAATAACTATCCGCAAGAGTAAAAATCTGATAATTCCCTAATGCAGATCTCCCGCCGTAGTTGGACGTAGCACATTGACGACGATGCTGTATCGCCATTCGTTCTCTACACTCTCGGGGATACTCCAGAGTGGGCGGACGGCATCCACTTATCACCAGGAGGAACTACTCGGTACAAAATTTGGTTTAGGCTCGGGTATACGTATCCACGTGGAATCCTCGGCGATAATACTATCCGCTACGGGAGCAATACGAAGGGTACTAATTGTGAGGTGATAACCTCGTAGCGAGCTACGTACGAGGCAAATTCCTCGGCATTGACCTTTTTACATTTCTCGCAGAAGCCCGAAATTCTTGTTGTGGATTGTTCAAACTTTAAAAATAGAAATTGTGATGTTAGAGAATGACAGAGCACAAAATCAATAAGACATTTTAACTCTACTCTTGAATATATATATGTTATCCCTTGAATGTAGTGCTTGTATAACTGAAATGATTAAAAAACTTTCAAGCAATAATTGTTATATATATATATATATGTTATCCCTTGGACATTTTGATGCGGTGCCTTGTGAGCATTAATAAATTTATTATATTGTTTGTTGTTATTAAAGTGGTCAAACTAGAACGATTCATTATATATATAATGCATAAAATAGTCATTTTTCCATATTATTATTAGAATGCCTATTATAAAAAAAATAACTGGATAAATTGACGTTTACTTATAATTAGGACTTCATGATTATCCAAAGATAATTCGTCATTCTATAGTTAGTAAACATAAAGTAGGTAAATTAGTATTTTGATCAAATGTATTTTGTATATTCAAAGATAATATACCTTTTGTTATGAATTTTAGTTTTGATAAGTACAAAAAATTATTTTATGATAAATTTCATCTATTTCATAAAATTTAAGTAACATTTTATTTTCATATCCAAATTAATTTGAATTTGTTAAAATCTAAATATAAAAATTAAAGTGGATATCAATATAAGTTTGATCACTATCCAATCCGTTTTCACCCAAACAAACGCGTTAGGGACCAATCATTTCCTCTTACACGTTTTGACTTGAGGTCCTCTATAACTTCAAAAGTATCAAGAGACAAATTTAAGCAACAAAAACCATAATATTATAATCTTCACACAAAAGGAGTTTACAAGAAATATATTAAGGAGATTACAAACAGAGTTCACAAGAAAGCGTATAATGAAATAGAAAATTAGATAACATGTCCCAAAAAGAACACACACACTACCAGTAATAATCTAACAGTATACAGCTCGTCACAGTACTGATTACTTTAATGATAAATTATGCAAATAATTGTGCAAATTATCTTAATTTCAAGGCTTAGCCGTCGTTCTTAATAACTCAAGAATGAATTCTCCGCATCGATGAGATTTAGGAGGGAACTCGGAATAGCAGGAATTCCAACACTTATGACACCTTGGAGCATCAGTACAACTTTTCCCATTGATGGTCGGCTTGCTTCCGAATCCTGAATGCACCAACCCGCAACCTTACATGCCCGGATCAGCTCTACTGCATTCACATTTCCCCCTAGCCTTTCATCTAGCAAGCATAAAACATCACCTTCATTAATTTTAACAGCAGCATAAAGAGGAAAGTACGGGTACATTTTGTTTCTGAATCCTGTTGAATTTCTTTTCCCCGATATCACCTCGAGAAGCAACATTCCGAAACTGTACACATCTGCCTTTTGAGTGATTGCTTGTCCAGAAATCCATTCTGGTGCCAAATAGCCGACAGTACCTCTTGTTGTTGTTAATACTCGGCTATGTTCTCGGCCGATAAGTTTTGCCAAGCCAAAGTCGGCAATTTTCGGGGAAAAATCATCATCTAGAAGCACATTCTCGGGTTTAATGTCACAATGGATGATACAATCTCTACATTCTTCATGCAAATAGGCTAATCCCTTTGCAATCCCGAGTGCGATTTTGTATCGAGCTTGCCAACTTAATACATATGAACTCCCTGATAAGATGTGGGAATCCAAGGAACCATTCGACATATATTCATAAACCAGTAACCTATTACTGCCTTCAGCGCAAAATCCTAAGAGGCGCACAATATTAGCATGGTGAATCATTCCTATTGTTTGCACTTCTGCTCGAAATTGCTTCTCTTCTTGTCCTACAATTTTGAGTTTTTTCACTGCCACAGTAGTAGAACCCAATAATTTCCCCTTGAAAACAATTCCAAAACCTCCTTGACCTAGTTTGGTAGAGAAATTTTTTGTTGATCTTTTTATTTCCTTATACGAGTAAGCCTTGAATTTGTGATCATCGACGTTCACCAGCTCAACATCATTGAGTTTTCTTCTCAACCACCACAAAAGTACTACACAAACAAATAGGATGACCACAACCCCACCTCCTATGAATGTCACATGCTTGATTTGATTTCTTTTAGAGTAAGCAACAGAGGACCCCATGCGGATATGTATATATTTGCCACTCAATCCATCATCGCGTATGATTGCATTCATTAGATCTCCGTACCAAAGATTGCATCCAGAACCAGATGCATAAGCTGTGCAAGAGCAATTGCTTCGGCATGCACTTTCACATTCTTCCTCACTTTTAGCCCCCAAGTATTGAGAGTTGTCAGGCAACTTATAGAGGTTATCGATCAAAGTAAATGTGTCGCTCAATCCAACTGAACTGCCTTTGCAACTTAATGAGAAATTTCTTGTACAACCAGCACTAATGTTATGACGTGAAGATGAGTCAGAAGAAGCAGGATAGAAGCCATGTGGGCATTTGCACCAGTAGTTCGGACCATGGCTAGAGCACATGCCGAAAGGTCCGCAATAGCCATCAACCCCATAGAGCAAACAACTACGACCGGGTGTTAACCAGTAATGACCACCGGCACCATCCGATTTGAATATGAATGCATTACCATAACTATTCAATCTTATGTATTTTATCTCTCCATTCGCATCATTATATGTTACCAACCTGTCGTGCTGTTGGATACTTAACAATGAGGGAAAAGTACCAAAATACTGTGTATTTCTTTGTTTTTGCTTTATAACAAACCCCCAGGTTCCACTAGTATAATCTATTTCAAATGAATACACCCCTGGTGAGGGGTCCCTAGGGGTTTTGGAAGAAGTAAGAGACACATCAATATTCTCCCCATTTATGGTACTGTAACCGAGCCAAGCTCCAGGCAACCAAGTATCTGTCGGATTGTCGAAACTCTGCCATATCACATCTGAATTTTTTGTTTGGTCTAGCAAAACAAGATTTCCGGTATCAAGGAGAACTAACTTGGTGGAATTTGGTTTGGTTTGTAGATTATTTGATGACCATATACAGGATTGAGATTGGGTCAAGATCAATGTTCCATTTGGAGATATACTCAGTCTGGAGAGTTGAAGTTTGGTAATGGGATTCTCTGTATTTGCTGTCCATACAACATCTACTATATAGTTCAGCACCAGTGGCAACAGTTGGGTTTGACCAGTTTCAGTTTCATCAATGGTTAACCAAATGCCAACATAGTAATTTCCGTTACCTGAGTCGATGAAACCAAACTCAAACCTGCCATTTGTTGACATGAGGCTCTGGTTTGGGTAGAGAAATTCATCAGGTAGAAGTGTGTCTACTGTTGCTGAAGAGAGGTTGTTTAAACACAAAAGGATGACAAAGAAGAAGAAGAAGGAAGCCATGTTGCGAAGAGAATAACACTGCTGAAAATCTTGTCTAGCAACAACTGATATAGAATTTAATGAAGAAACAACAAAAGGATGGGACCTCATTTCACTATTTTTTCTGCTATAGTTGGACTGACCATAATACGTGGCACTTCATGAGTTATATGCGAATATATAGTCAAATTATATATATATTATTATTCAAACCACATCAGTTTGTGAAACTGTGTAAGATTAAGTCCCCATTTTTTCTCTATTTCCAACCCACACATATAATTTTCAAGAGAACGGAGTAGGTCCCATGGGTATCGGACTTACTTTTGGATCCAATAAGCTTAAACACTGTCCGATTCGCATTTAGATTTGTGCACACGGAAAGTAAAGCAAATACGCGTGGATTTTAGAGCGGAGCGCACGCATATGTAATTGAGTCCATAAAATGTAATCGGTGTCCGATAATTAAATAGAAAATGAAGAAACCAAACTGAAAGTTATCATTTTCTGAGACTGAGATTAAACTTCGAAATCAACTAAGGAGACATAATGTCCCGCAATTTTTATATATAAGAAAATCAATAAAAAAAATATTAAAAATAAGAAATGGATCAGGGTAATTTGAAAAATGGGAAGGCAGTATGGCGCCATCGCGTCCCTGCCATGGCATACTCAAGACCATCGGAAAAAAAACGAAAAAAAAAATTAAAGTGGGCCGCCATGGCCCAGGCCAACCCAGAAACGAAATTCAATTTTTTTTTATTCTATGTTCAGTGAGCAGTCCAATAATTTTGACCAGATTCAAAATTAAATTTAGAGAAAACGGCTACATGGATTTTTGTGTTATTTATATCAAAATAAAGGTATGAAAGTCTAGTTTCCAGATAATATAATTTCTCTATACAAAAATATTACAGATGTGTACAGTTTTAGCAATTAATTGACAGAGGTCAGAAATCAGAAAAGCTGAAATTCCAGTGAGCAGTCTTATAATTTTGACCAGATTCAAAATTCAATTTAGAGAACAGGGCTACATGGATTTGTATTCTTTATATCAAAATAAAGGTATGAAAGTGTAGTTTTCAGATAATATAATTTCTCTATACAAAAATATTACAGATGTGTACAGTTTTAGCGATTAATTGACAGAGGTCAGAAATCAGAAAAGCTGAAATTTTAGTGAGCAGTCCAATAATTTTGACCTCTGTCAATTAATCGCTAAAACTGTACCAATCTGTAATATTTTTGTATAGAGAAATTATATTATCTGAAAACTACACTTTCTTACCTTTATTTTGATATAAAGAACACAAAAATCCATGTAGCCATTTTCTCTAAATTTAATTTTGAATCTGATCAAAATTATTGGACTGCTCACTGAACATAGCATAAAAAAAAAATTGAATTTCGTTTCTGGGTTGGCTGGGCCATGGCGGCCCACTTTAATTTTTTTTTTCCGGGTTGTATTGAGCCATGGCGTCCCGTTTCGAATTTTTTTTTTTTCGTTTTTTTTCCAATGGTGTTGAGTATGTCGCAGGGACGCCATGACGCCATACCTTCCCATTTTTCAAATTTCCCTAATCTATTTCTTATTTTTAATATTTTTTTTTATTGATTTTCTTATATATAAAAATTGCGGCATAATGTCTCATTCACAATTTACAATTGAGTACATATATTGTCCTATTAGATGACCTCAAGTCAAAAGGTGTAAGAGGAATCAAATGATGGGACCTCAATTCAAAAGGTTCATTATCATTTATCACTATCCGATTCGTTTCATTTTGACTTGGGTAATCCATCTAATTTCATTGTCAGGTCGGCAGTCGACTAACAGGACAAATATATATCAATTGTGAATTATTGAGTCTAGAAAATGATAAATTTCAGTTTGGTTTCTTCAATTTCTACTCATGTGACACCGAATAATTACTACCAATATATGCATTTGGTTCACAGATGGGGATTTCGATTTTGATTGGAAATATATGTGGTCATCAAATTTAACAAAAGGTGAACAGTATAATTGTAGTTGTACTTGATACTGGAAACCTAGTTTTACGCAGTGTTGTAAATAACAGTATGCGTTCGTCGGACGGAGACGGACAGAGTACCGTCAAGTAATTAATCAGAAATAATCGTTCATAATTAGAAATAATCGGTTGATTAGTTGAAAAAATCCGTGACGGTTTAAACGCCGCTAACGACTAATTGGCCAAATAATCGGTTGATTAAGGTTCTCTCAATGAATGTAAGGTTGTGGATCATGAATATATGATATAGCAGCCCAATAAAATAAGTTAGTATAAATCATGGCCTAAAATTTTAATGAAACGGTGTCATGTTTAATAGCTAATCCTTGTACGATCCAAACGTAGCCTATTAGTAAATTATTTATAGTATAAATTTGAAGCACACCCGTTAATTTACGAATATTAAATTTAGAGTAGTATTTGCCCCACTAGTGCAATGGATTCATGATGATTTTCTTAATTCTTAGATACTTGAAAGAAAATTTAATATATTTATTTCTTTATATTGGGTTTTAATTGTATTTCATGTATGACCCACTTAAGTTTTTTTGCTTTAAAAATGTATAGCAGTATGCATGGACAATTTATGTCTAAAAATTTACTGGGATTAAAAAAGAATCCTCTTTAGCCCTCAATATAGTATTTTGAACAATGAATATAGCATAAATGCGGCATGGCACATCGATCTTATGTCGTAGTAGAGATTGGGCCGAACAAGAAAACTGCTAAAAAGCTCGTGGCTAAAGCCATGCTTAAGGGATCCGTATCCTCTGCATTAACTTAAAATGAAATCTTTTGAGTTAATGAATTTCAACCGTATGATTTTAAACAGAGCCAATTTGGCTCGTGTTTATAACATAAGGGCCCTTTAACATTAGTGCAGATCTAGTTTGTACGAATCTTGAAACAGATTGGACAGTCGAAATTCATTAACTCAAAAGATTCTCTTTTGAGTTAATGCAGAGGATATGAATTCATGCTTAAGCGCCTCGAGGAAAAGTGATGCAGATTAACCCCTAATTTTTTATGTTTTATGAACTGCCTCGACATGAAAACCTTTTTGTGTTGTAAAATTGGTTCAGATGGTTGTATACAGATATAATTCACAACCCTTTGAAAATCATAGAAGCCCTCCAATAAAACCAAGAAAAATTCATAGAAGCACAAAGCAGCAAGAAATTTTGTTAACATTGTTGTTCTTTTTCTATGCTTAGAAAGATTCTTTTTTAAAAAAAATATTTACAAAATTTGCCTAAACTACCTATTATCATATTCATAAATCGAGTGTGGTTATGGCTGGTAACAATAAATACTAGCAACTTTTGCTACTATTATTGCAAGATTGCTTCGTATAATCAATAATGCGAGGGGTTTTATTGTGACTTTGTGTCATTTAACTTTAAATACACACAATTATTGTTTGTTTACTGTACCAAATAGAAGTATATAAATTGAGGAGAAAATTTATGTGTAGGTAGTGCCTACAGTAGTAAATAGAGGCATTATGGCTTTATACTATATTTTGTGGGGCAAAGGGCTGAGCACTTAATAATTCTAAAATAAACAAGCTTACTGTTACAAATCATAGTAAAAAAAAACTGTAAATAAATAAAAATAAGGAACTTATGTTTGAGGAGAAAAATAAATATAAAAATGCAATTAGTGATTCTTGTAGTGATGTCTCCATTGCAACACACGGGCATAATACTAGTAAATTAAAAATTAGCACTTTTGTCTTTTAAATTTTATAATTTTTGCAAGTACTTGCTTTTAGTACCTCTTACAAAATAAGATTATACTAATTCAGTCTTCCGATCTCAATTTTCCCGACATTTTTATTAATACCCTAAAACAAAACAAAAATATCAAATATGCCCTCACTTTGAATTTTTTTTTTAAAATGCCCTAACCGCCCAGGGGCTGGGCGGTCAGCTTTCCACCGAACCCCCCCCCCCCCCCCGTCGGGCGGTCCAAAAAAAAAAAAAAAAAAAAATCACCAAACCGCCCAACTGTGGGGCGGTCCACTATTTTTTTTTTTTTTTTTTTTTGATCAGATTCAAAATTCATTTTAGAGAAAATGGCTACATGGATTTTTGTGTTCTTTATATCAAAATAAAGGTATGAAAGTCTAGTTTCCAGATAATATAATTTCTCTATACAAAAATATTACAGATTGGACAGTTTTAGCGATTAATTGACAGAAGTCAGAATTCAGAAAAGCTAAAATTCCAGTGAGCAGTTCTATAATTTTGATCAGATTCAAAATTCATTTTAGAGAAAATGGCTACATGAATTTTTGTGTTCTTTATATCAAAATAAAGGTATGAAAGTCTAGTTTCCAGATAATATAATTTCTCTATACAAAAATATTACAGATTGGTACAGTTTTAGCGATTAATTGACAGAAGTCAGAATTCAGAAAAGCTGAAATTCCAGTGAGCAGTCCTATAATTTTGATCAGATTCAAAATTCATTTTAGAGAAAATGGCTACATGGATTTTTTGTGTTCTTTATATCAAAATAAAGATATGAAAGTCTAGTTTCCAGATAATATAATTTCTCTATACAAAAATATTACAGATTGGTACAATTTTAGCGATTAATTGACAGAGGTCAGAATTCAGAAAAGCTGAAATTTCAGTGAGCAGTCCAATAATTCTGACCTTTGTCAATTAATCGCTAAAACTGTACTAATCTGTAATATTTTTGATATTTAAGATCAATTGATGAATACTTTATTTATTAGATATTAATTAAGCACTTCAAAATTATTGAAAACATGGTTCAATTTAACATCACTTCGTAAACTCGACCTCAGTCCTAATAATATAAACAACAGCAACGGTAACAAAATTCAATTAATTAATTATTTATTCAAGTGATTGAAATATCAAAATTACAAGGGTGTAAATGACCAAAAAGGAAACTAGATGAGTACATAAATAATATCTTATAGAAATGCCAACTTGATTATAGAGAATATCTTATATAACATTGATTTTTCAATTTATTGGCCCATATGAAAATAAATTCAAAAAATGATAATTTTTTATGTGCAAGTAGAAAATAATATTGATCGGATCTAAGCAAAATTATTGATCAGAAAGCTTTTCGGAAAGCTTGTCAGAATTATTGGACTGCTCACTGAAATTTCAGCTTTTCTGAAAAGTGGTCAATAATTTTGATCAGATTCAAAATTCAATCGCGTGATATTCTAGAAAATGAATTTAAGAAGCAGAATATCTCAAGAGTTACGGATAGTAACAAACCTTTAAATATAATTTAGAAAACAATATAGTAATTAATGTAGCCATTTTGATATAATATGAAAATCCAGTACTTAGTACCTTTATTTTGTATAGAGAAATTATATTATCTGGAAACTAGACTTTCATACCTTTATTTTGATATAAAGAACACAAAAATCCATGTAGCCATTTTCTCTAAAATGAATTTTGAATCTGATCAAAATTATAGGACTGCTCACTGGAATTTCAGCTTTTCTGAATTCTGACTTCTGTCAATTAATCGCTAAAACTGTACCAATCTGTAATATTTTTGCAAAGAGAAATTATATTATCTGAAAACTAGACTTTCATACCTTTATTTTGATATAAAGAACACAAAAATCCATGTAGCCATTTTCTCTAAAATGAATTTTGAATCTGATCAAAAAAAAAAAAAAAAAAAAAATAGTGGACCGCCCCACAGTTGGGCGGTTTGGTGATTTTTTTTTTTTTTTTTTTTGGACCGCCCGACGGGGGGGCGGTTCGGTGGAAAGCTGACCGCCCAGCCCCTGGGCGGTTAGGGCATTTTAAAAAAAAATTTCAAAGTGAGAGCATATTTGATATTTTTGTTTTGTTTTAGGGTATTAATAAAAATGTCGGGTTTCAGTTGCGTCTCTGTGGTTTCTAAAGTTAGAATTCATATCCTTTGCATTAACTCAAAAGAGAATCTTTTGAGTTAATGAATCTCGACTGTCCGATCTGTTTTAATATTCGTGCGAACAAAATCTGCACTAATATTAAAGGACCTTCCATGTTATAGACACCAGCCGGATTGGCTCCGTTTAAAATCAAACGGTTGAAATTCATTAACTCAAAATATTCTCTTTTGAGTAAATGCAGAGGATGCGGATCCCTAAAGTTAAGTGACAAGGGAACTTTTAGTAAGATTCTTTCGTTTGATTGGTACCGAGCTGAATTGATAGCCAACTGTTGGAATTTGTTGAATTTTCAATTCGGCTCGGACTTATTTGCCAATACGCAAGGAGTAGGACCTTGTTGCAATTCGTTAATAATTGCAAGTGTCAATTATTTTTGGGCCTTGGAGGCTGTAACTTCAGTACAGTTGGGCCTTTATTTTGAAGAATTCAGAGTGGCATCGGACCTACTAATCACCGTCCGATTTGAATTAAGATGCGTGTGGTTCTGTTTTAAAATTCGTGCGAGTCTGCACAGATCTTATTATTTTTGGTCCGATGCCCATCGGAAGGTTTTAATTAGCGATCTGTTCTGAAATCTGAGCGGCTCTCCGCTCTCCTCTTTCTCGCCTCTTTCCCGCTCCTCTTCTCGCAAAGACATTGGCGCCGCCGCCCAGTCCGCTTACGCTGTCTCCCTCAAAGACATTAGCGCCGCTCTCTCCGAGTTCACCCAAGGCGAGTCACACTCTCACCTCACACCCCCGGGCATCCGATAAGTACAACGAACATGAGGGAGGGATTTAGGGTTTTACACAACTAAAAGATGCTGATGAGTCAATACATATCCTTCCGCTTTGCTTCCGCCAGCCCCTATTCCACCACTACTCATTCAAGAGCCTCTCCCTCTCTCCTTACCACTCTGTCTGTAAAAAGCATCAGATGCCATGCATTCTCTCATCAACTGGATTCAACAGGTACTTTTTTTTTTAATATTTTTGTTGAGTAGGAATTGTGACAATTGATAGCTGTGTATGATTTTGTTATTTACTTTTTTGGATTTAAGCTGAGAGAGAAGAGAAAAGCAGGTTTGTGGAGGCGTCGAAGAAAGGGAATTTGGTGCCGCTGCAGCAAGCCATATTTTCTGACCATCTGACGCCGGTGCTTGCGTACAGGTGTCTTGTTAAAGAGGATGACCGTGATGCTCCTAGCTTTCTTTTCGAGTCTGTCGAGCAGGGTTCAAAAGGCACCAATATGGTATACATCTCAATTATAAAAAAAATGTAAATTAAATATGTTATAGCCTGTTTGGGTGTCAGGGAATAGCAGGGTTAGTTGGGTGTCAAGGAATAGCAGGATTAGTTGGGTTAGCGACTATTCCACGTTTGGGTGAAAAAATAGCTATTCTCAACACTTGGGTTAGCTCAGGTTAGCCGCTATTCCGCTAACCCATTGAAATGTTGGGTTAGTGGCTATTCCGTATTCGGGGTTAGCACGCTATTCTCACTAACTTCACTCTCAATCCAAATGTATCTAATAAAGAACAATATTGTTTATTTGTTGAATTTTTTTTATGCTGTAGCATGAAAAAAATGTGTTTAAATCCCCTTCTAGATACCATTGTAATTTAGCCTTTCGTATCCAATAAGCTTCTTCCGATAAAAAATATTTGATACAAAGATGATTGAGATTCCTGACATGTTGCCAATTATTGTGGTGTAAAATTATTATTTTCAGCTTTTTGTTCCAATTTATTTATATCCTCTCCATTTATCTCCTATGTTATTAATAATTGGATATTCATTCCACCAAATAGTAAACATTTCTACAAAACCTTCCTGTGTCAACCATATTTTTTCTGTTTATTTGTTGATTGATCCTTTATGTACTGGTGATGTATATTCAGGGGCGGTACAGTGTGGTGGGGGCCCAGCCAGTGGTGGAGATTGTAGCGAAAGAGAACTCGGTGTCAATAGAGGACCATGAGGAGGGGTTGACGACAGAGGAGCACGTCGATGATCCCATGGCCATCCCTCGCCGGATCATGGACACCTGGAAGCCTCAGCTAATAGACAACCTCCCCGATGCCTTCTGTGGTAAAAAATATCACTTCCATTTTTTACTTTCACATTTATTGCATTACATAGGATAGAGTGAGGCTACAGTACTTTGCATAGCGTACATCGCTCTGTACTATGGATCTATATTTTCATTTTGAAGTTTAAATAGTCAATCGGAACCATTGAACATGACCTTCATATAAAAATATACTTGGATGCCAGAATTTACATTTTTTAGAATTTTTTAACTATTATTTTAGATAGGTAGAAAATCACTTGATCTAAACATTCTGGACCATCCATAAATAGTGTTTTTCTACCTTTTAAAAAAATAGTGAAAAAATTCTAAAAATGTAAAATTTGGTCTCCAAGCACATTTTCATATGGAGATCATTTAAAACGGTTCGGATTGACTATTTGAACTTTAAAAATGAAAATATAGATCCATAGTACGGAACGATGTGCGCTATGCATAGTACCGTAGCCTCACTCGATAGGATATTTTATTCTTGGGTCACACCTATGTTATCCAATAAAGTTGGATTTGTATTTGCTTCAGGGTGCCGCTTACTAATCACATGCAATGTGCAAGTGACCACTTTTACGTCTTTATTGGAACATGCAAGAGTATTATGTAACTCTTGTTACCTTTTTCAAAATCCTAGTGATTTTGTATAGTTTAAACAGATATGTCACTCTCACTAGGGGTGACCTTCTGTTAGGTTGAGTTGAGTTTGTATTAATTCATAACCCATGCACTAATGCGGGTTAAGAGATTTTGAGCACGGTCCATGATTTGCTTTTCCTATGAAATGTGTGGTTATAAATCAGGAATTCTCGTCTCTTCCATTATGAACTTCTCATCTTTGGCTTGTAGTGAGAATTCCCATAGCTGTCTTCCACAAGAATAAAGAAGTTAGATAGACAAGGTAATGTAACTATTGGGGTGAAAAATGGGGTCATTAATTGGTATTCTTTTTGTCAATCATGCTTCTAAATGGTGCTTTACGGGGGTTTTTACTTTTACACAATTAAGGTTTCATTGGTGCTTTACGGTTATAAATCAGGAACAATTAGCAGTTTCAGTGATGTATATCAATGATGGTTAAATTGCTTTTTTCCCCCTTTTCTTTTTCTGGTTGTTTCCTTTACAGAGACATCTTTCGTGTGAATTTCGTACTAAACACAACTACTCTGTGTTGAATGATAAGCATTTACTTACAGGTTACATTTGATCAGTAATTTCTTTTCATGTTGTGTGTTAAAGCTAATAGCGGAAATCTGATTGGTCAGGCTTTGAAGTTATCCATACAATGGGTTCTTCAAATGTAGCAGTTATTTATTAGCTTTTGCATTTCTTTCACAGGTGGCTGGGTAGGCTATTTTTCATACGACACAATGCGCTATGTTGAGAAGAAGAAGCTCCCGTTTTCTAGTGCTCCTCTTGATGACAGAGGTCTTCCTGATGTCCATTTGGGTCTCTATACTGATGTTATTGTGTTTGACAATGTGGAAAAGGTAGTTGCATTTCTAAGGAGTTTTCACTGTTTAAATACTTGTTAACTACTTCATATTTGAGTTTTTATGTGATTTTGTATCTACTATATTCACTTCCTAGCCAAAGACTCTCTGACATTAATTGCACTGATGCTATCAAGGTTTAAATATTACTGAGGAACTCAGCTTTTATTCAGTTATTACCGTTATTAAAATTGCTTGTAAAAGGCTGCTATTGGTTTTTTACTGAGGAACTTAGAAAGCATATGCTATCCATTGGGTGCGGCTAGACAGGTATTCTTCTACTGAAGAGGCCTATCAAGACGGGAAACGCCAACTCAGCACATTGCTTTCCAGAATACACAATCGCAATGTGTGAGTATTATTTATCCATAGTTGTTTAATTCCTGAGATAACAAACTTGTTTTTATTTTATAATGATGGAATTGAACAACAACTTTTTTCCTAAGCTACGGTCGACAAAATTTCTTATATTGTTTAGCCCAACACTCTCTGCTGGATCTATTATGCTAAGCACTTCCCGATTTGGCCCCAAACTGAAGAATTCCTCGATGACGAGTGAAGAATACAAAAGTGCTGTTTTAGAGGCAAAGGAGCATATCTTGGCAGGAGACATATTTCAGATAGTGCTAAGTCAACGATTCGAGAGGAACACATTTGCGGATCCTTTTGAGGTCTATCGGGCGCTGAGGATTGTCAACCCCAGTCCTTACATGAGTTATTTACAGGTGCCTTAGTATTTAATTATTATTGGTTATGTTTTTGTTTACATAGTCTTGCAATGCGGGATTCCATATTGTTAATATATTTCTTTGTTCATTTTGAAACAAATGTTCAGGCACGTGGATGCATTCTGGTCGCATCGAGCCCAGAAATATTAACGTGTGTTAAGAAGGTCAGTTTATAAGATGCATTTATTGTTTAGCACAGATGGCATTAGATTCCTACGACTGGTATCAAATCTGACTTGGCTCTTTCTGTGAATAATATCATTAGACTTGCACCTTAAAGAGAGTGTTGGTTCGCTTGTTGATATGTAAGTGTCTTGCAGGGAAAAATTGTGAATCGACCCCTTGCTGGAACAATCAGAAGGGGTAAAACGGAAGAGGAGGATCTGTTGCGAGAAAAGCAACTGTTGAGTGATGAAAAACAATGTGCTGAGCACATAATGCTTGTTGATCTGGGCCGAAATGATGTTGGGAAGGTTTGGCCCCTTTTGAATTTTGCTTCTGTATTTTATCATCTCATGATAATTTGCAAAATGTTCCCGCTTTATAATGAAGCTGTGAAAATCCCCTCATTTTTCATCTAAAGTAGTGAATTTTCTGTTTAGTATCAAAGTACTGTTGCTTATTATAGAGTTCAGTAATGAAATCACATAACTAGCAGAATTTTGTGCAACTCTATTCAAGTGAACGGTATAATGATCTATGAAAATTAGGCTTAATTGGGCCCATTCTGTGCCCTGGTATCTCTTGTTTCATCAAATTCCTGGTAAAATGATGAAGCTGGTAAAATGAAGGACCTTTTATTAACTTGGAGGCAATCGATGAACTACTCTTTTGTTTTGTGTTAGGTTTCAAAGCCTGGATCAGTAAAAGTAGAAAAGCTAATGGACGTGGAGAGATACTCCCACGTTATGCATATCAGCTCGACGGTATGCTCAATATTTTTTTGCTTTTCATGTTTTAATAAAACATTGCACCACTATATATATATTCATTCCTACATCGGGGTTCCACTTTAACAGGTGACTGGGGAGTTGCTGGATAATCTCACTTGCTGGGACGCACTGCGGGCAGCTCTGCCGGTTGGAACGGTCAGTGGGGCTCCCAAGGTAAATGACCTTTTTTTTATCTTATCTAACAATGGTTGCAAATCCGGTTGGCTGAGGTAATATTACACCAGATTATGGTATAGTTTCAGTTACCAGTGCAATTGACTTCTCCGTACTGGTGCTAGTTTTTTTCTCTTTTCTTTTCTTATTTTTACTTGTGACTACATTTTCTTATCTAACAATGGTTGCAAAACCGGTTGGCTGAGGTAATATTACACCAGATTATGGTATAGTTTCAGTTACCAGTGCAATCGACTTCTCCTGTACTGGTGCTAGTTTTTTTTTTCTTTTCTTTTCTTATTTTTACTTGTAGAATGAGACTACATGCAATGTATTATTTGCGTTACTGCTTATTGGGTAAATTGAGGCATACTGGCGTACTAGCAGTTATTTTTAGAAAAAATTGAGTTATTTTGGACGCTCAAGTATTTAATTGGCCATTTGGGAGGCGTGTTGTCTTTATCTCCCTATTTTGCCTCTTTAACATACTGGTATATTGCCAGCCAGGGATCCTGGTACTGTACTGTGTATCTTTGTGGTTCACCAGCTATAAACAAATCCTTGTTTAATTAATGTGGAAACATCAAATGTAATAAGTCAAATTTTATGTAAATCTACTTTGGCATATTCAACTAGCTTATGTTGTAACTATTATTTATACTTTTTTTGGGCCGCAATTGGTGGCAGGTGCGAGCGATGGAGCTTATTGACAAGCTGGAAGTCACTAGGAGGGGCCCGTATAGTGGAGGCTTTGGTGGGGTCTCATTTACGGGTGACATGGACATTGCGCTTGCTCTTAGGACCATTGTCTTCCCAACTGGGTCCCGCTATACTCCCAAGTATTCCTATAGGGACTGCAAGCAGCGTCGTGAGTGGGTGGCCCACTTGCAGGTACCCATCCTGAGCCCAACTTTTTGTTTACCTTGCCTTCTTCTTTTCTATGCTTTTTGTGCATGTTTGGTTGTGAGGTAAGTGGTGGAGTAATCCTCATACTCCATCTCTACATGTTTAGTTATGGAGTAAAGTTAATGAGAATCAAATTGCTTACTCCATCTCACTAATATTTTACATCTGGTTCAGTAGTTTAAGTCATGGATTAAATTAATCCATCTGGAGGAGTAGATATTAGGAAATGAACCTCTGTCTATGACAGTGTGCTCTACAGGTGGAGTAATTTACTCTGGATAAACTCACCTCTTACTCCATCTTACTCCTATTGTACTCCTTATTTGGCTGCTTAAGTGTGGAGTAAGGGGTCCACCTCTTACTCCACAATTAAACATGTAAGCTATTAAACAAGGAGTAAATTTGAACAAGTAAATATGGAGTAACATCTGAGTTGATCCGGAGCTCCACAGTTATTCCATCTGTAGATCCCATCGTGAGAGTAACATTCATCTTTTAATTTTCTCTCCTCACAGTTACTCCACCAAACACGGTTAACTTAATCCACTTTTAACCTGGAGCAAGGAATTTAATCCAAGAGTAACTTTAACTACCAAACATGCAATTCGTGTCTGATCATGGTTTAATTTTTGGCACCCCTAAATTGACAGGCTGGAGCAGGAATAGTGGCTGATAGTGTACCAGTTGATGAGGACCTAGAGTGCCAGAACAAGGCGGCAGCTTTAGTTCGCGCAATTGACCTCGCTGAGTCGGCATTTCTAGAGCAGTAGGGCATCTGATTGAGTTGCTAGGTTTTAGAGGAGTATTGTAAAAAACGGCCGTTTGGGCCCGATTAATCAGCAGATTAGTCGTTGGCGGCTGGCGGCGACTAAACCGTCATAGATTTTCCCGACTAATCGGCTGATTATTCCCGATTAATTTAGAATTGCTATAGAGAATGCTTCTGATGAAGTATTTACTTTGACAATGTATGTTTAATAGCCTAGTGGATATTGTATGAAAGAATAATTACCGATTGTTTAATCCCTTGACAATTGGCTGAGAATAAAATGCAATTATGCGTAGCAGTGGCTGAACTGTATTCTCTGCATTACCTCGTATCTTGGCTTTGGAATCTTGACCGTCCAATCAAAATCTGGTTCAAATTGACCCAATCTCATAATGACGGGATTTTTTTTAATATTCGTGCCAATTTGGAAATTAGTCACACACCTTGTGCAGTACCGCAGGAAATACACACTCGAAGGGAATTAGAGGGATGGAGTTAGCCGTCAATTGATATTCATATCGAATAATTTCGATTTAATCTGAATTCGTATGAATTTTAATAATATATCAGATTAATTATTAGATTGTATATGTTCTTGAAAAAAACTGCCTTATTTATTAGATTCAAATCCGAAATCCGTTAGGAAATTCAATAAATAATATTATTTAAATATACTAAATATGATTTCAGTAAATTTAAAAATTATAAAATATATATCATGTATGTTTAAAAATATTAAATTATAATCATTCATAAATTAATTTAATTTAAATTATTATTTTATTATGTGCATTTATCATATTAAATAATTATTGTCGCTCGCGTTCTCTAATTATTTTATTATTTAGACAATTTTGACTAATATATTAAATATCCAATTCAGAAATCTTTTACGATAATAAATAAAAATTTGTATTTGGATCCTTTTAATTTTGTTGAATATAATTTATATGTGAGCCTTATAAAATTTTAATAATAAAATTATACACAAATCTAATCTTGTTGAATATAAACTTACATGTGAACCTTATAAAATTTTAATAAACTTATATTAAAATTATACTATAAAATCTGGTCCAAATTCAAATTTCACTAATTTTTTTTTTTTCAAAAACCCATAGGCGTATCATTAATTAAACGAAAAATCCACAAATTGTCGTAGTTGGAGTCCATAGTGAGGTACGGACCTCCTACGGAAAAAATTAATATTATCAATACAAAAAAAAATTAATTATTAGAATAATATTTTTTGTTTCTTAATTTTTTTTTTAAATTATAACAAACTATTTAGCCAATTCTTGGTACGGACGTATGAAAGCTTTATCATAATTCCTCATATTTCAAAAGAAGAAAAAGTAATACCGATAATTGTTTTTCGAAATACACTCTATCTTTTCCAGATCAAATTTATCTCTCTTTGATTCGTTCGTCTGCCCAAGTCTCTTTGTTAATAAAATATTCCAAAATTACAGTGACAGATCGGCCTGCCAACGCAACTACTACATATATTAAGTTTGCGGGAGGTTTCGAAACTCCGAACGAGGAAACTCTCTCGTGTAAATAGGATTTTGTAGTGAGTGTACTGTTTTATTGACTTCAGGTCTATTATAATCTGATGTATAAGGATTATCCACTTCTTCCTAAGATTTATATACATTTGTGTATCTAAAATAGAGAATAGAATAATGTTTGCTTAAATGAGACCATTAATAACAAATAACATTCTTTAAATGATAAAAGAAATAAAAAATAAAGACATGACCAATCAATTATCCAACAGTCCAAAAATTCCTTAAATGTCATTTAAAAAATGGAAAGAAATCATGACCAATTAGAAAATCGAGTATCTGAAAATTAAATAAGGGGGTTTAGGAAAGTTTTCAAAAAACATGGGGAAAAAAGGAGGAAACATAGATTTTGTGAGATAGATAGTGATGGAGAGGCATTTAGTGAGTATGTGTCTAAATAAATTTAGGCTTCTGCACGTGAAAAAAAATATAGAAAAGATGCATAGAATCCAGTGTTCTAAATAGCGCGCTATAGCGTTTTTGGACCCCAAACGCTACGTTACGACATCAAAATGCGCTATTTGCGCTACGGCCGCTATAGCGGCCGCTACAGCGCTACAGCGGTCCGCTACAGCGCTATTTGCGCTATACAATATGAGTTTTTTTTTTTTTTTTTTTTTTAAGCAATTTATATGGGTTTTAAATAAAGATAAAAAAAATCTCAAATCGAAATTGAATTTGTTGCTACTTGCTACAAATAAATCAATTTGAAATTGGGAATAGAAATTGAAATTTGAATAGAAAAAAAGTCCAAACCGGAATTAAAATTTGAATAGAAAAAAAAATAGATTATGTCATGAATCATGATACTTAAGATATTTTTAATAGGAAAAATCGATAGTTTATGATATTACTATGGATATTTTGAACCGCAATTTGGACTTTGTACGGGTTCAATATGACTATTATAATTTCTTAATTACTTTGGTGTTATTTATTGTTCTATGAGACCTTAGATAATGTTGATATTTAGTACAAATATTGAATATACGAAATGTAAAAAAAAAAACGCTATTTGGAATAGCTTCCGCTATAGCGACGCTATTCGCTATAGCTTTTTTTTTAGCCTTCCCGCTACGACGCTATAAACGCTATTTAGAACCTTGATAGAATCAAAAGAAGACAGACTATTTAATCAGAGGACTGATATTCAATCTGAAATTTTATCTTTAATTACATTCATTGGCAGATCAGACATCTACATGCTTAATATAAGAGAAGGGACATTTGAAAATATTTGGACTTGTGACTTTTAATTTGTAGAAGGAAATGTTTTTTTGGGAAAATATAGGCACTTATTGGCATATTCATAATACAATAAATTTGTTATTTTTTGTTTTATATATTTATTTTATTTTTTGTACAATATAAAATTCATAAACAATTCAATTATTTGATATTTTTTATTTATAAATGAAAAATACCAAACAATATGAAGTAAGAATTATATTAATATATTGATTTTAAAAAATTAAAAAATAGTAAACTTATTTAAAATATTTAAATAAGGATAAAATTATCAAGGGTACGTACTGTGTTCCTTTTATATCGAAATATTTATGTAATTATGTTAATTAGCAATTAGATGATTAATAGTCACAGATTAAAAAGTTTGAGAGAATATTTGTCACAAATGATTGTTTAGAGACTTATCTGTCACAAAAGTTTGGGAACTCCGTAGCAATAACCCCTATATATATTTATTTATAAAAATATATATATAGGTTGTTATTCGCGCGTCAAAAGTCAATATCCATTAAATATCCATTCTTCCCCTCACATCTCTGTGTTTGATGTTCGCTCAATATATATACGTGTGTGTTTGATGTTCTTTTTTCTCTAAGCCTCTGGCAACACTTACAACCGAATAAATATCTCTTCTTTTGCAACATGAGAAACTTCGCACTTGTCATCCTTTATATTTTTTTGCAACTCGCCACTCACTACTACAGAAATGGTCATCGTACACTGCACATCATACACGGTTTTGCCAATTTTATATAAAAACAGTGTACTAAATTAGTTTTTTGAAAGCCTGAAAAATCTGTGGGAAGCTTGCACGGATATTTATTAAAGAATTCGTGTAGAATTGCTTGGAAAAAATGACCGTGTAGAATTTATTAGAGAGCTACACAGATATTCAACAAAAATCCGTGTACGAATAGCTACACGGATTTTTGATAATAAATCCGTGTAAAAAGATAAGAATTGTACACAGCTATTTATAATATATATCCGTGTATGAATGGTAGAGAGCTACACGGTTTTTTGATCAAATATCCGTGTAGAAAGGGTAATGCTACACGGATTGTTTTTTAAATAACCGTGTACTCTTCTTCTATCACCTCAATCAGCACCACCACTTTCACCACTTTCATTGGTACAGATACAGGTACAAGTGTCATCTTCCAATCTCAGCTTCCTGCATTCTCTAATGTCTTCTCAACCAACTTCTCCACCTCCTAATCCACCTTCTGCATCTGATCCGCCATGCCATCTATTTCAAGCTACCACAACCGCCAACTCAACCGAAGTACTTGATTTCTGCATAGACCTACTCAACAAACTAATCCATACAGTGCTTAACCGGGTTGATGCCAAAGATATTGATTGCATGACATTTGCATCCAAACTTAAAATCATGGAGAACCTCCTTTCCACAGTTGAGATGGCTCTTGATTGCCACAAGCATGTTGAGTTCCCAGAGTACGAGCAATGCCCTTCTTAGCATATAATTTGAAGAACCTCAAATTTCCATGTCAGTTATGTACTGAGAACTGTGTTATTAAAGTCAAATTGCTTGTCAGTCCTGTGCTTAGACTATATTATAATATATTCCTACAACTTAATCGTTCTGTGATAAGCAAGGGCGGACCCAGAGTGTTCCAGGGGCCTCCTAGATTTTGAGTTTTAGTAGAGATTTATCAGTCTCGACTGACTTTGTCTCTCCTGAAATTTTTTTTGTCCCCCTCTGGACGTCTGATTTGTAATTTAGGTTAAATTTAGGATAAAATTGAAAAAAATTTGTTGAATTTTGATTGAAAATTAGAATTATAAGTCAGAGAATCAGAAATTACAAGTCAAAGTATTAGAAAGTACAAGTTAAAGCATTGTTTTTATCAAATATTCAATTGGTTAATGGATTTAAATCCGATTAGGTAATTAAACCCAATTCGATATTTTTTTGCCCCCCGACGAAAATCCTGGATCCGCCCCTGGCTGCTTCTGCGACAGTGGATGCATCAGCAATTGAAGGAGACCTTTAAATGTTCTTAAACCTATAAAGCTTTCTTCTACAATGGCAATATAAAGAAATTTGTATTAGGGATGTAAAGCTATTTGTTGAAACGCTATTTCAAGTGCGCTTTTGTAATTATGTGGCCTCTTTTGGGCCTGTTTGTGTGATTGGTATGCCTATTATATTGAAAAGACAAAAGCCCATTTTAAATTCTGCATGACCCGCTACGTCTCTGGCCCAAAATTTTCAAAACTGGATGGGCCACTTACCGAACAAATTCCGTGCTCTCATTTTATCATTACAAGTTTAACAGACGCGTAGATCATAATTGTTCTGAAAATAATAATAAAAAACTAGTAGAAAAATAATATAAAAATTAAATAAAAATTATTTCGTGCATTTTCAAATCACTTTCATTTCTGAAAATCATATCTTTGATGCAAATTTTCAATTCTGGGAATGTTAATCTATTTACCAGTTAGTTAGTAAACCAAATAATTATAAAAATTGAATATTTAATGAACCATTAGGTTGACAAATTAATAGCTAGCCTACTTCAAAAAAAAAAAAATTAAAGCAAAATTTCCAGCACTCTGGAGCTTCTCGTTCAATTAGTAATCATTCATGCAAAGGAAAGAAACGAAATTTAAATCTAAAACAAAGAAAACCAAAAGATTACCAGCATAAATCGAAAGCCAACGAACAGGAAAAAAAACAGAAAGAAAAACCTGTAAAAGAAAACCAGTAAAAAGCAGCAGCAGAGGGTATTTTTGTCTTTTATTATTTTATCCAGAGATTAATTATGATTTAACTTCAGAACTATAATGGGCAAATAAGAAATAAAAGAAGAAGTTATAATAAAGAGTAGAGGGGTAAATAAGAAATTGAAGAACTCTTTAAGGATACATGAGAAATTAACCCATAGAGAAATTTAGATATATATCCATCACATTTTCTCATACAAAATTAAAAATTAATTATTTTTCCATCTAAACATATCTATTTTATTAATATATTATATTTTTATTTTTTCACTGAAAATACAAATTAATATTAATAAAATATCTAATTGAACAAAAATATAAATTCATATATATTTTTTTTTACTATATTACTCTCAGACTCCATTCTTTCAACACCCAGGCTTAGTTTCGAAAATAGAGAGAGTAAATAAGTTTGGGAACTTATTTTTTGCATTTACGTTTGAAAGCAATGAATGCGGATACTTTTGGACTTTGCTTTTCTAAATTGTTTGTTGTAAATCAAGCAAACCTTTTAATTAAGGACAAGAAATTAATGGAAGATTTAATTAGGATAGATTTGCGAATTTTTTTTAAAAACCATAATTAAAAAAACAAAAATTAGCAAACCAACATGATTAGTTTGGTTTTTATAAAAACCATAAGAACCGAATTGGCAATTCGGTTCCCCCCTTTTTCCATTTTCAAGCGCCACAGAAAATCAAAATTCGAAATGGGATGGGAACCGAATTGTCATTTCGGTTCCCCCCCCTTTTTTTTAGAGACAAATAGCTAAACTGATGAAATATAATACTAAAAAATTGAATTTTTTTCCCTTTGTCAAATTACTTTTTTGATAGCATATTTATACTAAACACGCTAAATTACTTCAAATTATGTTAATTTATGCTGAATTACACTAAATTACTTGAAATTATAATAATTATGTAGAATTATGCTAGAATACGGTAAATTATGCTCAATTACGTATGAATAGGGCCTATTTTGTGCCATCTTTCATAAATCATAAAAAATAGTAAAAAAATTCCAAATATAATAAAAATTGGTATTCTACAAGTTCATTATATAACTAATTTACTGAGCTACGTAGATTGAACAATAGAAATGAAAATTTTAATCGGAAACTTCAACTGAAGTTTTGAGACTCTTCCCTTTATTTTTTGGCAATTCTGAATTTGAAAATTCGGCATCACGGGTTTGGACGCATGCGTATTTTCACCAGTTTTCTGAAAAGTGGTCATTTGCTGAAATCGGACACTCGAGCGCTGTTTTATGGCCGTTTGAAGTTTCGTCGTTGTTTTTTGCCTTCTCAGTGAAGATATCATCCCTATTCATACGTAATTTAGCGTAATTTACCGTATTCTAACATAATTCTACATAATTATTGTAATTTCAAGTAATTTAGTGTAATTCAGCATAAATTAACATAATTTGAAGTAATTTAGCGTGTTTAGTATAAATATGCTATCAAAAAAGTAATTCGACAAAGAGAAAAAAATTCGATTTTTTAGTATTATATTTCATCAGTTTAGCTATTTGTCTCTAATAAAAAAGAAAAAAAAAAGAGAACCGAAATGGCAATTCAGTTCCCATTCCATTTCGAATTTCGATTTTCTGTGGCGCTTGAAAATGGAAAAAAGGGGGGGAATCAAAATGCCAATTCGGTTCTAGGAAAAAAAAAAGTGAGAACCGAATTGGCAATTCGGTTCTTATAGTTTTTATAAAACCAAACTAATTATGTTGGTTTGCTAATTTTTGTTTTTTTAATTATAATTTTTAAAAAAATTCTAGATTTGCAAAAGTACAAACGCAATAATTAGGATAGATTCGTTAAAGCACAGGTGATTAATGGAAGTTTTTGGATAGATGTGGAAAAGTACAAACGCATTAAAATTCATCTTTAATTACCTCTCCATCACCTGTATCGCATGTTGTGCAATGAGAATCGGACGGTCTTACGATTTTCTAAATATTCGCGCTTTTCAAGGATCAAAGACACGTGTAACCACGTCTTCATTACGTCACGGTCTTATCAAAGACACCTGTTATTTCAAACCTGTTATTCCGATTCTAACCGTTGAGATTCGTGTAGTAAAAAATTGGAACGGTTGGGATTGGAATAACAGGTTGCTGTTATCTCCTTAGAATAAACAGCTGTTGTAACACTCATTCTTTTCGAAGCCCGTTAATTCTGACACTTCTTCTACCACGAATTACGTGTCTACTGGCCTCGAAAAGGATGCAACTTTTTTTAATTAGAACTGTTCCAGCAAATATAATGTAGACCGGTACCTCTCACTTCATAACAAACATGCACTGAGCATTGTCTCCTCTACTTCGTGTAAAATCGTATAATTTTGAAAAATTAAAATTATATAATAGTATGCTAGGTTATCTATTTAATGAAAATGAAATGTTAATTAAAGTTATTAAAAAAATTATTGATGTTGTATAAAAATTAAAATATATTGTACATGCAATTAATTTACTAGTTAAATTGATTGTTGCACAACAATAAATATAGAACGGAGAAATTTGATTTAATAGATAGTTTGAACATTTAATCCATATTTTTGATTAAATCAATATTCATCTCTTCAAACCCATTTCTTTAAATTAAAATCCAGTTCTTTAGCTGTTATTATCAGTTCATAAACAAACAAAAAAGATGATTTGAGTTAAAAAAAAAAAGCAAATTTAAATTAAAAAATTAAGTTCAATTTTGTTAAATAAATTTTGATGCGAGTATAAATTAAAGGGCTTGAACTTATAATGTCATATCGAATCAAATTTAATCCGATGAGATTTACTAAGAACATCTTATAGCCAGGTTCATAACAAATGTGAAAGAACATGTCCATGCAAAGGTGATCACTATTTCTTGTCAGTTGTCACGGTCTCAAAACTCTCAATGGGTTTAAATGAAGTACAACAGTGAAGCACTGAGACCAAAGAGCAATTAAAGCAAATTTCATAGAAACATAATTTCTTACCAAAATTCAGTCAAACAAGAGCGATCAAGAGGGGGGCAAGAGATCCTTTTATTAGAGTCTAAAAAGGGTAAAAGAAAGAAATCATAGAATCAAATGTCAATGAAAAGGAGAAAGGTGGCAGAGGTGATCACAATTTCTGAATGCATGGATGCAAACTCCGACTCGGATCGGCCGGGTTGGTTGCCAGATGGCTGGGAAACAGTTTCTAGGTGGAAGAAGAACAATCAAGATATCATCACCTTTGTAAGTTTACCAATTTTCTCTTGTTTGATTTTGTTTGTGATCACCTGCTAATTTCAAATTGCAAATTTCAAATCGAAATTCAGATTGTATCAGATGAGATTGCATGCACAGTCTAAGATAAATAGAAAAAGATGTCAGTTAAAATAAGAATTTTTTTGAAGAGATAACCATGCACCTATGGTAATATGCATATTACAGATCGACCCGTGCTATGGATGCATATATATATATATATTTTTTTTTAAGTTCAAATAGTCGATCCGAACCGATAAAAATGATCTCCATATGAAAATGTACATGGAGATCAAATTTTACATTTTCTAGAATTTTATTACTATCTTTTTTAGATAGGTAGAAAATCGCTTGATCTAAAAAAATGTAAAATTCTAAAAAGATAGTAAAAAAATTCTAAAAAGTGTAAAATTGGTCTCCAAGTACATTTTCATATGGAGATCATATTTATATGCTTAGATCCATAGCACGAACCGACCCGTAATATGCATATTACCATAGCCACACTCAAAATCTATATATCTCACTAATGATATGTCAGCAGGCTTGGTAATGTCATCATTCGACAAACATGCCATGTACCGTCAACAAAAATAAATCCTACTTTATATCTTATAGCATGCAAGATTAACAATCAAACATATTTGGCATTACATAATTTGTGCCTTGATGGTATTTCTTTTCTTATTATTCTTGTTGTACCAATTTGTGTCATCTATTTAGACTGTTCGAGATTGCAAAGACACCGATCGATCCATTTAGTAGGTCAAAATGGACAGTTTGTTTTCTACTTTAAATTCAAGATTAAGCATCGCCTATTATTACAACTACTTTGTTAGAATTCAAATTTTTTTCTCAAGATAGAACTTTATCAATTTAGGTGGATATTTTCTCGTGTATTAATTAGAAAAAGAACCCAACTGTTTTTAAATTTTTTCTTAACTTTTGCAGTATTACCCATGTCCAAATTGTGCGGGAATTACACTTCAGACGCAAGATGAGGTGTTAAGGCACTGCCTTTTCTTATGTGAAGACGCTCCTCTTAAATCAAAAACATTTTTCCAAAATGAACAAGAACAGGAAACTCCGAGACACCCTCGACATACAAATAAATTGCCACCTGTAAGAGATGGACAGAAATCGGGTTCTTCTAAAGAGGTTTTATTTCCTTTCTGAAATAATTTGTATTCAAGAAGCAACGTCTCTGAACCAAGGGTTATTGCACTGGATACTGTGTTGATTGGTTATTCTTGGCAGGGACAGAGGCAATTTTTTTATGAATAGGTGCCAAGTATCATACCAAATATTGAAATCAATGTAATTATCACATCAAAAGCATTAAATGTAACTATGAGGGGTCAATAATGGAATGATTCTCACATTCTTATGGGGGTCAGCATATAATGTGTCAATCTAAACAGTTTATACTAATAGGGGCGGAACATAGTTGTGGGGAAAGGGTGCTAAGCACCCCCTGTAGTTTGAAAATTTGTAGTTTGGTCCATTAAATTTTGTAATTTTTATATACATTAATATCTTTTAGCCCTTTCTATAAAATGAAATTACACTATATTTGATTCTTCAGCTCCCCAATCTCTATTTTCTAATTCCGCCCCTGTATACTAAGAAATATTATCTGTGTATTACTATTAACTTAATATTATTTTCATCCAGGGAGGACAGTTTGGTAATGGCCTGTTTGATTCTATTCCTATTGACTGGATAATTGAGATTAGAAGCGGTCCCGGGGAATATGGAAAAATTTATAAGGTACTTCATGCAAATATATTACTTATTTCCAATTTTACTGACATGAATTATATTGTGCTAGAACATCTTAAACTTCATGTTTTAAAATAAAATAAAGCAAATAGAATATAAGGATGATAATTGGTACCATGTTTTTTTTTTAATAAGTAGTTCATGTACTATTATACTTGTTCTCATCCTTAGTTTGGCATTTTCTTAGCTTACCAATTGACATCTTCGACGTTATTTTTGTTATTTTTTTTTTGTAATAGCACTTTTTCCTTATCAGCTAAACATGAATTCTTCAATTTTGTCTAGTTTTATGTTGATCCTACAAAAGAGTACAGATTCTCATCCAAAGAGGAGGTGCAGTTTTATCTAAAGGAGGGGAAGCCTCTCTATCCGGCTTCTACCGAAAATTTATACTGCAACACAACGGGTGAAGATAATGTTAGTGGCAACTATTTTTATAAAGTGTTCCGCAGTTTATACCTCATTTAATATTATTTCGACTTTGTTCTATTCAGTCCTGTTCTTAATTAGATTTTGCATTTAGTGAGAGGAAGTAAATTTGTTTCTGTTTTAGATAATAGCTGAGATTACATATGCACCGGACAATCTTCCCGATGGATGGATTAAGGAAATTAAATATCGACACAACTATACTACATCAAAGAATGGAATAAGAAAAGATCCGGTATGTTGAAAGTTTACGTTTTATCGTTCTCTTAGAAAACTTCATTTAATAGACTATTTAGGACAACATTTTGTGTCTTCTTTCTCACACTAATAATTGCATGAAATTCTACATAAATCAGGTGATTTGTACAAGTAACTGTCAGTTACATGTACCGACTCAATTGCTTGTGCATAAGAAAGTTATTCGCTAAACACCCAAATATTCATTTTTTTTTTCTTTTTGGCAGTACTACACAGATCCAGAATCTGGTATTGTCTTCCGCTCTCTTAAGGAAGTCGAGAGATATCTACAAACTGGGGAAGTACCAAAACAAGCAAGAAAACCGCAACGGAGTGTCATGGATTTCTATTCTTTTGAAAATTCCAAAGAAATGGTAATGAATTGAATTACTTTCCTTTTCGTATAGCATCTATTGGCTAATTTTAACATATTTTTTTAATACACTCTAGATGTACAAGAAACTTAAGAAGGTGGTGTTATTAGTTTGAAGATTCATTTGCAACAGGGCCTACATAATATAGTTTTTCCCACATAGTCCATAGTGGATAGTGAATTGAAAATGGGCCGGCCGGTCCAGACCCGGCAGGGCCACGGTCCACACGGGTCCGGCGGGTTTCACGGTCCGGGTCCGGCGGTCCGAGAAATTGAGGGTCGGCCGAAACCCGTGCTTGGACCGTGGTCCAAATTGACACGGGCTGGTCCGGTCCACGGTCCGGCGGTTTTTTTTTTTTTTTTAGGGCTGTGCACATAATTTAGAAGTTTTTGAGGGGTATACATGAAATTCCCCCAAATTTATAAGTTTTTGAGGGGTATACATGAAAATCCCCCAAATTTTTTTTTTTTTTTGGGTCCGGTCCGGGACGGGTCCACGGGCCTACACGGTCTGGGTTTATGCGGGTCTGGGAAAAAAAACGAACCAAACGCGTGCCAGGACCGACCCTAGCCTTAGTCCGGTCTGGGCCAGTCCGGGTCGGAACCCCGGGTTGTCCGGTCCGGTCCTGGACCGACCGGGTTTTTTCAATACCCTAATAGTGGAGTACCCAAACAATACTTGTGTTTTGAATTATTTACAGGAAATTTAGCAAGGATATTTGCAACAGGATCTAATAAGGCCTGCCCCAATTTCAAAAGTAGTAGTAATAATAATAATAATAACAATTATATATTAAGTTTTTATTCTTCCTTTTTGCCACTATATGTAACTTCATCTAGCATTGATCATAAAATGTTATTGTAAACTCAGCCTGAATATCTCGCGAGAAGACTTTATTTGCGTAAAAAGGGACGTCCTTCCAAGATACCCGTTGACGAAGGCGACAACAAGGTCTTGAAGGGACCCACAGATGAGTTTATGGAAGGCGGAAATGATATCGCGGGACCCACCGGAACAATATTCACAGAACAACATGATGAGAGGAAGGAAGGGGGATCTACAAGGGTTCAAGGAGGCCATTGAATTGAGTAATGTCGATAGATTAACTGTCTGAATTAATTTTGTTTTATTTTTTGTTGGTTGTGCTAGAAACCTAGAAGCACGTATTGATTGTAATGATAATGTTAATGGGACCTTATGTTATGGTGGAATCAATGTTCATATTTGTTTCTGATTAAGGGAATGTGTTGATTGAAGTTGTGTCTATCAGTTGTTATCTCTAATCTAAGATGTTTATTATTTAGAAACGGAAAATTTTACAAAATATTCCTCTTCTTAAAAACCATCAAACAAAATATTCCTCCTCTAAAATTTTGTTGAAAAGGAAAATAACAAAAAGTTTGGGAGGAGAAAATTTGGGACCCATAAAGATATTTTGTCAATAATTTTAGAGAAAAAATATTTTATTTGATGATTTTTAAGAAGAGGATATTTTGTAAAATTTCTCATACATAGAAAATATAATTTCATGCGAAAAAACTTCTTTTGAAAATCAAAATATTTGATCCCACATATTATCTCTAATCTCCTCAAGTAAGGAGAAATAAAATTCTAAACAAGTTACATGTAGTAAAGTTCTAATTATCAATTTTAGTCCTCCATATACTAAAACTTTTATCACACTTAAATAAATTTTCATTTAATAAAACTACAAAGTTATGAACATAAATAATAAGCTAATGCTTTTGATAAATTTGATTCATATCACTAAATAACTTGAAACCAGTAAATTTATTATTTAAACTTCATATCACCAAAAGAAGTTCATTATTATACATTATTTCATACACCTACCAACAACAATCATTTGTTTATTTGCCAAAAAGTTCAATTATAATTATTTGGCCGAAGCAACCTTCCATGTTGTGGCTTGAAGCAATCTTCCGTACTCTTCCACCCTCTTCACATTCGGCAGAGTGTTCTTCACGAAATCTACAGCAAGGAAGCGTTTTTCCCATTCCATCAGTAATGGCACCTTTGTCTCATCGAGCAACTTCACCCCAGATATCTTCTCGACTGCCTTGATCCAGGACAACTGGGAACCAAAAGTCACATCAAGGAAACCAATAGTGTCTCCACCAAAGAATCCCTTTCCAGTTCCAGCAGAGCATTTTTTGAAAACTCCTTCTAACTGCTCTAACACACCAAATGAGTCGGCAATTTTTTCGGCCTTTGTCTCCTCCGTAGCAGCTTTCAAGATTCCCCAAAATGATTGTACAAACTGCATGAGAAAAATAAATGAAATACTAATTTGTTACTTTTGTAATTCATCTCCAAACTCATAAGTTAAAAGTTATAAAAATTTCATACATATTGTGATTGATCGTGAAATGAAATGATTAGTAATTTAAGTACCTTATCGTCAACGTACGCAGCCCAAAAACGAGCAACAGCACGTTCGTAAGGATCAACAGGAAGTAGAGGAGGTCCGGTACCAGACCAGTTCTCATCAATGTATTGCAAAATCACCAACGACTCACAGATACTTCGATCACCGTGGATAAGTACCGGTATTTTTTTGTAGATCGGATTGTGTTTGAGAAGAAGCTCGCTCTTGTTTTTAAGGTCGTCCTCAAAGTACTCATAATTCAGCCCCTTTTGTTGTAGCGCCATTTTTACCCTGATTGCAAATGGACTAGGCCATGTCCCCAACAGTTTGAGATCACCTTCTGCCATTTTCACTTGAGAATTAATGTTTGTGGGAAATTGATATGATTTCTCTGTGTTGTATGGGAGGCTTAAATAAGGTAGAAGTGTACAAGTGTTGACTGCCAACAGAAAAAAAACAAAATTCCAATGATGGAATTTTCCACTAACTCTCAAAAAGTATAATATGCGGACATCAATTAAGACACCTTGCATCTATGATGTCATCAATGACAATGACTTGTAAAAACTTTACTAATTTAAAATTTAAAATTTTATTAATTCAAAATTTAAAATTTAAAATTAAATTAAAACTATTAGATATGATTTACATCATTTTATTTAAGCATGTGTACAAAATTATAACATTTGAATTTTATTTTGATTGTCATCAACAGTTTGTAAAAATGTACTAATGTGAAAAATTTCTAGATATTAATTTTTTAACTTATTGATCCACATAAAAACAAAATCGAAATGTGATAACTTTTTTATGATCACATAAAAAAAATGACATAATCACATCTAACTGTTTAATTTATTTTATTGTTTATGTTTTAAATTTTAAGTTATTAACAATTTAAAAATAAAAACATTTGAACTCGTATTATAATTATATAGTTAGTTGGAAGGATGGTGCTGCTTGGAGATGATCAAGCAGAGAATGCTTGCGCAAGCACTGTCGTCATGAGATAACTGACCTGTGGAATTTCTGTGGAATTAATTTTACTAGGTCACTGCCACTGCGGACTAAAGGTGCTCAAAAAGAATTTGTAAAGGTTTTCTTCGCAGCCAATGACAATCTTTTTTTTTTTTTTTCTTTTTTTTTTTTAAGAATTTGTATAGGATGTTTGACATAGGAAGACAAATGGATCAGATATTGTATTCAAATTTTTGCGGATTTGGATATTCAGATATGAATATTTCGTGGATATGGTTTCATGTTTCAGAAGTAGTTAGGTATACGAATACAAATAATTTTTTGTGTATGTATTTTTTTATTTTTCGGATATATGTTTCCGCGAATACAGATAATATCCTTACCCAATTATCTTTATCGACCATTTTTAATTTTTCGGATATCCGTTTGTGCATATACAAATACGGATATGGATAATTATTCATATCCGTATGTTCTTATTTATTTGTTTTAGAATCATATATGTTTCGAGAGAAATTTTGTTTTGTTTTGTTTCTTTTGATTCAAACTATAGTTATATTAGTGATTAATTTTGTTAACATGAGAAGAATTACCATAATGATGTATATTCATACTTTTTGTTATTCTTATTTTTTAATAAATAATATTTATTAAATAATATGTTAATTTTGCAATATTTAAATTAAGCATTCAAATTATTTGAATTATATGTGTTCATTTGATACGATTTGTATTCATAAACGTTTAATCTTCAATTTGTATCCACAAGATTCATGGGATCCGTCTACCTCAATGTTGATCAGCCTTAATGACTGGATAGTTGGGCCCCATAATGCATGCAGGGACTCATTTGGTTTTATTGTATGCCCTTTCTCTGTATCCTTTGCAAAAAAAATTGACCGAGTCAAAATAGCCTTCGCTACTCTCAATTCAACCGATTGGTTTTACAAACTACAGTAGTTGTTTTAACACTTTTGTTTAGTTGTTTTAATACCTTGACAGCATGTGTGCTGATACATTGTGATGCTTGTGGTTTGGTTTTGTCTGACATATGTTGTTCTAGTAAATTGGTACTAGTGTTTTCAAATTTGGGTTTTAGAGATATTTGTGCTGTGCTGATGAGGTAAATGTGTGTTGAAATCTTGAATTTTAGAGATATTTGAGAAGTTCTTTAAGAAATGTTCAAGTTTGACACATGGAATATTTTCAACAACAATCAACAAATATTCACTCACATAAAAGGGTAGAAATAGAAAGAATGCACTAGAAAACCAAATTATGAAGTAGATTTCATTCCATTACTCGGTCAAAAAATTGACCGAGTCAAAATCGCCTTCGCTACTCCCAATCAAAAATGGAGTTTGTACCAAGTGATGTTTGGCACCAGATACTGCAAATCGGCATTCAAGCAGAATGATATTCACAGAACAACATGATGAGAGGAAGGAAGGGGGATCTACAAGGGTTCATGGAGGCCATTGAATTGAGTAATGTCGATAGATTAACTGTGAATTAATTTGGTTTTATTTTTTGTTGGTTGTGCTAGAAACCTAGAAGCACTGATTGTAATGCTAATGCTAATGGGACCTTATGTTATGGTGGAATCAATGTTCATATTTGTTTCTGAATTGGAGAATGTGTTGATCGAAGTTGTGTCTATTAGTTGTTATTTTCATTTTTTAAATCTCTAATCTAAGATGGTTATTATTTAGAAACGGGAAATTTTACAAAATATCTTATATCCTCTTCTTAAAAACCATCAAACAAAATATCCCTCCTCTAAAATTATTGGCAAAATGTCGTTGTGGGTCCCATTTTTTTCCCTCCCCCTCCTCTCTCCGGAAAGAGAGTAGGTCCGACGGGCATCGGACCTACCTTGGTTCGATGGGTTTAATCACCGTCGATTTACTTTAAGATGCGTGCATAATGCTTTAAAATTTGTGTGTATCTGTTTTAATTTTCGTGCGCACAAATCTTAAGTTAGGTCGGACAGTCATTATGCTCGTTGAACGTAAAAGTAGGTCTGATGCCCATCGGACCTACTCCAATCTCCCTCTCTCCCGTTTACTCTTGAAGTATAAAAAGTAAGTTACTATGTATTACTCAATTTAAATCAATAATTAACAATAAAGGTAATCAACTGCTCCGCCAAAAAATTTCATAATTCGCACTTTACTATTGTTTGGTTCAAAATTCAAAAGTTGCTACATGTGCAGATCCAGTATGTGCACCATTTTTGTTTGGTGCGCAGACTATTGTTAACCGAAACATAATAAAAAAAAATTGTGCAATTTAAGTTTCTTTATTGTAGATTAATTGTAAATAGAAATATTAACGAACTGATAATATTTTAATATGACTATATGACATAAAATATTGTTATATATAATACATTTTACTAGGTTTTGGAATTCTAAAATAGCAAAAGAGTTTGTTGTATTACGTTATATACTAATAACATAGGATTAAGAGGTATAGGAGAAAAATTGTACGTAATGTATGTTATTTTTAAGACGCAAAAGATTTACATATTTTGTTTTAAAAAATTTCTAACAGTGAGAGAAACTGATAGTTGTACAATATGTTTTTTTTATATATAAATTTTGAAAATAATTACTTGATATATATGTAGTGTTTTGAAAACGGGCCGGTCCGGTCCGATCCAAACCCACCCGGTCCACAAGCAGGATGGTCCACGGGTCCGGCGGGTTGGACGGGTTTGACGGTCCGGGTCCGGCGGGTTTATTTTTGGGAGGGCAAATCCGGCCCGTGCTTGGACCGTGGTTCCCACGGTCCACGGTCCAAGCATGGGTAGGACGGTCCGGTCCGATTTTTTTTTGGCAGGTCCTCTAGCGGGTCCGACAGGTCCAGCAACGGGTCCAGCAGGTCCAGGGGGCAGGTCCGACGGGTAAAGTAGGCGGGTAGGACGGGTAAAGTAGCGTCTGGGGCGGGTCCAGCGGGTAAAGTCGACGGGTCCGACGGGTTCGACAGATCTGACGAGTCTGGGGCGGGTCCAGCGGGTAAAGCGGGTCCAGGGGGAGGGTCCAGCGAGTAAAGTAGGCGGGTCCGACGGGTCTGGGGTGGTCCGGTCCGGTCCGGGACCGGTTGGCGGGTTAGGACGGTCCGGGTATAGGCGGGTCTGGTTTGAAAAAAAAATTGTCCCATCTTCGGACCGGACCATGCCTAACCATGGTCCGGGACGGGTTTGGGGCACGGTCCGGGCTGGTCCGGGAAAAAACCACAGGTCCGGCGATCCACGGGTTTTGTCAATACACTATATTTATGTGATGTATAATATTGACATAGCATGCAACAAATAAAATTTTGTTAATAAATCAACAAGGCTTGTTAAAATTTAAAAAGTCACATAATTTTATAATTATTATTCGTGTAAACTTACGAGAAGAGAATAGATGAAATTGTCAAGAAAAAATTCACCATTTTGTTGAAAAGGAAAATAACAAAAAGTTTGAGAGAAGAAAATTTGCGACCCATAAAGATATTTTGTCAATAATTTTAAGTGAGGAGTATTTTGTTTGATGATTTTTAAGAAGAGGATATTTTGTAAAATTTCTCATACATTAGAAAATATAATTTCATGCGAAAAAACTTCTTCGAAAATCCAAATATTTGATCCCACATATTACATCTCTAATCTTCTCAAAGTATGGAGAAATAAATTCTAAACAAGTTACATGTTGTAAAGTTATAATTATCAATTTTAGTCCTCCATATACTAAAACTTTTATCACACTTAAATAAATTTTCGTTTAATAAAACTACAAAGTTATGAACATAAATAATAAGCTAATGCTTTTGATAAATTTGATTCATATCACTAAATAAGTTGAAACCAGTAAATTTATTATTTAAATTACATATCACCAAAAGAAGTTCAATATTATACATTATTTCATACACCTACCAACAACAATCATATATTTATTTGGCCGAAGCTTGGAAAAACTTTCCATTTTATGGCTTGAAGCATTCTCCCATACTCTTCCACCCTCTTCACATTTGGCAGAGTGTTCTTCACGAAATCAACAGCAAGGAAGCGTTTTTCCCATTCCATCAGTAATGGCACCTTTGTCTCATCGAGCAACTTCACTCCAGATATCTTCTCGACTGCCTTGATCCAGGCCAACTGGGAACCAAAAGTCACATCAAGGAAACCAATAGTGTCTCCACCAAAGAATCCCTTCCCAGTTCCAGCAGAGCATTTCTTGAACACTCCTTCCAACTGCTCTAGCATACCAAATGAATCGGCAATTTTTTCCGCCTTTGTCTCCTCCGTAGCAGCTTTCAAGATTCCCCAAATTGATTGTACAAACTGCATGAGAAAAATAAATGAAATATTAATTTGTTACTTTTGTAGAACTTACAAATTTCATATGTATTGTGGTTGATTCTGAAATTAAATGATTCGTAATTTAAGTACCTTATCGTCAATGTACGCAGCCCAGAAACGAGCAATGGCACGTTCGTAAGGATCAACAGGAAGTAGAGGAGGTCCGGTACCAGACCAGTTCTCATCAATGTACTGCAAAATCACCAACGACTCACAGATACTTCGATCGCCGTGGATAAGTACCGGTATTTTCTTGTGGATCGGATTGTGTTTGAGAAGAAGCTCGCTCTTGTTTTCAAGGTCCTGCTCAAGGTACTCAAAACTCAGCCCCTTTTGTTCTAGCACCATTCTTATCCTAATTGCAAATGGACTAGGAAGAAACCCCAACAGTTTGAGATCACCTTCTGCCATTTTCACTTGAGAATTATTGTTTGTGGGAAATTGATATGATTTCTGTGTTGTATGTGGGGTTTAAATAAATTAGAAGTGTACATGTGTTGACTGCCAACAGAAAAAAACATAAGATGACGGAGTTCCACTAACCCTCAAAAAGTATGATATGCGGACATCAATTAAGACACCTTGCATCTATGATGTCATCAAGAGCGTGTAAAAACTTTACTAATTTAAAATTTAAAATTTTATTAATTCAAAATTTAAAATTTAAAATTAAATTAAAACCGTTAGATATGATTTACTGCATGTGTACAAAATTATAACATTTAAATTTTATTTTGGTTAGCATCAAGAGATTGTAAAAATGTACTGACGTGAATAATTTATAGATATTAATTTTTTAACTTATTGATCCACATAAAAATAAAATTAAAATGTGATAACTTTTTTATGAGCACATAAAAAAAAGTAACATAATCAAATGTAACTGTTTAATTTATTTTAGTGTTTATGTTTTAAATTTTAAGTTATTAACAATTTAAAAATTAAAAATTGAAAACATTTGAACTCCTTGTATTATAATAATTATATAGTTAGTTGGAAGGATGGGGCTGCTTGGAGATGATCAAGCAGGGAATGCTTGCGCAAGCACTGTCGTCATGAGATAACTGACCTGTGGAATTTCTGTGGAATTAATTTTACTAGGTCACTGCCACTGCGGACTAAAGGTGCTCAAAAAGAATTTGTAAAGGTTTTCTTCGCAGCCAATGACAATCTTTTCTTTTTTTCTTTTTTTTTTAAGAATTTGTATAAGATGTTGGACATAGGAAGACAAATGGATCAGATATTATATTCAAATTTTTGCGGATTAGATATTATATTCAAATTTTTGTGGATTTGGATATTCATGAATACTTTGTGGATATGGTTTCATGTTTCAGAAGCAGCTAGTATACGAATACAAATAATTTTCTGTATCTGTATTTTTTTATTTTTCGGATATATGTTTGCGCGGATACAGATAATATCCTTACCCAATTATCTTTATCAACCATTTTTTATTTTTCGGATATCTGTTTGTGCATATACAAATACGGATATGGATCACATCCGTATGTTCTTATTTATTTGCTTATTTATTTTCTTTAGAATCATATAATTTCAAGAGAAATTTTGTTTTGTTTCGTTTCTTTTGATTAAAAATATAGTTATATTAGTGATTAATTTTGTTAACGATAAATATATTTTGTAATGACATAACAAGTTTAACACGAGAAGAATTACTATATTGAAAAAATATTTATTAAATAAAAAATATTTATTAAAAAAATAATTTGTATAGAATTACCATATATTTTGTAATGACATAACAATCAAGTTCATACTTTTTGTTATTTTTATTTTTTAATAAAAAATATTTATTAAATAATATGTTAATTTTGTAATATTTAAATTAAGCATTCAAATTATATATGTGTTCATTTGATATCCGATTTGTATTCATAAACGTTTAATCTCCGATCCGTATCCGCAAGATTCATGGGATTCGTCTACCTCAACGCTGACCAGCCTTAAAGACTGGATAGTTGGGCCCCAGAATGCATGCAGGGACTCATTTGGTTTTATTGTATGCCCTTTTCTCTGTATCCTTTGCAAAAAAATTTGCCTTCGTTACTCTCAATTCAACGGATCCGTATCCTCCTAGGTACCTGACTCAAGCAAATTGAAACAGACGGCCCAGATTAAACCTATCTGGGCCAAACTCAATCTGGTGCCTATGGAGACCTATATGAGCCAAACTCCTAGGGAGTCTGTTTTGAGATTCGTGCCATGTTAAAAGAATCGTCCGATCGTAATTGTCTTCAGTCAGGCAACCTGAGGTGATGTGAATTCCAATTCAATTGGCTAGTTTTACAAACTATAGTAGTTGTTTTAACACTTTTGTTTAGTTGTTTTAATACCTTGATAGCATGTGTGCTGATACATTGTGATGTTTGTGGTTTGGTTTTGTCTGACATATGTTGTTCTGGTAAACTGGTACCAGTGTTTTCAATTTTGGGTTTTAGAGATATCTGTGCTGATGAGGTAAGTGTGTGTTGAAACCTTGTATTTTAGAGATGTCTGAGAAGTTTTCTAAGAAATGGTCAAGTCTTGACACATGCAATGTTTTCAACAATAATCAACAAATATTCACCCACATAAAAATATAAAAATAGAAAGAAATTACTAGAAAACCAAATCATCAAGCAGATTTCATTCCATTACTCGGTAAAAAATTTGACAGAGTCAAAATCGCCTTCGCTACTCCCAATCAAAAATGGAGTTTGTACCAAGTGATGTTTGGCACCAGATACTGCAAATCGGCATCAAGCGGAACGATTGAATCACACCGACCTCTGCTCTCTCGCAATTGTAACAGCTACTTTAATCAGCTCACACATGACCCTGCCTTGTGGGCCACCCTCTTTTCTCGTGATTTCCGCTCATCCTTCGGCATTCAAGCTCCTCCGAAAGCCCGTTATAGGTGTCATGCAGCCATGAGAGGCGCTGAAAGAGCAAATTAAAGAATGCTTTCCAGGCGAAGTCTGATTTTACAAACTACAGTAGTTGTTTTAACACGTTTGTTTAGTTGCTTTAATAACTTGATAGCATGTGTGCTGATACATTGTGATGCTTGTGGTTTGGTTTTGTTTCACATATGTTGTTCTGGTAAATTGGTACCAGTGTTCTCCATTTTTGGGTAGGATTTTGTATTTTAGACATCTGTGCTAATGAGGTAAATGTGTGTTGAAACCTTGTGTTTTAGAGATATCTAAGAAGTTATCTCAGAAATATTCAAATCTTGACACATGGAATGTTTTCAGCAACAATCAACATATATTCACCCACATAAAAGGTTAAAAATAAAAAGAAAGCACTAGAAAACCAAATCATCAAGCAGATTTCATTCCATGACTTGGTCAAAAATTTGAACGAGTCAAAATCTCCTTCGCTATTCCCAATAAAAAATGGAGTTCGTACCAGGTGATGTTTGGCAACAGATACTGCAAATCGGCATTCAAGTAAAACGATTGAATCACACCAACCTCTGCTCTCTCGCAATTGTAAACAACTACTTTTATCAGCTGACACGAGACCCTACCTTGTGGGCCACCCTCTTTTCTCGTGATTTTCGCTCATCCTTTGGCATTCAAGCTCCTCCGAAAGCCTGTTATAGGTGTCATGCAGCCATGAGAGGCGCTGAAAGAGCAAATTAAAGAATGTTTTCCAGACGAAGTCTGATTTTACAAACTACAGTAGTTGTTTTAACACGTTTGTTTAGTTGTTTTAATAACTTGACATCATGTGTGCTGATACATTGTGATGCTTGTGGTTTGATTTTTTCTGACATATGTTGTTCTGGTAAACTGGTACCAGTGTTTTCAATTTTGAGTAAGAATCTGTGTTTTAGAGATATCTGTGCTGATGAGGTAAATGTGTGTTGAAACCTTGTGTTTTAGAGATATTTGAAAAGTTCTCTAAGAAATGTTCAGTCTTGACACATGAAATGTTTTCAACAACAATCAACAAATATTTCATCCACATAAAAGGGTAAAAACCTAAAAATAGAAAGAAAGCACTAGAAAACCAAATATTTCAAACATATTTCATTCCATAATGACATGTATTAAGAGAGATTATTGGTAGAATAAAATAATTAATATGAAGTAGACTGTTTCCATCCCCCAAACCCTTGCTGCTCCATGTCGCGGCTTTTCTGTGAAGTGCCAGAAAATAATTACCAATTAATTACTAGAAAGTAGAAACTAAAATTAACTGGAATTTTGCTGGTTGCAAAACATTTTGCAAGTGTAAGAGAGATAACATGAATATTTTGTGACCTGTAAAATATTTTTACCAGCAAAACAGTGAAATCACAGGGTCTGACTGAACAAAAAATATCATAACTGAACCTAATGTATTCAGGACCAAATAAATTTTCTTGTTGAAACAACCAAATCTCACAGTTTTTGCGGTTTGATTAAAATGTGGAGATTTTAACTTTCAGATTACAGAAGCTTAATGCATGGAATGTTTTCAACAACAATCAACAAAAATTCACCCACATAAAAGGGTAAAATAGAAAGAAAACACTAGAAAACCAAATAATCAAGCAAATGCTGGACAAAATACCAACCAAACCCTTCTTAGTGATAATTAGATTTCATTAAATTAATATACTACATTCATTCCATGATGGCATGTATGAAGGAAGATTTTTGGTAAAATAAAATAATTAATATGAAGTAGATTGTTTCCAGCCCCCAAATTCTCCCTGTTTCACCTCAGGGGTTTTCTGTATGAAGTGACAGAAAATAAGTATCAATTAATTACTAGAAAGTAGGAAGTAGAAAGTACTTTATGTGCTATCACATGTCAGGGTACATTACATTATAAATTTGATTTGAGTTTTAGAGAATTTGGGTCTCTTTGCACTCAAGTGGGATTTGATTTCAATTTTAGGGAATTCGGGTCCCTTTGTACTCAATTTGAGTTTGATTTTTTGGACTTTATCAGGTTGGATTTGGGTTCATTTGGGATTTTATTTGGATTTAATTTGGAATTAGGCTGGATTTGGGTTGATTTGAGATTTATTGGAATTTAGGTTGATTTGGGTTTGGTTTGAATTGATTTGAGTCTACTTGGATCTAATATGTAATCCTTGATCAGTTTCAGATGGCACAGACCCAGGCAGCTCCTCTGATGAATTGATTAGACCAGATAATGGCATGTAAAGAAGTTTTGTAATTTTACTGTACCAGTTGGTACATATACCGTCCTGGGGTTTAAAAGGTGAGAGAGGTCACTTACAGAGGGAGTGAAGGTAAGTGAAACTTTTACTTCTCCACAGTACTGATCATCTTTAACCACCCTGTAAGCAGTTGGAGGGTGGTTGCCTTCCTGAAACACCGGCCCCAATGGAATTCTGAATTTTGTAAAATTAAAAATAATAAACAGTAAAGTGTTATTGAGTCAATATAGCACTGAGAATCATACTGGTAAATCAAAGAAAAAGAGATACTAAGAAGTTTTGACTATCACAACTTACTTGGCTTCTCCTACGAAGTCATCTGCTGTGAAGTTGTCTTTGTCCATTAATTTGATAAAGAGCTCTGACGTATCGTCAGAGACAGTAAAGACGAAGCTTTCGTTCCATTGAGGTTCACTTCCAGCATCTATATTGTTTGAAATATGTCTTGTTTAAATATCATTTATGCTTACATGTCTAAGTTTTCAAACGAGGTATACTTCTGAAAATTAAGGTTCTACAGGGTGGTGAAAGAGGGAGTTCGAATAGGAAAGTAAGAGTGAGGCTATGGTACTATGCATAGCGTATATTGGTCCGTACTATGGATCAATATCTCTTTTTTCAAAACCCAAACAGTCGATATAAACTGTTCATCATCCATATGAACATGTACTTGTAGATCAAATTTTACATTTGTTAGAATTTTTTTACTATTTTTTAGATAGGTAAAAAAATTTACATTTTACATTTTCATATGAAGATCGTGTTAAACGGTTCATATCGACTGTTTGGGATTTGAAAATAGAATTATTGATTCATAGTACGGACCAATATACGCTATGCATAGTATCATAGCCTCATTTGAAAAGTAAAACCAGAGATTGGTCTAACTGTTACAATACCTAATAATCCTCTGATACTTTTTCACAAAAATGTGATGATTCCTGATAAATTACAAAGTGAGCAATTATGGAGAAAATGAAGCAAAAAAGGTATAAAAGGGAGGAACATAGTAGACTTTGCCAGTTAGTACAGGACTGGTACAGTCTGGTACCTTGTTTGATGCATGCCAATTAAGTATTATACATCTACTATATTAAATGGTAATTTATCTTGTAATTAAAAATAAAGTCTAGAGGTTCACCTTTTGCTACGCTGCTCTTTTGCTCGTGAGAACGGCATTTGAGGATGGCATAAGGATCCATATTACCTGATTCATAGTTACAAAGTATTAGTTAGACATGCTCAGACTGGTTTTAGATTTCTTTAATTTGATCTCTTTCTGATCATTTTTTTTTAAACTTCTTTGAAAGATCCAATACCTATCACCTTTAATACCCATTATCAAGCATTGAAACTCAAAGCAAAATGATAAGTGACAATGAGAAGTGTTAATAATACAATACTAAGAATAAAAATGTGCTTAATTGGAAAACTGTTGATGAGGTATCTGGAGACGAGGATTGATATTCACACAACAAAATTTGCTATCAACAAAGCTCGTATTAAAAAATTTAATTGATGGTAGATTTCACCACCAAATTAATCCTCTATCTAGCAACTGTTTGTTTTTTTGTTTTTTATTGGCAAACTTCTTGAAGATCATGTTTTAAATTTGTTTTCCTTCCTAAAGAAACAAAAAATTCACTACAAGATACAGAAAAATACTTTGCTTTTTTTTTTTTTTAATGTATCTCTAATCGCATAATTGTATTATAAATTAATTTTCTTATTTATTATCTATTAATTTATTTACTTCATTATTATAAAAAAAAAATTACTTCATTAGTGATCTTATAGCACCCAAAAATATTGTTGATGTTGATTAAAAAATGCATAACTATTTAAATAACTAATTTCACTGTTATTATATAATTAATTTTTTTCTTTAAAGTGTTTTTTTTATCACACAAATATATTGTTGTTATTGATTAAGGTAACATCAATTCTGGATAATATATTGAAGAGATTTATAATACTCACCTAAAGATAGGTTAGTTTATTTTAGCTTTGCTATGTTGAATGTTCTGCTTAGTGTATTTATTTAGAGTTTGTATGTTATTAAATTAACTTGTAATGAAAATGTAATATTCATATAAAAATAAGTAGTCTCTTATTATGAGTAGAACTAAGGTGCTCTTAAGCTCACCAAGCCCTTAATTTGTGAGCTTAACTCAAAAACCTATCGGATTGACTTCAAACGATATTTTCAAACCGTTAGATGTTCAATATTAAGCTGGTTTGAAAACCGCTGTTTTTATTAAAATTCTGTACCATTGGAAAACAACGATTTTCAAACCATCTTAATAAATAGTAAAAAAATTTCAAAAAATGTAAAATTTGGTCTCCAAGCACATTTTAATATAGATTGAACATCTAACGGTTTGGAAATGTCGTTTGAAGTCAATCCGATAGGTTTTTGAGTTAAGCTCACAAAGGGCTTGGTGAGCTTAAGAGCACCTTAGTTCTACTCCTCTTATTATTGTATATGTTTCTTTAGTTATATTGGATATTTTGTTTGCAAATTTTTTTATACATATTTGACTTTCATAATATATGAAAAATATTTTATAGTATACACAATAGAAATATTCATTCTGATTTGGACATGTTGGCTACAGCTGCAAGTATATAAATATTCCATTAAAATAATTACAATAATCTATAATACAAGTAGCAATTGTATAAAAAATTTGTTTACCTTTTCATTTAAAGAAACTAAAATTGTGTATTAAATGAGAGAATCCAATTATTGAAGGGTATAATTTGGGGGAGAAAATTGTTAACCAAATAAATTTTTTGATAGTATTGTGTCAATAACAAATTATGTTGTGTCAATATCAATAACTCTAAAGACATTACTATTATGGGTTCTGTATAACAGAGTAAAATTCTGAAAGAAAAGGGAAAATATGGGTTTTTGGGTGATTTGCAAATTAAAGTGCTAGCAAATTGTAATTCAACATTGAGAGTAAAATAATTCACAATTCAACTGAAATCTGAAAAATGAATATGGATTTTCTTTTTGGAGGAATATGAATGGGGAAATGAGCAAATACTGGGAAATTTTTTATTGGTAGAAATTAATAGAAAAGAAGAGAGAGAAATAGAAAGAGTACATCAGTTCTTATATTGGTAGAATGATCGGTAAAATCCTTACCGATCCAAAAAATAAAAAAGTTTGGATCAGTAGAAATTCTACCGATCCAAACTTATTTTTTTTTTTAAATCTGATGTATAGATGGAGTGAATTCTTATATTAGATTTCTAGTAAAATATGAAAAGTTTTTCAAAAAATAGATAGAATGATTCTATTATATCTAAATTTTAAGATACTCTATCTATTTTTGTAAAAAAAATTATATTTTACTAGAAAAAATGAAATGAAAAAAAAAACAAACTTGTTTTTGGATATGTAAGAATTTTACCGATCTTTCTACCAATATAAAAACTGATATACTCTTTCTATTTCTCTCTCTTCTTTTCTATTAATTTCTACCCATAAAAAAGTCTGCAAATACTGTATTCTGCTAATTCTGACAACTGTCAACCCATATTTACAGAGAATTGCTTCAATTCTCAAGAAAGGATTGTGGTGAGAATTCTGGAAAAATAAATGAGAGAATTGTAAATTTTAACTTAGCAACCAAAGAGATTTCATTTTTCATACCAGAAAAATGTTTGATATAAATTGTTTCCTCTTTCATTAATATATATCATCGAACTGTATATTTAAGTGAAAACCATTGTGTTATTTCCTTGAGAAATCAAAGGGTGAAATGAAACAAATAAAAACCAAATAAAAACCAAATGAAATAAACAAGCAAGCGATCATATTCATACCGAGAAATTCACTGTTGTTGAGTTTCTTTGCGCTAACAAGCAGCACCTGAAGCGTCCCCTGCACCATCTTTTTTCTTCTTCTTCTTCTTCTCTTTTAGTCAGGGTATATTTCTATTTCTATGGAGGTAGGTTTGTCTACAAGAAGCTGTTATTTGTATGTATATATAAACAGCGAATATGCAGAGTCGCTATTATTTGCAACGTTTTCAAAAATATTTTATTTTTGGTAGGTTTCTAAATAGTTTCCGTAGGAACAATTTAACTGCTCGCTTTTTTGGCCAGCGGTTACGCGGTACAAGATCTTTTGTGCACATCCTCTGTATCACAGGATCCGTATCCTCTGCATTAACTCAAAAGGGAATCTTTTGAGCTAATGAATTTTAACCGTCTGATTTTAAACGGAGCCAATCCGGCTCGTGTCTATAACATAGGGGGGCCCTTAAATATTAGTGCAGATCTAGTTTGCACGAATTTTGAAACATATTGGACAGTCGAGATTCATTAACTCAAAAGATTCTCTTTTGAGTTAATGTAAAGGATATGAATTCTGTATCACACACTGTCAAATGAAATAGACAAATTAAATTAATTCTCAAATTATATCCGGATTATTCGTGAATAATTTGTAAATTTTACAAATAATTTACAATTTTTCACATAGTTTTGTTTTGTTTTCTTTAAATTTCAGAAAATTTACATATTTGTATATATGCATTATAAAAGAATATATTATTCTGAATAATATTTGTGTTATATCCAAATCGCAACTTTTAAACCTTTCCGGATTATTTTTCAAATTTTTAGTTTGCCAAATTATTTAACTTTTTCATTGAAGAATATCTTATTATGTTATATAAGTTAGTCAATACAAATTTTGTTCTTGATTTGTATTTTTCTTTTACATTCATTTTTTTGAATTTAATTTCTGTAACTTCTAATATTTTAATGCAAAATCAGTAATATAATTATAATCTTATTTGGAATATGCTATAATAATGAATACAAAATCTTTGTATATAATCTAGTAAGAAATTTAAATTTTGTATTATATCATGCTGAAATTTGGTTCGATATATTGATCCCAAGTTCCTAACTATAGTGCAAACCGAACGGCGTATTATACCAAATTTTTACTGAATTATTCACGAATTTTACGAATTACTCGCGAATAATTCGCGAATTTTTTTTTTTGCTCTCTTGTGGGACTGAGATCTCCAATCCGGACTCAATGTATAATTCCAAATCATTTCCAGATTATACCTGAATTATTTCCGAATCACGAATTTTTAATCTCGCCGAACCGAACCCGAATAATTCATTTGTCTCTATGTTCCTAACTACATGTGGCTACACGAATAGTTATACAGGATATAGCAATAAGAAAACCGGATCATTTGAGATTCAGACAAGACAAGCTGGGGTGGTAACAAGTAACAACTGAGGGAGGCTGATGAGCTGGCAATTGGATCATCGCATGCAAGTCTTTAAAGCTATACATATATTATTATCCCCTTGCAAATTGCAATGCTAGATAATATAAACCATGACCGGGTTAAATATTCAAGGTAAGTAATTAATTTTTTATATAGTGCCCTTCACCTCGAGGTAAACGTTGTGCATAATTTTATTAAGAGACTTTATTACAAATTATTATAAAAGAGGAGAGATCCGATTACCACAATTTTGAGTTATCACAAAGTTATCATAACTATTTTTTATATTTTTAAAGTTCAAATCGTCGATCCAAACCATTCAACATGATCTCCACAATAAAATGTGCTTGCAAATCAAATTTTACATTTTTTTTGAATTTTTTTTACTATTTATTAAGTATTTTACAAAAACTAGTCAAATTCAGACCATTGAATTTTGTACCCATCTTAATAAATAGTAAAAAAATTCAAAAAAATGTAAAATTTGATCTGGAAGCACATTTTATTGTGGAGATCATGTTGAACGGTTTGGATCGACGATTTGGACTTTGAAAATGTAGAAAATGGTTGTGGTAACTCAAAATTGTGGTAATCGGATCCCTATTCATTATAAAATTCGGCTAGTATGATATCAGTGTCATTTTAGTCTATATAACATTAACTTTAAAATTTATCGAATCGACTTTAAATGAAGAATTTAAATCGTTCAAACCGATCTACTTCATCGGTTGTGCATTTACATGCAAAATTTATAATTTTTTGAATTTTTTTAGTATCAAGTTAATCGGTCAAATGTGAGAGCTTTTAAGTTAATTTTAATGCATTTATTTTTCAACATGTTTGACCGCTTGACTTGATACTATTTTAACTTGAAAAAATATTAGCAAGAACATTTTAGCAGGAAAAAATATTAGCAAGAAAATTCTACACTATTGAATTAATTCTCAAATATTATAGCAAGAACATTTTTACTTCAACATATAATTATATGAACAATTATATAGCATCTTATTGTTGAATTCCTTTCAAAGCTTGCAATAGTTACTAGCTATTTTTTTTTAATTTGGAAAAGAAAAGATGAAAAGATATATATAGAAGCAACATTTAAGAAATATTGCAACTTTCTAGAGAAAGAAAATCAATAATGAGGACAATTTAGCTGTTTTTTTTCCTAGTTGTTTAGTTCATTAGCAGCCGTGCTAGGTTTGATTAAGATTTTTGAATTAGCTGGACGTCATGAACCATAACAGTTTTTCTATATTTGGAGATTTCACGAAATCTTATTTCTATTTTTATTTTATTTTTTCTATTAATAAAAAAATCGGGGCATTTGAACCCTCCTCATATCTATATGAAGAAAATTCTATACTATTGAATTCCTTTCAAAGCTTGCAAAATTACTTGCTGAAATTCTTTTTATTTGGAAAAAAAAAGATGAAAATATACAGAAAAATAAGAAATATTGCAACATTCTAAAGAAAGAAAATCAATATTGAGGACAATTTAGTTGTTCGAAACAAATAGTCATATTCTAATAAAACAGTCTGCAATACAGTATTTTTTTCAAAATAGAAATAAAAAACAGATTTAAGCACCTTTTACGCTGGAATTTCAAAACACACCTCTACCGAAAATGTGTCTCAATACTGAGCAGAAATACATGGTCTGGTAAGTGAGCCGTAAGGTCATGAAAAAATGAACCGATACAATTTATGACGGTCTGTGCTAAAAATATTCCCACGTAACATGACCGGTACGAATCGTCCTGCTCAATGAGCTGTAAGGTCACGAAAAAAAGGTATTGGTATGAATCATGCTCATCCATGCTAACATAAAGGGAATGAACTCTGCTGCTATTTTGATAGAAAAGTAGGATTCTGCTTTTTCAATCCCAACCATTCGATAAATTTTTTTTTTCATGCACAAATCTCAATGAATTTGATGGTTTGATACGTCCAAAGGATATATAAAAGCTTTATCCTCAAATACACTTTCGGTTCAGATTGCAAGTATACAATCCTACCGTGTAATATATTATCGGGTATCGAACCACAAGGAGTAAGATAAATACTTAATTTTCAACTTTAGATGATAAATTTCAGAAAAGAAAGAAACTAAAGTGCAATAAAGTAAATTTGGGGGGGTTTGTAGTAAAAATCATAAGGTTGGGTTCAATACCCGAAGAAATGAGTTTTTAAACAATTAAAAGTAAAAGTGAAAGAGAGAAAAGTCGGTTTGTTTTCAAGGTTAAGAGAATATAGGGGTCTTTGGTCTACAATCCCTTGTTAACTCTATTCATTCGGTATTTGCTTAAATTCATGTATGATTTGATGAGGTTTCTAACCTAATATGTCATTAAGGGTCACCTTCATGAATTAACAACGTGTCTAAGTAATTCGGACTTCACTTTTTAGGTTCTTCACCCTAGCTACCTAGATTATACGCTCTTGTTAGTCTCTCATCTCCTCGAATATTGGTACTTCTCAATTAAGTATATGATACCAATATCCGACTCGATTTGAGATGTCCTAATTAGGGTTTGACTTCTCGTTTAGGTTCTTCACCAAGTCCCTAACCTTAATTTCTGTAGTTCCGGCTTAGATTAAATTGGTTAGAATCTTAATCTAAAACCTAAAGTATTTGCATTCATAATTTGATACTATCCTATTGATCCTAGTCAATTTTGGTTTTTTTGAAACCAAAACGAGATGCTACAATTCAAGTACTAATTATGTATCTAACACAAATTATTAAAATCCCAGAAATTAATAATCAAATCCGATAAAACAATCATAATAAAAGCAAATAATTGAATAAAATAGAATTAAACAAGTTCATGCATTGACCTAAACCCCTAGAGAGAGAACTACTCCCTCTTGGAGAGAAACATTGCAAAGTTTGGCAAAGAATAAAAGGAAATGAAATAAAGAATAATTACACCCTTTGAATCTAGAACCTCAATCTTGCCGAATCTTGCTCAGGAAACCCTTCTTCTCCTTGCTTGAAAGCTTCACCTTCTTCAGAAAATATTGCTAAGATTTGTGTGTAGAGAGAGAATGAGATGTGTTGTTGGATGGATTGGTAGTGGATGGATGGATATGAGTCCCTCCTTTTAAAGCAAGAGATCATGCCCAATTTAGAGGCTAGAAGGTGGAGTTAGTGGGTGCTCTTTTTAGAGGAGAAGTACTTGTTAATTCTGGAGCAAATGGACATGGAGAGTCATTAGATACTTGCTCCACAAGTTTTCCCACGTCCCCACTTTCCATATTTCACTCCTGGGTCGTTTTTAGAAGCGCCGGAAATAGAAAACTCGATTTTTAGGCTGAATGCGACCTTAGTGCGTCCACACGGGATTTTACATTCTGAATTTGGATATTGTTCCTTCATGAAAGTTGTAGATCTTGTTGTCCTGGTTCCGTCAAATTTTGATTCACCCAAATCGGAGTTCTTATGACCAAGTTATGTCCAAAATACGAACTGTGTGTCGGAAGCTGAAATTTCCATGCGTTTTGAGTGCAGCCAGAGTGCATCCGCACTGGTTCTCACTGCGTCCGCATTAGGCTCGGACTTCTCCTGTGCGACCAGAGCGCGTCCGCATCGATATCTGTGCTTCCGCACGGATTTTGATGCACAGCTCAATATACCTGTTTCAAATTGGCGCGTGTTCAGAAATCTTTCTAAGCACTCAGTGCGGCCGTATCGCAATCCGTGTGTCCGCACTGGGCATTTTTCTTCGTTTTTCTTAATTTTTCTTCATTCCTGTAAATTAAAGCCGAGCAAACGCAGTAACTTGATTCTAGGTGTGTTCTATTCTCTTTATGTTCAAAATACAAGATATTTGATATTATTTTATGATAAAAATCAGATCGAATATGTATATAAATTATTTTATAATAAAAATCAGATCGAATGTGTATATAAATTAGGTCTATCATAGTTGAAATCGGAAAAGCAGAAAATAACAGCAGAGTCGTATCTCTCAGAAAGTGCCTTCCACCCTCCACTAAAGCAATGCCTCGGTGAAAATGTTTTTTGGAATTCCAATGTCCCTTGAAATCCGTTTTTTATTTCTATTTAAAAAAATATCCTGCAACATTGTTATATATCATTTAACAATTCAAATAATTTAATTAGATATTACTAACGACTAATTCAGATCTGTTATAATTTTATAAAATCTGTTTTTTATAACTCTATCTCATAAATTTTGATCAGATCTGAATTCTTCCACTTGAAAAATTTATGCTGCAATTTATATTAGAATGCCAGACAGCTGGAAAAAAAAAAAAAAAAAAAAAAACTTCTTCATTTATTTATGAAACATCTTCTATTTGCAGTTTGACCCTTACAAGTTTGCACGACCTCTTTTTTTTTTTCTTTACAAAAAAAAAAATATAACGTCTGCACGTTTAGGAAGATTTACTTTTCTTTTTTACATTTTACTTAAATGGTCATCAATTATTTTTATATGCTTATAAGATAACGAAACATTAATTAAAAAAATATTATACTGATTGAGACAAATATGTTTATATATGATTATTTATATAATTTAAAGTAAAATATTAGAATTCAAATATTCTCAAGTATCTGACTCAAACAAATTGAAACGGAGGGTTCAGATTAACTAAAAAACAGTGTCTATTCGGAAATAGCGTAGGGGCTAGTATTTTTTGTGCTTTGAGATTTGTGTCAAGTTAAAAGAATGATCCTGAGTCGTCCGTTTCAATTTGCTTGAGTCAGATACCTGACGTGATTCAAATTCAAAATGTCATGAGTACTATAAAATTAACCTTCATATTCATATTAAAATTTTATATAATTGGCCATATATTATAATATAATATGATAGCTGCGCGGCTGATTAATTACCAAATAAAAAAATAAAAATAGGCTGAGCTTCAATACGACAAAATTTAAAAAAAGAAAAGAAATTATTACTAGGGGAATGGAGATTCCATTTGATGTGTGAAGAACCGAATTTTTTATTTATACCCAAAAAATAATAGAAATTTCAAAAAATATCCATGTTAGCTTGAAAATTCGAAAAATACCCAAACCGGAAAATTTTTTTCCGGATTTGGCCTCTAAATCCGGAAAAAAATTTTCCGGAAATTGAACTCCAAATCCGGAAAAAAATTTTCCGGTTTTAACATTTTTTTTTTTTTTTTTTTTTTTTTTTAGAGTTTCCGGAAAAAATTTTTCCGGATTTAACTTTTTTTTTTTTTTTTTTTTTTTTTTTTTTAGTGTTTCCGGAAAATTTTTTTCCGGATTTAACAATTTTTTTTTTTTTTTTTTTTTTTTAGAGATTCCGGATAAAAAAATTTAACTTAACAAATTTTTTTTTTTTTTTTTTTTTAAGAGAAAAATAGCTAAAATACTAAAATCTAACGCTAAAAAATCGAATTGTTTTTTTAAATATTTGTTTCATTAATTTAAAAAATTTCAAAATGGTGTAGAAATACTAAAAAATCGAATTGTTTTTTTACTACGAATAGGGCCGATTTTGTGCTAAAATACGGTAAATTTACTAAAATACGATAAATTACGCTAAATTACGTATAAATGGGACTTATTTTGTGGCATCTTTCATAAATCATAAAAATAGTAAAAAAAATTCCAAAAATAATAAAATTTGGTGTTCTAAAAGTTAATTACATAACTAATTTACTGAGCTACGTAGATTGAATAATAGAAATGAAAATCTTAATCGGAAACTTCAACTGAAGTTTTGAGGCTCTTCTATTTGTTTTTTGGCGATTCTGAATTTGGAAAACTGGCACAGCTAGTCCGGACGCATGCGCATTTTCGCAAGCTTTCCGAAAAGTGGTCATTTGCTGAAATCGGACACTCGAGCGCCGTTTTATGGCCGTTTGAAGTTTCGTCGTCGTTTTTCGCCTTCTGAGTGAAGATATTATCCCTATTCGTACGTAATTTAGCGTATTTTACCGTATTCTAGCATAATTCTACATAATTATTGTAATTTAGTGTAATTCAACATAAATCAAGTAATTTGGCTTGTTTTAGTATAAATATGCTAATTATATATAAAAAAATGTAATCTAGCAAATATTTAAAAAAACAATTCGATTTTTTAGTGTTAGATTTCAGTATTTTAGCTATTTTGATAATTTCTAAATTATTCTACATCATTTTGAAATTTTTTAAATTAATGAAACAAATATTTAAAAAAACAATTCGATTTTTTAGCGTTAGATTTTAGTATTTTAGATATTTTTCTCTTAAAAAAAAAAAAAAAAAAAATTTGTTAAGTTAAATTTTTTTATCCGGAATCTCTAAAAAAAAAAAAAAAAAAAAAAAAAAAAATTGTTAAATCCGGAAAAAAATTTTCCGGAAACACTAAAAAAAAAAAAAAAAAAAAAAAAAAAGTTAAATCCGGAAAAAATTTTTCCGGAAACTCTAAAAAAAAAAAAAAAAAAAAAAAAAAATGTTAAAACCGGAAAATTTTTTTCCGGATTTGGAGTTCAATTTCCGGAAAATTTTTTTCCGGATTTAGAGGCCAAATCCGGAAAAAATTTTTCCTGTTTGGGTATTTTTCGAATTTTCAAGCTAACATGGATATTTTTTGAAATTTCTATTATTTTTTGGGTATAAATAAAAAATTCGGTGTGAAGAACAAGTCAACATGGATGGAATCGGTGATTCGCTACAGCGATGTACTTGTTGCTTTCCTCATTCCATCGTGATTCTGACATTGAAAGATGCTGATCTTGATGCGATCCAACTGCTAAGATTGTGTGGAGTACAGTGTGACGTTGTAGAGGACCTGACCTCTTTTTGGATGGAGAGATACTTCCGAAATTTTTATTAATAGAAAATAAAATATAAAAAATGAAGAAGAGTTTCGCGGAAATTCGAGATATAACAATTCTGTGATTTTCTATAACGTTCACAGGACATTGTAGAAAATAACGGTCCGATTAGCTAATCGGATTAGCTAGCCAATTTAGAAAACCCCGGGCCGTTATGAAAATTGCGGCCAGAAAATTGCACAAAAAAAAAATAATACGGGCCGTTATAGAAAATAACGGCCAGGGTTGATTCTAAAATTCGTTTGAGCCGACCCTTGCCCTTTCTCTCTTTGCATGAATTGGAGGATCTCACCTGCTCTCTGAGCACCCTGCTTGAATCTCACCTGCTTTTTGACCCTTGCGCGATTTGATTTGCCTTTCTCTGTTGCTTCGCTCATGTGCTGACTCTTTCGCTTCTGTTTTCCTCTGTGATTGTTTAACCGAACCCTGGCCGTTATTTTCCATAATGGCCCGTATTATTTTTTTTTTTCTGCAATTTCCTGGCCGTGATTTTCTGTAACGGCCCGGGGTTGTCTAAATCGGCAGGCTAATCCAATTAGCTAATTGGGCCATTATTTTCTACAACGTCCTTTGGACGTTATAAAAAATTACGGAATTGCTATATATGAAATTTCCACGAAACTCTTCTTCAATATCGATATTTTTATATTTTATTTTCTATTAATAAAAATTTCGGGAGATACTTGAGCACATGTTAATAATGTAGAGAATCAATCAATTCATTTTATTTTGATGAATAATGCAGCACCTCATGATTGAGTTGGCAGTGTCAGAACCATTTCTGTGAATAGTTCATCTGGATTACAGAATATACCAGTAAGATTAACAGTGAACTTTTGTAATAGAGTATAAAATGATATGATGATGCACTCAGAATAAGGGATCCGACTCTGCAAATTTTTTTAGAGAAAAACAGAATTATGTTTTTCCGATTCCAATTATTCAAAATTTTTCATTCGCATATCTCAATAAAAAAACTTTTTCATGCACAAATTTCAACGAATTTGAATAGTTGGAATCGGAAAAGCAAAACCCTGCATAGTCCATTCCCAGAATAAGAGACTCTTTTACTTTCTCTTTGAATTTGGTCAAATATATTGAATTTGGAAAACTAGACATCCGTCGTATGCTTTGATGTATGTGTAAGGTGGGTCGCACTACTTTACGGCTTCAGATTAACAAAATAACAGTGCCTATTCGAGATGATGCAGGATCAGTATTATTTGTACTTTGAAATTCATGCAAAGTAAAACGAACAGTCCAGATTTACTAATTCCAAAAGATTTCCTTTTACGGTACTGAGAGGATCGGAATTCCATCGGTATTGGAGAGGATACAGACTCACCAACCCACCTGAATTCGAACAAGTATATATCCTCTCCAATATGTGTAAAAGATTTCCTTCAGTTTGAGATTTACTCTCAGCCGCTTTGAGATTCGGGCTAGTGCAAGGGACATTATTATTAGACTATGAGATTTGTGCAAAGTTAAAAAGAACGGTCCGGATCCACTAATTCTAAAAGATTCCCTTTTACGGTACCGGAAGGATGTGAATTCCCTGAATTCTTCCAATTTTCATAGATTTTTTTTACTTCCAGATTTTCTACAATTATAACTATGTAATCATATATGTAACAAGTTCAAAGCACTACAGAAACGGATAGCAATAGTTCGTTCTATAATTTTCTGTACATTGGCTTTAATGAATACCCCTCGCGTAGAGAGAATAGAGACGAGGGGGTGCCTAAGGGCTTTTCTAAAAAAAATAAAATAGAGAGGGGCTTTTCATAATTTAAAGAAACTTAGCTTATATTAATTGAGAAAACAATGAGAAACTAAACAACACACATACGCAGAGAAATGCTATCTTAGATACACTAAACAAAACATACAAATGAACTTTTACAGAAGTACCCTCTAAATTTCATTTTTTCCAAAATTTTATTTTGAGGGATGCTTCTATGGACATAAGAACCTATTTGTAAAATGAACATATTTTCATTTTCAAAGTTCAAACAGTCGATCCGACCGTTCAACATTATCTCCATATTAAAATGTACTTGGAGGTCAAATTTTACATTTTTTTGATTTTTTTTACTATTTATTAAGTATTTTACAAAATTCAATGGTCTGAATTTGACTAGTTTTTGTAAAATACTTAATAAATAATAAAAAAATTCAAAAAAAATGTAAAATTTGACCTCCAAGTACATTTTAATATGGAGATAATGTTGAACGGTCGGATCGACTGTTTGAACTTTGAAAATGAAAATATGTTCATTTTACAAATAGGTCCTTATGTCCATAGAAGAATTTGCCTTTTATTTTTATAGATATTTGTTCAACAGCTATACTGCCCTGTATAATTTTCAGTACAAGGATTAAAATATTGTTATCAATTTTTATTTAATTTTATTTCTGTTGCTCATAAACAAAAAAAAAATTAATTTAATTTAATAGCTAAAAAAACAAAGATAAGACATATTTGTACACATATTCCTCCTGAATTTCCAAAAAAAAATTCCACTCTGAAACGGATAGATTAATAATTAATATCATACAACTCTTAAAATATATTCAAAATTTAACATTTATTTGGGTTGGATTGTGCAAAAAACAAAGAACTACAAAAACTTTAACTTACTTTAAAACAACTACAAAAAATTTCTTTTATCTTGAATTATGAAAATTTGTAAAAGTAGAAATACTCATTATTTTATCTGTTTTTCTCTTGTGAGGAATAAATATTGAATAGGTAACAACAAATATTTTTGGCTAATTGAAAACTACCAAATCGCAAAAAAAAAAAAAAAAAAATTATGCATCCAACATTTCTTCTGTATAAAAACGACAATTGTTACTTTTTTATATCTCCAAATCTACCAACCGAAACTTTTTATAAAATAATGTATAAATTAAAGGCAATAAAATTATGTTATAATTTTAATTATCTGTATTCGAATGGTAACTATATATCAATATATCATATGGTTTATTATATATTATGAAAAAATTTATGTTATTTACCACCGTTATAAAATAACAAATATCCAATTCGTATTCGTATTCATATAAAAAAACGGATAAGAATATTGTTTTACCACTATCTGATCCATATCCGATCTGTTTGCACCACAAGTAGAGGCATCAATAATACCTTTTTAACAGTTTACCCAATCCGAACTGTATTTGATAAGGCGGGTATGGATAATGTTTCATTTTTCAATAGCTTATCAGATATGGGTATGGGTAAGGATTTTTTTTGTTAGCTAAACGGGTAAGGGTACGGGTAAAGGCTATTTTGTACTTGTTACCCAGTAGGGTAATTATATCAAAATAAAATTATATAATAATATTTGAGCAATAATTAGTGATGGTAAAATTTATTTGTGTGATATTTCATATGATAATGTTTGAACAATAATTAGTGACGTGCTTTTGTTATTTAGTGTATGTTTTTTGTTATAAGAAAATTGTTAAACATGTTAATTACCTATATTTACATGTCTTGTTATTTAGTTAAATAATTTAATTTGTCCAATTTCAAGTTACAAAGATATATACAGCCTCAATTTTCAATAAAACCAAAAATAAAAAAATAAGTAAAAAGTATAGAAAATGAATGAAATCATTATTTGAAAAAACAGGAGAAATGGAGGCGTTTGGAGCATAGATAAAATGGACAAGAGAGAAGACAATGAGAAGAAAGAGCTGAAAATGGAGTCATCCATTAACACAGGGGCGGATGCAGGATTTTCATCAGGGTAGGGCAAGAAATTATCGAATCGGGTTTAAATAGATAATCGAATTCAAATCCATTAGATAATCGGGTACTAAATCATGTAATAAATATTGATAATTGAGTCACTCTTGGCTGATTTCGCAAACTATACTGCTCAACTTTGGATAATTAGATGCTTCTTTAAAGTCCAATTTACGCTTAAAAAACCAAACAAAATTACTTGCCAGTTCTCAGTGAACATATATTAATTTTTAACAGCACCAATATAAATACACATGGCAGCTTCTGCTATGCTATCAAAAAAAAAAAAAGCACCAGTATAAAATAATACATCATATCTCACTAATTATAAGTTTTTATTACAAATCTTAGCATTTAATAAGGAACATCCAAATGAATTATACCTTGGTTACATAGATGTGCCTGTAGCTGGTGAAAGCAAGTCTTAATTGAGAAATGCTTCTCTTGCTAAATATCTCCAGTATCACGGACTCGTCAACCCCTTAATGGAGAGAAGAGGTTCGAATTTTTTTTTGTTTGCGTCCCTGAATCAGAGATTTTAACTCTGGATCGGCAACATTTCTTTTTTACTCTGAATCATCAACTTTTACTCTGGAAGCGGTATTTCTTTTCTCTCTGGATCAGCAACAGCGCACAAACCGAGTTAAAACTTTAGGCTCTGTTTAATTTATGTTGGGCTATCAAAATGTATTAGATTATTGGGCTTATAACAGGTCCAGGGTAGGACAATTTTATTTTTTAGAGTAGAGCAAAGATCCAAAACTTAGTTTTTGTAAACTAATTTTGAATTTTCAGGGTAGGGCAGTGCCCTACCCTGGACTTAATTAGATCCGCCCCTGCATTAACACATCTGAAATGGAGAACAAAAAAAAGGAGATATAGAGTGCTCGGCTAGGCTTACTAAAAAATGGACCATCCGGACACTTGGTTAGTATTTTTATTTAAATTATTCATTTATTTTCATATTTAAATTTTCTTGATTAGTATTTTTATTTTAAAGTAGATATAACTCAATTATCCGACAATTATTCATTTCGTATCCGTATTCGTATCCGCTTATTAAAAACGGATACCGATTTGGTATCAGCATTATCCGCTCCAAATCCGCTCCGTTTACACACCTATGTACATACGAGATCAAAAGAGTTTAATTTATAATGTTATTTTATTTTACCGTAAGTTACTCATTCAAGAGTTATGCTAATGTACTAATGTTAGCATATCAGCTAACACATTAACAAGTCAAATTTAATTTCTTTTTATTATGTTCGAACGGTCCAAAGTACTCAATAAGATCTACATATACAAATATATATCGTAGAATACAAAAAATACTATTTTTTACAATTTTTTATATTTTATATTTATAAATTTATCATGTTTGATATGTATATATTCATATTTTATATTATTTTAGGTTCAATATTAAATTTAAAAGTCACAAATAATATTTTTGATATTATTTTATGAGTAGGGTTAAAATGCACCATTGGTTTTGTGCTCCAATCATGCTCCACGTCATTTTCTCCAATTTCAAAGTCCGAACAGTCGATCTGAATTGCTCAACATGATCTTCATAATAAAATATGCTTGGAGACCAAATTTTATATTTTTAGCATTTTTTTACTATTTTTTTAGATAGGTACAAAATCACTTTTTTAAGGAGATTCTGGACCATCCGATAAAGTGATATTGTACCTATGTAAAAAAATAGTAAAAAAATTCTAAAAAATATAAAATTTGGTCTCCAAGCATATTTTATTATGAAGATCATGTTGAGTGGTTCGGATCGACTGTTCGGACTTTGAAAATGGAGATAAATGATGTGGAGCATATTGGAGCACAAAAATTATGATGCATTTGAACCCTCCTCTTATTTTATATTACTTTTTTAAATAATATTTTTGATAATCGATTGTACTTTCTCTAACAATGGAAACAAAATCATTTGAACCAAATATTTTTGATATACAATTCTAGACGACGATCCCGGAAACTTCTCGGTTAGACAAATCCATTCTTGGCATAGTGTTATAATGAATTGGATTTAAAAATTTGACTCCACAAGACCAAAATGCCCTTCATAACTTGGCATGCATATACATAATTTTCTTTTAGATGCATATAATTTGGTATTTTTATAACATATCAAGGACTAGTAATTAGCATTTTCAATTGAACCTATTTAACTCAACTTTTCCTCTATATTTAAATATTACAATAAACTTTTATCATTAATATCTAATACAATTAATAATTGTTAATTATACCATACTATTGGTCCAATTGGTACACAACTAGGTCACAAATTAACAATTTTGAAAAAAAAATATTGCAAAATAAAAAATCAATATTGCAAAATCAATATTTTATGTTGGTACCAATGGTGAGAAATGAGCACATACTGTTTCCAAGCCTTTCAAACAATTTTATATCACATTTGCACTCAAAATCTACTGGAAACCTTCAATTGAAACAATGGAACCTATTTTAACTCAATTTTTCCTCAACGACACAAAATATAACAAACAGAATACAAAATACAACATGATATACACCAAAACAACGACACAAAATACAACAAACAGAATACCAAGAAAGCACTAGAAATTTTCATCTTAAACAACCAACCAACATGAATACTGGCCTGCTCGATCTTGTGTTGTGTAGCCGACTCGATATCTCGTGCCTTTTCCGGCACACACATCTGTATATGCTTGAAGGAGCCCAGGAAAAGCTTGATTTCACAGCGTCAGCCCTGATTACGAGCCTTGATTTCATGGTTACAAACATTGCATGCGGTTACAAATGCTAGCGTTTTGAACTGTGAAAGGTGGTACGTACAACAACATCATTGACGAGTGTTTTGCACATCGAAGAGTGTCATACTGGTAGTGCTTGTTCTGGCATAGAGGCAGGAATGTGTTCCTTGTAGCAAGGAACTCACTCTCGAGGATATCATCCTCGTCCCTTGTGTCACTTGGCACGCCAGATATCCACCTGAAACAAACAGCGCGTAATCAGGATTTATAAGTTGCAATTAAAAAAAACTTAAGATAAATCTCTACTGGAAGAGAGCCCAAAAAAGAGAAAACTTACCCGCAGGAAATTGTGTTTCTCCCTGCTGACTCGGGTGCCTCTCCCGGAAGTCACACTGTTGCTCCGCTTTGTGACAGCTATCATAATCATCGCTCTTGAGAGGGGGACAGGCCCAAATATAGTTGTCTCCAATATCATAATCATATATGTTATCAGTTCGATAATTTCCTATGTCGGTAATTTGGAATCAAATAAACAAATAATTGGTTAAAAAATTATATTGGTATATCTCTCGGGTAGTTTCCTCAAAAGAAAAAAACAATGGTTACTTATATAAAACCAAAGATGGACACAATTAAGTCACACTTCTTTTACTTACATTTGCATAGAGTTTTTACTTAGATATATATTAGAGAGTGAGGCTATGGTGCTATGCATAGCACCAATGGCTAGTGTACTACGGCTCAATATGGTACTTTTTAAAATCCTAACGGTCGATCCGACCGTTCAATGTGATATCCATATGAATATGTACTTGCAAACTAAATTTTATATTTTTTCGAATTTTTTTACTATTTTTTCAGATAGGTAGAAAAATCAGTGTTTTTTGAAAATTCTGGACCATCAAAATTTTACCTATCTGAAAAAATAGTAAAAAAATTCGAAAAAATATAAAATTTAGTTTGCAAGTACATATTCATATGGTTATCACATTGAACGGTCGGATCGACCGTTAGGATTTTAAAAAGTACCATATTGAGCCGTAGTACACTAGCCATCCGTGCTATGCATAGCACCATAGCCTCACTCTATATTAGATATGTCATGCAATTTCTCATCCTTGTTATAAACCTACTTGAAGAAGATGAGTTAAAAACATGTGATATAACTCCCATTCAAAAGCATGGGATCAGCTTTTGAAGAAGATGAGGTAAAAGAGTAGCCAACCTGTTTTATTATTTTATTCACTAGTGAAAACGTATGTGATCAGCTTACATAAAGCATGTATCATCCCAGTCTAAGCGCTTTTGTATTGCTCTAAACAAGTTGATAACTTTGAAGCTTGTGTCTGTGTGGCTCAGTTCAATGCACATTTCTATAGTGTACTGTACATGCTTCATATGTCCTAATTCAGGGGGATAAAATTCAAATAAATAACTTTCCATATATGTGGTGATATAAGAAATAAAACTGAAAGGGTGATGCATAATAGGTTAGTTTGATAAATCACCTTGCTGATTCAACAAGCATTTTCTCACTGACTGGAGGGCAGCTAATTAGGAGAACTACACGTGTCATCTCAGATATACCCTGCATGTGAAGGAACAGCTGTATTAGTACAATCCACATAAGGCATGCAAATTCAGGTAGAAGGAAAAATACTGTTTGTTCTGTATCAGAAAAATACTGTTTCCATGTGCAATTAAGCTGGAATATATTCTAATTTTACTATACCCAATTCCTAATTTTGGAATACGGTCAAGTCTCAGTTCGGGCTAAAATGTTGGAAACTTAGCTGTATGCTGCATCCTTTTCTGGTACGAACTGGTATAGAGAAACTGTTGACAAAAAATACTGGTAAACAGAAAACTGATTTTTCAAAATGCTCAATTGTATTTTCTCATACAACAAAATTACAGAAGTTCATACCTACTTAAAGTAGTACCCGACAATGACCACCCACTACTTTCTAAAAATACAGTTTAATCTAAGTATAACATCTACTTTTCCGACACTGTGCATTATGCAGAGAAAATGCTATTACATGACTTAACTATAGACTCTACGCTAATTATAGAACATGCTAATTATGGAATCCACTAACTCAACTATTGAATCAATATTCAACATATAATTCTGCAAACCACAAACCATGATTGAAATAATAACCAGCATGGTTGTATTTTAAGTTTCCAACTAATACCGATACTAGCCCCTGGCTGGTACAATAACCAAGATACTGCAACCAATGACAGGTAACAGACACCTAGTTCAAAAACAACACGACCGTCTCTATTGCTTAAAACTAAGCAACAAAATTTGCTTCAAAAGAAAATAAATAGAAAAAACCAAGTGAGAATTACTCTGATGTAAAGCCCGATTTGTCACATGTTGTCCTTGTACTCCGACAGAGGCACATACAGACTCAGGCCGTAGGATGCGGTTTGCACAAATCATTGCCACCAAAATAAACTTCTGCTAGACAAAGCTGTACCGGTGAATTCTGATTTTAGTAGAAAATCACATAGCATAAAGTCGGGATTGAATTAAGGAATTTGCAAAAAATGGCAATTTTGTCCAGTAGTTATTACATGAAGCTTAAGCCTTCATTCAAAACCACAACACACATGCGCAAAACAAGATTTCATCTATTTGACTTCACAGTGAACATTTTTTTTTAACAAAATGAGATAAGAGAACCAAATTAAAGAAACAAAGAAGAAAATGAAAACCGGCAAGAGTGGGCCGCCATGGCCGAAGCTGTACTGCATGGTGGACGACCCAAACAGCACTATCACTGGCCATTCAGCAACGAAAATTTTGCATGCTTACCCCTTAAAGTTCCATAAATATCTTTCACATTCGTTCTCAATTTTCTGCCTCTTGTAGGTTGTAATAGACCATGTACGGTAAGACAGCTCAAACTGTCAAATGATTTTTCAGTTTGTATATAGCTCATATTTACATTCGTTCTCAATGTGTTCTGTTTTTGTGTAAAGACTTAAATTTGCACACTAATTGGATTTTCTCATGATCAGTATTTTATCCAAATCTCATGATGCCATAACTATACATATCCAATTAGACTTGATTGCTGCTTGATCCTCAAGAGCACCTAGCCAATACTGTTAATTATACTTGTTGACAAGGATCTCCTGGCAAATAGAATTGTAGCTAATGAATTAGAGATATTACTAATCAGCACTTCTAAATTACTAATCTCCTGGCAAAGGATCTCCTGACATTTTTGGTGTCTTTTTTTTTTTTTTTATTTGAATTGCTATTCATCTAATCAGCATGCACTTCTAAATTTTTTTTGTTGACCCTCTTCTTTTATCCGGGCTAGGGAGCAGTTATATCATTCAAACATAGGCGGACATAAAAAAATTGATAAAATATGTTAGCATCTCAAATTAAAAATAAAAGAAGTAAAGTAGAACAGATAGTTTGTAAATAAGGAGGGATGTATACAGTATACCTGCATGGAAGGCCACTTGTTTGAAGTGCATATATGGCATATAATCCTCTTTTCTCTGCATTCTTTCTGTAGGCAAAAATCAAAAGGAAAAAAGAAAAAAAAAACTACGTACATTAGTTGAAGTTTGAGAAGACGAGATAATGGAAGTGACAATATTATTACCTGATGAATAACAGATTCCAATTTATTGCCAGAGCCTTTTATTAATTTTAAGAAATTGGAAAGAATGTACCTTATGAATACAAAGTTGTTAAATAAAGAACCAGTATCCCACTGCACGTATCTGATTTCTTTCACAGCCAACGGCCACCACGGCCTTCAATATTCTTCATTTTTAGAGAAGCAGGTAACCTCAGGAGTTCCTCCAGCAAATCAGCTTTCAGGATTTCTAGCCTCCTAAGGGCAGTTAACCTCTCCATTGTAGCAGGTAATGACTTCAGAGAGCTTGCATCCTTGATAATCAACTCCCTTAGAGAAGCAGGTAACTCCGGAAGCTCCTCCAGATTAGCTTTTTCGATTTCTAGCCTTTCAAGAGCAGTGAGCCTCGTCAGTGTACTAGCAGCCAATGACTTCAAAGAGCTTGCATCCCCAATATAGAGATCCCTTAGAGAAGCAGGTAACTCCGGGATATGTAGCTTCAGACAACTAGCATGATCAATATGTAGCTCTTCAAGCATAGTGAGCCTCGCCAGTGTAGCAGGCAATGACTTCAGAGATCTACTTAGCCTTATAGTCAACGACCTTAATGAAGCAGGTAACTCTGGGATATGCTCCAGCGAATGAGCTCGGATGATATTTAGCTTTTCAAGCACAGTGAGTCTCGCCATTGTTGCTGGCAATGACTTCAGAGAGTTTGCAGACCAGATGTTCAACTTCTTGAGGGTACTGTTATTTTGCTGCAGCCATTGCTCCGGTAATTCCTCTATACTTGAACAATCATCGACTCTCAGTTCCCTTACAAATTTGAGGCTTCTCAGTGGTTCAATAAAAAGGAGAGAGAGGTGATCGATTATTAGATCAGAGAGCTTTAATGACACCAAGTTGCTTCCTTGGTTAACACCAAGTGCTTGTTCCCTAGATGAATGTTCGACGAGCTTACCACATCCACTGATATACCAACGACTAAGGGATCCAAAAGCATTTACTGAGGAGGGAATACGAGAAATGTTTGCACAGTTATAAATCGAAAGATTAGTAAGAGTAGTGAGACGTGATGCTGACTCCAGCAGTGGCACATCAAGTTCACCGCACTTCATTATGAAAAGATTTTTGAGTGACGGGGGCAGGAGGTTGCTCTGGTTATCAACTGCCTTTAGCATTGGGCATTTCAGAATAGATAAGGACATTAGCGACACAAATTTCCCAAAAGCACCTATTGGAATATCGACAAGATTCATGCAATCCTTGATATATATATACCGAAATAACTGAAAGTTTATGTTGTCTGCCTGCAGAAAACCATTCAATGCTGTTAATTTTGGGCAGTTTCTTATGACCACATTTCTTAGTGGTGACCACGTTGATGGCCCACCCCTTGAGGCAGAACTTTGGTAATATCCTGGAAGAGCACTAACTCCAACATTCTCTATCGAAAAAGAATCCAGAGAAAATGGTAGACTGGGACATTCGGTAAGATTTTGGCAATCTTTTATGCGCAAGTATCTTAATGACAATAATTTCCCAAATGTACCTACCGGTACCAATACCAATTTCTCACAGCCGCTGATGGTTAATTTCACAATAGATTGCAAATCTAGGTTGTTTTGCTGCAAAAATCCATCCAAGGACATTAAGTTGGGGCAGCTTTCTATCACTTCTCTTAGTGATGATTTCAGGGATAATGGTTGAGGAGTGTTATTACCAGAAGTTTGGTGAAAATCCGGAAGAGCGGTCAGACTTACATTACGAACTCTAAATTTTCTTAGAGAAAGGGGCATATTAGGTAACTTGTCCAAGTTTGGACAATTACATATATCAATACTTTCCAAATCTGGCATTTGCCATGAAAACAATTGGTTTTTCCAAACAGGACAATTAGAAAATTTTAGAGATGACAAGTTTAAAGGGGACGAATCCTTCATCCAGCTAGGAGATCTTTGGCCTTTATAATTCTCAACTGTCAATTTCATGAGATTTGGATGGGGTTGGAGGTAGTTAATAATTTGCTCGGGGTTATCAAAATTGCTCTCTGAGGTCCATTTTAGGGAGAGCGATATGAGATTAGTCTTCTCTAATAGGTTGGCACTCTTAGCTTCATTGGGATCCTCTATATTGTCCATGTTCTCAATGGAAAGGTGTTGAATACTGTTTAGTTTTTCCAATTCATTTATATGTTGACCACTCTCTTGTCCAACAAAAAAGGTTAACTCCCGTAGAGATTTCAGCTTATGGACTCCATGAATAGTTTGCATTATCTCCTTGGGAAGCCTTAGGTAACGCAACATAAGTAGACTGGTCATTCCAGTAGTTTCAATTCCCGAATAGGATGAATTATCACAACTTCTTGGAAACTCTAGTACTTGCAAATGATAAAGTTTGAAAACTGAAGCGAGGAATCTGTACTTAACCGATTCAGTGTCAATGGATAGGTAGCGAAGGTGTACCAAACAACTCATCTCTTCAGACAATTCAAAGCTACCGTATCCATTTATTTTCAATAAACGTAAAGGTTTTTTGATTAAATTACTCGGTAAAACAAAATCTGAATCCTCTTCAGTAATAATAACCAAACTACGTAAATTCCCAAGATAAGAGACCCTGTCAATTTCACTTCCATGTACAGACACATGTCGTACAGTGCTATGTAGGGTAATAGATTTATCATTCGGCTCTATTCTACAACATTCCCCAGTGGAAACATTACGGGCCAAGTCATGCATCAAATCATGCATAACATACTTTTTACCTTCACCTGATCTAGTATATTCAAAGAATGATTTCCTCAAAAGGAGATTGAAGTAATCTTCTCCAATATCTTCTGGGTTTTTTCCTTGGTTTGATTGTTGCCGGATAAATCCAGAGGCAATCCACATTTTGATCAAATCATCTTTATTAAACTGATGATCTTGAGGAAATATGCTACAAAACCTAAAGCATACCTGCAACTCTGCTGGTAAATGGTAGTAACTCAACTTCAAAACATCCATCACATCCTCTGCTTGCTCTAAGTTAAAAAGAGACCCGTGATTCAAAAATTTTCTCCAATACTGGTGGTCCATATGGGAATTCAGTAAGCTTCCGATTACTTTTGCTACTAATGGACTACTTCGAAGCAATTTTAGTATTTGATCTGCAACTATCTGTAATTTTCGATAATTGTCAGGGTTAAAACCACGAAATGCATAGCTATAGAAGAGCAATCGCAATTCTTGCTCTCCTAAGCCTTCTAATGCTAGAGATTTATGCTCCGTATTTATCACATTAGCAAGCAATTCTGCCACAGATTTCATTCTAGTTGTTAATATGATTTTACTCCCTTGTTGTACAAACTTCAAAGGGGCAATCAGTTGCTCCCAATCGCACCTCCTCTTATCGTCCCATACATCATCTAGAACGAGAAGGACTTTCTTTGAAAGTACCATATCCTTCAAGCTCTCCTGAAGCGCATTTAATGTTTTGCTACAATTAGTTTTGCTGAGCATCTTTCTCGTTACATCTTCAACACTGAAGTTGGCTGAAACACAAACCCAAATTGTTTTGTCAAATTGTTTTTCCTTCAACATCTCTTGATATGCAAATTGCGCAAGGGTGGTCTTCCCTTGTCCACCCACCCCGACAATACTAAAAGAAGAGAGGTGAGCATCAGTTGGTCGCTTCAGCCAATCAATTATCTCCTTCTTCTCAACTCCCCGTCCAAACACCTCATTTTCAGCTAAAAAGGAAGTAGTTTGCCCCTTCGAAACTTTACCGACTTCCTGCCCTGATTCCGAAACACTAGTAAAATTGGCAAGTTGGAGGAGATCTTCCACACCGTCAGTAGCCCGATTTAACATTGTTATAACCTCCTTCAACCTCTCTAAAGAATCATTGGTAGTACACAGTTTTCTCTTCTTTGAGCTAGAAGCGGAGTCTTCCGCCTCATCTCGGTTTTTCACCATATCCTCCAGTTTTTTGTACTCCAACTCATCAAGCACGTCTTCGGATGCTTCAACAGCCTGCCTAAATTGGTCAACCCATGAACCGGCACTTGGGTGCTTCATCTTGAGTGCTTCAGCAATGGCCATGACAGCTGTGATCTTTGGAAGAGCTGTCTGTAGCTTCTTTAGCTCGGCTTCGCTATCATCTGCGAGCATATGGCCATGCAAGTACGAATAACCCGTGCTGACAAGGTTCTCAACAATAGAGGACCCTGCGGTGCTGACAAGGTTCGAAACAACGGAACCCGCTAGGCTTGCAATGGTTGAAAGAGCCATCTCGAGTTCCTTCTTCTTCTGGGCCGCCTTCCTCAAATAAAAGCCGGTATTTTTTTTTGGTGTGTTTTATGTTTCTTGGGAATGACAAGGAACAACTAACAATTTTTTTTTTTTTTTTGCTGTAAACACGTACCAAATTGTTGGTTGAAAGAACAGATTTAGAAATGAAGATAGCAAAAGGCAGCTTCTTTGAATAATAAAATAAAGGGAATGAATAGGCCAGAAAGGAAGATAACAAGAGATCAAGAGTTAGAGATTATGAAAATAGATACCGTGCATCAGATGACAAGAGATCGAGAGAGAGGGCTGAGATGAGAAAAAGAGATTAATTTGGAAAACGCAAACGCGTACCCTACGGTAAAGAGATCAGAAACAGAGATTGGTAGATTGATTGAAGGTAGTTGCAAAGAGATGAATTTAGCTGGGGAAAGAGAGAGAGATGTGAACAGAGCGCACTAGAGCTTGACTTGAAACTCTCAAGTCTACAGCATTATTGTAGATGGATAGACACTATGTGGCATTCACCGAGTTGCAAGCTGTAGTGATATCCCTGCAGGATATGCAAGGAAAAGTACTTGGTAAAGGCAAAGTGGAAGCGTCAATGACTCGCCACACTGTCAGTAATAAAGAGAGAGAGAGTCGGAAACAAAGATTGGTAGATAGATTGAAGGTAGTTGCAAAGAGATGAATTTAGCTGGGAAGAGAGAGAGAGAGAGAGAGAGGTGAACAGAGCGCACTAGAGCTTGACTTGAAATTCTCAAGTCGACATCATTATTTGGTAAAGGCAAAGTGGAAGCTTGAACAAAACGCAAGCGCGTACCCTACGGCAAGAGATCAGAGAGAGAGAGAGTTGGAAACAAAGATTGGTAGATAGATTGAAGGTAGTTGCAAAGAGATCATGAATTTAGCTGGGGAAAGAGAGAGAAAGAGAGAGGTGAACAGAGGGCACTAGAGCTTGACTTGAAACTCTCAAGTCCACAGGACCACAGCATTATTGTAGATGGACAGATACTTTGTGGCATTAACCGAGTTACAAGCTGTAGTGATATCCCTGCAGGATATGAATACAAGTAATTGGCTAACCGAGTTAACCGAGTTACTCTCAAGTCGCCGCACTGTCAGTAATTTGACTCCACAAGACCAAAATGCCCTTCATAACTTGGTAGTGCTTTGACGAGTGCTTTGCACATCGAAGAGTGTCATACTGGTAGTGCTTGTCCTGGCATAGAGACAGGAATGTGTTCCTTGTAGCAAGGAACTCACTCTCGAGGATATCATCCTCATCCATCGTGTCACTTGGCACGCCAAATATCCACCTGAAACAAACAGCGTGTAATCAGGATTTATTAGTTGCAATTAAAGAAACTTAAGATAAAGCTCTACTGGAAGAGAGCCCAAAAAAGAGAAAGCTTACTGGCAGGAAATTGTGTTTCTCCCTGCTATGACTCGGGTGCCTCTCCTGGAAGTCACACTGTTACTCCGCTTTGTGACAGCTATCATAATTATTGCTCTTGAGAGGGGGACAGGCCCAAATATAGTTGTTTTTAATATCATAATCATATATGTTATCAGTTTGATAATTTCCTATGTCGGTAATTTGGAATCAAATAAACAAATAATTGGTTAAAAAATTATATTATTTGTATATCTCTCGGATAGTTTCCTCAAAAGAAAAAAACAATGGTTACTTATATATAAAGACCAAAGATGGGCACAATTAAGTCACACTTCTTTTACTTAGATATATATTAATTAGATATGTCATGCAATTTCTCATCCTTGTTATAAACCTACTTGAAGAAGATGAGTTAAAACTTGTGATATAACTCCCATTCAAATTTCAACCCCTCTTAGCATGAAAATTTAAATGCAGTTTTATCTTCCCTCTAATCTAAACCATGGCAATGCAGTTTTAGATTCAATAAAGTGAATTTTGTTAAATAAGCCATGAGTTACATGAGCACCAAGCACTGATCGATGAAATTAGTCATTAAAATGCCACGATCGAGTTACATAAAGCACTGATTTTTGTTGCTCCATAAGCCGCCAATACTTTATTTTATGCATATATAATTAGTGCAATTCCTTGGTTAATTTGACAAATATCTTTGATGAGTAAGTATAATAAAATTAGATACGAGTGTTAAATTCCTTGGTTAATTAATTTGGTTATGGTAAATCTACATAATTAATTTGTATTTTTTTTTCCTTGCTGTTATGTTAAATTCCTTCATAACTTGGCATGCATATACATAATTTTCTTTTAGATGCATATAATTTGGTATTTTTATAACATATCAAAGACTAGTAATTAACATTTTCAATTGAAACTGGGGAACCTATTTGACTCAACTTTTCCTCTATAGTTAAATATTACAATTAATTTTTATCATTAATATCTAATACAATTAATAATTGTTAATTATACCATACTATTGGTCCAGTTGGTACACAACTAAGTCACAAATTAAAAATTTATTTTAGCATAGCATCCAACAATATCTCGGTATTTTACTGATGTGTAAACCTTTGTTGTGCTTGCAGATTTGATTACAATTTCAACACTGATGAGTCTGATGAAAGTGGAGTCAAATGCCTGTGTCAATGCAACCAGAATGGATACAACCCTGTGTTGTGCCAGTACTGCTTAGGTACTGAACCTCAAAATTGGATATCTTAAGATGGATGGATATAAATGTTTGAATTTTAAAAAGGAAAAGTTGTAATATAATTATTGAAATTGCTTATAATTCCTTTTTTTTTTTTCAATTTGAAGGTAGTGAATGCTTTTCTCATGCATCCTTGCATTTTTTTTTTTTTTTGAATTATTTCATATTTCTGAATACAACTCTCAACTCTGCACTGACTCAGACTGTGTTGGACTTTGTTAATCATTGTGGATTTTTGTAAAAAATATTGTCAATGATGTAATGTCTTGTACTAGTAGGTGCAATTATCAATTTGATGTAATGTCTTCATGTGGTGATTCTAAGCTTACTCTATGGAGACAGATGCAAACTATGGATACAAAATATATTATTTTGCAAACTCTGGTACACGGGGTTTATATTTATTTCCATTGGAGATCAATTGAAGTACTATTTTTTTTTTTTGGTACATTCCGGTACACTTTTAGTATGAAGACATCAATTGAAATACTATTTTTTTTTTCCATTGATTAGAATTTTAAATGCTGGTACATGAGTTAGCTTGCACCCACTATTTGGCTCGAGATAGGGCTGCTAACGAGCCGAGTTAGCTCGAGTTGTGGATAACTCGAATTCAACTCGGAAGACAGCAAAGCGAGTTAACTCGAGTTGATAATACCGAGCCGAGCTGGCTCGCCGACTCGAATTCAACTCGGAGTAACTCGAGTTGACTCGTGACTCGTGAATCAACTCGTTTTCAATAAGATTTTCTTTATTATTTTTAGTTTAGCATAGGCATATGCCATATACTGTCAGTGCTGTAGCAATCAGAATCAAAATAAAAGTGAGAATGTGCATTTCAGCAATTAGTTTGATTGAATGAAAAAATTAGAACATTTCTGCAACCGTTTACTGCCCCTCTCAGCCCCAAAAAAAACCTAATTTTTTTTTTTTTATACGCGTTTTATTCGAAGTTCGATTTGGTAACGTCAAAAAAACATTTAATACGCGAATTATTCGCGAATAAAATCGAGTCTTGTTCTATTGTTACAGCCAGTTAATATAGTGACAATTTGGCGGGAACAAAAATTCGTAATTCGGAAATAATTCGAGTATAATTCAGAAATAATTTGAAATTATTTTTAAGTTTTGCAATTTATATTTAATGAAGCAGACTTGTTTTTTCAAAAAACAATTAGAGAATAGAATTAAATTATAAGACAATTACTGTGGTCATTGACCAAGTTTAACTTTTCTTCCTACCATACTCACGTGCCTCACCCAAAATTCAAATTATACATAAACTTCTATTAACTTTTTTCAAAAATAACGTTGCTACGCGAGCAGCGGAGAAATAACACCACAACTAACTTTTTTTGTGGGGTCCACTGCCACAGCTAATTATTTTAAAATGGCGCCACATCGCATAAAGGAGAAATGGACCAGCACTTGGGATTGGGACTTGGCCTCCGCAAAAATTAAATGGGACAGAACCGAGTTGTAACGAGCGAGTTGAGCTGAACTCGAACTCAACTCGTGAGTTAAACGAGTTACTCAACTCGAGTCAGACTAACTCGAATTTTAAATGAATGAGTTGTTGGCGAGTTCGTTACCGAGCTGAGTTCGAGTGGCTCACGAGTCGCGAGCTTTTTGTACAGCCCTAGCTCGAGATAACATGGGATACGAAGGGAAGGAATTCAGTGATTTACTTTTAAAATAAATAATTGAGAAAATCAGACAATACATTTCTTTTTAGTTTTCATCAACTTTCACCTTTTTGCAAGCCAAATTTCCTTTTACAAGCCTAATACCATATACAATGAAGTATGCTTTATCCAAAAGAACTACCAAAGAGATTGCAGCTAAAAAAAAAAATTGACGAAGCAGCAGCCCTGAGCATTGAACAGTCCACTGTGATGTGCAGTATTTGGAGGTGATTTCTGACCCTGTACCGAAAATTGTCAGGTACCAAAAATTGAGGATCAAGCATTAGAAATTTAAACAGAAAGTTGCAAAGAAAAGCAGAAATAAGCAGGTAAGCTAAGAACTAGAAATCATCAAGGTAAACTAAGAAGCAAGTATAATTAGACAAAGCATTTACAATGACACAGCTACATCACAAGACATCTTCGTCGTCCTCATCAGACAAAGCACAACAATATTCAATAGTAGTTAGAAAATATGAACATAAAGAACTAAATTTGCCCATTAACATTCACATAATACATATTCATAGCTTAAAATGAAAAACATAACAATAAATGGTGTAACTAGCTTTCTTTCTATTAAGGAACACTTCATTCTTCTCCTGATTGTAATTAATGCACAAATTATTAGTTCCAGTCTTTTCCATCTCCATAGTATTCCAATTTCTGACAAGAAACTCCAAGTCATATTGTTTCTTGCAGTGAAGACCTTACATTACCATAAATCTTAATTATTAACAAAAAATGTTTTTATTGTAATAAGGGTTGAATCTGTACCAGTAAATTCAAAAAACAAACATCTATATGACTACCATCACTACCATCACTAAATCTCTTAATAAGTCCCAATAGAGCAATTTAAACCTGTAATTGTGAAGCTGGCCTCAATTAAATAAAAAAACCTAAGTTGTTGCTACTTCTACACAACCACACACAAAAATACTCGCCTGCTCGATCTTGTGTTGTGCTGCCGACTCCTTGATATCTCGTTCCGGCACACACATTTGTATATGCTTGAAGGAGCCCAGGAAAAGCATGCTCATATGGGAGAACAAACTTCTTCACAAGCTTGATTTCACAGCATCAGCCCTGGTTTCGAGCCTTGAGAGGGGGACAGGCTCAAATATAGTTGTCTCCAATATCATAATCATATATGTTATCAGTTTGATAATTTCCTATGTCGGTAATTTGGAATCAAATAAACAAATAATTGGTTAAAAAATTATATTTGTATATCTCTCGGATAGTTTCCTCAAAAGAAAAAAACAATGGTTACTTATATAAAACCAAAGATGGGCACAATTAAGTCACACTTCTTTTACTTACATTTGCATAGAGTTTTTACTTAGATATATATTAGATATGTCATGCAATTTCTCATCCTTGTTATAAACCTACTTGAAGAAGATGAGTTAAAAACTTGTGATATTACTCCCAGTCAAATTTCAACCCCTCTTTATTTAAATGCAGTTTTATCTTCCCCTAATCTAAACCATGGCAATGTAGTTTAAGATTCAATAAAGTGAATTTTGTTAAATAAGCCATGAGTTACATGAGCACTAAGCACTGATCGATAAAATTAAATTTAGTCATTAAAATGCCATGAGTTACATAAGCACTGATTTTTGTTGCTCCATAAGTCGCCAATACTTTATTTTATGCATATATAATTAATGCATTGCCTTAGATCAACGGAGTAAATTTCGACAAATATCTTTGTTGAGTAAGTATAATAAAATTAGACACGAGTGTTAAATTCCTTGGTTAATTTGGTTATGGTAAATCTACCAAAAAATAATTTCAGTGAAGCATTTTGTCAAACAGGTAACAGGCAACATTGCGGATGGATAACTCATTCTAGCATACAGGTGGATAACTCAGTTTAATATTGAACTAAAAAAATTTGTTGCATTTGAGTTCAATTCGTCGAGGTTCTCCATCGTTTGATCTTTAATCAAGTTTGCAGGGAAGCTTTGCTCATGTTTCAATGGAATTCTCTAAGTAATTTTGAAGCGGGTATGGTTACTTGAAAAGTTTTTTTAGTTACAACATGTTTCAATGGAATTCGTCGAGGTGTGGTCTGACAAGGCACCATATTGATGCCATCCGATCCATATCAAAGGGCTCAGGCACGCTTCAGCTGGGCTGATTATGGGGACAAGAAGGTTTCATTTAACTTTATTTATTTGTTTGTTTATATTTGCTCCAAAATATTAAGTCCTTATAAATAACTACTTTACTAATTCATATTTTAAAAATTGATATATCAGTAGACAGTAGTCCCTCATATAATTTCTACTGAAATTTTACTCAAATGCAACTATGCAAGTCCATCAATTAAGTAATGGCAGAAATTAATCAACCTCTGCAAGCTTACAGTAATTCTATAACGACATTTTGATTAACACAGGTGTATGATTGCACAGGCCCGATATGGAAGCTGAAGGGAGAGGAGTAGGAGATGATCGAGATCCGGCAGCTACTCGAGGCCCAGCTCGGCAACGACAGGTATTTCGGTGGCAACAACTTTGGGTTTGTTGATGCCATTCACCTCCTGGTTGCAGCGAGGATCGTTGCCTGGGCCAAGCGGTGCCTGGAGTGGGAGAGCGTGGCCAAGGCATTGTCTGACCCAAAGAAGGTCTATGAGTTTATATGCATGATCAACAGATGAAGAAGCTACTGGGGCTGGAACAAGTCGATCGGGTTGCAAAATCTCTGCTTGCCATACAACTACAAGCTACTGCATAAAAATGGTTAAAAGTTTGTTAATTATGAATTAATTCTGAGGTTGCATGTCTGTTTGTATTTGATGTGGGTTTGGCGTTTGAGATTTGAACACACTTGTTGCTCTTACATGTTGGACATATTTTGAACCATTCAATGAAATAAGAGTATTACGGAAAAATAAAATATAATCACTTTGTGGTATGTTTAGTACTGAATATATTAAATTGTAATGAGAGAATTAGATATCCTGAGTCCTTTCCTGTCTCTCTCAATTCCATCAAATTCAATAAGGGTTACAATGAAGCAATAAGTGTTACTGCTTAGATTTTGGAAATTTTCCATTAGTTTAGTGACTTTATTGTTTTGATTTTAACCCTACAATTTTTTTTACCCAGGTTTGGAACAATTGCAGTACATTTTTAGATTGTTCTAACACAAGATTTTATTTTGCTCAGGAAGGAAAAGATGATGGGACCTGATGCAATTAATATACCCATAATAGAAGGGTCTTTTCAGAAATTTCTCTTATGTAATACCATACGATGATTTTTGTAGAAAACATAAAAAGAGTAGGAAACTTCCTAGAATTTTTAAATATATTTTTTTTTCCAAATCTCCTTCCAGACAGTATTTCATATATTTCTAAAAAAAAAAAAAATTTTTGGGGTGGGGGGTTGTTGAAGGAAGTAGACAACTAACAATATATGACATTTTCGAACTTGGTCGGGAGATTCACCTAAATACAGAGAAGGTCGACTTATCGCCTTCAATATCTCTGCCGCCACTATCTGACAAGTGTAATCCGTTTCTGCATCAATTAATTTTTAAAAATTATCAACATGCAAACAAGCCAACCTGTTTATTATTTTTATTCACTAGTGAAAATGTATGTGATCAGCTTACATAAAGCATGTATCATCCCAGTCTCAATGCTTTTGTATTGCTCTAAACAAGTTGGTAACTTTGAAGCTTGTGTCTGTGTGGCTCAGTTCAATGCACATTTCTATAGTGTACTGTACATGCTTCATATGTCCTAATTCAAGGGGATAAAATTCAAATAAATAACTTTGCACATATGTGGTGATATAAGAAATAAAACTGAAAGGGTGATGCATAATAGGTTAGTTTGATAAATCACCTTGCTGATTCAACAAGCATTTCTCACTGACTGGAGGGCAGCTAATTAGGAAAACTACACGTGTCATCTCAGATAAACCCTGCATGTGAAGGAACTAGCTGTATTAGTACAATCCACATAAGGCATGCAAATTCAGGTAAAAGGAAAAAATATTGTTTGTTCTGTAGCAGAAAAATATTGTTTCCATGTGCAATTAAGCTGGAATTTATTTTAATTTTACTATATCAATTCCTAATTTTGGAAATACGGTCAAGTCTCAGTTCGGCCTAAAATGTTGGAAATTTGGCTGTATGCTGCATCCTTTTCTGGTACGAACTGGTATAGAGAAACTGTTGACAGAAAATACTGGTAAACAGAAAACTGATTTTTCAAAATGCTCAATTGTATTTTCTCATACAACAAAATTACAGAAGTTCATACCTACTTAAAGTACTACCCAACAATAACCACCCACTACTTTCTAAAAATACAGTTTAATCTAAGTATAACATCTACTTTTCCGACACTGCCCCTACTGTGCATTATGCAGAAAAAATGCTATTACATGACTTAACTATAGACTCTACGCTAATTATAGAACATGCTAATTACGGAATCCACTAACTCAACTATTGAATCAATATTCAACATATAATTCTGCAAACCACAAACCATGATTGAAATAATAACCAGCATGGTTGTATTTTAAGTTTCCAACTAATACCGATACTAGCCCCTGGCTGGTACAATAACCAATGACAGGTAACAGACACCTAGTTCAAAAACAACACGACCGTCTCTCTCTCTCTTAAAACTAAGCAACAAAATTTGCTTGAAAAGAAAATAAATAGAAAAAACCAAGTGAGAATTACTCTGATGTAAAGCCCGATTTGTCACATGTTGTCCTTGTACTCCGACAGAGGCACATACAGACTCAGGCCGTAGGATGCGGTTTGCACAAATCATTGCCACCAAAATAAACTTCTGCTAGAGAAGGCTGTACCGGTGAATTCTGATTTTAGTAGAAAATCACATAGCATAAAGTCGGGATCGAATTAAAGAATTTGCAAAAAATAGCAATTTTGTCCAGTAGTTATTACATGAAGCTGTTAATCCTTGAAGCTTATGACTCTGCCTGGAGTTCTATTTCCTGTACATCAGCCTTCATTCAAAACCACAACACACATCCACAAAACAAGACTTCATCTTTTTGACAAGTCACAGTGAACATTTTTTTTAACAAAATGAGATAAGAGAACCAAATTAAAGAAACAAAGAAGAAAATGAAAACCGGCGAGAGTGGGCCGCCATGGCCGAAGCTGTACTGCACGGTGGACGACCCAAACAACACTATCACTGGCCTCCAGGCTCCCATATTTCCTTCCATAATCTCTAATTAGAATATTAATCTGCAAATAAAACAAATCAATGAAAATCCAGTGCCTCAGTAGATAATAAATGCCAGATTCTATCTATATCAAGCCTTTTTCATTCAAGAGATTGGGAAGTAGCAAAAATCATGTCCTTTTTTTATTTTATAGATAAAATTGTCAACGATGATTTGGTCATTCTTGTTAACTATTCAGCAACGAAAATTTTGCATTCATACCCCTTAAAGTGACAATAAATATCTTTCACATTCGTTCTCAATTTTCTGCCTCTTGTAGGTTGTAATAGACCAATGTACTGTAAGACAGCTCAAAACTGTCAAATGATTTTTCAATGTGTATATAGCTCATATTTACATTCGTTCTCAATGTGTTCTGTTTTTGTGTAAACACTTAAATTTGCACACTAATTGGATTTTGTCATGATCAGTATTTTGTCCAAAATCTCATGATGCCATAACTATACATATCCAATTAGACTTGATTGCTGCTTGATCCTCAAGAGCACCTAGCCAATACTGTTGATTATACTTGTTGACAAGGATATCTAGGCAAATAGAGCTGTAGCTAATGAATTAGAGATATTACTAATAACACTTTTTTTTTTTCATTTGATAGTCTAACCTCATAGATCCTCAGCTGGACTAAAAGTGCACTGCAACTCCTCTGGGACAACTTTGCATAATTGCATTTCCTTCCTTTGAACTTGGTAGGAAAATGTAGCCCTAGATTTTTCCAACTGCAGCTCTAGCACTGGCCAACCCAGACAGCACTATCACTGCAATTCTATCACCTCGTCATCAACTGTTCCAATTAACCTGCAAGTTTGGTAAAGAATTAGGAAAGGGAATCTTACACTAAAACAACTCAGCAAGGGACCAGTGTACATAATATGAAATACTCATTTTACCCCAACATACATCTGGTACAAGTACTGTGCCAGTATGGTTACAGATGCAGTTAGTTCAGGACTAAACTGGGACAACATATTTTCTTATCCAAGTAAAGACAACAGATCACCCAGAGAACACAAAAAAGTTGCCTCAACTGGTACCAAAGGTGAAAGATAAATTTGTGGTACTAATTAAAAGCAAAGGAGGTACATCCACCACTTAAAGAATAAAAAAATAGCAAAAGGAATATAGGCAAACTAGTCCCTGATAGAGTGGAACTTATTGTTAGAAATGCAGTTTGGATGCTTTGTGAATTTTGGGCACGTCCTTTGAAACCATAACTTTTAATTTGCTTTTTATATAAAAAAACTTGTTATTCATCTAATCAGCACATCCTTTGTGAAGTTTTCTGTTGTGTAGTTTCAACTGTTTCAGTTTTTTTTTGGAAACATTTTTGGTGTCTTTTTTTAATTTGAATTGCTATTCATCTAATCAGAACTTCTAAATTTTTTTTGTTGACCCTTCTTATTTTATCCGGGCTGGGACCAGTTATATATCATTCAAACATAGGCGGAGTTAAATTTTTTGATAAAATATGTTAGCATCTCAAATTAAAAATAAAAGAAGTAGAACAGAGAGCTTGGAAATAAGGAGGAATGTATACAGTATACCTGCATGGAAGGCCACTTGTTCATTTTTTTCCTAAAATTAATTGCCTGGTGCTTTTGTCTATAATAATCCTCTTTTACTCTGCATTCTTTCTATAGGCAAAAATCAAAAGGAAAAAAAAAACTACGTATATTAGTTGAAGTTTGAGAAAACGAGAGATGGAAGTGACAACTGATGAATAACAGATTCCAATTTATTGCAAGAGCCTTTTATTAATTTTAATTTTTAAGAAATTGAAAAGAATGTACCTTGTGAAATAATGAACCACTATCCTACTGCACATATCTGATTTCTTTCACAGCCAACGACCACCACGGCCTTCAATTTTCTTCATTTTTAGAGAAGCAGGTAACTTCGGGAGTTCCTCCAGCAAATCAGCTTTCCGGATTTCTAGCCACCTAAGGGCAGTTAGCCTCGCCATTGTAGCAGGTAATGACTTCAGAGAGCTTGCATTGTTGATAATCAACTCCCTTAGAGAAACAGGTAACTCCGGAAGTTCCTCCAGCAAATCAGCTTTCCGGAATTCTAGCTTCCTAAGGGCAGTTAGCCTCGCCATTGTAGCAGGTAATGACTTCAGAGAGCTTGCATTGTTGATAATCAACTCCCTTAGAGAAGCAGGTAACTCCGGAAGCTCCTCCAGATTAGCTTCTGCGATTTGTAGCCTTTCAAGAGCAGTGAGCCTCGTCAGTGTACTAGCAGCCAATGACATCAAAGAGCTTGCATCCGCAATATAGAGATCCCTTAGAGAAGCAGGTAACTCCGAGAGATGCTTCAGACAATCAGCATGAGGAATATGTAGCTTTTCAAGCATAGTGAGCCTCGCCAGTGTAGCAGGCAATGACTTCAGAGATCCACTTAGCCTTATAGTCAATGACCTTAATGAAGCAGGTAATTCTGGGAGATGCTCCAGCGAATGAGCTTGGAAGATTTTTAGCTCTTCAAGCACAGTGAGCCTCGCCATTGTTGCAGGCAATGACTTCAGAGAGTTTGCAGACCAGATGTTCAACTTCTTGAGGGTACTGTTGTTTTGCTGCAGCCATTGCTCCGGCAATTCCTCTATACTTGAACAATAATCATCGACTCTCAGTTCGCTTACAAATTTGAGGCTTCTCAGTGGTTCAATAAAAAAGAGAGAGAGGTGATCGATTTCAAGATTAGAGAGCTTTAATGACGCCAAGTTGCTTCCTTGGTTAACACCAAGTGCTTGTTCCCTAGATGAATGTTCGACGAGCTTGTCACATCCACTGATTTTCCAATAACTAAGTGATCCAAAAGCATTTTCTGAGGAGGGAATACGAGAAATGTTTGCACATCTACAAATCATAAGGCTAGTAAGAGTAGTGAGACGTGATGCTGACTCCAGCAGTGGCACATCAAGTTCACCGCAGTTTGTTATCCAAAGATTTATGAGTGACGGGGGCAGGAGGTTGCTCTGGTTATCAACTGCCTTTAGCATTGGGCATTCGAAAATAGATAAGTACATTAGCGACACAAATTTCCCAAAAGCACCTATTGGAATATCTACAAGATTCATGCAATCCTCGATATGTATAGACCCAAATGACTGAAAGTTTATGTTGTCTGGCTGCAGAAAACCATTCAATGCTGTTAATTTTGGGCATCTTCTTATTCTCACATCTATTAGTGATGACGATGTTGATGGCCCGCCCCTTGAGTCAGAACTTTGGTAATATCCTGGAAGAGCACTAACTCCAACATTCTCTATCGAAAAAGAATCCAGAGAAAGCGGTAGACTGGGACATTCGGTTAGATTTTGGCAATCTCTTATGTGCAAGTGTCTTAATGACAATAATTTTCCAAATGTACCTACCGGTACCAATACCAGTTTCTCACAGCCAATGATGGTAATAGATTGCAAATTTAGGTTGTCTTGCTGCAAAAATCCATTCAAGGACATTAAGTTGGGGCATCTTTCTATCATTACTTCTCTTAGTGATGATATTAGGGATAATGGTTGAGGAGTGTTATTACCAGAAGTTTGGTGAAAATCCGGAAGAGCAGTCAGACTTACATTACGAATTGTAAATTCAATTAGAGAAAGGGGCATATTAGGTAACTTGTCCAAGTTTGGACAATTACATATATCAATACTTTCCAGATATGGCATTTGCCAAGAAAACAATTGGTTTTTCCAAACAGGACAATTAGAAAATTTTAGAGATGACAAGTTTAAAGGGGACGAATCATTCATCCAGCTAGGAGATCTTTGGCCTTTATAATTCTCAACTGTCAATTTCATGAGATTTGGATCGGGTTGGAGGTAATTAATAATTTGCTCGTGATTATCAAAATTGCTCTCTGAGGACCATTTCAGGGAGAGCGATATGAGATTAGTCTTCTCTAATAGGTTGGCACTCTTAGCTTCATTGGGATCCTCTATATTGTCAATGTTCTCAATGGAAAGGTGTTGAATACTGTTTAGTTTTTCCAATTCATTTATATGTTGACCACTCTCTTGTCCAACAAAAAAGGTTAACTCCCGTAGAGACGTCAGCTTGTGGACTCCGTGAATAGTTTGCATTATCTCCTTGGGAAGCCTTAGGTAACGCAACATAAGTAGATTGGTCATTCCATTTGTTTCAATTCCCGAATAGGATGAATTATCACAACTTGTTGGAAACTCTAGTACTTGCAAATGATAAAGTTTGTAAACTGAAGCAAGGGAAGAGTACTTAATGGATTTAGTGTGAATGGATAGGTAGCGAAGGTGTACTAAACAACTCATCTCTTCGGGCAATTCAAAGCTACTGAATCCATTTATTTTCAATAAACGTAAAGGTTTTTTGATTAAATTACTCGGTAAAATAGAATATGAATGCTTTTCAGTAATAATAACCAAGCTACGTAAATTCCCAAGATAAGAGACCCTGTGAATTTCACTTCCATGTACAGACACATGTCGTACAGTGCTGTGTATGGTAATAGATTTATCATTGGGCTCTATTCTACAACATTCCCCAGTGGAAACATTACGGGCCAAGTCATGCATCAAATCATGCATAACATACCTTTCACCTGCACCTGATATAGTATATTCAAAGAATGATTTCCTCAAAAGGAGATTGAAGTAATCTTCTCCAATATCTTCTGGGTTTTTTCCTTGGCTTGATTGTTGCCGAATAAATCCAGAGGCGATCCACATTTTGATCAAATCATCTTTATTAAACCAATGATCTTGAGGAAATATGCTACAAAACCTAAAGCATACCTGCAAATCTGCTGGTAAATGGTAGTAACTCAACTTCAAAACATCCATCACATCCTCTGCTTGCTCTAAGTTAAAAAGAGACCCATGATTCAAACAATTTCTCCAATACTTGTGGTCCATACGGGAATTCAGTAAGCTTCCGATTACCTTTGCTGCTAATGGACTACTTCGAAGCAATTTTAGTATTTGATCTGCAACTATTTGTAATTTTCGATGATTGTCAGGGTTAAAACCACGAAATGCATAGCTATAGAAGAGCAATCGCAACTCTTGCTCTCCTAAGCCTTCTAATGCTAGAGATTCATGCTCCGTATTTATCACATTAGCAAGCAATTCTGCCACAGATTTCATTCTAGTTGTTAATATGATTTTACTCCCTTGTTGTACAAACTTCAAAGGGGCAATCAGTTGCTCCCAATCGCACCTCCTCTTATCGTCCCATACATCATCTAGAACGAGAAGGACTTTCTTTGAAAGTACCATATCCTTCAAGCTCTCCTGAAGCGCATTTAATGGTTCACCACAATTACTTTCGCTGAGCATCTTTCTCGTTACATCTTCAACACTGAAGTTGGTTGAAACACAAACCCAAATTGTTTTGTCAAATTGTTTTTCCTTCAACATCTCTTGATATGCAAATTGCGCAAGGGTGGTCTTCCCTTGTCCACCCACCCCGACAATACTAAAAGAAGAGAGGTGAGCATCAGTTGGTCGCTTCAGCCAATCAATTATCTTGTTCTTCTCAACTTCCCGGCCAAACACCTCATTTTCAGCTAAAAAGGAAGTAGTTTGTCCCTTCAAAACCTTACCGACTTCTTGCCCTGATTCCGAAAGACTATTAAAATTGGCAAGTTGGAGGAGATCTTCCACACCGTCAGTAGCCCGATTTAACATTGTTATAGCCTCCTTCAACCTCTCCAAAGAATCACTGGTAGTACACAGTTTTCTCTTCTTTGAGCTAGAAGCGGAGTCTTCCGCCTCATCTCGGTTTTTCACCATATCCTCCAGTTTTTTGTACTCCAACTCATCGAGCACGTCTTCGGATGCTTCAACAGCCTGCCTAAATTGGTCAACCCATGAACTGGCACTTGGGTGCTTCATCTTGAGTGCTTCAGCAATGGCCATGACAGCTGTGATCTTGGGAAGAGCTGTCTGTAGCTTCTTTAGCTCGGCTTCGCTATCATCTGCGAGCAAATGGCCATGCAAGTACGAATAACCCGTGCTGACAAGGTTCTCAACAACAGAGGACCCCGCGGTGCTGACAAGGTTCGAAACAGCGGAACCCGCTAGGCTTGCAATGGTTGAAAGAGCCATCTCGAAGTTCCTTCTTCTCCTGGGTCACCTTCCTCAAATCAAAGCCGATATTTTTTTTTTGTGTGTGTTTTGTGTTTATTGGGAATGACAAGGAACAACTAGCAATTTTTTTTTTTGTTGTTGTTGTAAACACGTACCAAATTGTTGGATTTAGAAATGAAGATAGCAAAAGGCAGCTTCTTTCAATAATAAAATAAAGGGAATGAATAGGCCAGAAACGAAGATAACAAGAGAGAGTTAGAGATTTGGATACAAATACCGTGCATCAGATGACAAGAGATCGAAAGAGAGGGCTGAGATGAGAAACAGAGATTAATTTGGAAAGCGCAAACATGTACCTCAGGGCAAGAGATCAGAGAGAGAGAGAGAGAGTCGGAAACAAAGATTGGTAGATAGATTAAAGGTAGTTGCAAAGAGATGAATTTAGCTGGGGAGAGAGAGAGAGAGAGAGAGAGGTGAACAGAGCGCACTAGAGCTTGACTTGAAAGTTGAAACTCTCAACTCTCAAGTCTACAGCATTATTGTAGATGGATAGATACTATGTGGCATTCACCGATTTAAAAGCTGTAGTGATATCCCTGCAGGATATGAATACAAGTAATTGCTGTATTGGTAAAGGCAAAGTGGAAGCGTCAATGACTCGCCGCACTGTCAGTAATTGATGTATTGGATTTTCCAAGAAAAGGTTCTTTTTTGGAAGCACTTTTTGTAAATGGAACAGAGGACCCTTCATTTTTTTAATTTTATGGGATATCCTACTCTGCAATCCTTGATCTATTCGAACTTGTAGACTTTTGGCTCAGATTATTAATTAAACAAAAAAAAAAAAATTTAAAGAAGAAGATAAAAAAAGAGTTTAATTTATCATGTAAAACCTTGATACAAGATCAAAAGAGTTTAATTTATAATGTTATTTTATTCTACCGTAAGTTACTCATTCAAATCAAATTTAACTAACACTTAACAAGTCAAATTTTATTTCTTTTTATTATGTTCAAACTGTCCAAAGTACTCAAGATCTACGTATAGCAATATTGTAGAATACAAAAATTACAAATTTTATAATATTTTACTAAATTTATCATGTTTGATATGAATATCTATATTCATATTTTATACTATTTTAGGTTCAATATTAAATTTAAAAGTCACAAATAATAATTATATTAAGTTGAGTGTTTAACATATTGTTGAGGCTATATAAGAACATTTTTAGTACCGGTAAGTAAATAATCGATTATTAGTACCAGTAAGTAAATAATCGATTATACTTTCTCTAACAATGGAAACAAAATCATTTGAACCAAATATTTTTGAAAGAAAAATTGAGATATATAATTCTAGACGACGATCCCAGAAACTTCTCGGAAACTTCTCAGTTAGACATCGAGAGGTGGAAAGGAAATATCTCATACCCACTACAAACCCTTCATATGCACAAAGAATAATATAATATATATCTCACACCCACTACAAACCTTATTCGTATCATCTGAGATATCTCAAACTTTGAATGGATATGTGAAAAATCTGAACCATTCAAATATTTTCTGCACAAATCTCAAAGCAGATTAAACTGACCCCTCCATTTCAAATTGATACCGAATAGAAATTCAAATAGCCTCTTGGTTAGGCAGAGTGCATTTAAAAAAAAAAAAAAAAAAAACTAGACAGTGAGTGGCTGTCTAATGAAAGAAAAGAAGAAGAAAATTACAAGCAACACATCATGAGCTACGCTAATTTGAAAAAACGTTGCCAGTATCTAACAATGCAAACTCCCTCCTGAACCGCATGCTCTTGATACAAATTAAAAATGAACTCCAATTCTTTGTAGACAGGCCGCTACACGCTGCTGTGCTTCTTGATGTACTATATTATTGTAGCCTTGTAGGTAACTAAGTGCATTATTATAGGTAATATATTATTGTTTGTGCATATGGAGGGTTTGAAGTGGGTGTCAGATCAGTGGCGAAATCTGGAATTTTGTTAGCGGTAGGCGAACATATATAGTTGCAAAAATATTTCAACATAACAAAAATTACAACATCAATGTCTTAAAACCTAATTCCTTGAAATTCGCAAAAATAGAATTTGGATTTCTTGAAAATAAAATCCATGATAATATTATATGCGTTAAACCGAGAATTTCGATACAAAGAACACAAAAAAATCTCCAAATAGTTGATTTTATATGAATTTTACAAGATTTCACAATATATGAATACAATTTTGGATACATGCAATTTGGGAACAACCAAGAGGAAACCGACTAGTGGGACCCGCTGGGCAGTGAGAGAAAGGACGAGGCGCCATGTCATTTAAATTTTCAAGAGATCACTTGATTTTATATAAAAATGACTTCTCCAACTCGCACAAGGCCGGTTCGCAGACGTAAAAGTTTATGATATTTTAGTTTTATTTTAATTGTTATCAAGAGCTTAAAAATACATTGATGTGGACAATTTTTAAACATTGATTTTTCAACTTACTGATATATAAACAACAATGAAAAATGTTAATTTCTAATGTGTATGCAGATGAAATAATATAAATCATATCTCACAGTTTTATTTAAACATATATATAATTTTAGTTTCAGTTAAATGTAACTGGGTCTCGGCCTTTTCAATCAAAAGAAATTTGAACATATATATTTTATAATTTTTGTTATTATAAAATTAAAAATTGAAGACAGAATATACAAAATAATAGAGAATTGAACCTACTCTTTTTTTTCATTTGCTGAGATCTTCTGGAGAATACTCTTGCTGAGACGAGTGCTGTTGCTGGACCAACGGTGACATTAGATCTAGACATGAGAGAATACTCTAGTTATGTTTAGATCTTCATCTCTTCTCTCTTCTACATTCAATCGCATTTCCTGCAGTGCATTTTTCCGGTTCAACTCAGATATTGGCATCTCAATCTCAATATCTGAGATCTCATTGTCAGAATGTGACCTTCTAATACCCTGACCAGTACTGTATCCCATTGTTCTATACCGGTACAGATGGCGAGATGCAGGTGATGCCATCGGACTTTGGCCCGGGTAATTTAGACTTGGAGTTATAGATGGTGAATGTGAGCTTCCTTTTTTGTTCCTTCTCCTGGTCGCATCAAACCAATTTTTTAGGACCTTGGATGTTTGCTCATCAAAAATAGACATTTTTATGTGTGATCCCATCTGAATAAGAAATTATATCCATAAATTGTTGGTTTATTATTGAGAAGAATAATTTTGCTGACAAGGTCTGGCTTAAAAATCAGCAATTGTTAATTACCTGAGATACAAGAGCATAGAGGGGGAGTGTGATGTAGCTGCAAAGGAGATGGACAGCGACTCTACAAAAGTTAAAAAAAAAAAAATGGAAGCTGCAAACATAAATAATTATATCATATAACAATCTATTATATTCTTCACATGTAGAAGAATAAGATGTTGATCAGTTCATAATCGTAATAAGTTTGGACTAATACCAAATTGAAGATTTATTGAGTCTCAATTGGACAATTGAAGATTAAAAGTGACTCGTGAACTCAATTTATAGCTAATTTAGTAAATAAAATTGTTGTTTATGAGATGCATAATATTACTATATATATATAGTATTGTCACACGAAGGACCATGGCAGTCATTACTGATTTATTAGATGACAGCTTCAATTTTGAAATAGTCTCCATAATTAATTATATCCTTTCAAAAAGGGAAAAAGTTTGATTTTTAGATGATTATACAAGTTGTGGACTTACCCAATACATATTCTTGCGACAATATAGCCAAAGCTTTCATTAAAGCAAGATTTTAGACCAAACAAAAACTGCATCAATATACAAAGTTAGTGCATCCAACAAATTCAAATGAAAATGGCAGAGTAGCCTTTTAGCTCTCTCATACACAAAAAAAAGTACTTACCCAAATCCACAAGAAGTAAGCAAGTTGGAAAGCATTCTGCAAGAAATGAAAAAGATCTCCTTTAGATTAAACAAAAACAATATGTTTTGTATAACGAGAAGTGATATATATATATAGTATTATATAACAATATATCTAAAAAATGTTTTCATACCACGAATAATGTAAAGTGAATCAAGAACAGAACTAAATGGGGCCGTCCGAACCAGAAATGGCGGTTATTTAATTTCACAACTGGCATTCCTTGGATAACTGCATGCCTTTGCTGTATCTCAAGAGCCATTGATGCGATTATCGCTTGCAACTTGGTTCCAACCGCCAAAATCACCTACAATAAGAAGTTATGCTTTTAAGTTTTAGCACCTCACTTGAGTCGACACCCAATTTAATACAAGTACTTCGAATGAAAGACGAATTGGATTCATGATATCACAAGATCTTGGCAAGAACTACGCTAGCTGTAGAAGAAAAAAATAATGATGATATAGTGAGAGCTTACAACTAGTGGCAGTAATGTGACCCCGAATAGTTCTTGAAACTCTGAAGAAAATAAAAAATAATGTGAAATAAAGAGTTTAAAATAAATTTATGGCTACAAATGACCACACAAGAAAAAAGAGTTGAGACTATAAATTAATGTTCTCTAAAAAATATAGATGAGATGCTTACCGTGTACATTTAGAAGTAGGATGACAACGGCACATCCCCACAAAATTGGACTATTACACCAAAAATAATGCAATCTTAATATTTATATAAGTTATTCAGTAACAACAATAACTAACAATTTTACATACCTTATTCCAACAACCACTTTAAAATCATTCTCTAGTGAACGTTTAATGTACTTCTGGAAATTAAATTTCATTCCAGGATTTAAATGAGCCTGTAAGAAAGTAAATGATGTTAATAAAAAGATACTTACATGAGTTTATAAAATAAAGATATTGAATTGAAGAAAACTCACATTTATGAGGCCATAGCGCAATGTTAAATAATCAGTCTTTTGAACAGATCTAATAAATTGCCTAAAGAAGCTTACCTATTAGAAATAATTAAAAAACAAATAATCATATAAAGCGGATTAATATGAGGTAGAGTATACAGATATATCGACTTAAATTTTTATAAGTATAACAAAAGACAAGTAACAATCATAAACAATCTTATTTTTGTATAACTTCCCAGTGTACCAACCTTTGGTGTGCTCACTTTGGTTTTTCCCTCTTTGTTTGTTACCTATTTGAAACAACTTCTTCCTTTTATGGAATTTGCCATGTGGTGTATGCTAGAACCTTAATGTATGTTTATTGGAAAAAAAAATGAAGAAACAAAGTATAATAAAACAGAAAAATATAAGAAATAGGGTAACTCTTGTGCATATATAGTCGAGGCATTATATATAATTAGTGCCAACATATCGGTCCTACTACTTCGAAATTGCACTTATTGATGTTTGAACATACTATCAGAGCTGTTTGTACTTTGTTGTGATCTAGATAGTGAAATTTCTTACAATTTCAAAATTATTTGTAGTTTTTGCCATGTCTTACGGTATATCTGAGACCTAAATTGCCCGATAGATACATGCATGTTAACAAGTAATAATTGGATGTTGCCTGATCAATTTTCAATTAATATAAAACATCACTAAAATGGACACAAATCAACAAATTTTTGTTTTGTTTATAATACTAGTGAAAAGTGTTGTTCTATGCAATTATCTAATTACTGTGTTTGACAAATTTCCAGCTCGAGCTTCTAGGCTCAACTTTGTACACGAGTTAGGCCGTGAATTTTCACAGTTGTTGGGCTCACGTGTCACGAGTTGTATCCTTTATTTTTGGGTAATAGGAAAGGGGCGGACGAGGTTGCTCTACCCCGAAGACGTAGGTATTTTACGCCGAACTCCGTTATCATCCCGCGTGTCAAATTTCTCTAACTCTACAATTTACTTTATTTGTACACGCTTGTTTGTTGAATTGATTGACTTATTGATTTAGAGAGTTAAACCTAAAAATGACTATAAGTCTTTAAGACTGCCTATTCACCCCCTCTAGGTGCCATTAGAGACAACAAAAAGCACCCAAAAAATGTTGTTCAAATAAGACCAAACTTGATTAAAACACATGAAATAAATTTATACTCAGAATAATGCTTACAATATAGAGAAGAATGATTGATCTGCTCCAAATATTTGCATGTTGACGAACAAATGATGTCTCATGAGTGAACCTGGACCTTGAAGAATCTACAAAATCAAATATTAAAAAATATTTATACAATAAAATTCAGCTTTCATTTGTAATTTTTAAGAGTTCGTTTGAAATTGCTGGTCGATCACCAATGTGGTGAAAGTATTTTATTGAATGATAGTGTGTAAATTTTTTGGAGAACAACTAATGAGCAAAACGTTTGTTTTCAAGAAATGTAGTACCTAAGCATATAAAATTCTTATGTTGAAAGAAAGCTACCAGTTAAAAACTCATAATTATGTGACACAGTCTCCTTCTCCCATTCTTTCCATGATCGAATCTGCATTAAAAAATACTTCTTAGAAGTCAAAATTATAAATAAAATTTCATTATCATAAAAATTAAACATAATTATATATGGGGCTATTGTACAAACCTTTAATCTTCCAAGAGCCATTACTGAAGCACTATATATAAGATGAACAACAGCCAAGAAAAATATGAAAAGGTGCAAGTCGTGTAAACTTTTTGTTGACATGAGAGGCACCTTACCGGCCTGTTAATGGTAGCAAACACTCAAATTTACAACACCAAATCAGAGAGTAACCCCCTTTTTTATTTTATAATATGAAATGTCATCCATCTAAACTTGTCAAATCTCACAATTGACCTTTTGTAGGAGGAACAGTTGAGATGGTAAACTGAAATGAAGATCATCCAAAATTTAAAAGATCTTGAATGAGCTCTGTTTCAAACATAGAGCCTAGCGACTAATTAGATCCAAACATACCAGAATAAAAGCAAGAGAAAAGTACTAATAGTCTGCAGACTCACAGCAGAGCAATTAGATGTTTTGTTTCCAGCAAGGCTTCTACGGTTTGAGCTGAAATCCATGGTTTCGGCCCACAAAAGCCGTCTACTATTCGTTCCATTACCTTTTTCTCCGGGATTGCATGGCAACATGATGTTACCAGCTGATTTTGAGATGCATATTCCAGCAATGTAGTTCTGGAAAAAGACGAGGAGCAAGGAGATGAAACCAAGAATCATCAACTCTGCAATTGTCATGAATAATCAGGGTAAAATTGTGGATATATATATATATATATATATATATAAGTGGTACACTGACAAAGGATGCAACAAGTTCAAGAAATAGAGATAGGAGTAGGTCCGATGGGCATCGGACCTACATTTAGGTTCAATTAGCTCTAGGACCGTACGATTAGCATCAAGATTTATGCGCACGGAAATTGCTACAGACATGCACGGATTTTGATGCATAGCACACGAATCTTGATGCAGATCGAATGGTCATCACACCCATCGAACCAAGGTAGGTCCGATGGGCATCGGACCTACTCTGATTCCCAAGAAATAATATTAGTTGAGAGAGTTTTTTTTTTTTTTGTTGTTGTTGTTGTAAGGCGGGGAGAGGGGATTTGAAGTGGCACAGAAAATGGAACAAAAGGGGTATGGGAGCTCACCATTTTTAACCTTCTCAAGTGCTTCAACCAGAGCACTCTTGTTCTTCTTCCGGAACCACTGGAAAAGAAGTCAAGTTTATATGTAGTAGAGAAAGGAAATACAATTTAAATAAGCAGTTCTCGACTCGGTTTGCAAGTAACTTTGATATTAGTCCAAACTCATACAACCAGAAAGCCTCAACTCAGGAGAAAAAATGAAATATTCAACAATAGAAATAAAACTGTTAATAATAGTAATATCAGTAGTAATAATAAAAGTGTTTCAGTAAGGGTCTTCTTTTGATTCAGTTTTTCTGAAGTTAAAACAAACAGATAAATTTTGAATATATTGCTTCGGTGGTTTGGTTCCGTTAGAAATTTAAAATTGTAGGCTTTTACATTTCTTGGTTTGGCGCAGGCTTTTTAGACCGTATAATTCGAACCGATCAAAATTCATTTTTCATAGTTGTATTGTCAGAGAGAAGGAAAAGATAGCCCAATGGATCCGTATCCTCTGCTTGAGTTAATGAATTTCAACAATCTGATTTTAAACAGAGCAAATCCGTCTCAAGTCTATAACATAGGGGCCCTTTAGTATTAGTGCAGATTTAGTTCGCACCAATCTTGAAACAGATTGGACAGTCAATATTCATTAACTCAAAAGATTATCTTTTGAGTTAATGCAGAAGATATGGATTCTAGCCCAATATGCCAATTCACTGTGGAGCTTATAAAGAAATTATTTTTTCTAGTCTTCTCCTCTGTCTACTGAGTAGTGAACAGACAAGAGAAAACAAAATTTCAACCAAAATATAACAGGAATGGAGAAAATAGAAAGGAAAAAGCCAAAATAGACAGAGAAAGGAAACAAGGAAACACTAAAAGAGGTTTTTCTTTGAAATCTTCTTATTAATTTGGAAATTTATTTTGTTTTCTGAAAAAAGATATTTACAGATGGATTTTTCGCTCTGTATACGTAGAGCATGATGCGATTTTCTCAATCATTATGTAAATAAACCAAATTAAATCTTGGTTTTACTGGTTCAGTTTATTTTTGGCAAAGCAAACAAATTTGGCTGGACTATGGTCTATGGTAATTTTTTTTTTTTTTTTGGAAAAAAGGTGCTGCAACAGAACAAGTTAGGCTATGGTAATTGTCATAATTCTTCTAATTAACTTTGGTACCAAGTACCAACACATACCTCACGAATATGGTGGAGACCCTTATCTATTAAAAGAGAAATTATAATCATCACAGCAGAAATTAAGGCCGCAGCCCAAGTTGGCGTCTCAGACAGCTCTCTCATGCTCTCACCACTGTCACCCGCCATTATTCAACTCTATCAAGCTCTCAGCTTTGTATATATTAACTGAATGGTTTCTTCTTTAGGTAGAGCTGGTTACTTTGCCTACTGAGCTGTTTTCCAGGAGAGAAGCATATATATATATACCTACTGAGCTGTTTGTGGCATTTAAAGTCACACAATTTCTTTCAAAAAAGGGAGAACTCTACCAATATAAGAAAAGTCAAATCTATTCCATTTGGTCTCTTGTAAACAACAAACATCACATCTCCTCTGAGTCTAACTCATCCTCCGTGCAAGGGAATTGAATCTGATCCTCCATGTCAGGGAATTCAAATTAATTCTGAGCATTTTGTGCCAATTATATTATAATCTCATAATAGCTTTTTTAAAATATTTTTTAAAGAATTTGACATGGTAAATGATTATTTACCGTCACCACCACCATTAATAATAATAATTATTATTATTATTATTAATATTATTATGAGATCGGTCCAACTTCCAACCGTCAAATTATCAGTTTACTTTAGGTGATTCGCTAATATTCAATTTTCAGATACAAACAAACTGAACCCAAAAATAAAATATTAAACACATGTATTGTGGGTTTGAATTGAGATGCCAAGTATTGGGCCTAAGCCCAACATATATGAAGAAATAGCAAAAGAGTTTGGTGAGTGGTAACTTATAGGTCCTTCGGGAAATGGAAACGGAGTAAATAAAGTGCGTACCAATCATGAAGTGAATCGGACGGTTCCGAACACATATCAAACTGATTTGAGTGATACCCATCGAATGTGCTCTCTTCCGGAAATACATCCTAGAAAGTGGAACCACACAAATTCGATTGAGAAGTTTCTAAGGAATTGAATAGAAAATCTAAAAGACTAAAACTCTAGCAACAAAAACTAGATAAATCATACTGATCCGATCAGGAAGTATATGCAATGTTCCAACGGTTTAACAGTGATCATATGCCTATTCTGCTTAGAACAAACCCGAAGGCAATGAGGATCGGAAGTAGTTTTTGATGCGAAAATTGGTGGTTCGGCCTTGGGCTGGGCACAGATGACAAAAAATTTCAAAAAGGAGATCAAGACTTGAGTTAGAAAGAGATCCCTCAACAGATGTTTAAGCAGCTTGAATCACAAATGCTGGAACTAAACTCAGTGGTGCCGAACCAACAGATACATGCATGACAGGCAAGAAGAAATTCAAAAGCAATTTGAAAGTTGTATCCTCATGCAAGAATAGTTTTGGCATCAAAGATCTAGAATAAGTTGGGCAATTTTTGGGGACAGAAACTCTCAATTTTTTCATGCTTCAGCTGTTCCTGTTACAAGGGGGCGAAGGAATTAATGCAGTTAGAACAATCAAGAACTGGCATGGCAGGTGGGAAACCGATTAGAAGGAAATCAGGAATTTGTTTATTACCCATTTCAAGTCTATCTATCAACAAGGCGCATCTCTTACTGTCTCTCAACTCTCAAGCATTTCCAAATGAGGTAATAGCAGGGCTTCCAAAAATACCCGATTTCATGCATGATTTCCTCTCCAGTGAGCCAACACATGAAGAGATTTTTCAAGTGGCTAAAAAACTCAGACCTTTTAAGGACCCGGGTCCAGATGAGTCCGGATCCCCTAAAGTAACCCGATCTTTGGGTTTTGGATTGAGACCGTCCGATTCGAATTCGTCGCTCGGGATCGTCTCGGGATTTGAATTCGTCGTAGGGATGTGTGCGTCACTTCAGAGATGGATTTTCGCGGATTCGAATCGGACAGTCCCAATCTAAAACCCAAAAGTTGGGTTACTTCACTGGATCCGAATTCGGTCTACACGGGTTCAATGCAAAGGTGATACACGATAACTGGCAGGCTTTTGGTCCAAGCCTTGCTCCAAGAAGTCTGAAACGAGAGAGAGAGGAAGAGAATTGAAAAGTGTTATCTTTATTTCATTCTTAATTGTGTAACTTTACAAATAAGCAATACATCTCTATATAAAGACAACAGCTTACTAATCTCTAATCACAGCTTTGCCACTAACTAATTCTGGTGCTTTCTAAACTAATTACATTGTTACCCTTTGCTAACTAACTGTCTAATGTAACTAGCATAGCACTGGTGCACCAGTGCTATGGGTTTTTCTCCAACTAAGTAGCTGCTCCAATACTCCCCTCGCATGCTGAGCTGTGGGCACAAACAGTCAGCTTGGAAGATAAGTGACTGAATTGTGGAGAGGCAAGTGGCTTCCTAAAGTTATGCGTAATCTGATCCTTAAATGAGATAAACCAAATTTGTAAGAATTTGTTAGCAACCCGTTCCCTTACAAAGTGGTAATCGATTTCTATGTGCTTCGTTCAAGCATGCATCATAGGATTAGAGGACAAAAAAGTAGTCTCTATGTTGTCGCACCAAAGGTTGGGGGAGAGGATAGTGTGACTTGTAATTCGGCTAAAAAAATAAAATAACGAATCACTAATAATATTAACAGTTCGTGAATATTAGTATTAGAGATTCATACTGTATAATGATTTGGGCGATACTATTTATACAAGATTTCAAATTGAGCGATTGTTTTTTTTTTTAAATGATTGGTAGAGGCTACCAATGGTTACACTGCAGTTTAATTACACTTCCTTTGCGCCTCAATAAAACAGAGGAGCCATCTACAGCCAACACTAACTTTTAACTACAAAGTAGTAACAGAAATTGAAAACACTAACTAGAAATCGAGCGATTGTTAGCAGGTTTTTTTATGCACCACTGTAATTTATTTTTATCGAGACCTTGTTATTTGATTTAATGACATGTTTTTTAGAATTGTTAAAATAATACATAATATGAAAATTTTAAAGAATTTTTAGGTAAAATTCATTATAATATATATAATGAAACATCAAGTGATGTCTAATAAAACATGCATAAAACACATCATTTTTAAAAAACATGATACGTAAATAACATGAATCATGATTATAATATATATGTAAATTTATGCCTTATTTTTTAAGATTGTTAAAAATTGTTATAATAAAATATTGTCCAAGTGATCTCTTGGTGAAATAATTTTTTAAACAAATTGAGAAGCTAATCAAATTTTGGCAAAACAATTAGTTTTGATCTCCATGTGCTGGGACATTCAATTAAAGTAATGCAGTTTGTGTGATGCAAAATGAATTTTGTATGAAAATAACTTATTTCAGCAAAAACAATTAATTTTGATTTCCATGTGTTGGGACGTTCAATTAAAGTAATGCAGTTTGTGTGATGCAAAATGAATTTTGTATGAAAATAATTTATTGCTTTTAAAATATCCATTTCTTTCGTGTTATATATCGATGAAATTGCAAAATATAGAAAATTTCTTACTTATATAATATCATAAACACATAATATGAAGTATAATTTATTCAATTGTTTTTATTAGATATTGGAGAATATCAATAAGCATAGTATATGATATACAGTAAAAATAAATGTTTGTTCATGCACCATGAAATGAACCAATATGTTTTAGCATGCAAACCAAGGTAATTTAAAAATACCAGATTGGCCAAACCCCACCTCATTTTAATTTATTTAGCTTTATTGAGTCTTCAGTGCAGATAAGAGGGTCAATTATGAAATGCATAACTAGGGTTGAGTCGAATTAGGCAAAAACAGTAATCGTCTGATTCAACCCTAAATTTTATGCACCATGCAATATTCAATCACTTGTATGCATTTATGGTGGATTTCTATAGACATGGTAGCATATTCAGATAAACAAAGTACCTGCCGGTGAGAACCTTTGCAATATCAGTCCATCTATTTCCCAAAATCTTCTAGACCTGTTAATTAACAGAAAATAAAATGAGCTCAATTTTATTTCGTAAGCAGGACGTGTCATGTAGTATATGACACACCAACACAAGTGAATATCTAATTCTAATAGTAAGTCAGATTCTCCCATACATTCACTTCCGGAACTAAAACTGTGATATGCAGATAATGTTGCATGTATGCATTACTAAATCAAATTTATACCTCGCATAAGAGCATGTCCTCTTCGGCTGACCAGCCTACTTTCTTGCCCTCAGAACTCAAGTAGGCAAACCACCTGTTACTCCAAATAAAATTTCTTATTATTTCATATGAATATCTCCTTCAAGCCTCAAATTTCAACTTAAAAAGGGCGGTCCTTACTAGTACCTACAAAGTACAAACAGTGCTGGTATCAACATAAAACCAAAAACTGACAAAACAATTCAACATACCTTCTACGGCATTGCCTACTCGTCTTGTCATTAAAATTTGCCGATATCTTGGTCCAGCTGAAATTTAAAATAAAAAATATGCGATTAAGTCACAACTAAATTTTTAAAATTGATGGATAGTAAAAAAGGAAACAATGAAAGAAGAGATCAAATGAACTTATTTGTTCCATGAACTAAAATCTGCTCCCAAAGTAGATCGTCCTACAAATATGATGTTCAAACAAAATCATGAAATTCAAATAAAAAACTCATTTCAAGAAATCGTCCAAATTTCAAGAAATCGTCAGGAATCATACCTGAGGAGTCCAGACCACGTGGCGGTTCAAAGCATCCATTCTTGATCAGGGATCCAAGCGTAGGTTAGGGTTAGCGAGAATAGAGGGAGCGAGAGAGAATAGAGGGAGAGCGAGAGCGAGAGAGAATAGAGGGAGAGAGAGAGTATGAAATGAGAGAGAGTTCAGAGTTCGCCTCTGAGCAAGAAATGAGAGCATATGGCAGCTTCTGTCAAGATTTCTCAAAAAAAAAATGAGAGAATAAGGCGGGCCAGTATTATTTGTGATTTGAAATTCGTGCAAAACGGCTTCGTGCATTTCATCTCGTAACTAATTTGTCCGAATTCTTATCGGACTGTCCAGATCTTAAATCAAAATTTATGTTGCTTCAAGAGGAACCGTGAAGTGCGACACAGTGAGAGTGGCTTTTCGGTACGGATTCTCTGCACGTAGAAATGGATGTAGTCATCTGTGTGCAGCCAGGCGCTAGCTATCAACTCATTTCCGATCCCAACTGTTGGTTTAAATTAAGATTCGTGCATAATCACAAAACGGGTCGGTTGGAATGTTATGTAAATTAGTAGCAAGACACTTATTTTTATTTTTTTGGGGAAATATAGCAAGACACTTTAGTGATGTGACAAACAATAATCAAATCTCCAGGAAAAATCAGTTGCTTAAATTATTTTATTAACTTGTGTACAAAATTAAATGGCTTTGTCCCTGAAATCCGCTTCCCAATAATTTGATAACCTAAAATGGGCCTAATCGATAGTTTGAAGCCCAGCCCGTCATTTCGTAAAACAGATCAAACAAGGAAAAGCCTGAAATGATTTGACCTTAATATAAAATTTAAATAAAGAAAAAGCCTGAAAAGGAAGAAACAAGGAACGGACCCCTCTCTCTATGGACCTGGCTTAAACCTGAAATGATTTTTTTTCACCAGAAAAAAATTATCTACAGCTCAGCTCATCAGCATGAATCGTTAATAATTATTTTTTTTCACCAAGTGATCTCTTGGTGAAATATTTTTTAAACAAATTGAGAAGCTAATTAAATGTCGGCAAACCAATTAATTTTGATCTCCATGTGGGACGTTCAATTAGAGTAATGCAGTTTGTGTGTTGCAAAATGAATTTTGTATGAAAATAATTTATTTCGACAAAACAATTAATTTTGATTTTCTTGTGATGGGACATCCAGTTAAAATGCAGTTTGTGTGAAGCAAAATGAATTTTGTATGAAAATAATTTATTTCGGCTAAATAATTAATTTTGATTTCCATGTGCTCGGACGTCCAATTAAAGTAATGCAATTTGTGTGATGCAAAATAAATTTTGTACGAAAATAATTTATTTCGGCAAAACAATTAATTTTGATCTCCATGTGCTGGGATGTTCAATTAAAGTAGTACATTTTGTGCGATGCAAAATGAATTTTGTATGAAAATAATTTATTTCGGCAAAACAATTAATTTTGATTTTCATGTGCTGGGACGTTCAATTAAAATAATGCAGTTTGTGTGAAGCAAAATGAATTTTGTATGAAAATAATTTATTTCGGCAAAACAATTTATTTTGATCTCCATGTGCTGGGACGTTCAATTAAAGTAATGCAGTTTGAGTGATGTAAAATAAATTTTGTGTGATGCAAAATGAATTTTGTATGAAAATAATTTATTTCGGCAAAACAATTAATTTTGATTTCCATGTGTTGGGACGTCCAATTAAAATAATGTAGTTTGTGTGATGCAAAATGAATTTTGTATGAAAATAATTTATTTTGGCAAAACAATTTAATTTTGATTTTCATGTGCCTGGAGAAGCCAAGATGAACACGTCACTATGAAAATAAATCTGCTGTGATTCTCGGGAATCACAGGACCCTGCGATCCCGATCTCAACTGTACCTGGAAAAGTTTAAACCGTTGATTCGGAATTTTAGGATCCTGCGATTCTTCTCGGAATCGCAGTAGATTCGGACTCCGTCACTATGGATGCTAACATAATAATTGACTGCAACAGCAAGACTTGCTATCTGAATTCTTCCATCAGAGGGAACAACTGTGGTAAGTATTATATAAAGTAGTTATGTATTAACAATTCCATCCGAATTCTTTATCCATAGCATAAAAAATAATTGAACTCGAGACATTAAATTTTTATATTTACGACAAATATTGTAGTTTACTTTTCAATTCTGAGTATAACTATGATGTTCTTAAGCTAATACAAAGAAATTTGGTGAGGCTTTAAACAACCATTCTAAAACATTAAAAGTTTAAAACGAGCGATGTATTTACATATTAAATTTATAAATGTTCAAATTAATTTAGTATAAAATCAAGTGGTAAAAAAAGATTTATAAATTAAATTTAATGCATTAATTTTTTTTTTTTATTGCTTGATTTTATATTAAATTAATTAATTTTTTTATAAATTTGACACGCAAACGCACATCACGTGCAAAATAAATCGGTTTTTAATAATTTAAATTGACGTTGGAAGTCAATTCAATATATTTTGAACATTTTTTTGCCTTTGTAGCAAGGTTTCAAAATAAGTTAAATTTAATACATTAATTATAAAAATCGGTTTATAAATCGGTTTTAATAATTTTCGAACTAATTTAATATACAGTCAGTTATAAAAAAAGTTTTATACGTTAAATTTAATGCATTTTTTATTATATTTTTACCGCGTGATTTTATATTAAATAATTGAAAATTTTATAAATTTAACACGTGATGCGTGCGAAATAAATCTGTTTCAATAATTTAAATTGATCGTTTAAAGTCAATTCGATATATTTTGAAATTAAAATCACCAAAATAAGTAACGAACTTCTACTTCTGGCCTGTGGGCCCCCCGGCGATTGAAAAATAAGGAGAACACGAATCGGTCAAATTACATCTTCATTTAGATCTAATATCATATGCGCACTGTTGATACAATGATCTGTTCATACAATCAATTTTTCAGTGTGGGATCTAATGTTAGAGGAATTCGTATCGTCCTTTTGAGTTAATGAATCTCAACCGTCCGAACTATTTTAATATTCGTGCAGATTAGATCCGCACTAATATTGAAAGACCCCTATTAAAAGAAATAAAAATATCCACAGCTTCACAATCCAATAGCCACAGAGAATCTGATTTCCCACAAGAAATAAAAATATCATACCAGAAAATCAGGACCACATGGGCCGCTCATATGTGGGGCCACATGGACAGAAAAGGTTCGCAGCGTCGCACCTACTTGAGCAATGATTAAAGCTCGTTACCCCGCGCCAAATATTAATGTACACAGTAAAATTTTGTATATATATATTTACATGTATTTTGATCAAAATAATATGTTAAAGATTGTCAACGAGCGCGAAATTATTTTAAATTTTTTTATCGTATATATACCTCATTGTACCTCTCATATTGTATATTTCCGTTCTTAAAGTCCAAATTGTTGATTCGAACCGCTCAACATGATATCTATACTAAAATATTCTTGGGATGAAATTTTATAAATTTTGTAACTTTTTTACTATTTTGTAAGATAAGTACAAAATCACTGTATCTGGACCGTTCAAAAACAGTTATTTTCTACCTATTTAAAAAAATAATAAAAAATTTCCAAAAATTATAAAATTTCATTCTCAAGCATATTTTAGTAAGTACATCATATTGAGCGGTTCGGATCAACGTATTAGAATTTGAAAATGAAGATATATAAGATATGAAAAGCATGATACCCTCACAATTTTAATACGTCAAAAAAGTAAATTATGTGCAAATTTGATTTTATCTTTTATGGCACATCAAGAGGCAATTTTGTCACTATTAAATAATTGCAAGGATGACAGAGAAGCAGACTGAGCCCGTATTCTCTAAAGTAGCCCAATTTTTTAGTTTTGATCCGGACCAATCAGACCGTCACAGGGCCCTTTAATAGTCGCGTTAGAGCAGATCGGACGGTCCGTATCAAATCTCAAAAATTGAGTTACTTTAGGAGATCCGAATTCATCATCCAATAATTGACTCTTTCTTTCGGATCCGTATCCTCTCCGTGAACTAAAAAGGAAATTTTTTGAGTTAATAAATTTCAACCGTTTGATTTTAAACGGAGCCAATCCGGCTCATATCTATAACATAGGGACCCTATAATATTAGTGCAGATCTAGTTTGCACGAATCTTCAAACAGATTGGACAGTCGAAATTCATTAACTCAAAAGATTCTCTTTTGAGTTAATGCAGAGGATATGAATTCCTTTCTTTCGTCACCACCATATCATCTCATCTCATCTCCTTATCAAACCCTTTCTTATCTATCTATCTCCTTTCTCAGCTCTCACTTTTCCGCATAGACATCGATCAAATGTGGAACGAGCTGCCTCTTGATGCTCTCACTCACATCTTCTCCTTCCTCCCTCCCAATTCCTTAGCCCGTGCTCTCTGTGCATGTAAACACTGGTACTACTGCGGCCGCATCCCGCTCTTTCCCCCTCGCTATTCTCCTTGGTTCCTAGCAATGCCATCCTGCCATGGCCACCACTCCACCTGTTGTCATGCTCATGATCCCGATCTCGGTCAATGGTACTCTCTTCCCATGGATTTCAACCCTGAGCCAATCCGTCTCGTGTCGTACCTCAGTGCCGGCCTCCTTCTTTGCCGGTTCACTTTGTCTGCTTCGTTGCGTCTAGTCGTGTGCAATCCTTTCACTCGTCAGATCCGTTCCCTGCCCGACCTGCTCTTTTCTCGATCCAACCCTGCCATTGGAGTCATCACAGGAAATGAAAATGGCAATGCCTCCTTGTTTTATTACATCATAATTGTCGCAGGGGGTGCTTCCGGCAGCTCCTACGAATCCACACTGGAGATGTACGATTCAAGGAAGGGAGGAGATGGCTGGCGTCTGGTGTATCCCATGCCGATTGAATTTGCTGTGAGGCTGACAGTGTGGACCCCTAACGAGAGCGTGCATACTGATAACGGGTTCCTGTACTGGATAACATCGGCAAGGGCGTATAGTGTGGTGAGACTTGACTTGGCATGTTGGGTTTGGAGTGAAGTAAAGCTGCCCATGGCAGACCGGCTCACTTGGGCCGCTATATTTAAGCGAAAAAATGGCCGACTCGGGCTCATGGGTGGTTCGACCGAGACCATCGGGCAAGTGTGGGAACTAGATATGACAACAGGCAATGAGTGGGGAAATGTAAGTAAGGTGCCTTTGGATTTGGAGAGGCAGTTCGGGCAAGGCGGTATCAAGTGCGCCGGGGTCGGAGATGCAGTGTACCTGTACAGAGACTTGGGTTCTGACATGCTGGTATGGAGTGAAATTGAAGGGAGACAAGGATGGAATTTGGTGGAGGGTAGAAGCAATTTAGGGATCAGTGTTCCATTTTTCAAGGCTGCGTCTATACACCCTTCGCTCTCTCGGTCCTTAATCTAGCACACAATTCAAGCCTCCCAATTGTTTTTACAAGTATTCTTTGTAATGTTACTAAATTTTATTAATATCTGGTGATTTCCATTTTCTAATGTCGTGTACACAAAATAAAAAATAAAAAAATCTGCTCTGCTGCGCTATATGAATCCATGATTCCATTTGCTTTATTGGATAGTTAGGAGTGTTCAATCAGTTCAGTTTAAATGAATCGATTCAGTTGAAATTTTGAATTATTGCAATTTAAATGGATCGGTTCAGTTTAGATTTTTCAAAACCGACTAAACCAAACCGACCATTTTATATTGGTTCAACTCTAATTTGATTGGTGTTATAAAGATTCAATTGAACCAAACCGAACTTCAATTGTTGTGTATAACAATATATTCCTTTTTGTTAATAGTGGTACCAACAAGTTTACTTCGGTTTGAACCAAACAAATCAAAATTTACTTTGATTTGTTCAGTTCGGTTCTTAATTGGATTTATTGGTTTTATCGGTTCAGTTCTATTTTTGAAAACAAAAAAAAAGTTCAGTTTGGTCATTTTACTCCGGTTTCAACTGAACAGACTTAAACACAGCTTCAACAAAGACCACTTTTCTTTTCAATAAATGGTAGCTATAGAAATTTTGGGTCCCTATTGATGTTGATAGAAAACAACCAACAGCAATCTGAGGACCCACTAGTTCTCAGTTATTGATAGGACTATAATGCAAACTTTTCCCATATGACATTTTAAGTAATTTCCAATTATACAAGAAGAGACAAAAACATACCTATTTCAATAGAAAGAGAGAAAAACTAAAGCAAAAATACAAAAAAAGAAAGTGATGAGCTTTACGAAGACAGAGAGATGTACTTAAAAAGATATAAAAGAACTCCAAAAGCTTATTCAGTGATCATGAAAGGCCACTTTGAATCACACAGATCGACAGGAGAGTTTCCGTCATTGTCACTAATTTGAGGATCGGCACCATGCTTGACTAACAGCTCAGATATTGTTTCCCTGTCACAAACAACCGCATAGTGCAATGGTGTTTGTCCCTCGTTGTCCTGCCATATCAAGAAAAAAAAATATGTTGTGATTTTAAATAATCAGGTCAAATAACAAACGCAGTTCATTCCAGTTGAGCCGTGTTCAGGTCAAACATAAAGAGCTAAGTTGATTTGATTTGGGTCAATGACTGTGAAATGAGATCTGAAGTAGAAGGTTTTTGAGGCTCGGTGAAATTCTAGGTCCGTGATCGCTTACTATTTCAAAAAAAGAATAAAGAATTTACTTGGTCCATTACTCCATATACCAAATTTGTAATAATCTGGACACGATGATATTAGTTCCCATGCTCAATTTAAAATGTAAATCAAAATGAAAGAAGAGCCAAATAAGAAAAAAAAGGAATGAAACATGAACATGAAAAACCCTACTCATCAAAGATTACAACTTCAGTCGTTATATTATGGTACAACTCATGGGTTTTATATTTCTTGAGGTAATCTGGATGTCCAAGCAGGTACATAAAATAAAAAGAAATAAAAAAAAATGAAGCTATAATAACAATTTGGATCAACACATAGCAGTCGTATCTGGTAGATAACATCACAACAAGAGACCTAAATGGGCTAAAACATCCTGCAGTGATCATTTAAATGACAGGTAACTATCTGCACGATACCTATACCAGTCTTGACAATATAATTCCCTAGTAACCACATCCAAAATTAAGAGAAATTGTGACCCAAGTACCTTAGCATTGACATCAGCATGTGTTTTGAGAAGCTCCTTGACAATGTCAACATGGCCACGATCAACTGCCCAATGCAAAGGAGTCCTTCCCTCTCCCTCTGAAACCCAAGGAAATTACAAAACAATGTAATTGCGTTTCATTTTTTGATTGAAATTTTAGATTGTCTCGCTAAGCACAAAGAAAGTTACATAGCTGATGAAGCACATAATTCAGCAATATATAAAAAACAAAAAGAAGCAAAACCTTTCAGGTTCACTGAAACTCCACTATCCAACTGCTTGAGTAAATCATCTCTTGCCCCTTCTCGTGCAGCGATGTGTATTGCATCCAAACTACTGGAGACAAAATATAAGAAAAAAAATGGCATGATATTTCTTTTTTCCTTTGAAGTTTACGTACTTACTCATAACCAAAGTGAAAGCTTTAGGTAAAATATAAATATATGAATAGAGTGAGGCTATGGTACTACGCAAAGCGCATATTGGTCCGTACTATGGATTGATATCTCTGTTTTTAAAGTCCAAACAGTCAGTCTGAACCGTTCAACATAATCTTTATATGAAAATATACTTGTAAATCAAATTTTATATTTTTTTTATTTTTTTACTATTTTTTTTAGATAGGTAAAAATTCACTTGATCTAAAGATTCTAGACCATTCAAAAGTAGTGATTTTCTACCGATCTAAAAAAATAGTAAAAAAATCTAAAAAATGTAAAATTTAGTCTACAAGTACATTTTTATATGGAGATTATGTTTAATGGTTCAGATCGACTAATTGGAATTTGAAAACGGAGATATTAATCCATACAGTATGGACCAATATGCCCTTTGCATAGTACCGCAGCCTCACTAATATTAATATATAAAAAAAAAAACCATCAGCTCCTTATCCCAATTTTTATCTCTACAAATACAATTTCTGAGTGAACTTCATAAAAAAGGAACTATACATGTTAGTGTTGGAATTTTCTTCTTCTTCTTCTTCAATGAAACTGCTGAACACAGGGCCCATCGGCCCTTTTGCCATGGAACTAGAAGTGCCGGCATCCTCATCACTCTTCTTTTTCTTCTATTGTCATTGAATACATACAAGTTACAAAAAAGAAAAATCATTCATAAGAAGTTAATAAAACAATTCCATTTCTAAACTTCATATTGCAATTGGCTATTTGATCCCACCTGAGGAAATCAGCATTATTTTTCAGCAACTGCAGAAAATTCCAGTTTCCCACCAAAAAATTGTAAATGCCTCAAATTTTCATGTTGTTTTCAGTGGAGGGTAAAAGAGGATACATTTTTACTGCCAGAAAAAGGGTCACACTAAAGCAACTACTTATAGCCTCCAAACCATCAAGCTAATAATTATGCTGATACAGATTTAAGTGAGAAAGTTGGAAGCAGAGGCGGAGCAAGACTTTCAAAATATGAGGGTCAATCATACAAAATTTTTATGTTGCGTATGGGGGTCAATTTTACAGTACCCATAGCATTTTACCCTAAACTATATAGAAAATCATTTTGAAACTGAATGGGGGTGTCAATTGACTCTGATTGGAAGTTACCTTAGGAGAACCGCTAGCCCAAGATGGGAAAACCTCATCGACAATATTAATGTAATTTTGCATGGCTTCTTCAGTTGGCATTGCACCCAATCTCTGCCACGCATTCCTTGCATGAGTTAAATACAGTTTTATAAATATTAATTCAAGAATGTTCTCCTTTTTCTGATATTGTAAGGTGAAATTTCTTCCAACAACTACTACTACTAGTAGTTTCTTCCAATGAAATAAATAGAACACTAAATACCAAGTCTGGAAATACAAAATCAAGCCAAATCAAAATAGAATAAAAGTATATAAACTAAACATCAGATTATTATTGTAAGATCAGTTGCAAGTTCATAACTTTAACAAGACTACTAGCTAAATGGGTGAACTATTGAACCAACATGAAAAACCAAGATCAAATTTTTCTCTAACCTACCACTTGGCACGAGCTGTGAAATTTAGAGCTGATGGCTGAGGTGCTGTGCAGGGACCTTCTGTGGCAATCTTATACAAACCATAGAGCTTCAATTGCAACTCACTGGAAACCCTAGCTGAATCTGAAGTGGCGGCCATGGTGGCAACAAAAGCTGACGCAGCACTAAACTCTTCATCAAGTTCGGTACCTTCTATCCCTTCCCAACTGTCACTATCAGTGTCGCTATCTACGATACTTGTATCGATGTTTTCTCTAACAGAAGTTGTATCAATCGGGGTTTCTTCTATAGAGATCTCTGTTTCAGGTTCGGGTTGAGGTTCGGATACAGGTTCTGGATCCGGCACGGAACGGGTGAGCTTGAGGTTGCTCTCCTTGAAGGAGATGGCGACGGAGATGAGCTTGGCAACGAGGAAGGAAAAGATGAGACCTATGACGACAGCCTGGCCAAGCTCTTGCCAATCACCCATGGCTGAGATGCTTTCTTTATTCAAATAAGACTAGATTGGGACATTAGGTTGTAAGATCATTCAAATGAAGATCGAGAGTAGTGGGGAAGAATGAGGAAAGGTTTAGCAGGACGTAACTCGCCGAGGAAGAAAAGGGTTAATGGGCCTTATTGGGCTTTCGAAATTTGAACCCATTTATTCTACTGTCAGATTTATTTGTGCCTAGAAATTACAATTTGTAATATTTAGCAGAGATATATAATGATTTATTTTGATAATTTTAATGATATAATTTAAATTTATTTCATTAGTCTAATTTTTTTTAATATGTTTAGAATAAGGAACTGGTTTCTTAGCGTGACTGAACAAAAAAGGTTTATGGGCCTTATTGGGCTTTCGAAATTCGAACTCATTTTCTTCTGTTGTCAGATTTATTTGTGCCAAGAAATCACAATCTGTGATATTTAGGAGAGATATAATGATTTATTTTGATATCTTAATGATGTAATTTAAATTTATTTAATTAGTCTAAATTTTTTGAATAAATTTAGATATATTGTTGGACATATAGATATATAGCTTACCATCAAAATTTTAAATAATTTGATTATAATTTAATTATACATAAAAAAAAATCATTAATTTAAAATTATTAAAATTTTAAGTTGCATAATAAATAGTAAAACATACCATTAAATCTCATAATTTTTATAGTCAATATTCTATATGAATTATCCTCTGAAAATTTCTTTACACAATTTTTTACACAAACTTTATGAACCCAAATAGTATGATTATTACAAACACATAACTAAAATGCTTAAAACACTAACATACATTTCTGCTATATAACATACAAAATATATGGGCATACATAGACTTGTCACAGACGAGTAAAACTAACAGCAATTTCCATCTAAGACTTGAATTTGCAGCTTCCATAACCTACCAAAAAAAGAAAAGAAAAGGATATAAGTTTCTGAATAATTCTGTTATAGCAAAAAAGGGTTCATATATATGTAACTGTAGTGGATGTAATTCAAACACATTCTTACTTGGATCAGAAGTGGATATAATTCCAGTCCCACCAAAGTAGCAGTCGAACGAATTCTTTCCGTAGAACCGGAAGTATTCGTTCATGGCATATGCCGCATGTGCATGAATTGTGTCTGGGTTGAAGCAAAACCCGCCCGGTTGTATTGGGTGGCAGTCAACTTGGGTGCATGCAAAGATTATGTTTTCTTGCAACATTGTTTTATCGGCATTCGGTTTTGGAATGCACCATTGCTTCACATTGGCTGAGATCGGATTTGTTGAATTGGTAACTGTTGTTTTTTCTGGTGGAGTTACCTAACAAAAGAACAACAGAATATGTAGAAATTAGTAACTTTTTTAAATGATACTTTTCATATCATTTATGGAATAGAAATAGCTCATTTGGCTCCTACAACCTAATTAATTAATATGAACATGTTAAACTTACTAAAAGATCATAATCTTTAAGAAAATTGTTTGAACTAACCTCTGTTTTGAGAATTCCAATGTCATAGACTGGTGTGAGATCAGCATGAAACAACCCGAAGTTTCTCTCTGATGCGGGACCGGGCTTAAGATCCTCATTGAACAATTCAAAAAGGTATGTTTCAAATGTGCGGTTACTCATGAGTGGCGTGCCAATTCCAGAGATAACATGACGAATAAGGTTCTTATTATAATCCCATGCAAAATCCTTTGTCACACCAACCTCTGATTCTCCCCCAGCCGATGGCCACCCGGTCTGGGCAATTACTATATCAATGTCAGTAAAATTTAGCCGCTTTATTGCCGAGTGCACAGCATCTATCTGTGCATCCAACATGTTTGCGTAAACTAGCCCGGTTTTATTGTCAACCACACCATTGTTCAACCTAAACAAGGCATAGTCAAGTGTATCTACGCTGAAACCAAAGAAAGGATATGCATTCACCATGAAAGGGGAGCCGGTAGCTTTCAAGAAACTAAGCAATGGCTTTATAACCGCAGTATCATACCCATCGTTGAATTTTCCGGCAGATGGGGGAACTGAGGTTGAAAGAATGCCAAGTGAGTGCGCAGTTGAGACCTTGATTTTATGTTGAAGTGAAACACTAACAAGTGCCTTGTGAAGGTTTTGCATGGCTGGCATGAGACCAAGAATTAGAGATTTATTAGCAGTAGAGATCACTTCATTGCCAACTAAAATCCTAGAAATGTTAGTGCGCGAAGCATAGGGGATAATGTTGGTTTGAACCCAGTGCTGAGCGAAGGACGCTTTGGTTAGGTGCGGAATTAGGTCGTTAGAAATGGTGATATCTATTGTAAGCCCGGTATGGGCGAACGCTTGTATGGTTGCGGGATCGCTATCAAAGATCTTAACACGATCAATTATGGTGTTTTGAGAAAGAAATTGAGCCACTTGGAATGGAGAAGGAAGATTTGTTGCCCTCTTCCCATAGTTGATTCCAATGCCAGCTCCTTCAGTAACTGAAATATAAATTTGTGAGCATTTTCCATTTTTTACCTAATTGGTACTGTTTGAACTCCATAATTTGAATGGTGACTTGACATTAGACATCAACTAGACACCAAATAAACAAAGCAAAACAATAGGTAAGGTTTGCCGGCACCGAAATTTGCTCATCATTTGGTACAACCGGTGAACTTGACAAATAAGAACATGCAGAGAAAATAATGTACCTTGAGGGATGAAGAGAAGAAAGAGTGAGAGTAGTGAAGGAAGTGCAAGCATGGTAGTTAGAAGTTTATAGAGAAGAAAGAGTGAGGGTTGTAAAGGAAAGAATGTAATACAACAAAATTAGTAGAGGAGATGGAGAAATATATAGGGACAAGCTCCTTTTGCAGCGGCGTTTGATTCTTTTCTTTCAATATAAGGTTGCATTGGATGCTAAAACATATAATACTTTTGCATTCAAAATTTTAGCTTTGGATCAATTCAATTTCTTCCTTGCTTAGCATGCACTTCATGCATGTAGGTAGTATGCTAGCTATCTTTAGTAGGAAAAATTTGATGACGCATATTTCCATTTTTAAAAATTTGATGACGCATATTTTCATTTTGTAAAAATTCAAACAGTCAATCTGAATCGTTCAACTTGATTTTCATATGAAAATGTACATGCTTACAAAATTTTACATTTTTTTTAGAATTATTTTACAACCTTTTTAGATAGGTAAAAAATCACAACAGTGATTTTCTACCTATCATAAAAGTTAGCAAAAAATTCTTAAAAATGTAAAATTTGGTCTCCAAATACATTTTTATCCAGAAATCTTGTTTACCGGTTCAGATGAACTATTTGAATTTAGAAAATAGAGATATGAATTCATAACATGAGTCTATCCGTAATATGCATATCACCAGAGCCTCACTCATAAATAAATCCACAGAATAAATGCCGACAACAGACATCATGGAACAACTTTTGTGTACAGTTAGGTTTATTAGTCAAATAACAAGCTTTCTTTTTACACACACACAACACCTTTCCTGCGAAAGCAACCATAGCTAATTCAAACCAGAAAATAAAAAGAATAAAATGAAAAGGACAGATCACAAATACTTCTTTTCACAGAATACATGCCTATGAGGATCTGTCGAACCTTGCTTCAACGGAAATTTCCTTGGTAATATTCACATTACAGCAAGTAAAAGCAACACAAATGTGACAATTTGAGTCTACAGTGAAATCAGAGGAGTTGCCACTCGTCTTCACCGGCATGGTCACTGCACTCGCTGTAGTGTTCCAAATTAAACGTGTCACCAAATCTATTGCTAGTAGGGGCACCAAAACTGTCGGTGACAGTAAATAGAGGTGCTCCATTTGCTTTCTCTCCAAGCTCTGATGACCGAGAGCATAAATCATCAAAGTCATCTGCAGGAGCAAAAAAATCATAAAAAATATTCATAAGGATATTCTAGAATTAACTTAGCAGAAGACACAATTCCATACATACCCCTGGAAACTTTTCAAATTTATCATGCATAACCCTCACCTCTCCCAATTTCTTAAGAGGGAGAGATAAAAAAAGAAAATAAAAACTAGACCCCTCCCTCCAGTACAGATATGAGTGCGCAAAAGTAGTTTGGGCATCTTTTGAAAAGAAAAAAAAATCACAAGGCAGTGGATCCTTCTTATGTTTTGTGGGTTTCTATGCAAAATTTCTCACTTTTCAGAGTATGCTATCAACAAAGGAATTTCAAGGTTATACATCAAATCCTTGCATACAATATTATAAATGGTTATAGATAGTTTTCATTGAATATAAGTAAACCTTTATCACGGCAGTAGAAGCCAATAGCCAGCGAAGGATCTATCTGGTCAAGTGGTATATGCCGAACAGTGCTGTCAGATTAAAAAAAATGCATTATTAGATCATCTTGACTATAAATAACTATTATATGCCACTTTTAGCTCTGTACCTGCAATGGTATGAAGTGGTATCAGCCTCCAAATTGTCACTTCCAATATCAACTGCCTGTCAAAAGATTGTTAAGCATTCAATTAACCAGAATTGTTACTGCTTACTATTAACTAAAAATTTAGTCAAGAGTCTAAATCTATGATTATCTACTGTATTTTGATTATGTATGGTCATGGACCAAATCATGATATACACATCTTGATTCCCACGAGGAACCTATAGATCCAATGTGTTCTCTAAAATTTTGTTCCAATTCGTGAAAATAAAAGTAGCAAGCATGAATCTTGGGCTTTGGGATGAGTCAAATTAGACACTACACAGATTATTTCTGCAATGTTGCAGTCAGTTTTAATAACATATTTGTACTCATATCAAAATATATACCGGCTGGGCTTCATGTGGATCAAGGTATAATGCTTTCTCGTCTTGTACACCAACAATGTAGGTAGATGCTCCAGGTTTACCCCCTAAAATACCCAAGCTCTGAGGAAACATGAGCGTTTCTTTAAGCAGTGGTATGTACCTAAAAAAAAATGCTACATATTAAAAAGAAGCAAGGCAAATGTCATAGAATATTTATAGATTCTTAATCTGGAATCTGACATAACAAACATACCAGTGCGTAACATACTACTGTTACACAGTTGATAAGTTATATTGAAACTATTGATAACTTTTTTTTGCTTTTTCACTGGGCCACTAAAAATTCAACAATTTGCAATTAACCCCCTTATCTCTAATAGCAACTTTGCATATTAGCCAAATTATGGTCATAATGCAACTCTGCCAATAATAAGTTTTTGGATATTATACTTGCAACATTTATAACTACATCTGGCAGCCATGATTCCATTCGAAGAGTAAAACAGATAAAAATGAATGCAAAAATTCCAAATTTGAAATATGTAAGGATTTTGTGGCTATGCAGAATAGAATTGGAATCACACAACCCTTTTTTTTTTTCAGCATACCTGGGATTAACTTTGTCAAGGCCAAGCACAAGAGGAACCAACAAGAGAATTGGGGCCCATGTCGAACCACCTTTACTAAACTCAGCAGAGAGTCTAGATGCCACATCTCTGCACAAAACCGGGGCCCCACCTCTTTCTCCATCACCATCTCCTGAAACCACATAAACAGCAAATGGCAGACTCTCCTTTCCTTTCTCGTTATTCTCCCTGGCTAGGGTTTCCCATGCCCGACACATGGCATAGGGACCCACCCATGAACCTGCCACTAAACCATACCCCTTCCCAGCTTGAACAAGGTTGTGAATTGAGAAGATGCACGACTCGGAGTCACCGAATTGGTGCAGAACCTTGATATAGTCTTGATTATATGGCTGCATGTCAACATGGTACCATCATATAAAAATCCTACATTGGAAATTGAGGAGGCTGGTAACCCTAAGTGAGTTTTGTTCTTAATTTTCACTCAGACAGAAGCCCTCATTTATTATTAAAATTGAACTTCTCTTTTTTTTTTTTTATTTACCTTTTCAGTGGGTTTTCTCCAAGATCTTCCCAAATGGTGGAAAATCAATGCCTGCACAGTATTTGCAAATAATTTAAGAATACCTTTTTGTAACAAAAAAGTAAGAAACGACCTTAAAAAAAAAGTAAAAAACAAAATTCATGTCATAGCCTTGAACTTTGTCAGAATAACCAAACTGCAAACTCCTGATGTTTTCAACCAAATTGGTCCTCAAGCATTCATAAATCCAAAGAGTATCCTTCCATTCATTTAATTCGTGGACATAACTAAATATGCTCACTCTTCATGTTTCACTCAATGTTCCATCTCCCATATATAACTAACTCTTTAATTCAACCTCTGTTCTATATGCCAAACATGATTTATCACTGGTCCTGCTTAGACATCATAGAAAAATAAACTCTTCCATCCAACCTCGTTTGAGAATTGTTGGGGCCAGATACAAATGAAATCTGGTGCAACACAGCTTTGGAGACCTCATGGATACAATAATTAGGTTGTTTCATTTAAATTGGTGCTATCAATCTTCCGAGGTTGTTTCTCATGGTTACACAGTATTGTTTTGGAAGGTCTGGTACTGGTATAAGTATAACGAAGCAAATGACATCCAGTATGTAAAAATATTAGTACAGGCTGTGAAACAAGATTTGACCAGATTTACTTCTCTTTGTTGGCTTTAAGTTAATAGAACCATTGATGGTAAGATTTAACCCCGTAACGAGTTAAACTGAGCAAGTTAAAGCTCAGGGTTAGTTGACCTAAGTAGAACATTATTACCAGCCGACTCAAAAATTAACCCCTTTCAAATATAGCTGTTACCTGAGCGACAAGCATTTGACTGCTTCTAATCATACAACCCCAGTTCACATCACTTGTGTACCGTGCTTCACCCATTACTTCAAAACCTAGTAAGAAAGGAAGGAGAAAAAAAATTGTAGATCAATTCACATCATCCCTAAAATGCTATTTCTTTCCTTCTACAAATAGTAATAGCAACCTTTTCTATAGGTGACCCAAATCCGTGATGAAAAATCTTCCAAGAAGGCAGAGAACCCGTTATCAGCATCATCTCCAGTACTGCTCGAACTGGATTCCTCTGTTGCAGCCTTGTAACGAACTCCAAGAAGCCAAATCTCACTAGAGAGGCTTAATGTGTCGATCCTACCTGTTCCCAAAATACGCTCGTGTAACCGCCTCATCGCACCGCCACCTGTCATGATCCTCTTTATAGTTTTAGTCCAGTCATTTGATCTTGGTTTTGTCTCCTTCTCAATTGAAAAGAAATTAGGATTTGACTCGAAGATGGAGAAAGGAGATGTGAAAATGCTCGAAAAAAGAGAGTTCTTTGAAGTATTTGAATTGCTGTCTATTTGATTTGGAGCTGAACTGGAACTGTCAGGAAATTTCGAATCGACAGTACCCTCAGGCAAGCTCGTCATTACCTACACAAAATCGTGCAGTTTGACATATCCTAGTGCTTAATTAGCTGGAATTTACGAAGGTAGCATTCAGATTGATAAACACATATAACAATTGGGAAGATAAAGACATGAGACCAAATGGAAGGTACCTGGTATCGATCAACCAAGCTAGAAATCCATCAAAGATCGGACCTTTATCGAACTTCTATTTTGGTTTGGGAGAGAAAAGGGAAAAGGGAAAAGGAAATTAGTTCGTTTCGTGAAAGTTTCTATTTCCTCCAGTTTGCAGTAATGGAGATCTACCAGAGAGAAGAGAACAGACCGCAAAGTGGCCCAAGAGAGCAAGAAACGGGATCCGTATTCTCCCAGGTACCTGACTCAGGACAATTGCAAGGGACGGTTCAGATTTACTCTCAGCCGGTGCCAATTCAGGATAGCGCAGGGGGCCAGTATTAATTTTGCTTTGAAATTCGTGCCAAGTTAAAAGGACAATCCTAGACCATCCATTTCAATTGTACTTAGTCAGGTAACCAGAAGTGATGTGAATCCAAGAAACGAGACTACGAAGACGTGCTTCTGTGGTGAACCAATATCTCTTTGGTCCTTGTGCCACGCGACGCTACCACGGGTCCGGAACCACTAAAGTAACCCAGTTTTTGGGTTTTGGATTTCCACCGTCCGATTCGAATCCGTGGCATGAGATGTGTGCGCTCCACTTCGGGATAGATGCGGATTCGAATCGGACGGTCCCGATCTAAAACCCAAAAATTGAGTTACTTCACTGGATTGAATTCCTACCACTGCAGGTGGGCCCGGTGAGTTAGAATCGAAAGAGATTCCCGGATCACAAACACCTGATCTCTTTCAATATAATTTGTTGAGTGAGCCTATGGTGCTATGCATAGCACGGATGGCTAGTGTACTACGGCTCAATATGGTACTTTTTAAAATCCTAACGGTCGATCCGACCGTTCAATATGATAACCATATGAATATGTACTTGCAAACTAAATTTTATATTTTTTCGAATTTTTTTACTATTTTTTCAGATAGGTAGAATTTTGATGGTCCAGAATTTTCAAAAAACACTGATTTTTGTACCTATCTGAAAAAATAGTAAAAAAATTCGAAAAAATATAAAATTTAGTTTGCAAGTACATATTCATATGGATATCACATTGAACGGTCAGATCGACCGTTAGGATTTTAAAAAGTACCATATTGAGCCGTAGTACACTAGCCATTGGTGCTATGCATAGCACCATAGCCTCACTCTAATTTGTTTTTGTACTAAATAAAATGAAAAGGCTATACATATCCTATGGGTAGTGTTTTGCAAACGGGTAAGGGCGGGCGGGCACGGGCAACGCGGGTCACGGGTAACGCGGGTCACGGGTGACACGGGACGGGTTAGCACGGGTATTTTTTTGAAAAACCCTACCCGGCTCCTCTCAAATCCCCCGGGCAACACGGGTCACGGGCAACACGGGTCACGGGCAAGCGGGTTTAGGTCCGGGTAAAACGGGTCTGGTCCGGGCGGGTAAATTTTTTTTTTTTTTTTTCCTGCTGCTGTTTTTTTTTTCTGTTTTTTAGGCTGCTGCCTGAGCTGCTCCGCTGCTGTTTTTTTTTTCTTTTTCTTTTTAAACTAATAAAATACAAATCAAAATTCATTTAACATGATTGCATATTTGAACTCAATAATTATTGTGATACTAAAATCAAAATCAAAGTTACGAATTATTTTAAAACAATATTGCTTAAATCAATTACTTTAAATTTTGAACAATAAAATATAAATTAAAAATTTCTTAAATCAATTACTTTAAAACAATAAAATATAAATAAAAAATTTCTTAAATCAGTTACTTTAAAAATAATAATGAATTATTTGAAAACAATAGATTAAAAAATAAATACAAATTACTTGGCATATTCAAAAACTAAATCTAACATGCTTATTTAACTTATTAAAAATAAATCCGAATTTGAAAAATAAAATCTAACCTATTCACAAATAAATCTAATTACTTGGCATATTCAAAAAATAAATATAACATGCTTATTTAACCTATTAAAAATAAATCCGAATTTGAAAAATAAAATCTAACCTATTCACAAATAAATCTAATTACTTAACATATTCAAAAACTAAATATAACATGCTTATTTAACCTATTAAAAATAAATCCGAATTTGAAAAATAAAATCTAACCTATTCACAAATAAATCTAATTACTTGGCATATTCAAAAACTAAATCTAACATGCTTATTTAACCTATTAAAAATAAATCCGAATTTGAAAAATAAAATCTAACCTATTCACAAATAAATCTAATTACTTAACATATTCAAAAACTAAATCTAACATACTTATTTAACCTATTAGAAATAAATCCGAATTTGAAAAATAAAATCTAACCTATTCACAAATAAATCTAATTACTTGGCATATTCAAAAAATAAATATAACATGCTTATTTAACCTATTAAAAATAAATCCGAATTTGAAAAATAAAATCTAACCTATTCACAAATAAATCTAATTACTTAACATATTCAAAAACTAAATCTAACATACTTATTTAACCTATTAGAAATAAATCCGAATTTGAAAAATAAAATCTAACCTATTCACAAATAAATCTAATTACTTAACATATTCAAAAACTAAATCTAACATACTTATTTAACCTATTAGAAATAAATCCGAATTTGAAAAATAAAATCTAACCTATTCACAAATAAATCTAATTACTTAACATATTCAAAAACTAAATCTAACATGCTTATTTAACCTATTAAAAATAAATCCGAATTTGAAAAATAAAATCTAACCTATTCACAAATAAATCTAATTACTTGGCATATTCAAAAACTAAATCTAACATGCTTATTTAACCTATTAAAAATAAATCCGAATTTGAAAAATAAAATCTAACCTATTCACAAATAAATCTAATTACTTAACATATTCAAAAACTAAATCTAACATGCTTATTTAACCTATTAGAAATAAATCCGAATTTGAAAAATAAAATCTAACCTATTCACAAATAAATCTAATTACTTGGCAGTGTTCTAAATAGCGTGCTATAGTGGCGCTATAGCGCCGCTATAGCATTTTTAGACCCCAAACGCTACGCTATGACATCAAAATGCGCTATTTGCGCTACGGCCGCTACAGCGCTATTTGCGCTATAAAATATGAGTTTTTTTTTTTAAGCAATTTATATGGGTGTTAAATAAAGATAAAAAAAATCTCAAACCGAAATTGAATGTTTTGCTACTTGCTACAAATAAATCAATTTGAAATTGGGAATAGAAAAAAAAGTCCAAACCGAAATTAAAATTTGAATAGAAAAAAAAGAAGATTATGTCATGAATTATGATGCTTAAGATATTTTTAATAGGAAAAATCGATAGTTTATGATATTACTATGGATATTTTGAACCGCAATTTGCACTTTGTACGGGTTCAATATGAATATTATAATTTCTTAATTACTTTGGTGTTATTTATTGTTCTATGAGACTTTAGATAATGTTGATATTTAGTACAAATATTGAATATACGAAATGTAAAAAAAAAAACGCTATTTGGAATAGCTTCCGCTATAGCGACGCTATTCGCTATAGCTTTTTTTTTAGCCGTCCCGCTACGACGCTATAAACGCTATTTAGAACCTTGCTTGGCATATTCAAAAAATCTAATTACTTGGCATATTCACAAATAAATCTAATTACTTGGCATAAATCTAATTACTAGCTAGGGCACAGAAGATCCGGGGGGAGGGGGCTGGCTGGGGTTGGGGGGAAAAAAAATTCGAATTTCAAAAAAAAAAAAAAGGTACAGGGGTTCTGGTTCGGGTTCGGGTACGGGTAGGCGGGCACGGGTCTACGGGTAGGCGGGCACGGGTATTCGGGTACGGGTACGGGTACGGGTACGGGTAATACGGGTCCACGGGTCGGTACGGGCGGGTACGGGTTTGAAACGGGACGGGTATCACGGGTAAATTTTAAAAAAATCCGTACCCGTCCCTTCTCAACCCGTACCCGTTGAACCCGTGTACCCATGCAAAACCCGTGCACGGGCAGGGCGGGCACGGGTCCCGGGCGGGCGGGCACGGGTCTGACCCGTGGGGGTATTTGCCAAACACTACCTATGGGTGCAAACGGATCGGATATTATATGTTCGTATTCAGATCTGTATCTAAAATTATAAATAGGATATTCGAAAATTAAATATAGATATATGATGGAAATGGCTAGCATGCTACGCGTAGCATAGAGGGCCTCCGTGCTACGGCTCAATATTTGAGTTTTAAAAATCCTAACGGTCGATCCGAACCGTTCAACATGATCTCCGTATGAATATGTACTTGCAAGCCAAATTTTACATTTTTTAGAATTTTTTTACTATTTTTTTAGATAGGTAGAAAATCACTTGATCTGAAAATTATGTACCACTCATATCAAGTGATTTTCTACCTATCTAAAAAAATAGTAAAAAAATTCTAAAAAATGTAAAATTTGGCTTGCAAGTACATATTCATACGGAGATCATGTTGAACGGTTCGGATCGACCGTTAAGATTTTAAAACTCAAATATTGAGTCATAGCACGGAAGCCCTCTATGCTACGCGTAGCATGCTAGCCATTTCCGATATATGATATATGGATACGAATATAATTATGGTTTTAAATTGTAATTATTTGTATCTAAATAGATATATATTATATAATTTAATATATATTATGAAAATTTTATGTTATTCACTGTTATAAAAATACGAATATCTGATTCGTATCCGTTTAATATTCGATCCGTATTCGTATTCAAAAAATAAAAACAGATACATATATGGTTTTACCACTATCCGATCCGTTTGCACCTCTAGTATCCTCCCAGGTACTTGACTCAAGCAAATTGAAACAGACGGTCCAAATTTAGGCCAGTATTATTTGTGCTTTGAGATTTGTGCCAAGCTAATAGTACCATTCAATTGTAACTAACGAGCGTTCAAGATGTACGAAATATGTGGCTACAGCTCCCGCACCTTTCAGGCCGAATGAGGAGACAACAGAGGGTTGTTTGGGCGGCCGGAGCTTGGGCGATTTGGAAAGAAAGGAACAGGAGACTTTTTTCCAATAAGAGCAAACCAGTGGAGATTTTAATCAATGATACGACCACTACTGTCATGCAATGGTTGTGCGCTATCTAAGGTGAGCCGAGACGGGGTGGGGTTGGACTATGTGGGAGCATATGTTACCCGGCTTGCGGTCCTAGCTACTGGTTGAATAGCTTTTTCCTAAAAATTTAGCTCATTATGTACATAAATGGTTTTTTTATTTTTATTTTTAATTGGGCATACGGAGCATAGATGTGTACAAAAACTTTTCTTTTGCAATATATTGTTGGCCATAGGCCAACCTTCAAAAAAAAAAAAAAACTAATTACTGTTGATAGTTGAATTAGTCTTATAACAGAATTAGTTGCGATAGTTAGCAGAGTTAGTTAATGTGAAACAACTCTTGTACTTCCCTTTATAAGGGCCTGTTCGGCAGCACAATGGGTTTGGGAATGGGTACAGAATTATTTTTTTTTGAACTGATTTTTACTATTCACGTGGAAAAAAAAAACCATTCTGAGTGAATTTTTTTTTCCACATAAATAGTAATTGCAACTGTGCTGCCGAACAGGCCCTAACGGCTCTGTCGTACTAATAAAAGTAATCAAGAAATAAAGATTCATTTCTCTTTGGTCCTCGTGCCACGCGACACTCCCACTGCCGGTGGGCCCCTGTGAATTTGATCCCGGATCACGAACACCGAATCGCTTTCAAAATACTTTGTTTTTGTACTAAATAAAATGAAAAAGCTATTTGTAAATAGGTTTGTTGAAGAACTTTGTTAAGTCATAAAGCACCGGCTCAATACAATGCAAACATACAGAACTAAAAGAATTAATACGATTGAATTGATGTAAATTTAGTAATTTACTCGTAGTTAATAAAAGAAAATACTGCATATAATATAGTTGATATAAATAACCAACTGAGACTTTAGAATATACATTATATATTTTGAGGAGAGATCTAGTTACCATAATTTTGAGTTACAATAAAATTACCACAATAATTTTCTACATTTTCAAAGTTCAAATCGTCAATCCAAACCGTTCAACATGATCTCCACAATAAAATGTGCTTCCAGATCAAATTTTACATTTTTTTTGAATTTTTTTACTATTTATTAAGATGAATACAAAATTCAATAGTCTGAATTTGACTAGTTTTTGTAAAATACTTAATAAATAGTACAAAAATTCAAAAAAAATTAAATTTGATCTAGAAGCACATTTTATTGTGAAGATCATGTTGAACTGTTTGGATCGATGATTTGGACTTTGAAATGTAGAAAATAGTTGTGGTAACTTTGAACCTGTTATTCTCAGGTAACTTTTCTCAGGTAAATCTGTTGTTATTCTCAGGGAATAACATGAACTTGTTATTCCGATCTCAACCGATCACATTTTTCGATGCACGAATCTCAATGCTGTTATTCTTAAGTAACTTTGTTGTAACTCAAAATTGTGGTAACTAGATCCCTCCTTAGTATATTTTTATTGAAGACTAGATCATACATAAAATACTCGGAAACATATATTTTAATAAGTGTAGAACCAATATTGTACCTTTTTTAATAGATAATAGAAAAGTATTAAAAAGGACAAAAGCTGATAAGATAGGCATAATTCTTTAATGTTTTTTTTATTTAATGTTCATTAAAGTAAAGTGTTTGTGCAATATAAAATATGATTTATGATAAATTAATATAAGTTCTTTTGTCAGATTCTGCCGATTTATTTAATTAATTAATTAATTAATTAATTATTTAATTAATTAATTAATCTATGTATAAATTTATAAATAATAAAAGACAAAAAATAGAAAAGATAACATATATCAGTATATTAAATTATATAAAAGAAATAAAAATAGAGTTATTTGACGTCTACTTCTCAAAATATAAGATAAATTATTTTATATCTTTAATCTGTATTATATAATCCAATTAATAAAAAATAAGAAATGATAACAGGCCTATCAGGCTATCACCCACATGAATTCGGCTACCCAAAACGTAAAGTAACTCAAATTTTGTATTTGAATCCGGATAGTTCGATCTGCTTTGGCACGAATTCTACCTCGGGCTGGATTGGCCCGAATCTAATCGACGGTTCAGATCTAAAATCAAAATTTGGGTTACTTTAGGGGATTTGGACCCAGTAGTTGGGCTGTTATTCCGATGTCAACCGATCACATTTTTCAATGCGCGAATCTCAATGATAAAACTTTTTCATGCATGAATCTCAACCAATATCAACGGTTGGCATGTTAACGGCACACACATCGTTGTATAACTCAGTTTTGAAATATTATAATGCTGCCATTTCTTATTTGCACAAATTTATTAGCATTTAAATTTGCTTGTTAATTATTCATGTGGATGTCTGAAAGCTTTTTTTTTTGTCAGCACGAATCGACTTCAAACGGTGAATCCAAACCGTTCAAATCGATCTATTTCATTAGTTGTGCGTTTACATGTAAAATTTATAATTTTTTGAATTTATGTAGTATCAAATCAAGCGGTCAAATGTGTGAGTTTTTAAGTTAATTTTAATGCATTCATTTTTCAACATTTTTGACCGCTTGATTTGATACTAAAATAACTAGAAAATATAAATTTTTTGCATGTAAACGCATCACTCATAAAGTGAATTGGTTTGAACTGTTTGAATTAATCGTTTGAAGTCTATCCAATTAATTTTGTAGTTGGTGTCATATGACACCGATACCGATGTCATACTAGTCGGACTCCATTTTCTTACATCAAAACTTTTGTTCCTTTGAGATCTAATTGATTTTTGCACAAATAGGTCTGGTGGTCATGATCCCATTGCAATAATGAATGCAGCTACTGAGGCTCTAGAAGCCAAAGAAAAGGGAACGGACTGTTTTTTCTGATCCAAATCATTCAAATTCGTTGAAATTTGTGCATGAAAAAGTTTCTTTATCGAGATACGCGAATGGAAAATTTTGAATGGTTGGGATCGGAAAAGTAGACCTTGCTTTTCTCAGCAGAGTCGGATCCAAAGAAAAGGTTAGTTTTTATAAGAGCTGTTTTACATGCCTATTTTAGTGTCAACAATTATCTGGTACTACCTTTTCCAAGTAAATTATCTCACTTATCCCTTCTCTCTTTCAGCAAAAGCCATCATTTATTGTGTTTACTAGGGTTTATAACCATTACCAGTATGATAGTATACTGGTTTTGGATCTAATTTGACAACTAGATGGGATGAGGGGGAAGCAAGTGAGGTATTAATGACCTCTTCTTTCCTGCTTAATTTCTAATTGTAATTATTGTGTTTTCTTTGATTTTCTCCTTAATTTATAATTTGTTGTATCCAATTTGACTAGAAATGTTTTTTGTGTGTTTACTTTTAGGCCTTATCTGATGGATCTAGAGAGTACAAATGGAACATATATTAATGTAAGTTTTCACAGTCACATCTTCATTCTCTATCATTGTTTTACAGGATCACTCCAGTCCTGACGTGTACCAGTATATATTTTACCAGTACCTATACTACCAGATATCAAACTCCAGTGTTGAATTAATGTCAGTTTATGTAACTTTCCCAGAGAAAAGTTGTATTTAATACTCTGTGCTTCAAAGTTCAAAGAGACCATTTAGTTATTATTTTTGTTTACTGAATTTCCTACTAATATTATTTTTTTCCTAACAAATTAAAAATAAAACCAAGTCGCTATCTGAGAATGTTTTTGTGAACTTTGTATAGAAATTATTATAGTGCCATATTGCAAAATTTTACATTAACTTAATAGTATCAAAATTTTACATTAACTTAATAGTAATTTTGTTGTTGTAAGGATATAAACTTTTTCCATATCACGGAGAAATTAATTATATACATGACGCACCTATTTCATGTATTATAAACTATATGATATGATATATATACAAATATATAGCTGCCGAACACAACACAATATTAGATGGCATGTCATTAAAAAATAATAATAATAATAATAGCTATGACCCGGTCATAGGCATTATTTGTTAACACAGCAGTTTTGGCTTCATGCAGCTTATATACTATAGAATCAAAACAATCCTGAATATGATTCGTGTGCTGCATGAAGTCAAAACTTGTCTGCTAAAATATCCTACCTATTTATACATACAGACGTATACGAATTCAGATCTAGTGAAGTAACTCAAAAATTGAGTTTTGGATCGGGACCGTCCGATTCTAATCCCGAGAGACAGGTTCGAATTCCGAGACGATTTCGAGCGACGGATTCGATTTGGACGGTCCTGATCCAAAACCCAAAAATTGGGTTACTTTAGTTACTGCCTTTTCTTGATCGAGTCAACTTTCGAAACGCTCTAAATCGCGCGTTGGCCGACCGTTCTTCAATCGTCAGCATCTAACCCTTTTCTTTTTTTCTCTCCTTCTCTCGACATTGGCCCCCTTCAAACCCTATCTCCTTCGACAAAAAGCATCGATTTTTAACCGGCTAAACCCAGCTCCTTCGACAAAGCATCGATCTTGAACTTTTCAGCAATGGATGCGGCGTCGATCTTCTTCCCCCGACAGATGATTAACTCGTTCGCGACCTGGATCGGGGCGAGTGTTTCCTCCGCGTTTTTCTCGTCCTTAGATCGGTTCTCGTGCGTCAATGTCGCGGCTAGCGATGGTGAAGAGGACGAGGTCTTGGAGGAATCTATGGATCATCAATTGAGGGTTGTTAACTCATCCAACGCAAATCTTGATGAAAATTTACCTCCTGTATGATCTTTCTCGGCATTTATCCTCTTGATTTTATATCAATTTCAGCTTCAAAGAGTGATTTAGCTGGCAATTTTACTAATGTCGTAGTGATAATTGATTGTGCTTTTTTTTCCCCCTTTTCTTGTTAAGTATGATTATGGAACTGTTTTGAGTTGAGATTGATGTGTAAATTCCATACTGGTTTGATGTCATTATTTGGAGTTGCTTTCTCTGTAATAGTTATGGTTTTTGTTTCCTATTTATCTTGAAAAAAAAAACAGAAGGTTTGTTGTCTAAAACAGGTTGTAGAACTTTAGGTATTTCATATACTGTTAATTTTAAATATAATTCTGATATTATGTTGTTGGTTTAGTGTTTCAACTATTGATTCTTTGATGTTAAACCCCTATAACTAATACCTCTTGAAGGCTCTAGAAATATTTAGAAATTGTATAAAGTATACACTGAAATTATAGCCATTATTTTTCAATAATGTGGGTCACTGTGATATAGTAAAAAGGATGATTTTTAATTTTGATTTCGATCAAATGTCAGAAGATAATATAGTTCTCAGTATGATATTTAGGTAAGATCAGTTGGAAAAGTATATGTTAGCTCTCTCTGGATGTTGTTGCTATTTTCTGGTTTAAACTTTAGTATAAGGTATCTCTCTCCTTTTTATATCAGATATACAATGTCACCACCTGGTAGTGTGTTATGGACGTGTTATGCTGTGCCTGACACTCGGGTGCTTGTCAATCGTGCCATGCAATAACGTTCTACCAGTTATGAGTGTTGTGTTATGCTGTTGCAAAAACTGTGGAAACCAGACACAGCAGTACTTGTAAGAATACGGAATGTGCCTGAAATTTTTTTTTTTATACAAAAGATAATCGTTAGATAGTAATAAAACTGAAAAAAAATGTAGACAAATGCCATAAAAAATTGGGAAAAAAGTAAAATAAGTTTAAGGCAAAAGATTTTGAACTTGAATTTTCTTTTTAAATTCTCAAATTTTTCCTCCTTATCATGCCTATTCAAAAAAAATGTGTGCTTGTGTCGTGCCGTGTCCCACAACCCCATGAATTAAACAAAAAACTATACGTAGACACGTTAGCAGATGCGTGCAAGGATTCATGTCATGCCGTGTTTCCATGTCATGTGTTTTGTTTAATTCATTACAGGCTGGTCAGTGAGGGAACATTATCAGTACTAACTTCTGATAGCTGTTTTGCACTGAGCATGACACTGATTCGACCAGTAGGTAGCTGGGTACTGAACCCCTGTACCATTGTCTCAGATCTGATCGGGTCGGTAAAGCCAGATCATTGGAACAGACAAGTTTTGTTTTTGACATTTTGGCATGGGGAGTAATTGGGTGAGAGACAAGCACCCTGATAAAATCGAACATCGTGCATGCCAGAATCATGACTGCTGGTCCTTCAACTGTAATTGTCTCCAAGGTTTTGTCTGAAAAGGAATAGTTTTCCAGACTGTACAGTGACAATTTTATACTCTATTACAAAAGTTCACTGTTAATCTTACTGGTATATTCTGTAATCCAGATAAACTATTCACAGAAATGGTTCTGACACTGCCAACTCAATCATGAGGTGCTGCATTATTCATCAAAATAAAATGAATTGACTGATTCTCTACATTATTAACATGTTCTCCAGTATCTCTCCATCCAAAAAGAGGTCAGGTCCTCTACAACGCCACACTGTACTCCACACAATCTTAGCAGTTCGATCGCATTAAGATCAGCATCGTGCAATGTCTGAATCACGATGAAACGAGGAAAGCAATGAGTACATCGCTATAGAGCATAGTAATATGACTTGTGGTTTATTTGCAAATAAAATATTTTTTTTGAGTTCGGCTGATAGAATTATCCGCGAATAAAGTGCGAATTACGAATTATTCGTGAATAAATCTGAAATTTTTTTAATTTTTTTTTGGGATTTTTTTTTTGCTTCCTTGTGGTACCAAATCATTGCCGAATTATACCGAATTATTTCCGAATCACGAATTTTTTATCACGTCGAACTGACCCGAGTATATAATTCATTTGTCGCTATGCTGTAGATAATCACTGATTCGAATTTTTTTAGCAAATAAAAAACTATATTTTAATAAAAGTGGTTGATTGTTTTTCTTCTTTCAAAATTAGCAAGACTAGAAAATTATTATCGGTCACTCCTTGGGTGAACTGAAAATAATTTTCGGTACATCCCTGTCATAGCTTACACGGTACATGGGTTAAACTACCGTCAAAAATTCACCTAAATTGTTTTATACTAACAAGCAATACTAATTTGTTTATACGTCTGCATTTTTGCTTATTCCTCACTAAATCAAATAATATTTACTCAATACTAATTGGATTTGATTGAATATGCAATCTAGTCTCCACAGCTGAATGTATTTTCATTTTTGCTAAATAGAAATCCTTCAAATTCGAGGGAGCAAAAGGACCAAAATCGGTGAGATTTTGAAACCAAATTCACAGCATTTGGTGAATGTTCCTACTTATTTGATCTCTGTCTACATATATATTTTAATTTGATCCACGTGATTATAACATTTGTGAACCTAAAACAATAGAGGGAAATGAACTTTTCTATTCCACATTCATTTGTGCCTACATTCAAACCCTACATAACCTCTTATAAGAGAAAAATGATCAAATATATATGACAAGAATGTTATTCTACAACCATCCTACAACTACTAGCTGACTATGTCTTCGAAGAACATAACAAGAAAGCTAAGCATCCTCAAGAAATTTGGTTAGACCCATAATGTTTACATCAACAATTAATATTCATATTCAAAATCTATGGCCAACTGCAAAACCCTATTTTTGACAATTAATATTCATATTCAAAATCTATGACCCTTAAAGTTCATCATCCTCCTCAACCATGCTGTCTATCACATCATCTATAATTTGCTTCACCTCTGCCTTTCTATCCGTCAAATCTACTTTAAACTGTGCTCCTACAAAAGAGAGATTTACAAGAAACGGAAAATTTCACACTATTCTTGTGACCAATTCCTCACCAAAGTAACAATTATTCTTAAACCAGAAATTGTATCTAATAAAATAATTTCTTTTGTTGAGATTAATAGAACAACAAGATTGTGTCAACAAGTAAAATATGTGTATTTAAAACAAGTTGCCAAGATAAAGAACATATGGAAACAAGCATATTATCCATCATAAATGCCAGTTCCAGTGCCATTTGCAAATAAATTTTCACTTTTCAACGGTCTAAGGTTCAACAACCCATAAGCCATATGGAATTATCTATTCAAATTGCACAAAAATTGATACATAGGTGTCTATAATTTGCTATTATTTTGTTTGAAGCTTTTGTGGATTTGAGATAAATTGACTAGTTCATCGGTTAATTTGTATAGTCAGGTGGTCACTTCATCAGCATCACATTTGAAAATTAACATTACCATGTCTATGATATAAATGCATTCACATAAGCAATACAAATGGACTGGTGCTCACATCATCATTCATCCAAACATGTTCTGATAACTAAAATGCTGAGGACTATGAAATTAAGGACTATAATGGAGAAATTTGTGACAAGGACCGGTCATGAAAATTACTCAATATGCCGGGATTATAAATTGTATCCATTTGTACTCACAAGGATATCAAACAAAATATGTACCTAATTGCCGACGAATATCAGCCCCAGTAACCTGTAAAGGATTAGAAGGAAAGGTATAGATTAATCAGATTAGTGTCAAGATAGTTCCCATCTTAAGAACCATTAATCAGATATTAAAAAGAAGAACAATAATAGTTTTGATATCAATACCGTATTTAAGTCGGCTTCCTTAAGTAATTTGCTGATAGCAGCATACAACTCCTCTTTAGTAGGGCCCTTAACTTCTTCACTCACCTTCTCTTTTCCTACACAAATAGATCAGATTAATAAAAAAAAAATGGGCAAGCCTGACCTCAAAGAACACTCAATGCAATATATCAGATAAAGGAAACAACAATTTTAATGCCTCGTATGCAGTATCAGTATAACAGTCAGGTTCACATTTAATCTCTCATTGCTCCTTAGTGATTTATATCTTAAGAAATGAAGAGGCAACTTTAGTAGTAAAAAAAAAATACCACACCTGAATCGTTCGGTATGACAAAGACAAACACCAAACAAAAAATAACCAACCACGAAGAAACAGAAAGAACAAAGGAACCAAGGTAGAGCATTTGTGTCGTATCTATATAAAAATAGAAACAAAATTACCTTGTTTTTTAGCAGCTGGTTTCTCCTTGTCAGCATTAGAAGTAGATGCTTTTGCCTCTTTCTTCTCTTCCTTTTTGGGTTTAGCAGCTGCCTCCTCTTTTGTAGCATTTACCTTCTTGCCCTCATCCTTCCCCTTGATCTCTTCTTTATCTTCTTCCTCCTCTTCCACTTCTTGGCCTTCCTTACTCTCTTTGTCCTCCTCTTCTTGGTCCTCTGCTGGCTCTTTTTCAGAATCTGCGGGCACCACTTCTCCCTTAGAGTCACCTTCCTCCTTGTCAGATTCACTCTTCTTTCTTCTCTGCAAAAATAAGAGTATATCAATTCAATAGCATGGAGAGATCGCCTCGCCACTACAAAGTTACATACTTGCTCAAAACCATTGTCTGAGAAAGTAAATGTAAAAATGGTGGTAAGAGGAGGCAGCTGACTCGGCATTCTTTCGCCCTCTTTTCTTCTTTGCCTAAAAAAAAACTAAAACCTTCTATTTGCAGCAAACAAAAAAAACATTTGACCAGAACAAAACTAAAAGAGCTATCATGTTTCTCCTTATTGTTATAATGCTGGAACAACAACAAGGAACACATTCCTTAAATAATAAAAATGGTGATAAGAGGAAGTTAAAAGAAATTACAACCTTGGCTCCACCACTCGAGATGGCATCAGCCAGCATCTTGATCATCGCCTTAAACCGGGTGTCTAATCTTTCTTCCAACCGATTGAATCGCTCATTGATCTTCTCATTGATCGCCACAATGTCCAGCTGATAGCCTTCCTTAGGAGGATCATTTCTTCTTGATTTCGGCATTTCTTGCGATTCTTGATTGTTCGAAGCAGCTTTCAAAGACAGAAGCTAATTTGGTGGAAATTAAGATAAAGAAAGAATCAAACTTGGAATAGAACAAAAGCGAAATTGATACTGTTATTGATATTTTTCATAAAACTGGTTCAACAGTTACAACCCCTTTATATAGGCGATACAAATCCAACAGAAATCAAATAAAATGACTAACTAATTCTTTCTAATTATTCTCCAGTTCACCTCCGTTTCTGACAACGTGGGACCTTCTCTTCAGTGGCTGAACCCTTCAACGGCTAATTATTTCCTTTAAACATGTAGGACCCAGTCGCAGTGACAGTAGCTTCACCCACGGTCGCCCCCAAATTTCCTTACTCTCGCTGCAGAGGGAGATAGGCAAGGATTAGAAACTCTCTCACAGAGCGGTGGTTTTCAAGTATAGCATGTAGGACCCATCTGTCTGTGACATCTAATAGGAGTTGAGTTGAGGGAGGGAAATAGTTTTCGCCTCTCCGGTGCTAAGCGTTTATGATCACATTTATCCCCTCTTGCATCATTCTTAGGCCCGTTATTCGGCCCGTTATTTTCTCTTTCAGCCCAGTTATTTTATTTTACTAGCCCAAACTTCTTTTCTCTTTTTTCTTCGGCCCGTTCCAACCGAGTGCCTCTTTTATTCCTTCCTTCATTGCCTTTTCTCGTTGGAGTGATCCGCATACTCGAGGTAACAGAATATTTCAGTTTAGACCGTCCGATCAGAATATTCCAAGATCCAGCAGCCCTTTTTCCCCTCTTTTTTTGTTTCTTATTTTTATTTAGCCCAAAACCCCGTAGTAGGTGAAATTTTTTTTATAAACCGTAATTAACTTTTTTTTTGTACGAAACCAACATGATTATTTTTTTTTTTTACAAAAAGTATAAGAACCGAAATGTTATTTCAGTCCGTTATTTTTTAAAAATTGATCTAAGAAAAAAAAAAAAATTTGGAAGTTTTTTTTGGATTACAAACGAGATTCTCTGTGGCGAAGCTGTGGGAAACTTTGAATCTGAAAAAATAATTTTTTGCTTCAAAATTCGAATTCGAATTTTTTTTTCCCGAATTCTATCTATGCCATTAAAAATTCAAGGTACTCTTTCTATAAAAACTTGTCACTTTAGAGGTAACGCGGGTGACTCTAACATTAGATCCCACACTAAAAAATTAACTGCATGAACAGTTAGTGCGCATATGATCTTAGAGCGTCGATATCCTAGCAACTCAAATGAGTTTCTAAATAACTGTTAACTTCTTTTTAGAAATTAAGGTCTCTAAAATTTCTAACTCTCACATTCCTGAAATTAATTTTATAGTTTCTATTAAGTCACGTCAGCACAAATTAAAAAGCAGAAATAAATTGAGTCAATTATTTGATTAGCATGGAGTTTATAAACAATTTTTTAATAAGAAAATTTACTGCATAGTTTCTAAATAATAAATTATCCCACATCTCTGAAACTGAATTAGAAACTGCCACATCAAATTAGAAATTCTAATAGTACTAGAGATGTAGATGCTCTTGGTTCCAAATGGGTCCTTTCCTTTGATATTTGTGATTTAGCGCAGACAATCTTTGTCCATTTACCATATAATTCACAGACATAAGATTTCTAGTACTTTTCTACCTACAGGAATTCATGTGCAAGATGGTCACTTGGTACTTTGTACAAGAATTATTAGATATTATTTATATTATTTTCTCTATATAAACATAAAAATTATTATCTTTTGAATTTATTTTTAAATAAATTAATAAGTTGAAAAATAAACATCCAAAAATTATCTACTAACATAAATAATGTGTAATGGTTTATATTGACATTTGAGTTGTCAATTTTAAATTATTGAAGTTTAAGAAGTAGAAGTATAACATAAACACAAAAAATAGAGATATTTAAACTCTCTAGAAAATAAGCTTTATGTTTACTTATCTTGTTTGGAATAAAAATAATTTAGGGAGGAAGTTCTTAGCGGTCAGTAGAAATAAAAATAATTCTCCAAACTAATGGGATTGACTAATTCTTTGTAATAATTTTTCGTTTGTTAGGTCAGCTAAAAGTTTTTTCATTTATTTTTTCTTTGGGTTAAACTGTGAAAATAGGGACCACATTGGTTAGTGTTAAACTGTATTGCTTGCTTAATTGAACTTTATAGAAATAGATTATAAAATCATGTTAGCTAAGGATTTTATCATTTATTATTCCTTTGGATTAAACTCTGAAAATGGAGACACTACTTATTGTCAAACTGTGAAATATTATTAGTATTTTTTTTGGCATGCATCATTTTTTTTATTAAATTGAGCAAGCTGCTATTCTTCGCCATAATTCTGGAGAAATCTTCTTTCTTCGAACCTCCCCTTCAATTCTTTCACAAAAAAGTTACACTGTGATCTCGGAACAATTCAACATTAAAATAGAGTTCAATTCAATAGAAAATAGATGAAAATAGATGATATAGAATTGAATTTTATTGATCGGAAGCTTCAAGCATAGAGAGAGAATTCAGTGTTTAAAGTAGCAAAAAAGTCAAAAGTTTTCACTTAATTTACAAAATCTGCCATTGAAATCTAACAACTAGAGTTTCAAATTTAGTATGAAAAATAATTACGAAGAAAAAGCTGCGCATATAGAGAATCAGAGCAAATGCGAAGAGAAAGAAAAAAAAATATAATCGGAAGATTTACCCTCCGCTAAGTGCTCAGAAGCACCATATCTTAGTTCTACACGGAAGTACGAAGAAAGAGAAGAAGACGGAGGGCTATTGCGTCTTAACACTTCGCTGAATTCGATTCTCGCCAAATACCTCCACTTTTCATGCGATTTTGCTGAGCGACTTTTTCCTTCTCAAATCCTGCCGAATCGATTCTCGCTGCCTTTAATCTTTGCTTCCGATCACGAACGCGACGCGAATTCCTTTTCCATTTCGCGTTTGAGAAATCGCGTGGCCATTCCGATCACAGCCTTAGATAATTGATCTATCCTAATTCCTAAGCGTTCTACAATTATAATTGAAGACACTCTAAACTGATATTTTAAATGTTAGGTGAATCTTCTCATCAGGAATATAATTCTGCTGGCTTCAATTGTATGCTATTATCTATTGGTTGATTGATTGAACTCAAAGTGATTGCCCCTCTTTTGTAACCCTCTCATATCTGAGACGGTTCTAAAGTGATTATTTCATCGCCACTAAAAAATCTGAACAAATATTGCTTGCTCTCCTACTGCCAGGCAAATTGATAACATAAATTAAAAGATTCCTAAGCTCACTTTACATCTTAGAGAGTCACAGACAAATTAAAGAAGCTTAAGATGTCACCGTATTCACAACTTTTGTTGTTCGTGGTAACTAAACTAATCAAATTTTCTGCTTTTATACTGTATTGTGACATGCATGCATTCTTACCAGTAATTTTTGCATTATTACAGAGAAACAATGCTTCCAGTGGAAATCGCCATTGTAGTTGGTTTCCACCCTCTTGGTATTGGTATGGTTAGGGGTGTTCATTGGGTCCGGTTTAATTGGTTTTAAACCGAACCGAATTAGATTGGAATAAACGGTTCGAGTTTTTTGGTTTAATGGATCGGTTTGGTTTAATTTCTAGAACCGATTTAATACATTGGTTCGGTTCGGTTTGAAAAGTTTGAAAACCGTTTATTTGTGAATACCAGACCCGGCCCCAGCCTCCAGGCCCAATGCGAAGAAAAGAATTGAACCCCTCCCGTCCCGTCCTTGGTCCTTCTCGCCCTCCATCTCGATAAATTCGCATCCTCTGCGGAGTCCTGCGGAGTTTTCAATATGATCCGTTCGTTTTAATCGGACGGACCAGATCAGATCTTGCCGAATTGAAAAACAAAAAACAAAATTCTCCTGATCTGATCTGATCTGATCTGGTCCGTCCGATCAAAACGAACGGACCAGATTGAAAACACTGCAAGACTCCGCACCGTAAACTCCGCAGAGGATACTGGTCCCCATCTATCCCTCCTGTCCTGTCGCACCTCGCACAGCTTCACCACGCAAGCCTTCACCAACCCCTGTCAAATCGCCGAACCTCTCAACCGTAGCGCTAGGTACTGTTTCCTCTTCTCTCTCTGATCTCTTTAAATCTCTTGCACAACAAGCTATTTGAAAGTTGAAACAATTTTCAGAGTTTCCTCTTTCCTTCTCTCGCTGATAGTTTTTCTGATTTCCTTGAACAATAATTGGTTTCCTTCTCTTCGTAACTTTGTTACCCTTTTGCCTTGCTCTCCCAGTTGCGCAACAATTCAAATTAGTTTTCTGATTTCTATTTGTTGTTGGGTTAAATTTGCAATATTCTAGGTTTCAACTTAATTATGAATTTTTTTAACAGGTTTCAACTTAAATTTGCTATATTCTGAAAATGTAGGTTTTAACTTAAATTTGCAATATTAGCGACTTGTTGATGTGTTGTTAGGATTCTGATATAATTAGTAACTTAAATTTAGTTTCCACCTTAAATTTGCAAGGAGCATGGTTCTGTTGTCAGAATATTGGAACCCCAAGTGTCTTGCTTTGCTAGTGTATGCATGTACCTTTCAATTCTGCAATAGATTAAGATAGATTAAGATACATGCAATTTTCAGTTTTTGCAGGGTTACACGTGAAATTCTGCAATAGATTAAGATAACCAAGATTCATTGGCCATACTGTGCTGCAGCTAGTTGGTAATGTACTGAGCTTTCAAGTGTGGTAAACTTTGTGAAAACACTTTGTTATTGGAATTCTGTATAGTGAGATGAATTATGTGCTTCTGTTTGGTCTTTAAATATGCGTGATATATATTATTTTTGAAGTGTTTGTATGCTTTGCTATAATGAAAAAAAGAAGATAGCTTTTGGTATTGTAAGCTATTAGGTGATGCCTTTTTTTAAGTAAAATTTATAATTGCTTAATCTTGCAATTCCCTTTTATTTATATGAAATGGGACTGGATTTAGTACTTGATACTCCAGTTTGTTATTTGATTGGCTTGGTTCAGGTAAAATGTTCATAGTCATACACTGAATTGCTTCACATTTGCTTTAAATAAATAAAAAATTAATATACTTCGGTTGAACCGAACAAACCGAAATAAAACTTTGGTTCGGTTCAGTTCGGTTGATAGGCTAAAACGGTTCGGTTCGGTTCTATTTTTGAAACCGGAATAAAACTTTGGTTTGCCTATTTTATTTCGGTTTCAACCGAACCGAACCGATGAACACCCCTAGGTATGGTTTCTAAAACCTATTATTGCAGTTCATCTTCTAAAATCAGCTAATGAGAGTCGGGTCTGTTGGTTTTTAGAATGGAATTGAAACAATAGATATAAGGACTAAATAATTGCATTTGGTTTACAAATTGCAATTCTCCAAACTAATGCGATTGACTGATTCTTTGTTATAACTTTCGTTTGTTAGGTCAGCTACAGATTTTTTCATTTATTTTTTCTTTGGGTTTAACTGCGAAAATATTTTTTGAGAGAAAAGGGAGGCTACCAGTCTGGTCGATCAAGCAAGCACCAGTTGTGATAGTTAAACAAATTAAGAAAGTACCACTGTAGCAGTCTCTATCAATTACTGGTACAATCACTGTACCAGTACCAATTTCTGACAGCCACTGGTACAACCACTGTACCAGTATTAGTACCTTGAAATCTAGCATTTTAAAGTCCTTTTCATGGTGCTTGAAATTTATTTAATTTTAGTAGATAGTCAATATAGATAGCAATTAGTTCCCAGTAATTATAGATGCCTTTTTTCTCAGTATAGGTGCAATTAGTTTATTTTTATGATACTTACCGATCATTCCCTCATCTTCAAAATTTCCCTTTATGGATGGATTGTGCAACTAGGTCATGCATTTTTTTCAGTTTCAACTTGAGTTGGGTTGTATGAATATATTTTAAGTAAGCAATTAGGTCATGTATATTTTAATTGTTTAATTTTTTTTTGGCTAATGTCTTTTTTAATTGTTTTATGTCTAATTTTGTTAAGGAGACACTGACAGCACCACTAAATCAGTGTGTAGAAGCAAAAATCATTTCAATTGAATTGTTCTTTAAATGGGATTTTTTTTTTCAAATTGGCAATTGTCTATTTCAACATATTTTTTTTAGATTTAGTTCATTTTCTCTTTTCTTTGATTAATTATTAGTCTTATATACATGGATTAAGAATGCACGACAAAAGACAGAACTATTTATCTTCAGCAATTATATTATGTGATATTCATATGAGGGGCAATATAGTCTTTCAGTTCTCTAATATTGTAATAGACTTTTTATTCACTTTATCCTATATGCTTAATCTTTTGTACTTGCCAAACATGGCTTTTTAGAGAGGATTAAATTTTAAATTCTTCCTTGTCCTTAGAGGACTGTCGAATAGCCCCAATGTGACTTAGTATAATGTTTACAGTTCAGATTGGGTCATTCTTTGTCAAGAAAATTAGTTTTCACTTATTATTTTCACTATGAGGATGTTTCTTTATCATGTTTATATTAGTTGTCTGTTTTTTAGTTCAGACCATTTGATTTAAAATGAAGGAACGTGATTGATCTGATTTAGAATTTAGGAGTATTTTTCATATGCATTTGATAATTTTAAATGTACAATATGGTTTAAAATAATAGACTTGTTGGAATTAAGATTCTTAAACGATACTTGAACTGAAAATTTCTAGTGATTTTAGATTTGAATTTTTCAATATTCAGGTGCGTATTTAGATGGTGGTATCGATAGTAATACTTGATTTCCAGTGAACAGAAAAGTTTTTTTACCTTTGCTGCTTCTTAATTAATAATATTTTGTTCATCAGGTCTTGTGCTGTATCAGTAGTAGTGAACCTGTATGGAATTATTTAAAAGGGCTGACAACCTTTAACCAAGGCTTGGGCTTTTATGCAGCTCATATGATGTGCATTTTCCTATATTGTGTTGTATACATCTTAGATCTATTACTGACGGTTTGTAGTAACTTGTAAATGTTTCAGGTGCTACCTTCTCCTAGTGACCAAGTGACTCAGTATCTAGTCTAAAGCTTCAGCCCAAAGGCAAATCATTTGGTTGTGACTTCTTGGGATAATCAGGTAAATAAACGTAAAATAATGTAATTCTTAATTTTTGCTGTAGGTAAGCTTCAGTGCTTTGCAATGCACCGATCCTCTTGTGTTTTGGCTCGATCTTGAATTTGTGATTCTAACATTGGATCAGGTTGCTCAATTTAATCTACATATCGAAATGTTGTAGGAAACCAAGTTACTGGTGGACCTGTGGCCCCTCTTGAAAGTATGTTTATGGTTTAGCCCGTTTTTTTTCTTCTTTCTTTTCTAGCTTTGGCCCTTCATTCAGTTCCAGTTAGGTTAGTTGATCGATGCCATGTTCATTTGTCTAGCCACTAAAACCTCACAATTAATTACAAACCCTGAAGTTTGATATAGTCTTTTTTTTTTTTTTAAGTTCAGTTTGCCTAATAGTTAGGTCATTAAATTTTGTATTGGTCAACATACAAAAGTTTGAACTTGATGGGGGAAAGTGCAGTGTGGTACTGTACGTGCTATGGATCTGATATATCCCTCCACAGATCACCGCACACCAAGTGCTGCCGAAAGCTACCATAGCAACACAAGGACTAGTTATCAATTTTCAATTATATCTTTGATTGATTTTTTAAATTTGCACCGACATGAACCGTGTCTGTACCAGTATGGCGAACCAAGGTGCGAAGAAGCGGAAGGAGGAGAATAGGAAGCACATGTCCACTCTACTCCGCGTAATCCTAGCTTCCAATGTGCGGTTTTCCTCTTTTTTTTTGCTTTATTATTTGCTCAATTCCGTAGATCCAGTAAAGATTTGATCTTGGCATGATTCCAGTGGTAAACTTGAAAAGAGAATTTGTTGGTGGGAGTGATTTTCTCGGATTGAATGAGATATGTTGGTGGATTGAAACATAGTAAAATAGAATTATTGATTCAAAAGGTAGTTGTGATGTTGCCAGATAATTTATGTTGGTGTAACATCTGGTTTTTCTTCAGTTGCGCAATTCAGAATTGGAACCAAAGATTAGTAGGTATCCAAAGAAACTTAGAAGCAACAAAGATTAGATGCTGCATTAGGGTTTTTCTTGCCCCTTTCTTGGCACAGGAAGGCAAAACTGTTGAAATAACATTAAACAAACAAACAAATCTTGTTTGGACTTTGGAATGGTTCATGCAGGGGGCGGAACCAGAAAATTGAGATGGGGGGCTGGATAAATAAATGTTATGTAATAGTATATTATTTTGTAAAAATTAAAATTTAAAGGACAAATTGAAAAATTCCAAAAGAAAATTAGGGTGGAGAAAAAGAGCTCGAGCAAACTATAGAATAGTGTGTTTACATTATAACTTCTTTTCGAGTTACCTCCATGATCAATAAGAAACTCAACCATAATTGATGTAACGGTGATCTCCTTAAATTTGTTTGACTTTGTTACAATAGTGTGTTTCTTCTGTATACAGGTTATTTACATAGTAGTGAGGATGATAATAATGTATTCTAGTTTCACATGGAAGCATTGGATCGGTCTCCTTGTCACGTCTGCTGCATATTTCTTTCCTTACAAGCAACTCGAAAGTATGTCAAAGCCGGTATTCTCTGACAACGGTGAATTACTAGATGGTGGCTATGACATGAGTACTGGCGGTATATGTGGGTACGCCCCCATATTGTTTGTGGATTATGAGACATTTATGTTGTCTTTATTAGTTTTCATCTAGATGAAATGCAACTTAAGTTTTGCAACCTTTCTTGCAGTTATTTGCATGATGTTATTTATATAACAGCATTTGTGCAAATTGCATCCATCATTTCTGGCAAGTTTTGGTGGACCTATTTGGTGGTAAGTCTTATTTTATATTGTTTATTAGTTTTAATTATCAGTTGTTATGTAGTTTGATTATTTAAATTTATGTCCTTGTATTGATTTCCAGATACCAGCTTTTGGTGGATACAAAGCTTATGGTCTCTTAAAGGGAACATTTTTTGGTGGTTCTGAGGTACATTACATATTTGCATCCCAGATGTATTCCATAGTTTTTTCATACCATTTGTGGATATAATAACAAAAAATGTTACTGGTGTATTTCAGGATGGTCCGGAGGATGAGAAGGCACGCAAAAAGAGGGAGAAAATGGAAAAGAAAGCTTCTAGGGGCAAATTTGTCAAAGCAAAAGCGCGATGATTAATTAGGTCTGATTTGGTGAATGTAGTTGGGATTATTATTTCAATATCAAGCTCGTTGTGTATTATCTTAAGTTGAATTTTGGTAGGTGTAATTATTGAAGCATTTTATAGATGTGAGGTTGATATTTTTTATGTTTGTTTTTAATGGAACATGGCATGGATTGATTAGCAATTTGGTACGATTTAATCTGCTAACTAAGCAATATCAGGTCTTACTGTTCTTTTCCAAAAAATTGAGTAGGTCATCAAATGGTTCAATAAGAGAACCGGCTTCTAATAAATTTTTCCAGTACACATGATTCTTAAAATATTATTTGTTTATAGTTTTAGTCCTTATTAAAAGTGTCATTTTCATCCTTAAGTTGTTAGTTCGTACCAAGTTCATGGTAAGTTTAACATGCATTAAGAAAATAATATTTTCATCTCCCAACATCCATTTTAAACATTCAAGGTAGTACGGATCTTGTCTTCAAACAAAACAAAAAATAGTAGAGAAGCTAATATATTCATGGCATCAACATCAATTAAATATACTAGCAACAATGACCATGCTGTCATAAACTAATTCAAATAATATTTACATATTTCATATCATAAATATCATTATAATATGGATGCGAATATACATTTTCATCTAGTTTTGAATAACCATTATAAATTAAGGAGAAAAAACAATTTTCTTCGTGTGAGAGGTTGCAGGTTTGAAATTCATATGAGAAAATTTCATGTGAATATTAAATAGTTGAGCGTATTGACATTTAACCTTTACTAAAAATAAACTATTATAAATTTAGAATATTAAATAGTTAAGCGTCTTGACATTCAAAGTAAAGCTCACACTCTTGTCTCCATTCAGTTGGTTCAGTACCATCAAAACTGGAGAAATCATAACGTGGTAGATTATACCTAAGTTGTTGATTATCCACTTTTTCTTCTCAGATTTTCTTGATCTAAGTTGGTACCAGCAATCGGTATACTCCCAGCAGCACCTGTCTCAACTCCTTCTCTGACAGTGGAGCCAGAACAATCGGTATACTCCCAGCAATCCGTACCTTGTTTCTTCCTTTTCTTTATTTGAATTTTATATTAAGGTCAAATCATTTCAGGCTTTTCCTTGTTTGATCTGTTTTATGAAATGACGGGCTGGGCTTCACACTATTGATTAGGCCCATTTTAGGTTATCAAATTATTGGGAAGCGGATTTCAGGGACAAAGCCATTTAATTTTGTACATAAGTTATTAAAATAATTTAAGCAACTGCTTTCTTTCCTGGAGATTTGATTATTGTTTGTCACATCACTAAAGTGTCTTGCTATATTTCCCCAAAAAAATAAAAATAAGTGTCTTGCTACTAATTTACATAACATTCCAACCGACCCGTTTTTTGTGATTATGCACGAATCTTAATTTAAACCAACAGTTGGGATCGGAATAATGAGTTGATAGCTAGCGCCTGGCTGCACACAGATGACTACATCCATTTCTACGTGCAGAGAATCCGTACCGAAAAGCCACTCTCATTGTGTCGCACTTCACGGTTCCTCTTGAAGCATTATAAATTTTGATTTAAGATCTGGACCGTCCGATAAGAATTCAGACAAATCAGATCCGAGATGAAATGCACGAAGCCGTTCTGCACGAATCTCAAATCACAAATAATACTGGCCCGCCTTATTCTCTCATTTCTTTCTCTTTTTTTTGAGAAATATTGACATATTGACAGAAGCTGTCAGATGCTCTCATTTCTTTCTCAGAGGCGAACTCTGAACTATCTCATTTCATACTCTCTCTCCCACTATTCTCTCTCTCACTCTCCCTCTATTCTCACTAACCCTAACCTACGCTTGGATCCCTGATCAAGAATGGACGCTTTCTTGAAATTTGGACGATTTCTTGAAATGTGTTTTTTATTTGAATTTCATGATTTTGGTTGAACAACATATTTGATTTTGTTTGAACATAATATTTTGGTTGAAATTTGGACGATTTCATGATTTCTTGAAATTTGTTTTTTATTTGTAGGAGGACGATCTGCTTCGGGAGCAGATTTCAGTTCATGGAACAAACAAGTTCGTTTGATCTCTTCTTTCATTGTTTCCTTTTTTACTATCCATCAATTTTAAAAGTTTAGTTGTGACTTAATCACATATTTTTTATTTTAAATTTCAGCTGGACCAAGATATCGGCAAATTTTAATGACAAGACGAGTAGGCAATGCCGTAGAAGGTATGTTGAATTGTTTTGTCAGTTTTTGGTTTTATGTTGATACTAGCACTGTTTGTACTTTGTAGGTACTAGTAAGGACCGCCCTTTTTAAGTTGAAATTTGAGGCTTGAAGAAGATATTCATATGAAATAATAACAAATTTTATTTGGAGTAACTAGGGTGGTTTGCCTCCTTGAGTTCTGAGGGCAAGAAAGCCGAAGAGGACATGCTTTTATGCGAGGTATAAATTTGATTTAGTAATGCATACATGCAACATTATCTGCATATCACAGTTTTAGTTTCGGAAGTGAATGTATGGGAGAATCTGACTTACTATTAGAATTGGATATTCACTTGTGTTGGTGTGTCATATCTCCATTCCATTATTAAGCACGTTGGGCGTCCGATCCGTCAACGGCTACGATTGAAAGATGAAATTTCAGATTTAATCCCAGCCATCCAATCACATAATCTGTCTTCTTTTGATTAAATGCATTTGTTTTATGTGTGGAAGTCTAAATTTAGTTAAAAACATACTCGCTACAAGTACTGCCACAAGATATGTTACAATTGAAATTGAGTAGACTCTAAAATTTAGCGATATATTTCTCTGTTTCCTTATTTATTTGTTTCCTTATTTCTCTCTCTCTCTCTTCAATTGAGCAGACTCCACCTTCCATTTTTTTTGTTTCCTTAAATGGAGATATCTCCTGTTTTTGGTTCTCTTTTGATTAGATATCATAATTTCACGATTAAGGAATATAATTGATCGGGTATCATGATTAAGAAATTTTTATTTATATTGATCCGATATCAAAAATATTACCTGTCTCATTTCACGATTAAGGAACTTTCATTGATATATCTGATATTATATCAAGGAATTTTTTGATATCAAAATTCCTAAATAATTTCACAAATACGAAAATATTTGATCGGACCATTATTATATTGATTCGATATTGATATCATAATTTTCTCCGAAGTATTGATATCAAAGAAATTAAAACATTGATATCACTCTAGTGTTATTGCCTCACTCAGGAAATTATCAATATCTACTTGTGGTTAATAAAAAAACCCTTGGTGTTCTCTTGGTGAAGTTAGGGTTACCGAGAAACTCATTGGATCAGTAATTAAATTCAACTTATTTTTTTTTATTTCAATTCATCTCATTGAAAACCCTTTAGATGGTATGCTGATCTCACGTTTTTTTTTTTTTATGGATTATGTTCACCGTTCAAGTAAGAATTTCAATATAGAGAATATATATATATTTTTTTAATAGTATAAAACCCTTAAATTCAGTCTCTTCATCTTGTTGTTTCCAAAATAAATTTAAATTCTCATATTATATTTCCTACTACATGTTTTTATCGCTTGTCAGTTGCTCTATGATAACAGAAGGTGTCTTGATTGTTATTTTTTAAAGCTCATGTGAATGAAGATGTCGCTGATAGCAAACTACAAGCCAATATTGTTGTGCTATATGTCACAGTTACTATAAGAGAAGATGGACTCAGTGAAGAAAAAGAATTTACCACAAAAATAAGCTGGAGATGGAAAAAAAAAGGAGACATGTGAATAGTTCTTTTGCTTTATGAAAGTTCAACTTAGGAATCTAATTTTTTTATTATTTAGTGTCAGAAAAAAATAGCATTTGGGCCAGTTTTTATAAATGTAATTGTCACATATTATGAATCAGAGAGCTTTGTTTTTCATATTTTGTTTGTTCGTTTTCATAAATGTTAGACTACATCGAAGAGGATCACACTGACAATGATAGTTCAATAACTTTTTTCCATGTTATATTTGATCTATTTGTTGTAAATCGAACGATTTTTTCTTTGTTTTCTTGGTGTAAATAGTAAGAAAAATCACCTTCATATGACATTAATAATTGAATAAATAAGAACTTTTTTTTTACCATCTGTATTGAATGAAGAAATAAAACAATTATTAGTTCCTATTCAACTTCAAATTTAGTATATATTTTTCATTTGTGTTGTAAAAAATTATGAAAAAATTCAAAAAAAAATTGTGTATGCATTGACATGCACAAAAGGTTGTTGAATTAAAACAGTCATTTGTTATTATTTATTTTACTGTTATTTATTATTTGTCTCTTTGTTCAATCTTAATGTTCAATCTTATAATATCCCGTTGCAACGCACGGGTATGATACTAGTACTATATTACACGTGCTGCTTATGAAATAAAATTGAGCTCATTTTTTTTTTTTTTATGTTAATTAACATGTCTAGAAGATTCTGGGAAATAGATGGACTGATATTGCAAAGGTTCTCACCGGCAGGTACTAATATGCTACCATGTCTATAGAAATCCATTATAAATGCATACAAGTGATTGAATGTTGCATGGTGCTTGAAATTTAGGGTTGAATCAGACCTCACAGGCAATTACTGTTTTTGCCTAATTCGACTCAACCCTAGTTATGCATTTCATAATTGACCCTCTTATCTGCACTGAAGCCTCAATAAAGCTAAATAAATTAAAATGAGGTGTGGTTTGGTCAATCTGGTATTTTTAAATTACCTTGGTTTGCATGCTAAAACATATTGGTTCATTTCATGTTGCATGAACAAACATTTATTTTTACTGTATATCATATATTATGCTTATTGATATTCTCCGATATCTAATAAAAACAATTGAATAAATTATACTTCATATTATGTGTTTATGATATTAAGCAAGAAATTTTCTATATTTTGCAATTTCATCGATATATAACACGAAAGAAATGGATATTTTAAAAGCAATAAATTATTTTCATACAAAATTCATTTTGCATCACACAAATTGCATTACTTTAATTGGACGTCCCAGCACATGGAGATCAAAATTAATTGTTTTGCCGAAATAAGTTATTTTCATACAAAATTCATTTTGCATCACACAAACTGCATTACTTTAATTGAATGTCCCAGCACATGGAGATCAAAATTAATTGTTTTGCCAAAATTTGATTAGCTTCTCAATTTGTTTAAAAAATTATTTCACCAAGAGATCACTTGGACAATATTTTATTATAACAATTTTTAACAATCTTAAAAAATAAGACATAAATTTACATATATATTATAATCATGATTTATGTTATTTACGTATCATGTCTTTAAAAAATGATGTGTTTTATGCATGTTTCATTATACATCACGACATGGTACATTTACATCTCTAATTTAAGGTGATTCAATTGATGGAGGAAGATCAATCTTTCTTCTTGTCAGCGATGATAAATTAAATTTATTCTAGATGGGTCACATGAACTGAAATCTAGTCGATAAAATAATAATCATTCTTTTCTAAATAAAAAGTAAAACCTAGTCAATATATAGAAAAGGTAACAATTTGAGAAACTCAAATGTAATAATGAATTTTACCTAAAAATTCTTTAAAATTTTCATATTATGTATTATTTTAACAATTCTAAAAAACATGTCATTAAATCAAATAACAAGGTCTCGATAAAAATAAATTACAGTGGTGCATAAAAAAAGCCTGCTAACAATCGCTCGATTTCTAGTTAGTGTTTTCAATTTCTGTTACTACTTTGTAGTTAAAAGTTAGTGTTGGCTGTAGATGGCTCCTCTGTTTTATAGAGGCGCAAAGGAAGTGTAATTAAACTGCAGTGTAACCATTGGTAGCCTCTACCAATCATTTAAAAAAAACAATCGCTCGATTTGAAATCTTGTATAAATAGTATCGCCCAAATCATTATACAGTATGAATCTCTAATACTAATATTCACAAACTGTTAATATTATTAGTGATTCGTTATTTTATTTTTTTAGCCGAATTACAAGTCACACTATCCTCTCCCCCAACCTTTGGTGCGACAACATAGGGACTACTTTTTTGTCCTCTAATCCTATGGTACATGTTCGAACGAAGCAGGTAGAAATCAATTGCCACTTTGTAAGGGAACGGGTTGCTAACAAATTCTTACAAATTCGGTTTATCTCATTTAAAGATCAGATTACGCATAACTTTACAAAGCCACTTGCCTCTCCATGATTCAGTCACTTATCTTCCAAGCTAACTGTTTGTGCCCACAGCTCAGCATGCGAGGGGAGTATTGGAGCAGCTACTTAGTTGGAGAAAAACCCATAGCACTGGTGCACCAGTGCTATGCTAGTTACATTAGACAGTTAGTTAGCAAAGGGTAACAATGTAATTAGTTTAGAAAGCACCAGAATTAGTTAGTGGCAAAGCTGTGATTAGAGATTAGTTAGAAAACTAAGCTGTTGTCTTTATATAGAGATGTATTGCTTATTTGTAAAGTTACACAATTAAGAATGAAAATAAAGATTACACTTTTCAATTCTCTTCCTCTCTGTCTCTCGTTTCAGACTTCTTGGAGCAAGGCTTGGACCAAAAGCCTCCCAGTTATCGTGTATCACCTTTGCATTGAAAAGTGTTGAGAGACAGTAATTACCTCATTTGGAAATGCTTGAGAGTTGAGAGACAGTAAGAGATGCGCCTTGTTGATAGATAGACTTGAAATGGGTAATAAACAAATTCCTGATTTCCTTCTAATCGGTTTCCCACCTGCCATGCCAGTTCTTGATTGTTCTAACTGCATTCCTTCGCCCCCTTGTAACAACTGAAGCATGAAAAAATTGAGACCGCTGTCCAGTTCTCACCTTTCGTCTCCAACAATGGCTGATTGCGACGCTCCATCTCCTTTGTGCAATACAGTCATCGGCTCTTCTCTCCTCCATCCAAATTTCCATCATGTAGATTTATTTTCTTGCATCGGTCAGAATGTCAAACTTTTATCGCGTCTTCATAAAAACAGTCATCCTTTTCTCAAATTCAGATTCTATTGGTACCAATCATTGTAAACATGTTTCACTTACAACAAAATCATATTGTCAAGAAATCAAATACAGTCATAAAGAACCCTTTTTTTCTCTTCGAAAAAATGGGTTATGAAAATAAAAAATCAGCAATTGCATGACTTATCAGGCGATTACTCTAATAAAAAATAAAAGAAAGTGAAAAAAAAAACAAAAATCATCCGAAAATGACAATTTACAAATGAATTTTAAAGATTCATGAAGAACTGGAAAGTGCCTCCGGATAGCCAAGGCATGATGTGTCCCCACTGATATGCTGCACTTCTTCCCTATACGATGATGTGTACTTCTAATATCGAACTAGCCTATCCAGTCGGTGAAGAGGAGTTGACGGTGGTAGTGGCCGTGGAAGCGGTACTCTCTTCTTGCGACAAAACCCTAGCATAGCTTACGAGGGAGGAGATCTGAACAGAGAATTGACAGAGAGGCAAGAGGAGAGTGTCGTCGGGGTCAAAGTCGGACGGGAGGGGCGAGAGGAGGGTGGTTGGAGTAGGTGGAAGAATTTGGATAGGGCTAATTTGTGTTGTGGGAAAGAACGAAAATGGGTGAGAGTAAGAGGGTCAGGACTCGGGAGCAAACTAGAACTTCTTATCAAACTCTCTGTTTGGCACGAATCTTAGCACGTGGATCAGGGGACATCATTGGGGCATTTGAGCCCTCCTCTATATATATATATATATATATATATATATGAGTAGAACTAGGGTGCTCCTAAGCTCACCAAGTCCTCCGTGAGCGCGACTCTAAAACCTATCGAATTGACTTCAAACGACATTTTCAAACCGTTAGATGTTCAATCTATATTAAAATGTACTTGGAGACCAAATTTTACATTTTTTGGAATTTTTTTACTATTTATTAAGATGGTTTGAAAATCGCTGTTTTTATTAAAATTCTGCACCATTGGAAAACAGCGATTTTCAAACCATCTTAATAAATAGTAAAAAAATTTCAAAAAATGTAAAATTTGGTCTCCAAGCACGTTTTAATAAAGATTGAATATCTAACGGTTTAGAAATGTCATTTGAAGTCAATTTGATAGGTTTTAGAGTTGCGCTCACGGAAGGGCTTGGTGAGCTTAGGAGCACCCTAGTTCTACTCTCTCTCTCTCTATATATATATGAGGAGGGATCAAATTACACCTTTTTTTTTGACACACTTTGACACCTACTATTTTCAAAGTCCAAATAATCGATCCAAACCGTTCAACATGATGGATATATTAAAATGTGCTTGGAGATCAAATTTTACATTTTTTTGAATTTTTTTACTATTTATTAAGATGGTTACAAAATCGTTGTTTTCAGACCATTGAAAAACAGCGATTTTGTAACCATCTTAATAAATAGTAAAAAAATTCAAAAAAATGTAAAATTTGATCTCCAATCACATTTTAATATGGTGATCATGTTGAACAGTTCAGATCGACTGTTTGGAATTTAAAATAGCAAAATTGACCTATAAAAAAAACGGTGTCAAGATGTGTCAAAAAAAAGGTGTAATTGGATCCTTGCTCTCTCTATATATATATTGAGGGGGGTGAGACGGCTGGTGGTTTCTGGCCCGAGGAAATTAGAAGCGCGGGGGACCGGTCTCTCTTCTTCCTTTTGAAATTGGGGAAAATACGAACAGAAGGCCATAGGAGAAATGGGGGAGGCGATGGGGAGAAGCAAAAATTGTTTTGTTGCCTAACAGTAACGGAGGGACTGTTTATTTAATTTTCCATCCTCATTTCTTGATCCAGCGAATTTCCATGCATAGATTTCAAAGCTCATCAGATGGTTAAAAATCGCATAGCACAACACGACACTAAATATGCATAGCACCGTAGCCCAACTCTATATATATATATATATATAAAGCTGGGTTTAGCTAAGCCATGGTGTAAAACGACTTGGTGCTCCACGTCTCATTATTTTCATTTTCAAAATCCAAACTACCGATCCAAACCGCTCAAGTTGTTCTCCATATTGATATGTGCTTGGAGACCAAATTTTACATTTTTTGGAATTTTTTTACTATTTATTAAGCCACTTTGAAAATCGCTGATCCGGCGGTCCAGAAATTTTTACTGTTTTTTACTGTTCATAAGGATTTTCAGATTTTCAAAGTGGCTTAATAAATAGTAAAAAAATTCCAAAAAATGTAAAATTTGGTCTCCAAGCACATTTTAATATGGAGAACATGTTGGAAGGTTCGAATCGACTATTTGAACTTTGAAAATGAAGATATGGTGTGGAGTACCAAGTCGTTTTACTCCATGGAGTAGCCTAGTCGGACTCTATATATATATATATATATATAGTGCTGGGCTTAGCTAAGCCATGGTGTAAAACGACTTGGTGCTCCACGCCTCATTATTTCCATTTTGAAAATCCAAATGACCGAGCCGAACCGCTCAAGTTGTTCTCCATATTGATATGTGCTTGGAGACCAAATTTTACATTTTTTGGAATTTTTTTACTATTTATTAAGCCACTTTGAAAATCACTGATCCGGCGGTCCAGAAATTTTTACTGTTTTTTACTGTTCATAAGGATTTTCAGATTTTCAAAGTGACTTAATAAATAGTAAAAAAATTCCAAAAAATGTAAAATTTGGTCTCCAAGCACATTTCAATATGGAGAACATGTTGGAAGGTTCGAATCGACTATTTGAACTTTGAAAATGAAGATATGGCGTGGAGTACCAAGTCGTTTTACTCCATGGAGTAGCCTAGTCGGACTCTATATATATGAGTGAGGCTATGGTACTATGCATAGCACGGTTGAATCGGTGCTACGGCTCAATATTTGAGTTTTCAAAATCCTAACGGTCGATCCAACCATTCAACATGATTATAAAATGAATATGTACTTGCAAACCAAATTTTACATTTTTTCAAATTTTTTTACTATTTTTTTAGATAGGTAGAAAATCACTTGATCTGAAAATTCTGGACCATCTAAAAACAGTGATTTTCTACCTATATAAAAAAATAGTAAAAAAAAATTCGAAAAAATATAAAATTTGGTTTGCAAGTACATATTCATTTTATAATCATGTTGAACGGTTGGATCGACCGTTAGAATTTTGAAAACTCAAATATTGAGCCGTAGCACCGATGCATCCGTGCTATGCATAGTACTATAGCCTCACTCTATATATATTGTTCACAGAAAAGAAATAAAGAGGTAAAACAAAAGTAGAGATAAGGAACTCATGGAGGGTAATTGCCGCTTTAAAATGATCTGTATTCATTTTCAAATGAAAGTTGATGTCTAAATATGCATTTGCTTCGACAACGTATGACTGAATGATAATAACTAGATACACAACAACAGAACCAGCTTTTTACTATTGAAAAAAAAAATGCACATTTCAAAATATTTTTTTTGAAGCGCTTACGGCTTATTGATTGGCAGATTGTTCATAACTTTGCTTCAAAATTTAATTTCTACATCCTGTAACGCAACTTAAGATAAAATTAATAAAATATAAAGAACACATTTCAATTAATTACTAAAATTAAATATGCATAATAATGAACAAAAGGTATTCCAACCTATCTGCCGACAGTTTCAGGTTATAGGCTAGATAGAGTAAAATATTACAATGATTTGAGAAGGTATTCCAAAATTTGGTCATAGATTTAAAAGTTTAGTCAAAAGAAAAAATTAAAGTAAAATTGTAGATATACTTTTAGTAATTTGGATAGAATGTTTATTAAACAATGATTTGAGAAGGTATTCCTATCTTCTTCTTATATGTTCTGTCCTGGTACTGGTAAGCCCCAATTTAATTCCCATGGCATGACCAGCCCATAGAAGTGTCATACACCATGTATAGATGCTAACCATAGCATGACTGATACTGTACCAGTCTTAAGTACAAGGCAAAGGTAGAAAATACCCAACTGGTACCAAAATCCCCATAAAAAGTATTAAAATCACACAGAAAATAAAAAAAGTATCTAGGAATTGAAGTTGACCAAATCTTTAGTACAACAGTTAGTAAACATCCTCAGGAACATGGCAATTAAAATTTTCTATTTATAGAAATTTCTAGTAAATTTAATGATTTTCTGAAGTTCATCCATAAAAAATGTAAAGAAACTGTTTGCTGTCTCCAAACTGTCCCGTGTAAATTGCACTTTAAAAAAATAGCTTTTGAGAAAAATTCTGATACTTCAGAGGCAGGTAGATTATCATGTTACATGGATTTACATATAAAAATATAATTTTTGGTTGTGTAGATTAGTCACAATTAATTTTTTAAAACTTGACAGTTCATGACTTTTTCTTTTCTTTTTTGGAACAGTGGAGAACAGATAGTTGACCAAAAACACATAAATGAATTCATAATATGTAAACCTACGCATAGGATCTCTGGGGAATTATAAACATGATTTACCCATGTCATTGTGTATAAAAATAAAGCAAAAAAAAAAAATAACAAACCCATAGTACGGTAGTACACTGTGCTATGCCGCAATTTTTATATATAAGAAAATAAATAAATAAAATATTAAAAATAAGAAATGTATCGGGGTAATTTGAAAAATGGAAAGGCAGGCGGGCGTCATGACGTCCAGCAGAGACGCCATGGCATACTCAAACCCATCGGAAAAAAAATGGGAAACAAAACGGGACGCCATGGCTCAGGCCGACCCGAAAAATAAATAAAAAAAAACGGGCCGCCATGGCCCAGGCCAGCCCAAAACGAAATTCAATTTTTTTTTATGCTATGTTCAGTGAGCAGTCCAATAATTTTGACCAGATTCAAAATTCAATTTAGAGAAAATGACTGCATGGATTTTGTGTTCTTTATATCATAATAAAGGTATGAAAGTCTAGTTTTCAGATAATATCATTTCTCTATAGAAAAATATTACAGATTGGTACAGTTTTAGCGATTAATTGACAGATGTCAGAAATCAGAAAGGCTGAAATTCCAATTAGCAGTCCTATAATTTTGATCAGATTCAAAATTCAATTTAGAGAAAATGGTTACATATATTTTTGTGTTATTTATATCAAAATAAAGGTATGAAAGTCTAGTTTCCAGATACTATAATTTCTCTATACAAAAATATTATAGATTGGTACAGTTTTAACGATTAGTTGACAGCGGTCAAAATTATTGGACTTCTCACTGAAATTTCAGCTTTTCTGATTTCTGACCTCTGTCAATTAATCGCTAAAATTGTACCAATCTGTAATATTTTTGTATAGAGAAATTATATTATCTGAAAACTAGACTTTCATACCTTTATATTGATATAAAGAACACAAAAATCCATGTAGCCATGTTCTCTAAATTAAATTTTGAATCTGACCAAAATTATAGGACTACCTACTGGCATTTCAGCTTTTCTGATTTCTGACATCTTTCAATTAATCGCTAAACTATACCAATCTATAATATTTTTGGATAGAGAAATTATATTATCTGAAAACTAGACTTTCATACCTTTATTTTGATATAAATAATCCATGTAGTCATTTTCTCTAAATTGAATTTTGAATCTGGTCAAAATTATTGGACTGCTCACTGAAGCATAAAAAAAATTGAATTTCGTTTTGGGTTGGCCTGAGTCGTGGCGGCCCGTTTAATTTTCTTTTCTTTTTTCTGGGTCAGCCTAAGCCATGGCATCCCCTTTTTTTTTCTGTTTTTTTTCTGATGGGTTTGAGTATGCCATGGCGTCGCTGCTGGACGCCATGGTGCCCGCCTGCCTTTCTATTTTTAAAATTACCCCGATACATTTCTTATTTTTAATATTTTATTTATTTATTTTCTTATATATAAAAATTGCGTTGTGCTGTGGGTCCAAAACTCAATTAAAATTTATCAATAATTTTTTTTATTATTATTACTATTATTATTATTATTATTATTACTATTATTACTATTATTACTATTATTACTATTATTATTATTACTATTATTATTATTATTATTATTATTATTATTATTATTATTATTATTATTATTAGAATTGCCTACCATAAATCTTGGACTATGTACACATATTTGTTTTATTCTCGAGCTTGATGAAAAACAAATTAAACAAATTAAAAATCATGGTGAAAGTCTTTTGCACTTTCATCCTCTTTCGAGTAACCATACCCGCTTCAAAATTACTTGGAGAATTCCATTGAAACATGAGCAAAGCTTCCCTGCAAACTTGATTAAAGATCAAACGATGGAGAACCACGACGAATTGAACTCAAATGCAACAAATTTTTTTAGTTCAATATTAAACTGAGTTTTAATTGTTGTATGATAACACAAAGGTCTTCTTGACCAATTTGACACAAATTGCTTATGTAACTCGTGGCATTTTAATGACTAATTTTATCGATCAGTGCTTAGTGCTCATGTAACTCATGGCTTATTTAACAAAATTCACTTTATTGAATCTAAAACTGCATTTAAATTTTCATGCTAAAAGAGGGGTTGAAATTTGAATGGGAGTTAGTTATATCACAAGTTTTAACTCATCTTCTTCATGTAGGTTTATAACAAGGATGACAAATCCTGATTACTCGCTGTTTGGTTTAGGTGGATATATGCATTCCAGGGGACACTAAGGATGAGGATGATAATATGATATTCTCGAGAGTGAGTTCTTTGATACTCGGCAAGCATTTCTCTCCCTCTGCCATCGAAAGCACTACCAGGACAAGCACTACCAGTACGACACACTACCAGGATTAAATTGCTTATTCAAGCTAAGGTGGATTAAGTTACTCACGTTTTGATTGGAGTAATTTAGTTAAGTCATGGCTTCAAATTTTTATTTCAATTATATTTTGTAATAATTTATTTAACTTGTTAAGATGTGATGTTTCTGAGCTCAATTTTTGTTGTTGTAAATGCTAACATGTCAAGAATATTTAATTATTTATAAAATAGGAATTTGATGAGAAGTTATATGCCGTCCATTTTATTAAACTTCATGGCTAACTCAAAACATAATATATAATTTTATATAAAAGAATCCGTACGTAAAATGCATAATTTTACATGATGCATTTTACATGAGTATTGAATTGGGACTCGTATCATAAATATAAATATATTGTTAGTTTACTCAAGTACAATAACAAAAATGTAAATTTTAGAATAACACTGTCAAGTTCTAAATTTTATGTTTATGATAAATAGTTGTAAATAATCAATCACTTTGAGTCCCGCTCACATCTTTGCAGCCTCTATAAAGATTTTTCAAAAAATAAAAACAATCACTCAAAATATCAACTAATTGGACAACATATTTTAGTTTATGAATTAAATATTACGTTAAGCTTTTGAATTACAATAACATGATCCATATAATTCTGATTTTTTAAGTAGCATTACATAAATCAAACATTAAAATAGCGATCATTATTCAAAAACCAAATCTCCTCTTTCACAATCCAATCATAGACTCCATTATTCAAAGGTGAGTACAAAGCATAAAAAATAAGCATGTCAACATGAGTATCATGTATAATTGTATTATTACAAAAAACTTGAAATATCCTTAATTAATAACTTGTTCAAAACTAAGCTGATTAGAAGAAGTTCAAAGATCCTTAATGGTACGGTTTGGTACCATTATCAATTTGGGTACAAATCAAAATTACATTGAGAACCTCATAAAACTTCGTTAATTAGCACATTAGAATTTAAGACTGTTACAAGTTGTTACCAATTAGGTTTCGTACCACTACAATCATCATAATTTAGGTTTGGTTCAAATAAACGATACAAATTTTAAAAAAAAAAATCAAGTTCAGGGAAAATTGTAGGAGCAAGCATCAACTGCCTATATTACTTGGTCTCCTTACATATACATCTTGTCATTTTAGTTCAAGAAAACTAGAAATAATAACATTGCAACAAGAAAAAAACGTATCTAGTAAAGGACAATTAATTCTTGATATCTTCGGTATCAACGGAAGAGAATCTGCGTGTGAAAGGAGGAATCAGCTTTTTTTCATCCCATCGTTCAAATTTTTTAAATCTGGACCGCTCTTTTAATCTGGCACAAACCTCGAAAAACGGATCCCCTATCTCCATTCTATTATTAAGTACATTGGATGTCCGATCTGCCAACGGCTACGATTGAAAGATAAAATTTCAGATTTAATCTCAGCCCTCCAATCACATAATCTGTCTTCTTTTGATTAAATACATATGTTTTATGTGTAGAAATCTAAATTTAGTTAAAAACATACTCATCACACGTACTACCACACGATACGTTACAAGTAATACCAAGAATTGAGCAAATGGAATTAGCATTAAATATTTATTACCATATCTCTCTCCAGCTTTAATCGGTGCATAAAAAGATTAATTTCCAATTTAGACAGCTAGCATATCTCATTTCCGAATTTCCTTCCTCTTATTCATTTTTGGAAGAGAACAAAAAAGGCATATTATTGATTTATTCTCTAGCTGTTTTTCACATTTAATTTAATTGAATTATAACCCAAAAATTGTGTATGCACTGACATGCAAATAATGTTGTTGTTTCTTTCATTATTATTTAGGGTAATTATATGTTACCCCTTCATTCCTTCCCCCATTTTTCCCCCAACTAACTAACTTCCTTTTCTAACTATAATAATCAATTTTAACTAACTAGTGGTCCCTACAAATTAATTAGTAGATTTTCTCCTTTTATTTCTTTTCTCTCTCCCTCCCTCTCCCTCTTCCACCTCCGCCTCCCCCTTCCACCTCTGCCTCCGCCCGCCTCTCCCACCTTCGCCTCTCCCTCTCCGCCTCCGCCTCTCCTTCTCCGCCTCTGCCTCCGCCTCACATAACGAGGATGAATACTTGTTCAATGATAGATGAATACTTGCATGACGAGGGTGAATACTTGTGCAACAAATAACTCGAAAGTATGTCATCATGGATCTCATTTTAAAGAGAAAATTATGTAGAAAACGTTCGTGGTTTTAGATTTGCAAAATTCCTCACAGATCGTTAGAAATATTAATTAGATTGAACGGAGAAAAAAAAAAACCACCTCTAAAAACGTGTAAAAGATGGGTGTGATATGTCCAGTTTTTTTTAAAATACTTGATATATCAGGGTGAATACTTGATGTATTACATGTGAATACTTGTTCAATGATAGATGAATAATTGATATATCAGGGTGAATACTTGATGTATTACATGTGAATACTTGTTCAATGATAGATGAATACTTGCATGACGAGGGTGAATACTTGTAAAAGATGGGTGTGATATGTCCAGTTTTTTTTTAAAATACTTAATATATCAGGGTGAATACTTGATGTATTATAAGTGAATACTTCATGTATTATAGATGAATACTTGATGTTGTTTCCACTTGCGGTGACGGTTATGCGGTCCCCACGGTAGTTAGTGATGGCGGTTGTGCGGTCCCCCACTTAATTACGCGTTTTCTTTTGTTCTTAGCGGACGGCAGTTGTGGTACCCTACTATCTCCGCGTAATTAATGCTCTTAATGTCGTAATATTTCCATATATAATTCTTTCTCAAAGATGAGTACTTTTATTTATATGGATGAATACAACTCGTGTTAAGTGTCAATACTTTTTCGCAAATCTTCCCCTACTAATTCCACCACTTATCTCCGCATATTACTGTGGTCCCCTACTTATCTGAAGTCGCGGTTGTGCGGTCCCACCATACCTTCATGTACTCTTTACACTTACACGACGAGAATGAATACTTGTTCAATGAGAGATGAATACTTGCGTACGAGGTGTGAATACTTGCGTAACGGACAACTCGAAAGTATGTCATCATGGATCTTATTTGAAAGAGAAAATTGTGTAGAAGACTCTCGTGGTTTTAGATTTGAAAAATTCCTCACAGATCGTCGGGAAAATTAGTTAGAGTGAACGTACAAAAAAAAAACCACCTCTAAAAACGTGTCAAAGATGGGTGGTAATGTTTCCTTATATAGTTATTTCTGAAGGATGAGTACGTTTCTTTACACGGATGAATACTTCAGTTTACAAGTGTCAATACTTCGGCGCAATCCTACCGCCTGTAATGCTGTGGTACTTATTTCAACGGTTTACTGTGGTCCCCTACTTATTTCAACTGTTATTAACAGTTTACTGTGGTCCCCTACTTATTTTCAGTTGGGGGAAAAGTGGGGGATGGATGGTGGGGGAAGGTTAGGCCCTCCCTATTATTTATTATTTGCCTCTCTATGTTAAATCTTATAATATGTCCCGTTGCAACGCATGGGTACGATACTAGTAACTTCTATAAGCATCAAATTGAGTTTGGTCTGGCTGAGATTAATACGGGCCATCCGTTTTTTATTGTAACCCTCCAATACCTGAGGAGACATGCACTCGATCGAAGGTCGTTGCTTCTGATTGTTTGAATTAGTAGGATTTGGGGCAGCTTCAACGACACTGACTTCTCCATAGAGAGAGTCTGAGTGGCGATCTGAATGGACTGCTGATCATAGAGAGTCCCAACGGAGATGGTGGCAATTAGAGAAAGTACATCGGAATGATCTGACGATCAAAGAAAGTAGACCGAGGAGAAAGGTAGGCAACTAGAGTCTCTAACAAATCGGTGTTTGCGTGGAGATGGAAAATTCAGTGTTGACGTCGTCAATTTTCAGCGACATCGACGGAGAACGGTGAAAGAAGTGCTGGTGCGGAAGCTGACGGCGAGGGTGTGGAAAAAAATGAGAGAGAAAAAACTAAAAGTCAGTTAATGAAAGAAGAGAAAATATGTTAATGAATGTTTGTCTGACAATGGGCTCCAGTGCTCCACAGATGGAGTAAGTTAATTCGTCAAGAGAAATGAAGTAACTTATTTCAAATTAACACAATTCTATTCTATGTTACTCATATTTTACTTATTATTTGGCTGCTTAAAAACATGGAGTAAGAACTTTACTCCGCCACTTGCTCCATGACCAAACATTGATTTATACGTGAATAAAAAGTACAAGGAGAGTTGATTTAGCACAAAGAGTCTCTATGTTGTTAGAAATTTATTGTCCGTTAGGTTATAATACGGACACGTTAAGGTACAGATTATTGAGTAAATATATAAAGGCATAAAACAAGAGGTGTACAAAGCCGACATTTTTATTAATACCCTTAAAAAAAAAAATATCAAATCTGCCCTCAATTTGAAAAAAAATTTAAAAATGCCCTAACCGCCCCTTCATGGGGCGGTTCACCATACCCGCCAAACCGCCCTATGGTTGGGCGGTTCTGTTGGCCAAGAAAACCGCCCCACTATGGGGCGGTCCACTTTACATACTATAAAAACCCTGCGCACCTCACATTTCATTTTCGCTCTCGCCCCGCCTCTCGCTCTTTACTGTGCTCCGAAGGTATTTTTTTTTATATTTTTATTTTATTATTATTTTTATTATTATTTAGTTAATGTGTATTACTGTAGGTTACTGTAGATACTGTAGATTACTGTAGGTACTGTAGATTACTGTAGATTACTGTTGATTACTGTAGATTACTGTAGATACTGTAGATTACTGTAGATTACTGTTGATTACTGTAGATTACTGTTGATTACTGTAGATTACTGTAGATTACTGCAGATTACTGCAGATTACTGTTCATTATTATCGTTCATTATTACTGTTTATTATTTATTATTATTTTTTGTAATTTTTTTTATTTTAATATAATTTTAATTGTTGTTGTTTACTAATAATTTAATTGTGTATTGTTATTTTGTAAGTGATAAAAAAATTGTTTATTAATGTAGCTATCAAAATGTTGGTTACACTGCATATGGGCGGGAAGTTCGTGGTGGGTGTGGAGGGAGCATATTACACGAAAGATCCAACCCACGGCTTTGAGGTTAACGAAAACACCTCATTTATGGAACTTAAGCAAAATGTATTCGAAAAGATTGGTGTAAACAACAACCGGTATGACATAGATTTAGTTACTCGGGTTGACACAGGGAGGGATAGACCTTACTATGTAAAGTATCCAATAACAGATGAGGATGGTTGGAGATGTGTTTATAATAGTTTTCAATCTGCGGGTACCCCGATAATGGAGTTATATTCCAGAAAGGTCCTGCGTCGGTCCGGGGTTGGACCTTCTACGGACAATACAGGTCATGATAGCCCGGTGCAGCAGCACTCGGGTTTTGAACACTCGGGTTATGACAACTCGGGTGACAGAAACTTCGGTCATGCACCACCCGTTCATACTGATTACACCGCTGATTACACCGCTGATTACACCACTGAGTATACCACTGATTACACCACTGATTATACCACCGACCTACCACCACCACCACCACCGCCTCCTATTCAACCCGTAATCCAAGCCAGATTTCCTTCTGTACCACCGTCCGTACCTATAATTGTACCTGTTATTGTTCCCCGGAGAGATGCTATGCTGGAGGCTGAAGGGGTTGATGCCATACCGGAACATGAAATTAACTCGGGTGATAGTTGGGACGGGGATTGGGATTCTGATGCATTATCAGACGGTGATGGAGATTATGCACCCAGCCATGACAGATTTCCGATTAGAGGTCGGACAGACAGACATCCGGTAGCCACATTCAACGATACTACTGCTTTTGAAGAAGCAGACATCAGTTATTTTGGGAAGCGTGTCGTTTACAACACAGAACTTGCTCCGAATCAGGTTTATACCAGCATAGAGGAACTTGTGAAGAAAGTCCAAGAAACTCATATTCACGGCAACTGGGAGTGCACAATACAAAAGAGAGATCGAAAAAGGTTAGTTGTTGTTCGCAAAGACTCACCGCGATGCGAGTTCCGACTGTATGCAACCCCTGTGGGTAAGGGGGACGCATGGATCATTAAGAAATGTGAACCACCTCATACATGCAAGTCTGCGTCGTCAAGGACAGACCATGCACAACTTACGGCATCACTTATTGCCGATGTAATTGAGAGGGATGTTAAGGACGACCCGTCGATCAGCCTTAAGGAGGTCGGTAGAGCGGTGAGACACGCTTACGACCATGTAACCCCAAAATACAACAGGTTGTGGAGAGGACGTGAACTTGCGATTTGCAGATTGTTCGGTAGTTGGAAGGGTTCATACAACTTGCTTGCACCACTGCTCCAGGCCATAGCAAGTACAAATCCCGGCACAAAGTTTGAATGTTGGAATGTCCCCGATCCTGATGAGCACGGCGCGATGCAATTCAAGGCCATATGTAACGTCGTGAAATTTCAAATTTAGATTTATTCAAAATTTAAATGGGTAAACGAAATTAAATAGATATATATGAATTAGAGAGGGAATTGGTGATATATAAAACCTATTATTAATAGTGAATAAAATTAGGATTTATAAATATGGAAAGTAAATGAAATTATAATGGAATATATAAATATACGTATTTACAAAATTAGTGACGAAAATGGTGAACAATAATTATACAATAATTATTGTTAAGACGGAAATGCGATAGGTGTTATATAACTCCTTTAAGCAATATTGAACAAGTATAGGGTTTGAATTGTAAATTTCCAACATTAAAATGGGGCCCCCTGTCATCTTTCTCTCTTTTCTTCTCCTTTCTCTTTTCCTTGCTTCCGCCCCAAGACAGAGAGAGACCGAGAGAGTGAGAGAGATCACGCCGTTTGCACCTCCGGTTACGGAATCGCTCGAAATTCGAGATCTCGCTCGAGGAGCTTGAATCTCGCCTATCCGTCTACTCCACCGGTATTTTCCCCCCTATTTCTCTCTCTTTTCGTGGATTCGTGTTTCGAGATTTTCGGTAAAAACCCGCGGAATTGTACCAAATTGATTATTCCATGCCTTTGTTGTTTCTAAAGTGTTATTTGAGTAGTTTCATGTTCAAATTTGCAACCAAATTCCGATAACCGGATTTTCCCAAAATTGACTATGGTGTTGGTACCGTTTTCTCGAATTGACCTAAATCTGATCCAAATCGTACCATTGACTGAATTGATAACCCAGTGACTAAATTGATTAGTACCAAAACCCGATTTGTGACTATTCGTGCCTAAAACCCTAAAATAGCAAATATTCAAAGTTTAAGGGTTTAAATTGTAAAAGTCCTGAATTGAATGAATTGATCCATGAATAGATCCGAACGAGCACGCTTAGCGAGATAGACGAGATCGCGGATTCTCTGTGTACCCTACATACTCAGGTGCGGGGGTTCACGGGATTCGTTTTGGGATTTATTTCATAGAATTAAATGAACTGTGCATATTATATATATTTATATTGATTTCGTGATTGAATAACTGTGCATAGCATGTTGAATCTCTTTTGAAAGTAATTGTTGCCGCATTGCATGAGAAAAATGTAATTGCTATAATTGAATTGATATGATTGTAACTATTGAGCATGTTGGTATGGTATTATTGATTGCTGTTCTATCGTTTCTGAAATTGAATTGAACCACAGAATTGAATTGAATTGAGTGAATGAATTGAAATTGCAAAGTCTAGAGTCGACGCTAGACTTTGCTTCAGGACCCATATGCGCATACGGAGAATGACCCTAGTGAACCCAGTACCGGTTGGGTAAGGGAAATTGTGATTGCAGGTTAGTGAACTGTGGTAACGAATTGAATTGAATTGAATTGAGTTTCCCCTCTTTTATCGAGAGGGAGTCATTCCCCACTAGTGCGGGAATGAAATGGTTATCTCCCCTTCCGAGCAAGGGAGTCATTCTGGCTTTGAGCTGGAATGAAATGGAATTGAATTGTAATTGTCGTTTGAAACCAGCACTGTATATATAATTGCATATTAATTGTGATAGACTGAATTTGGAAATATTGACTCGTGGACCAAATGATTCCGAATATTTATTGATTTTCTTTGAATGTGATCTGAATTGAATTCTCGTTTGAATTTCACTATTGAGCATGTGCATTTATTGTAACTGTGTAATTAACTGTATTTTATAATGCAGTGTGAATTTAATTCTGGTGATGGATTTCTTACAAATCCGGTAGCCCTATTAAATTCCGCACTGAGAAAACGATCGATTAGTTTTCTCACCCCCACCCCCTTCGGAAATATTTTCTTTTTATTGAATTGTGCAGGTAAACGCGAATAGGAAGGGACTCAGGCTCGACATGTGAGTTGTAAGCCTAACTGTTAGGTTATGCCACCTTATGTAGTCCATTTTGTTGTACATTGAACCCCTATGCGGTATATTTTGTTGTATGTGTTATTATCGAACCAAATCACCTTGTCGAAACCCTAATGTCTATTTTAAATATGTTTAATTGATCAACTGTGTGAATTGCATGATTGTATGATTTTAAATTGGGGATTTTAAATGGGGAATACATGATAAATCATGCGGGAATCAATCGGTATCGAAAATGGGATTTGGGTTATAAAACAAAAGGGGGTATGCTGAATTTCTGACATGTATTGCGGGCCGCAACCCTTTTATTGCGGGCCGCAGAGATAGAGGCAGAGCCGATTTGGCCTTGGGATGAACTCTGCACATATCTTGCGGGCCGCAAGCCCACCCATTGCGGGCCGCAAGAAAAAGGGGCAGTGGGGATTTTGGTTGGGTGAGTTTTGGGCTTGAGGTTGCGGGCCGCAACCTGACCCATTGCGGGCCGCAACAAGAAAGCCCAGTGAGGTATAATTGATCGTTTCGGGTACAATTTGATTTGGAACTTGATTTAAATCATCTTAACTCTAATTGTTTAGTAATTGAAAATATTTTTATATCGTTTGCGAGTGTATCTGACAACTTATGAATTGAATTGAAATGGTATGAAGTACGTTGATTAAATGGATTGAATTGCAAAGTATATAGAGCATATTTTGATATTATATAATGGATTTGTAATTGCATTGTATTAATTTGATTAAAAAAAAAAAGTAAATTTGATCGAATTGAAAGCGTTGTTTGAATGGTTTAAATCGTATTGGCCTTGTGGATATACGGGAAGACGTATATCCACGGCGAAAACTGCACGACCCCCTGTCCCGGGGTGTGACAGTTTTAAGTTGGTATCAGAGCATAGGTTTAAACCCTAACCAGACCGAACCATAACCAGACCTGTTAGGACTCGCGAGTGGGGTTAAAATTTAGAATGGAACGGTAGTGTAAATTATCGTGAATCGTAACGTGAAAACATTGAGATTTCAGATATGGACGGGAATATCGAAGCGATGATAATCGCGGCCTATGAGAGAGGTCGTCGAATGGGGCAACAGATACCAGGGCCGCAAGGGCCAGCAGTACCAGTGACTCCAGTGGTACCGGGGGAAGAGTTTCGACTATTGTACGAGTCGTTCATGCGCTTAGCACCCCCTCGGTTTGACGGGTCGGGGGGATACCCTGAAGCAGAAGAATGGATGGTAAACCTGAAGGCTAAGTTCACCCTATGCCGGGTGCCCGAGGCAAACAAAGTAGAACTGGCGGTGCAATTATTAGAGAAATCGGGTCGGCACTGGTGGGAAGGTGTCAAAATGGAATTTGATGGTATTGAGCAAGAGATTCCGTGGCAATGGTTCGAACAGAGATTTGGGGAGCAGTACCTGAGCGACTTGCACCAGGAGGCTCTGCGGAGCCAGTTTCTGAACTTGCGCCAAAAGGAGAAGTCGGTAGAGGAGTACAACCGATCGTTCTTTGACCTAGCCCGATATGCGCCAGATGTGAAAGCAGATCCTATCAGATATCGGAGGCAGTATCTTGACGGGTTGGACCCGAACATCGCCTTAGCCATACTTCACTCCACCGCTGCAGGAGTTCCAGCCCTCATGAAACAGGCTGAGCAGGCCGAGGTGTATATTAAAAGAAGTGCGCAGCAGACCCACACCCGAAACGTAAAACCTAAATTGGACCACCGGAAACAAGCAGGTGAGTCGGGGTCGGAAGCTCGACCTCAACCCTCTGAACAGCCCGCGGGGCAGATGGTGATATCCGGATTCGCTCCGGAAGCCACTAGAATATGGTGTCGGTCTTGCAATAAACCACATCCAGAATCGGAATGTCGTCGTCGCAGAGGAGCATGCATGTTATGCGGCAGTATGGAGCATTGGGCTAGAGAGTGCCCGAGACAGACGCACGCGGGTGCACCTGGGGGTAGTGGAGGTGGTGGTTATAGAGGCCCACAGGGGCGCGGATACGGAGGCGTACCTTCGCCACGAGGCCGAGGCACTCCACTACAGTCGAGAGGCGGCCACGCTGGAGGCCGAGTTGGCGCACACGCAGTACACGCGATTGAGCTACCGGACAAGGAAGAGGAGCAGGCATATGATTCTGCTCAGACTGACCTACTGACAGGTATTATTCGAAATTATTCGACCGATCGAGTGCGTAGTTAAGTTCAAAGGATTGAACTTCATTTTTAAGTGGGGGAGAAATGTAACGTCGTGAAATTTCAAATTTAGATTTATTCAAAATTTAAATGGGTAAACGAAATTAAATAGATATATATGAATTAGAGAGGGAATTGGTGATATATAAAACTTATTATTAATAGTGAATAAAATTAGGATTTATAAATATGGAAAGTAAATGAAATTATAATGGAATATATAAATATACGTATTTACAAAATTAGTGACGGAAATGGTGAACAATAATTATACAATAATTATTGTTAAGACGGAAATGCGATAGGTGTTATATAACTCCTTTAAGCAATATTGAACAAGTATAGGGTTTGAATTGTAAATTTCCAACATTAAAATGGGGCCCCCTGTCATCTTTCTCTCTTTTCTTCTCCTTTCTCTTTTCCTTGCTTCCGCCCCAAGACAGAGAGAGACCGAGAGAGTGAGAGAGATCACGCCGTTTGCACCTCCGGTTACGGAATCGCTCGAAATTCGAGATCTCGCTCGAGGAGCTTGAATCTCGCCTATCCGTCTACTCCACCGGTATTTTCCCCCCCTATTTCTCTCTCTTTTCGTGGATTCGTGTTTCGAGATTTTCGGTAAAAACCCGCGGAATTGTACCAAATTGATTATTCCATGCCTTTGTTGTTTCTAAAGTGTTATTTGAGTAGTTTCATGTTCAAATTTGCAACCAAATTCCGATAACCGGATTTTCCCAAAATTGACTATGGTGTTGGTACCGTTTTCTCGAATTGACCTAAATCTGATCCAAATCGTACCATTGACTGAATTGATAACCCAGTGACTAAATTGATTAGTACCAAAACCCGATTTGTGACTATTCGTGCCTAAAACCCTAAAATAGCAAATATTCAAAGTTTAAGGGTTTAAATTGTAAAAGTCCTGAATTGAATGAATTGATCCATGAATAGATCCGAACGAGCACGCTTAGCGAGATAGACGAGATCGCGGATTCTCTGTGTACCCTACATACTCAGGTGCGGGGGTTCACGGGATTCGTTTTGGGATTTATTTCATAGAATTAAATGAACTGTGCATATTATATATATTTATATTGATTTCGTGATTGAATAACTGTGCATAGCATGTTGAATCTCTTTTGAAAGTAATTGTTGCCGCATTGCATGAGAAAAATGTAATTGCTATAATTGAATTGATATGATTGTAACTATTGAGCATGTTGGTATGGTATTATTGATTGCTGTTCTATCGTTTCTGAAATTGAATTGAACCACAGAATTGAATTGAATTGAGTGAATGAATTGAAATTGCAAAGTCTAGAGTCGACGCTAGACTTTGCTTCAGGACCCATATGCGCATACGGAGAATGACCCTAGTGAACCCAGTACCGGTTGGGTAAGGGAAATTGTGATTGCAGGTTAGTGAACTGTGGTAACGAATTGAATTGAATTGAATTGAGTTTCCCCTCTTTTATCGAGAGGGAGTCATTCCCCACTAGTGCGGGAATGAAATGGTTATCTCCCCTTCCGAGCAAGGGAGTCATTCTGGCTTTGAGCTGGAATGAAATGGAATTGAATTGTAATTGTCGTTTGAAACCAGCACTGTATATATAATTGCATATTAATTGTGATAGACTGAATTTGGAAATATTGACTCGTGGACCAAATGATTCCGAATATTTATTGATTTTCTTTGAATGTGATCTGAATTGAATTCTCGTTTGAATTTCACTATTGAGCATGTGCATTTATTGTAACTGTGTAATTAACTGTATTTTATAATGCGGTGTGAATTTAATTCTGGTGATGGATTTCTTACAAATCCGGTAGCCCTATTAAATTCCGCACTGAGAAAACGATCGATTAGTTTTCTCACCCCCACCCCCTTCGGGAATATTTTCTTTTTATTGAATTGTGCAGGTAAACGCGAATAGGAAGGGACTCAGGCTCGACATGTGAGTTGTAAGCCTAACTGTTAGGTTATGCCACCTTATGTAGTCCATTTTGTTGTACATTGAACCCCTATGCGGTATATTTTGTTGTATGTGTTATTATCGAACCAAATCACCTTGTCGAAACCCTAATGTCTATTTTAAATATGTTTAATTGATCAACTGTGTGAATTGCATGATTGTATGATTTTAAATTGGGGATTTTAAATGGGGAATACATGATAAATCATGCGGGAATCAATCGGTATCGAAAATGGGATTTGGGTTATAAACCAAAAGGGGGTATGCTGAATTTCTGACATGTATTGCGGGCCGCAACCCTTTTATTGCGGGCCGCAGAGATAGAGGCAGAGCCGATTTGGCCTTGGGATGAACTCTGCACATATCTTGCGGGCCGCAAGCCCACCCATTGCGGGCCGCAAGAAAAAAAGGGCAGTGGGGATTTTGGTTAGGTGAGTTTTGGGCTTGAGGTTGCGGGCCGCAACCTGATCCATTGCGGGCCGCAACAAGAAAGCCCAGTGAGGTATAATTGATCGTTTCGGGTACAATTTGATTTGGAACTTGATTTAAATCATCTTAACTCTAATTGTTTAGTAATTGAAAGTATTTTTATATCGTTTGCGAGTGTATCTGACAACTTATGAATTGAATTGAAATGGTATGAAGTACGTTGATTAAATGGATTGAATTGCAAAGTATATAGAGCATATTTTGATATTATATAATGGATTTGTAATTGCATTGTATTAATTTGATTAAAAAAAAAAAGTAAATTTGATCGAATTGAAAGCGTTGTTTGAATGGTTTAAATCGTATTGGCCTTGTGGATATACGGGAAGACGTATATCCACGGCGAAAACTGCACGACCCCCTGTCCCGGGGTGTGACACCATAGCATGGGCGTTTGGTCCGTGCATTCAAGCTGTGCCATATATTAGACCTGTTATCAGTATAGATGCATGCTTCTTGTCTGGCCGTTACGAGAGGAGGCTGTTGATAGCATGTGCATATGATGCCGAAAACCAGTTGTTGCCTTTGGCATTTGCAATTGTCGAGAAGGAGGACGGTGAAAATTGGGGTTTTTTCATGAGTTTTTTGCGAAGAGAGGTGGTTGGGAACAGGTTCTTCTGCGTCATATCAGACCAGCACAAAGGAATCAAATATGTCTTTGATCGAACAGATTTCGGGTGGTCGACAGCGCAGGGCGACTGTGTGCACAGGCTGTGTATGCAACACGTTGCAGAGAACCTCCACAAGCATGTCGGATACGACCAATGGGTTGCAGATACATTTAAAATTAGTTACAGAAGGAAGAAGCCAAGAAGGATGGAAGAGATGTTCAAAGATTTCGCAAAGGTATGTATATTTTATATGAAATTTTAATAAACTTATTACTTATATTTTTCTAATCTGAAAATTTATTTCTGTGTAGTATTGTCCGAAGGCAAATTTGTACTTACTCAAGGTGGGGAAAAATAATCCGAGAGATCTGCAAGAACCACCCGCATATGAGAAAATATTTCAAGCAAAAGATGGAGGTTGGAGATGGGGAATAATGACAACAAATGGGTCCGAGTCCTTGAATGCTGTTTTCAAGCAGAGCCGAATGTTGCCCGTGGCAGCCATTGTGGAGGACACTTTCTACAAGCTTAATGCATGGTTCGTTGACCGCCGTGTTAAAGCAACAGAATTACTCGCCAGGAACCAGACGTTTTCAACAAGGGTGGAGGGCAAATTACGCAAACATAGGGAGAAAAGTTCAGTTATGACCGTTGTCCCGTATGGGGATCGCACCTTGGAATTCGAAGTTCACTCTCCGAATGAGTACGCTCCAACTAGCCGTAGAGCAGATGGGACTATGGAGTTTATTAAAAGGCCTTACAAGTATGTTGTCATTATCGGAGATAACAATACTGTAACATGCACATGCCAAGGAATCCAACTAGCTCACCTACCTTGTTCTCATGTTATGGCGATGTGCCGAGTCAGAAACTTCCGTGAGGATGATTTTGTCGCCGACATGTACCGTACCACTTACCTTGCGAGTACTTGGGGTGCATCCTTCCATTCTTATCCCAACTAGCATGCATGGCCGGCCTATGTTGGGGATGAACTCAACCCACCCAAGAAGATCAGGTTAGGGGGAATACTTTGTATATGCACTGACCATACATCTTTTTAATATAGTTATTTAACTTCTTTTTATATCAGAAAAGGGAGAAGGCCCCACAAGCGTGCTGTAATGACAATGGATCAGATGCAGGGTAGGCGAATGGGACACCAGGCTCGCCGTTCAACTTGTGACAGGCAGCGAGCAGGTACATTTCATTTTGTATTTTATAATTCATTTTATATTTTTTGATTTCAATAACATATCATTTTTGGTGAACTGGAATGCAGATGCCATCAACGAAGCCAACGAAAGAGAAAATGCTAGAGTTGTTGCTGAGGCCACCGATAGCGGTAGTACTCATGTAGAGGCATCCGGTAGCGGTAGTAGTGTTGCACAACAGACTGGAAGCAGATCCAGAACTCGTCGATTTCTAAATTTGTTCGGTCGTCGTCGATGAGTTTGTGAACTGATTTAATTCGTAGTTTGTAACTATTTTTGTATGCTTCATTTTTGTTATTTTTATAGCGCAATTAAATATACACAAATTGACAACATAAAAAATAAATAAACAATATATCTTAAACAATATATACATCTTAACAAAATATATATCTTAATAAACCAAAATATATCTTAAACAATATATACATCTTAAAAAAAAATATACCAATATATATTTCCTTACAAATATATATATCTTAAAAAATAAAAATATATCTTAACAATATATACATTTACCTATAAATATATATTATATATGTCTTAAAAAAGAAAAATATATATTAACAATATGTACATCTTAAAAATATATATATATCAACGCTAATTTCCTTATGATATATACTTTATTTGCAAACATATATCTTAAAAATATATCAAATTTGAAAAAATAATAATAATAATAGAGAACCGCCCCAATTCTGGGCGGTTGGCTAGAGGTACTGGACCGCCCAGCAAAGGGGCGGTTTTCTAGCAGTAGTGAACCGCCCTACAATGGGGCGGTTAGGGCATATTTACAAAAAATTTCAAAGTAGGGGCAGATTTGATATTTTTTTTTTAGGGTATTAATAAAAATGTCGGTGTACAAAGTTACCTTACTGGACTCCACTCGAAATCCGTTTGCAGCATTTTATTGTCAATTATATCATTTTTATTTAAAATAACAAAATGGGGATTTAATTCAAAGCTAATATAATTATTTCATTTTATAGTTAAAATTGTTTTTAAACTAAGTGAGTTTAGATGGGAAAATAACTTATTTTAAAGTGTTGATGGGAAATATTTTAAATGAAGAAGTTATGATTGTTGTCCCTAAGGCACCACTAATTTACTTTAAAAACTGAAATTAATCGCAAATAAATTAAATAGAAGAGTTTAGAGAAATTGACACTCGGGATGTTAACGGAGTTCGGCAAAATGGCCTACGTCTCCGGGGCGTCGCAACCGCTTCTCGGTGCGCCTTTCTATTACCCAATGAGAAAGGTTACAACTTGTGAACCGGTGAGCCCTTACAACCAATGGGAAGTCACTCGGCCAACTAGAGTAGAGAACAAAGTCTCTAAGTTTATAATCTCAAGAGAAATGATCACAACAACTAACTTTAATCTAATCTAGCAAGATTAGTGAAGTAGATTTGAAGTTGTGTGAAGGAATTTTGAAGTTTTAGCTCTCACAACAATGGAGGGAATATTGCACAGAAAAATCGCTTTTTGAATAGCTGGGGGCGGCTCTAGTTAATTTGGAAGAAAACCTAATTGCTCTATTTATAGAGGCAGCTTCCAAAAGAGTATTCTGCCCATAATCGTTACCAACGATTGATTAATCGTTACAACGATTGATACTAAAATGCAATTAGGGTTTCAGCCAAATTCAAATTTCTGCGAGACTTTCATAATCGTTACAACGATTACTCTCTGGAAGAATTGTGTTATTTCTCGCATTCTGATTTTCTGTGCAGCTATTTTAATCGTTACAACGATTATATAACCGCTGGTAACGATTGTTCCCTGACTTCAACATCAAATCTATTTTACCAATTCTATGAATTTTACAATTTAAAATATTGATAAAACTTGATGATTTCTTCAGGATAACAGATCCAAATTGCAATTCCAATTTTCTTAAACCTGCAAAGCATCTTAACTCAAAGGAATTGTTAGATTCAAATATTGTATGTTTTGCAAATTAGTCAAATAATATATTTAGAGTATTGCTTACAACAACAATGATGGGTATATATATAAAGAGGAGGGATCGGATTACACCGTTTTTTGTGACATCAAATTACATCGTCCATTTTTAAAGTTTTCAAAGTCCAAACAGTTGATCCAAACCGTTCAATATGATGGATATATTGAAATGTGCTTGCATATCAAATTTTACTTTTTTTTGAATTTTTGTAATATTTATTAAATACTTTACAAAATCATTGTTTTCAGACCATTGAATTTTTGTACCCATCTTAATAAATAGTAAAAAAATTCAAAAAAATGTAAAATTTGATCTGCAAGCACATTTTAATATATCCATCATATTGAATGTTTGGACCGACTGTTTGGACTTTGAAAATGGATGATGTCATTCGATGTCACCAAAAAACGGTGTAATCCGATCCCTCCTCATATATAAATTTATCTAAATAATTAAGCGATAACAAAACTAGAAATATTGTAGTTACGGCCGTTTAGAAGTATTACAATGAAACATACATACAATAAGAGTCTCCACTCAGGGTAGAGGCTACAAAAAACGATGTACGTGTTCGGCAACATGGATTAAGCTTCCTTAACCTTCCTTAAGGTCCCGAACAACAATTTCTTAGACAGACTTAAAGTCTTCTCTTTAAAGCTCCTTAGAACAAAAAGTTAAGTCGAGCATTCACCTTCCTCAAGAAAATGACCTCCTTAGAGCTCATTTTAATCCTTTTTCTTACTGTTTTACCCTGCGTCTTTCATTTGTTTATATTTTGTATCGTCTCTCTTCTCCTTCTCTGCACACTTCCCTAGGTGCACAAAAACAAAAATTCATTTTCTCCAGACCTCCGTCGCGATCTCGCCGGCGACGAACCCATTGTTTCGATACCATGGGGAGTTTCACATTAAGGTGCTCTTCCAGTCTGGTTGGACATTTCGCAATTTCACTGGGTGTAGGAGGCGAAGCTGCCACCCCTTCCTCCGCCGTCTGCTTGTGAACTCCGAGGTTGGTCAGTATGTGAATTAATTTAAATGTGCAAGGCTTGCTGCCTTTTCTATTGTTCTGTGAACGATCGTTGATGAATGCAATTTCCTTGACTTTTTTGTTGTTTTGTGAATGATTGATGCCTCTTCGGTTTGAATGAATTGAAATGAAGACATGGTTTCATGGCCAAATTAGCTTAACTCGTGAGGCTGTATACTTGTTGATTTTTAATTTTTTCTTGCTTTTCTGGCCATGTCTTGTTTGATCGATAAGTTGAGAGATTGTAAAAATGGTGTACCAGGCCGGTACCAGCATTGTTTGGATTCTGGTATCATTTGTGTGGTCTCAGGGGCCAATTTGCAAATTGCATAGCTTAAAATTTTTGTCACTGATTCAATATTATATCATGGTGGAAGGAAATGAGAGAGGCGCAAGCATGTTTAGAAGAGTTCAATGTACTGGAAGAACAATATTTGCAATGTAAGTACAATAATTTGGCTCATCATTTTGCAAAACTGGGCAAGAATCACAAGGATGAGCTTTACTGGAGTTCCTCTGACCGACAACAAATTAAATTCATCAAATGAAGTTTATTTTTATATTTTGAAAGTATAATATTACAATTGTATAGTTTGAATTACCAGTACAATATTTCAATTGTACAGTTTGGAAATAGTATTACCAGTATTAAAATTTGCAAATTGGATAGTTTGGATTCTGGTACCACTGTATAATTACATTAATCAAAATTATACTGTAATAAGCTTCGTTATATAAGAAGTTATGTCATTGTATGTCAAAAATATATTGAGGGTAATTTGGTCTTTCTGTTTATTCTCATAGTAAAACACATTTTTTATTCACTCATTCTACACGCTTAATCCACTTGAGTTGTTGTCAAACACCAACTTTTCAGTGAAGATTAAATTGTTAAGTCTCAATCTCTTAAGTTATGGTGCCGAACATGACCGATCTCCTTTCACGATAGTTAAAACTAAAAATAACGATCAAAATGAAAAATATCTGATTTGGGGGGTGGGGGTTTATTAAATTTTTGTTTTTTTTGAATTCTTGTGATTGCGGGCCCCATGAACAGAAAAGTCAAGAGTATTAAGCGAAACTGTGTAAAGAGCATTATTTCTCTCATGAAGTCTAAAGAGCTGGCGGTGCAGAAAATCATCACTTGCACTGACGCAAGGGCTGACGCAAGCAGTAATCCAACGCAGGCAGTAAAGCGCGTAGTAGCTGTTCGGCACATCTCCTTAAGCCTCCTTTACATCTTAGACCGGATTTACATTCCTCCTTAATTAGTTTCTGATTCTAAATCCACCCTCCTCTCCTTAAGGTTGTGTTTGAATTGGCAAGAATAGAGCTAATCCAAGAATAGCTCCACTATTCTTAACATTGGGTGATCCAAACAACAATTAGAAAATTAGGTTAGCTCAAGAATAGTTTTATTCTACTAACTCATATAAATGGTGGGTTAGCAAGAATAGAGCTAGTGGGGTTAGTGATATTAATAAAAAAATAGTTTTCATTCCTCTCAATTAGAATGAGTTTAAATATTAAATTAGTATTAAATAAAATATTTAATTAGTATTAAATAAATATAATATTAGATTAGATTAGTGTTATATAAAATATTAGTTTAAATATTAAATTTAATATAATATTAATTAAAATATTAGATTACTATTAAATAAATATATTATCAAATTAAATTAATATTAAATGTAATGTTAGATTAAAAATAATAAATTTTAATATAAATATTAATATAATATAATATTAGTTTAAATGTTAAGTGTTAAATGTAATATAATATTAGTTTAAATATTACATTAGTAAATATAATATCATATTTGATTAGATTAATTATATTAAATATAATATAATATTAGTTTAAATATTAAATGTAATATAATATTACTTTAAATATTAGATTAGTATTAAATAAACTATTACATTAAATATAATATAATATTAGTTTAAATATTATATATAATATAATATTTATTTAATTAAATGTAATATAATATTAATTTAAATATTAAATGTAATACAATATTACTTTAAATATTATTTCTATTAAATAAAATATTATTTTAAATATTAAATGTAATATAATATTAGTTTAAATGTTAAATGTAATATAATATTTTAGTTTAAATATTATATTAGTATTAAATAAATATAATATTAGATTAGATTTTATTATTATTAAATAAATATTGGATTAGTATTGAAAAACATTAGTTTAAATGTAATATAATATTAATTTAAATATTAAATGTAATATAATATTAATTTAATTATTAAATGTAATATAATATTAATTTAAATTTTAAATGTAATATAATATTAATTTAAATGTTAAATGTAATATAATATTACTTTAAATGTTCAATGTAATATAATATTACTTTAAATGTTAAATGTAATATAATATTACTTTAAATATTATATGTATTAAATAAAATATTAGTTAAATATATTAAATGTTAAATGTAATATAATATTTTAGTTTAAATATTATATTAGTATTAAATAAAACATTAGATTAGTATTAAATAAATATAATATTAGATTAGATTCTATTAGTATTACATAAAATATTAGATTAGTATTGAAAAATATTAGTTTAAATGTAATATAATATTAGTTTAAATATTAAATGTAAAAATATTAGATTAGTTTAATCAATATTTTATTCATTCCCTCTATCGCTATTCCAAATATACAATCCAAACAACATTTCTACTAACCCGGAATAGTCCAAAATAGCACTATTCTCAAACCACTTAGGTTAGCACTATTCTCAACCACTAACCCAAAAATCGCTACTCTTGCACTAATCCTTGCACGATCCAAACGTAACATAAGAAAAGAGTCTCCTTAGAGCTTCCTTTAGAGAATTTTTAAGCCTTTTCTGGATGATTTTACTCTTAATTCATACCACTCCTTGAGAAGCTGTCCTTTTCTTTAATTTTTCTATTCTCTCTCTTTGAGAAAGCAGCTCAGAGCCCGAGACAAAGAAATGAAAACATTCTTCTATCTCCAACCAAAATCGCCGGTTCTACAATGAAAAAATCGTGAATCATGCATTGTAGATAGCTTTGTCTCGAGATGCTCTTTCTATTGACATCCATCTTGATGGGTATTATCTTTGGTAAGAAACGAGTTAAGCTGCCGCTAGTACTGGTGAAAGCGACTGAGATGGTTGATAAGAATGGTCTCTATTTCTCTGATAAGTTTTCACTCACTTTCCACATGCATTATTGCAAGCTGCTCAGGTGGCTAGTTCTCTTGCCGATGCTTGCCATGTTTGGCATGCTTGTTATTCTGAGATCGCGAGGTGAGCCTTCATTTTCAAGAAGTGCCAACTAATATTTTTTAGGTGTAATATAGGCTTTCCTGATTCGGTGGCGGTTTAGAAGAATGTTCTAATTTTTACATAGAAGGATGTTTATGATAAATTGATTTTGTCTGTATAATATAGGGCTTTCCTGTTCCAATTTCTGAATTTTTCCTAATTCAGTGAGCTTTTCTGAGTTGTACATTTCGTTTATGAACATGATATAAATTGATGCTTAATTTCTGAATTTGTCCCATTATTTGATGCCTTTACCGATGAGGTAGAGAGGAAGCGATTGATATCCACTTTGATGTTAAAGGGTTATTAGAGGAGACCGGTACATGGTACCAGGGGATGAGAGTCCCCTTTTTCCTTTTATCTGTACCGCTTAGTAGCCGACATTTTTATTTATATCCAAAGTTAATTACAAAATAATAAAATATCCAGACCCGTTTGGTTTTATTAAAAATGTTTATACTGGTCAGAAAATGACCGGTACTTGAAATATATATATATATATATATAGAGAGAGAGAGAGAGAGAATGGCTAATATCAAAACGTTTGTTCTTGGACTCAGGAACGAACGATTATGTTCTCTAATTTCCAAAGTTCAAACAACAAATCCAAACCGTTAGATGTTCAATCTATATTAAAATGTGCTTGGAGACCAAATTTTACATTTTTTGGAATTTTTTTACTATTTATTAAGCTGATTTGAAAACCGTTGTTTTTCAATGCTGCAGAAATTTCACAAAAACAGCGATTTTCAAACCAACTTAATAAATAGTAAAAAAATTCCAAAAAATGTAAAATTTGGTCTCCAAGCACATTTTAATATAGATTGAACATCTAATGGTTTGGAAATATCGTTTGAAGTCAATTCGATAGGTTTTAGAGTTGAGTTCACGAGAGGCTTGGTGAGCTTAGGAACACCCTAGTTCTACTATATATATATATATAGTATGGCTAATTTGCTTCCGGAAGCATTTCGGCCGAGGTGCTTACGGGAGCATATCTTACAATTTGATGTTCAAACAACAAATTCAAACCGTTAGATGTTCAATCTATATTAAAATCTACTTGGAGACCAAATTTTACATTTTTTGGAATTTTTTACTATTTTTTAAGATGGTTTGAAAACCGCTGTTTTCAATGCTTCAGAAATTTAATAAAAACAGCAGTTTTCAAACCAGCTTAAAAAATAGTAAAAAAATTCCAAAAAATGTAAAATTTGGTCTCCAAGTAGATTTTAATATAGATTGAACATCTAACGGTTTGAATTTGTTGTTTGAACATCAAATTGTAAGATATGTTCCCGTAAGCACCTCGCCGAAATGCTGCCGGCAGCAACTTAGCCGCTCCCTATATATATATAGATATATATATTTTAGAGACAAATAACAAAAATGCTGAAATCTAACGCTAAAAAATCAATTTTTTTTAAAATATTTGTTAGATTACTTTTTTTTATATATAATTAGCATATTTATACTAAAATACGCTAAATTACTTGAAATTATGTTTAAATTACGCTGAATTACACTAAATTACGCTAAATTACAATAATTATGTAAATTTATGCTAAAATACGATAAATTACGCTAAATTACATATGAATAGGGCCGATTTTGTGCCATCTTTCATAAATCATAAAAATAGTAAAAAAATTCCAAAAAATAATAAAAATTGGTATTCTACAAGTTCATTACATAACTAATTTACTGAGTTACGTAGATTGAACAATAGAAATGAAAATCTTAATCGGAAACTTCAACTGAAGTTTTGAGGCTCTTCCCTTTGTTTTTTGGCAATTCTAAATTTTGAAAAACAACATAGCAATCACTAATGCATGAGTATTTTCGCAAGTTTTCCGAAAAGTGGTCATTTGTTGAAATCGGACACTCGAGCGTCGTTTTATGGCCGTTTGAAGTTTCGTCGTCGTTTTTCGCCTTCTCAGTGAAGATATCATCCTTATTCATACGTAATTTAGCGTAATTTACTGTATTTTAGCATAATTTTACATAATTATTGTAATTTAGCGTAATTTAGTGTAATTCAGCGTAATTTAACATAATTTCAAGTAATTTAGCGTATTTTAGTATAAATATGCTAACTATATATAAAAAAAAAAGTAATCTAGCAAATATTGAAAAAAAAATTCGATTTTTTAGCGTTTATTTCAGCATTTTTGCTATTTGTCTCTAAAAAAAAAAAAAATTCAAGTACCGGTCATTTTCTGGCCGATACCCTATTTAAATAAAGTATCGGCTATTTTCTGACCGGTATGGACATTTTTAATAAAACCAAGCGGCTCTGGGTTATTATTTTGTAATTAACTTTGGATATAAATAAAAATGTCGGCTTAGTAGCTGCTACTAAGAATCTCAAAAAAAAAATATCCACTTTGATGTTAATTGTCCAATTTTTGAATTTTGTCCAATAATATTTCGTTATAACAGTGTCACCTTTTTTCTTTCAGGATACGGCACATATTCCACTTTTTTTTTTTTCTTTTTTCCTAAGAAATTTGCCTAATTTTCTTTTAACATCTATTGTACCCGTTTTTTATTCATTAAGTTAGATGCATTGGCTAAATAAATTAGCACAGGTATGTACCAGTTCCTGACTTCACTGTACCAGCAATAATGGTTATGGTTTTTTGTTGAGATATACTAAAACAATTTTGATAGCAACAATTTAAATAAAAAAATAGAAAATGAATGATTAATTAAGGAGGAATTTGCCTTCTGCAACAATTTGTTTTCGCTTATCTCAATCAAGTATGGCAATTTACTGATGAAGTTTGGATTTGCCGAGTATTTGCAATCTGTTGTAGAGGATAAAAATTATTCGTAACTTTAGATAACAAAAATATGTGAGAGGGTATTTAGTTCTTTACATACTACAACATATATTTTACTTTTATTAAGTCTTCAGTCTTAATCTTACCACTTTACCGAACAAGAGCTCTAGCAAGGACGAAACTTTTAATCCTCACCCCCGGAGGGCTGCCGAACACCACCGTAGATATTTGCTTTAAGATTCATGCTAGATTAAAAGAAGGAATTCGCATCTGCTGAAATTTGGCGACCCTGAAATCCCTCTCCTCTCTTTGAGATTTCAGTGACCATAAAATAGAGCTTTAACCACTAAGCTATAACTAAACATATGTCATTTGGGCCTGTTTAGTTACATGAGAATTTTGTAGAAATGGAAATTTTAATTTGTTAAAACCAAAGGTATTCGTGCATAAAAACCAATTGTTTTTAAGTTTCATGCATTCGAAAAAAATTAATAGTGAGATTTCTCTGCAATTCTTTGGAATCGCACAAGATTTATTTCCTTGGTCTTCGGTGACCGTGAAAGACGACACAATTTGCGAGTCCATCTATTTTAACCTCTTCGCTTGTGTTGACCCCGATTTTTTATTCATCGCAAAAAAAAAATTATCGTAAAAAGAGATCGTTTTGACAGAATTTTGATATGCAGGTAGAACAGGAACCACTTATTCCGTCCAAGAGACGTGACATTTTATCCCGTCCAGCTAACAAATCTGAGCTGAACTTCTAATTAACAAAACATTGTTTATTAAGTAAAAAAAATAGACAGTATAAGACCATTCCGTTCGAGATCTGAAAAAAAAGAAAAAAGGGGGAATTTCATGTATATCCCTCAAAAGTTTCAATATTACGTATTTATTTCACCAAAATCAATAATTACATATTTATCCTTGAAAATTGTACAAATTCACATATTTGTCCAATCTAACTCTATAACATATCAAATATCTCCAAAAATAATTTAATAATATTTTCTAAACTTTAAAATTTGTTTTACAATATTAATTAAGAATATGTTGAACATTATGCACTTTGTTCCTGTCTCTTTAGTCTGTCTGAGTTATCTTCTCTTTAAGGCGCCAAACCTCCTGCCTCTCTCCAAACGTGCCAAATCACATATTTCTCCCGTCTTCCCTCGTCGCCTCCCCTCTCATAAAATTCTGTCGCCCCTCGCTGCTTTAATTTTTCCATCTTCGTTTGGAGAGAGAGGCGGAAGGTTTGACGTCTTAGAGAGGAGAACTCAGGCGGACTAAAAAGACGAAAACGAAGGGGCATAATGGTTAATATATTATTAATTAATATTATAAAATTAATTTTAAAGTTTTAAAAAATATTATTTAATTATTTTTGGAGGTCTTTGATATATTATAGAGTTAGATTGGGCAAATATGTGAATTTCTACAATTTTCATGAATAAATATGTAATTACTTGATTTTGAAGGAATAAATATGTAATATTGAAACTTTTGAGGATATACATGTATGTAATATGTAATATTGACTTTGACTGATCGAATAACCGGGCCCCTGCGCTATCAAAAAAAGTAGTAATCCGATTCCGAATAGGGTTAGTGGCCAATTTTTTTTGCTCTATTAGCTGGATCGGACCTACATATAGGTTCAATTAGCTCTAGGACCGTACGATTAGCATCAAGATCTATGCGCACGGAAATTGATACAGACTTGTACGTTTTTGATGCAGAGCACACGAATTTTGATGCAGATCGAATGGTCATCACACCCATCGGACCTACTCTGAATCCCCCCCCCCCCCCCAACCCTCGCAAACCAAACCAAGAACGAATTCGTATCCTCTGCATTAACTCAAAAGGGAATCTTGGAGTTAATGAATCTCGACCGTCCGATCTGTTTTAAGATTTGTATAAACTAGATCTGCACTAATATTAAAGGACCCCTATGTTAGAGGCACGAGCCGGATTGGCTCCATTTCAAATCAAACGGTTAAAATTCATTAACTCAAAAGATTCCCTTTTGAGTTAATGCAGAGGATACGGATCCACCAAGACCCCCCCCCCCCCCCCCCCGCAAACCAAACCATCTCCGTGTGAACCCCCCACCCCAACCCCCCCCCCCCCCCCCCCCCCCCCCCCCCCCCCCCCCGCAAACGGAGTCGACTAGATTCTAGATTGTTCATGACGTCGTTCTTCCTATCCAGAACCCCCCCCCCCCCCCCCCCCCCCCCCCCCCCCCCATCTCCTCACACGGAGTCGACTAGATTCTAGATCGTTCATGACGTCGTTCTTCCTATCAAGAACCCCCCCCCCCCCCCCAACCCTCGCAAACCAAACCATCTCCTCACACGGAGTCGACTAGATCTCCCCTCCGGCCTCCACACAGACACAGACACGGTCAGTTAATTTATTTTTCTCTTTCTTTCCTATTCCCTCAAATATCAATAACAATTAAAACTCTAAAACTTCTCTCGTCTTATTTTGAATTAGATCTTATAATAGGCCGTGTTTTTACTCCAATTTTTAATTATGAAACTTAATATCTATCTAATTGACCCTATCAATAGAAAGATTTATATTGTCCTTCCCTTTCTCTAACGAATTAGTTTATTTCTCTTTTGATTTTCGAATCCATCTTTTGTTTATCAATATACAGTCTCTTATTCAATTCAAAATTAAAAAAATAATAATTATTATTAGGATTTGTCTTTTTAATGAATCAGTTGAAAAATTTCAATCATAAATCATCTTTTCCTGGATTCGTTATGAATATATTTCTTGCATCTAATTAGATTGGAAAATCGTTCCAATAAATATAAACAACATAAGCTCGATTTTTTTTTTTATTTGATAAAATTGGAGGCCATGGTTCTGCAGATCGGAATTAGAAGCGGGATCTAATCGGTTGGAATGGAATTGAGGAAACTCGGTTTTTTTTAAAGTAGCTTATTTTATATTGAAAAGGTAGGAAACATTACTGTAGCTCCCCAAAAGCTTATTTTATATTTTGCCAACAAATTATACCATTACTATTTTACATAAATTAATCTTTTTTATTCTTTGCTATTAGAAAATCTGACAATAAAGAATAAAGAGGGATGGACTTTGTATCTGTGAGGCGAGCCAGAGACTATTATTATCTGTGATGAGGAGGATAATCTGATGAAGAACTCGGAGACGCCTTGGGCATGCAATGCAAGTTTGAGGTTTGATATTTTTAAATCCTTGAATTTTCTACATTTTGCAACACATTTTATTTGAGCGGCGTAATAAAACGAAGTAAGAAATTATCTGTAATTCAAATTAATTTATTACAGTAGATAAAGCACAAGTTTCGTCAAATCATGAATGGTTGCAGTAAAATAGATCACACCATGTGTGATTTAGCAGGATTTACAGAGCTTTGGCAGCATGTAATTAAGCTGCTTGCTACAAAAGCTAAGAAGAGGGAAGGAACCCCATCCAGTTTTATTTTATTGGTTAAATTTCGTGCGTGTCTTAATGTGGGCTTTCGAGTTTAAGAAGGAAATATTCATCTAAATGATGTATAACCCCGGCCCATAAAGTTGGAATTGGGTTTGAGCTGTTGTTCCAGGCCCTGGATAAAAATGAAAGGAAAACTATAAAATAATTGGGTTGGGTTTTTTTGGGATCTGTTCAAGGAATTCTAAGTTTAAATAAATATATCCAATTAGTTCATTAATTTACTTTTCAGATTTTCAAAGGTTAGAATATTTTATTTTTGCAACCCAATTGTTTTTTTATTTTATTTGGAATCTATCTTTTTATCAATATACATGTTCTTCAACACATCCGTCTCCAATTCAAAGGTTAGAATCTTTTATTTTTGCAACCCAATTGCTCTTTTGATTTTTCAATTACAGTTCCTTCGACACATTCATCTCCAAACATATAATTCAATAGATTTACACGTTTTTTTAATATTTAATATCCGATCCTTGCACTTGCACGTATAAAAATTGATCATGTATATCAAATGCTGTGTTTGTAAAATTCTTATTTGATTAGATATACTAAAATTTAATAGATTTATAATAATAGATCCTATGGTTATTTCAATTCTAGTTAATGTGATTAATTTGGATTGAATTATTGTTTCTTCGGTATGAACACACAAACAATTATCACTTGGACGCGTTGAATAAGACGCGTGTTAGGCATCAGTGTCAGAGATATCTGCGGACAGGGGCCCACAATTGACTTGAATAAGACGCGTGTTAGGCATCAGTGTCAGAGATATCTGCGGACAGGGGCCCAGTGTTAGGCATCAGTGTCAGAGATATCTGCGGACAGGGGCCCAGTGTTAGGCATCAGTGTCAGAGATATCTGCGGACAGGGGCCCACAATTGACTTGAATAAGATGCGTTGAATAAGACGCGTGTTAGGTCACGTATGAAACTTCAATATATAAAAGCAAAGCAATGAAAATGACTTCATTTAGTTAGGATTAATTTTTATTATAATTTAGGTTTTTTTTAGTGTAATTTAATGATGAACAACTCTTCCAACTAGGGGTGTAAACGGAGCCGGATTATCCGATCCGAATCCGCTCCGTATTCGAAGATAATCCGAATCCGGATTAAACGGAGCGGATAATATCCGGATTCGGATCCGGATATTATTCAAGGTGAGGAGAAAAGGTCCGGATACGGATTCGGATAATTTTCGCGGATCCTAAACGGAGCGGATATCCGCATATATCCGGATATGAATTTTCTCGGATCCAATTTCAGCAGAATCCAGTAGCTCCCAACTCCAACGTTTGGAGCGCTTCATACACAAGTGCACTATATACTGCTGTCTCTCTTACTGTTCTTCTAATGTGGGATTAAAATTTTCAACCTATCCGGACGTCGCCGCTTTCAGAGTTTGAAATGAGTTTTCATTCTTTTCTTTACTTTAAAGTTTGACCAACACTTACACTCCGACAGCAACATCTGCTTTGAAGTTTGGTTATAAATTCTTCTCCATTTCTATATTCAAGAACATCTCCATTTTTTCCATTTTCTGATTTCGTTTTCTTAATTTAATTTAATTTTTTAGTTAATATTTGTATCTTAAAATTCATATGACTCAATTATCGATAATTATTCGTTTAGTATCCGTATTCGAATCCGTATTCGTGAATTATCCGCTCTGTATCCGTATCCGTTTAAGGTGGATTTGATTTTACATTTTGATATCCGTTTACTATCCGTATCCGTATTCGTATCCGCTCATTATCCGACGGATGTGGATATGGTATCAGCATTATCCGCTCCGTATCCGCTCCGTTTTCACCCCTACTTCCAACCCTTATTGCAATTGCCTAAAGAACAACTCAAATTATACGTGGCAAATATGAAGGTATTTGTTTAATATGTGTTTGGATTTAAATTTACGGATAAATTTGTAAGTTATGATTAATTTTTGTGGTTAAATTTTTTTTGCATGGCAATTATTGTTTCAGTCTAGTTATGTATTGCGTCCTGGTCCTCGTCAAATGAGCGTTAATTATCAAACTCAGATAAAACAAGATTTAGTGAATTTAAGCTTATATCAGATGAACAATGTGACTCATTATCATATAGACAAAGGATTGATCACTACTCTTACTGAAAGGTGGAGGTCCGAGACGAATACTTTTCATCTTCTGGTGGAGAAGTGTACAGTGACATTGGAAGATTTCAGCTGTCTGTGGGGCTTACCTGTGACCGGTAAAATATTTTGTTATTAATTTACACTTTTTTTATTAATTTAGATTTAATGCAAGTATATGTTTATCTAACATCTATGTTTACATGGAAGGTCATTGCTGAACATACTGATAATAATTGGTCACAAATGATCGAAGACTGCCTAGGACATGAAGTGTATGATAGTTACGAAGATAGTGCGGAGGAATTTGTTTATCTAATAGTGGAGAACAAAGGCGAACTCAACAAGAAAATAAAAATAAAAATACCAGATGCGTCTTAAATGGTTGAATGACAACTTTGATGTGGAATTGACACAGCTCACTAATTAGGAGACAATCAACCGATATACACGAGCATATTGCATGGACTTGTTCGGGTCTGTAATGTTTCCTGATGTGAATTCAAGTTCTGTCCCGATAATGTATTTACAGTTCTTAGAGAATTTGGGACCTCGAGATGAAGACTACAATTAGGGAGGTGCTGTGCTTGCATGCCTGTATCGTGGGTTGTTCCGAGCTTGCAGAAAGCCAATAGCTTCGATTAATGGTCCATTATTACTACTCCAGATGTAGTCTTGGACTCGGTTTCCTATAGGTCAGCCCAGACCCAAAAACGATTTACCATTTGGCGGCGATGTCATACTAGAGAGACGTTTGCCACTCCTTCATTACATCTTGCATCCTAATCTCATTCTCAATTCCGGTTATATCATTTTCCCCGACAACCGGGTCACGAAGGTCAGAGTTTATGTTTGAGTCAGTATCATTATTCAACTGGTCAAAATAATTATACAAATCATCCGATTATGGTATTTCAGGAGAGTCATCACAATATATGGGTGAATCAAGAACCGGTATGTCTCTGTTATTTCCAGGTACACCACCCGGGTATGGGTCATAATTGGTCTGGCTAACAACTAGTACCGACTCAACCACTAATTCAAGAAGTTTAAAATTCAGTACCGCAGTGAATGTCCAAGCACCATATGCCATATCATTTCGTGGTCTATGTTAAATAACTGGTATTTTTCTGTTGAGTCAGGTGGTGCCGTGTTCAAACGTGCCCTGATTGTCAGATCGAACTGGCCAGGGAGCAAACGAATGCCAACATATATATGTCTTCTTAGCTCATCAAGACTAGTTGAGTTAGTAACAGGAAATGTGCAGGTCGGTGCATCTGAAATTTTGCGTCTGTGGTACACATTTATTAATATTTGAGACATTCCTGAACAAAAAATTTCACAATCAACATTCGATATCATTTTTAATTTTACAACCTAAAATATGATCGTAATTGAAAAAAAAAACTTACTACATTCTTCAGACGAAAGCTAAAAGCACAATGCAGAGGCCGATCTGTAGATAACATATTTTTTAACACTAAAACTGTGGATGTTTCAGCTGGAAGAGAGAAAAAAAATGGTGCAAGGAGAAGAAGTTAATAGCTATGTTTTCAGCTGCAGGGAGAGAAGGGTTAATAGCTATGTTTTCAGCTGCAAGGAGAAGAAGGGGTTATAAGCAAACTCGGAAAAAAAAAAGGGTCCGGACCGAATTGTCATTTCGGTCCCGGATAAAAAAACTCTGGATCAAAATGAGATCTCGGTCCGGAGGTGTTACACCAATGACAACAGCGCCTCTTCTGAAAATTTGTGAAATCATCTGGGACCGAAATGCCAATTCGGTTTCAGAAAAAAAAAAGATGCGGACCGAATTGGTATTTCGGTTCTTATGATTTTTGTAAAAATTAAAGTAATTATGTTAGTTCGCTAAATTTTTTTTTTAATTATGATTTTTAAAAAAAATTCCAAAACGTGATGCAAAAGTAAACAACCTTATTCTCTCCATAAAAGAGCACAGCTGTGTGAACATATCTCCTGTGAACCTTTTCAAGCCGAAATTTTTAAATATAGCACAGATCAAAAAAAAATAAACCAAAACGGCACCGTTTGGCCGGAATTCCAAATTTAGCACGGCCGCAGATCAGCTGAGCGGCCCCTTTTACTGGGGACCGCAGATCAGCTGAGCGGCCCCTGAAATGGGGCCGCATATTGGCTGAGCGGCCCCTTCCCTTCTTATTCCGATCCAGGAGAGAGAAATTCATTTCACACTCTGATCCCCTCTCTCTCCTGGACAAGAGCTTCTTCTCCTGTAAGTTTTTTTCTCTCTTTTTTTTTCATTTTTTTTATTTTCAGTAGATTAATAATTAATTTAGTTAATTTTTAATTTTAGGTTTCTTGTGTATTGGATTCAAAATGGCTCTTATGGTATCAATTTATACTGGTGGTGATGTTCTAACAGGTCCTAATGGGGTTTATTATAGTATCGGACCTGTTACTGTGATTCCGGTTTTACCGGGTACTGATTATGTGGGGCTTAAATCGAGTATATGTCAGAACTTGGGATTGGATCAGGGCCAGTATGACCTTAAAATTGAGGCCAAGATTAGTATGCCGACTAGTTCAGCACAAACCTGGTTCCAACTCTTTCCAATCCAGAATGAGGGAGTCTGGCAGGTATTGTACAACCAAACTATGAGTTTTTCTGGGGGTACATACAAGATAATTGACCTATATGTGGAGGTTACTAGAGTCCGGCGTATCAACCCAGCTATGAGGTTAATTCGGGGTCGGGGTAACTCATCCGGCTCTAGTCCGGCCCCTGTCCAAATTGACCAACCGTCCAGTAGTCGAGCCCCAGTTCAGAGAGATCGACCGTCCAGTAGTCGGCCCTCCCGTCGGGCCCCCACCCGGACCGACCAGCGTTCATCTAGTCGGAGCGCTCATTGGGGTCAATCTTGTGATCCAGATGAAAGTGCTGAATCAGAGGATTCAGAATTATAAGAGGCAGAGGAAAATTGAGGTGATGAAAATCCTGAGGGTACGGGCGATCATAGTGACGAGGAAGATACCGGGCCTGTGCTTGGACGGCCGAGGACTTTCGTAATGGATAGTGGTTTTCAGATAATGGATCGCGGGTTTCAGCACCCGTGTTCAGCTTTCAATGACACATCAGGGTTTCAGCCCGCAAATTCGAGTTTGTTTGGAAGGAGGGAAGTGTTTGAGAATGAACTGTCTGAGGGTCAAATATATGACTCAAAAGAGGCCATGAAGAGCGCAATTGCCAGGTTTCACATAGTTTGCAACAAAGAGATAAGGAATACGCACAGTAATACCACCAGAATGAGGTTCAAGTGCAGTGACAGTAGGTGTGGCTGGTACATACTCGCAAAGGCCACTGGTTACGGTACACAATGGCGTATTTCGAAGTGCCCAACACAACATTCATGTCACGCGGGTGCGACAAGAATTGATCATGCACAGTTGTCGGCTAGTATGGTTGCCGATTGCATATCGGCTCACATGAGGAACGACGTTGATTTGAGTATCAACACAGTAAGGATCGCTGTTGCTGAAAGATACAACGGTCAGATACCGGCGTACAACAAACTGTGGCGTGGCAGTGAGTTGGCAATTGCCCGCCAGTTTGGTAATTGGGAGGGGTCGTACTCTCTTATAGTTCCGTTGTTGGAGGCAATCAAGAGAAAGAACCCAGGTACTAAATTGGCACTTATTTTTTTTACGTCATTGTAATAAAATCAACAATTGAACTTATTTTTTTAATTTATTGACAGATACATTGTTTGAGGTGACCTCATTTCCCACCGGTGAACCAGGACCATGGAGATATTTCCATAGGGCGGCTTGGGCATTTGGACCGTGCATTGCAGCTTTTCAACACATCAGACCAGTCATCACCGTTGATGCATGTTTTCTGTCAGGCCGGTACAAAGGTAACTATTGATTTTTTTATCTTTACTTAATTTGATTATTTTAATACAGGCAAGTTGTTGATTGCAACCGGGTACGATGCAGAAAACCAGCTTCTCCCGTTGGCTTTTTCACTGGTAGAATCAGAGAGTTTCGAAGATTGTGCGTGGTTCATGAAATGGTTGCGCCGCAATGTAATTCGCTCCAGATTCATGTGTGTAATAACTGATAGGGGCAAAGGTATAAAGAAGGTGTTCAGACAAGATGATTTGGGGTGGAACGATGAGGATGAGGATCAATGTGTTCACCGTCTTTGTGCTACTCACATAGCCGAGAACATGAAGAAGAACGGTTGTAGTGAGGCGGCAATCAAGTTTTTTAGGATATGTGTGGCTAAGAGAAAGATGAGGAGATACGAGCAAGGAATGCAAGCAATGGGGGATGTATGTGACCACGCTCTCAATTGGCTGGACGGTGTGGGTAAGTATTTGGATCAAGATGAGAACGAGTGTCCGAAACCATGGAAGATATTCCAAGCGCTGGACAGTGGTTACCATTGAAGAATTATGACTACAAACGGTTCCGAGTCGCTAAATAATGTTTTCAGGTCATCTCATAGGTTACCGGTGGCAGCAATAATTGAAGACACATTTTACAAATTTCTCACATGGTTTGCGCAAAGAAGGGCCAAAGCGCTAAATGAAGCCAGTCTTGGTCAACAGTTCTCGTGTCGTGTGCATGAGGTACTTTTATTTATAGTTTTTTCTTCATAATTTTTTAGTAACTTTGTTAAAAAGATCTGACTTCTTCATTATTTTTTAATTTTTCTTAGCTTATTAACCACCGGTTCGAGAGGTCCAATACTATGAAGACGCTTGGGGGGTTTGGCCACAACAACGAGTTCGAGGTAACCTCTACACAAGAGAGAGTTCACTCTTACATACCTGACGATTCTGCCCGGTTTACCAAGGCTAATTTCAAATACACGGTTCACATCAGGGATGATCACACGGTGGAATGCACATGCCAAAAGCCTCAATTGGACAGAATACCGTGTTCTCATGTTGTGTCTGTGTGCCGTCTCCGAGGCATCGACCCTGGCTGCTTTGTTAGTCACTACTACCACATCCGGACACTAATCAACACATGGAGTGCTGAATAGCATGTCTATGAAAATCAGTCGGAATGGCCTGCAAACGAGGGCCATGTACTTGTTCCAGAAGATAAAATTATTGCTTTGGGCAGAAGAAAACACAACAGGATTCCGATGTGGATGGATGTACTACATCGTAGGAGAAGAGGACACCAAGCCGGCCGAGATACAATGGAAAGACAGAACAGAGCTGCTCGAGATGCACGAGGTAGTTAATTATATTCGTAGGCTAAGAGCCGTACCAATGGACTGGATGTTTATTTAGTTTTAATTATATTCGTAGACTATGTCAGATACTGGATTTATTTGTTATATTATGTCTCTTATTTTTTTTGTTAGTTTGTTATTTGTTTTGGTTATTTATTTATTTTGTTCATTATATCAATATCTCCTCGTACAAAAAAAATATTTGAACCACACGACATATATAAAATATTTCAAACGAACGACATTTCTAAAATAACTTGCAACAAAATACACAAATTTAAACAACATTTCAAACTACAATACAAATACAATTATTTTTATAACACAATCACCAAAAAAAATAACAGCATTTCCGATATTAAAAAAAAAAGGGGGGCCGCTCAGCCAATATGCGGCCCCATTTCAGGGGCCGCTCAGCTGATCTGCGGTCCCCAGTAAATGGGGCCGCTCAGCTGATCTGCGGCCGTGCTAAATTTGAAATTCTGACCAAACGGTGCCGTTTTGGTTTATTTTTTTTTGATCTGTGCTATATTTAAAAATTTCGGCCTTTTCAAGTCTGTCCTTCATCTTCTCCTTTTGACTTTCCTAAACCAATGACAAAGGCAGTAGTAAGTATTATTGTATATCAAATTTGTATATTATAACCAATGACCAAGGACGTTTGTAAACCTTTTCAAGTCTGTCCTCCACCTTCTCCATTTGTATACCAATGACCAAGGACAAATTCATGAGGCGGAAACTGAATTGTGCGAGATGACGCCAGCTGACGTCAGCGAAACACATCTGGAGCCATCCTTCTCACATCCGACGGTAAACATAAGGAGTGTTACTGTTCATTTTACAGTAACACCCCATCCAAAATAAAGATATTTATAATAACAATTTGGGGCCGCCAAAATCGTACGTTATTTGCCTTTCCTTGCAACGTTTGAAATTAAGATAACCGTTTCAAAGATACTGTTTCTGTGTTCATACCGAATTCGTATCCTCTGCATTAACTCAAAAAAGAATCTTTTGAGTTAATAAATACATCCGGACTGTACAATTTGCTTTAAAATCTGTGCGAACTAGAAAAAACCAATATTAAAGGGCCTTTGCATTATAGAATAGAGCCGAATTGACTCCGTTTAAAATCAGACAGCCGAGATGAATTAACTCAACAGATGCTCTTTTGAGTTAATGCAGACGATGCGGACTCGTTCATACCAAAGAAATAATAATTTAATTCAAATTAATCATATAACTAGAATTTTCTACAAACAACCATAGGATCTATTAAATTTTAGTAGATCTAATCAGTGTTGTAAAAAATGATCTTAACGGCCGTTTAATCGTTAATGGCGGTCAAACCATTACGAATACACTTAACAGATGCCTGTTTGCGGATGAAAACGATTAATCAGCCGTTTTACCGTTTAATCGTCTGTTTATTCCCATTTATTTCTGTTTATTTCAGTGAATATTTATTTTCACATTGTCTTTTTTTTTCTGTGATAGTGTGTGATAATAAGGTTTATAAATTTTGTATTGTAGTTTTATTTTGGATATACATCCAATATTTTTTTTTATATATTTTTTCTTCTTACTTACTTTGAAATTGATTACTTTTTCTATTATTTATATATTATATAATTTTCTTACTTACTGATGTAATTTTTTTCAATTAGTACAACGTGTTTATTTATGAAATTAAGTTGTTATCATAACCTAAATTTAGTGATTTTATATTGGAATGTTTCATTTATTTCAAATAATATGTTATTAGTATTTGAAAAGCTTAATTTTCAAAATTATTTTTTCATTAAATAAAGGTGTTACTTACACATGTAAAACGTGTTTGTGTTAAGAAGAAATAAGCATAATGTCATGTTTATTTGATAAATTTAATGAGTTTAATAAATTATTATATATATATACATAAATTTAATAAAAATGTTAAATTGTCCTCATAATTCCGATTAATCGGCCGCATACCGATTAATCGCTTAGCGGTACCCCGTTCGTCCGATAACCGCATACCATTATTTACAACACTGGATCTAATCAAATAAGAATTTTACAAACACAACATTCGATATACATGATCAATTTTTATACATGCAAGGATCAGATATTAAATATTAAAAAAAACGTGTAAATTTATTGAATTATATGTTTGGAGATGAATTTGTTGAAAAAACTGTATATTGATAAAAAAAAGATGAATTCCATAATCTAAAGAGTAATTGGGTTACAAAAATAAAAGATTTTGACCTATGAAAATCAGAAATTTATTCTTAGAAACTATTCAATTAGAAGACTGATACATTTTTTTATTTTTTTAATAAACGCTAAAAAATTTAAAATGAGTTTTAATAGCAATGATAATAAATGGATACTTTTTTTTTTCCCTCTCGAATTTCAAGAAGGAAACTCGAGGAAAGTTCAGAGTTCTCTGTTCTTATTTTGAATTCGATCTTATAGTAAATAGGTCGTTTGCTCAAATTTTTAATCAGTAAAACTTAAGAACTAACCCTATATATTATTAGAAAGACATTCTCCTGCCCTTTTAATTTTCTATCCATTTAGTTTATTGCTCTGTTTATTCCGGAAAAAATTCGGACTTCGTTTGCACATTTATCTACAATTCCAAACAAAGAATAATTATATATGAATTTTGGATTCAATTAATGAATCAGATCAAAAGTTCAATCATAAAATAATTCATCCCTCTTTTCCGGGATTCTGCAGTACAAATATTTTTTTAATTAGCATCTGTGAAAGCATAAAAATGTATGAGTGAGGCTATGGTACTTCGGCTAGTGTACTACGGCACAATATGGTACTTTTTAAAATTCTAACGGTCGATCCAAACCGTTCAATGTGATATCCATATGAATATGTACTTGCAAACTAAATTTTATATTTTTTCGAATTTTTTTATTATTTTTTTAGATAGAATTTTGATGGTCCAGAAATTTGTATAAAACACTGAAAATTCTACCTATCTAAAAAAATAGTAAAAAAATTCGAAAAAAATATAAAATTTAGTTTGCAAGTACATATTCATATGGATATCACATTGAACGGTTCGGATCGACCGTTAGGATTTTAAAAAGTATCATATTGTGCCGTAGTACACTAGCCATAGTACACTAGCCGAAGTACCATAGCCTCACTCAAAATGTATTGACAAGTAGCTCTATGAGCCGTATTTTTCATTAATATCCTCAATTAAATAGAAAATTACAAAAATGCCCACTGTTTTTTAGTATTGCCTACGGCTGTTGAATGACAAAAGAAATTAATAAGCCACACAGAAGTATCCACGAAAATACCGGTAGAAAAAATCACTTTTACTATATCAACAACGACCTATTTACTGTAACTAGTTATTTTATTGGGCCTTGTGTTTGACCAGGTTTTTTGACAAAGAGCGTTATCAGTACATGTTATGGAGCTTATCCCTGTTATGTTAAAAGAAGAGCTTATATCTGTGTTTGACCTCAAGGCTATTTTATGGAGCATTATCCCTGTGTTTGACCAGGTCTTTTTCTTTGGGGGACCGGACGGGATGGAGCTTACCGTCCCGGATTTTTTTTTATTTTTTGAGGTCGGACAGGATGGATATTAACGTCCCATATCTGCTTAATTAGTTTGGATTTAGGATTTGAATTAGTGGGACGGGATAAACTAATCTATTTTACCTACATATCGAATTTCTGCCAAAACCATCCCGTTTCACGATATTTTATTTATTTTTTTTCGATTGATACAAATTTCGGGGATAGTGACAGATTTTAATAATAAAATTACAACTAGTTGGAAAGTGACATATCACTTGATCATCCTCTGTGCAGGAGGTAACAGTAAGCAAGTAGCAATACTGCTTGTGACAGCGAGATGATGTAGAAAAAAATTATTGCCAAGTGATTACGAGTGCTCTGATTCGCTGAAGATATGGCAAAAGCGTGGGGGTAGAAGAGGTGTAGCAAGGAGAGAAGAGCAGTAGTTATGCTGGAGAATAGTTGAAAAAAGTAGAAGAGTGAGCATTGTTGCATGTTACGTCCAGTGCTGCGGCAGATGATTCGGATTGACCCGAAGAACCAGCAGCATGTTATAAAAAGAAAATCATGGGGCAGCAGTGAGTTATCTCCCAGCAGTATTCTCGCCCATTCATACTCCACCTTTTCATTCACCTCTATGAACACAGAGATGACGTTCTTCACCCTCTCTGCAACTGCAAGTCCTTCATCTGTAGAAATGGTGGTGGAAGAGTCAGGATAATTCATATTCGAGTCTTTGAAAAGCAGTAGTGCTTTACAAATACTACACTGGTCTTCGTGTTTTAAGCAATTCAGCTGAGAGAATGGGCTGGAACTCCTGCAATTGTTGTGCTTGAAGGGGACAGTACTAACTCTGAGACTGCTTAGTTGATACTATGCTTATATCTAGTTTTTCTGTGACATGTCATGTTTTGTAATAAGATATCCAAGCAAACAGTTATGTTTCTCGTATGAACTTTGTTATGTTTTCGTTTAGAGGGTATCTGACCAAATGATGCATTGTGCTGAGGTCGTTCATCTGGTTTAGAGGTTGGGTATTTTGGGGTGCTTTTTTTATGATGGTGAATGTGTAATTATGACTCTCCTTTTGCTAAAGCAAATGGGCATGTATGCCTCTTTTTAAAATATATATATATATATATATATATATATATATATATAGAGAGAGAGAGAGAGAGAGACTGGCTAAGTTCAAAACGTTTTCACCAATCCCTTGGTGCAAACGTTTTGGTTCTCCTATTTGCAAAGTCCAAACGGTCGATCCAAACCGTTAGATATTTAATCCATATTAAAATGTGCTTGGAGACCAAATTTCACATTTTTTGAAATTTTTTTGCTATTTATTAAGCCACTTTGAAAGTTGCTGATTCGGGTGAACAGTAAAAACAGTGCAATCAAATTCTAGACCGTGTAATCAGCAACTTTCAAAGTGGCTTAATAAATAGCAAAAAAATTCCAAAAAATATAAAATTTGGTCTCCAAGCACATTTCAATATGGAGAACAACTTGAACGGTTCGGATCGACCGTTTGGACTTCGAAAATCCGAAAACAAATCGTTTGCACCAAACCCTTGGTGCAAACGGTTTGAGCTTAGCCACTCACTATATATATATATATATATATATTAAATAAATAAATAAAAAAAGGGAGAATTTCATATATACCACTCAAAAACTATGAAATTACATATTTACCATCTAAAATTCTATTAACTTACATATTTACCCAATTAATTAAGTTTAATCTTATATAAAATATAATTAAACACTCTCTTCCTCCTTTCCCTTCCTGCTTTCTCCTTTCTTCCCTTTGTACTAAAATCCCTTCCTTCTTCCCCCTTCCTCTTTTCCCTTCCTACTAAAATACAAAAAAAAAGAGTGTCCAACAATTCTTCAAAACTGAAGAATTTTCCTTTGCAACTTCAAGTGATATATAAAATAGAAGGTACGAGATTGAAGAGTACCCTTTGGAATAAAATAAAAATTCCGTGTATACATTAATACATATCAGATCGTCAGATTTTGCAGAAGCAAATAAATTTGAAAACTCAAAAAGGAATTCAATAACAAGAGAGAAATTGAGGTGGGTATTATATATAAACAATCAACTAAGTGAACCTTTCTCAGCCATTAATGGCTTTTAGATCAAAGAAGAATCCGAGATAAGAAATTGAGCAAAACTCTCAATAAAAGAGGACAAACTGAGTGGAGACACGAGTCAGTGGTGGATACAGTGCAAAGAACTCGAGGGTCGATGTGAGTGGGAGAGAGAGAGTCTAAAGAATAGCAAGGTTTTGAGAAACTGACAGCTGGGCCTCATTATATTACAAACCTAATTAAACCTAATTAGTTCCAGTTTTCAATTAATTGGGTAAATATGTGAATTATAAGAATTTAGAGTGGTAAATACGTAATTATTGAATTTGGAGGGGGAAATACATAATTTCACAGTTTTTGAGTGGTATATATGAATTCTCCCAAAAAAAAAAAGTCATTCACCTTCTCCGGCTAAGACTGCCGGACCCCTTCTCTCAATCAACTCTTGTAACATTATCACTATATTTATACCGAAAAGCATCGTCAGCTGGGGCATTGCGTCAATAATAGAAGAGTGAGGTCAAGAGGTATATATAAAGAAGGGATGTAGATATAAAATTAGAAGAGTGAGGTCAAGAGGTATATATAAGGGAGGTGAGGGCCTCAAGATGTGAAATATTCTCCAAGGATGCTTAAGTGTTTCAACTGAGGCGCAAGAGAAAACAAAATTTAAATTGCAGGATCATCGAATTCTTATCCATCCATTTGTGTGTTCATACCGAAGAAACAATAATTCAATCCAAATTAATCACATTAACTAGAATTGAAATAACCATAGGATCTATTATTATAAATCTATTAAATTTTAGTATATCTAATCAAATAAGAATTTTACAAACACAGCATTTGATATACATGATCAATTTTTATACGTGCAAGTGCAAGGATCGGATATTAAATATTAAAAAAACGTGTAAATCTATTGAATTATATGTTTGGAGATGAATGTGTCGAAGGAACTGTAATTGATAAATAAAAAGAGCAATTGGGTTGCAAAAATAAAAGATTCTAACCTTTGAATTGGAGACGGATGTGTTGAAGAACATGTATATTGATAAAAAGATAGATTCCAAAATAAAATAAAATAAACAATTGGGTTGCAAAAATAAAAGATTCTAACCTTTGAAAATCTGAAAAGTAAATTAATAAACTAATTGGATATATTTATTTAAACTTAGAATTCCTTGAACAGATCCCAAAAAAACCCAACCCAATTATTTTATAGTTTTCCTTTCATTTTTATCCAGGGCCTGGAACAACAGCTAAACCCAATTCCAACTTTATGGGCCGGGGTTGTATATCATTTAGATGAATATTTCCTTCTTAAACTCGAAAGCCCACATTAAGACACGCACGAAATTTAACCAATAAAATAAAACTGGATGGGGTTCCTTCCCTGTTCTTAGCTTTTGCAGCAAGCAGCTTAATTACATGCTGCCAAAGCTCTGTAAATCCTGCTAAATCACACATGGTGTGATCCATTTTACTGCAACCATTCATGATTTGACGAAACTTGTGCTTTATCTACTGTAATAAATTAATTTGAATTACAGATAATTTCTTACTTCGTTTTATTACGCCGCTCAAATAAAATGTGTTGCAAAATGTAGAAAATTCAAGGATTTAAAAATATCAAACCTCAAACTTGCATTGCATGCCCAAGGCGTCTCCGAGTTCTTCATCAGATTATCCTCCTCATCACAGATAATAATAGTCTCTGGCTCGCCTCACAGATACAAAGTCCATCCCTCTTTATTCTTTATTGTCAGATTTTCTAATAGCAAAGAATAAAAAATATTAATTTATGTAAAATAGTAATGGTATAATTTGTTGGCAAAATATAAAATAAGCTTTTGGGGTCAGATGAGCTTTTGGGGAGCTACAGTAATTTTTCCTACCTTTTCAATATAAAATAAGCTACTTTAAAAAAAAACCGAGTTTCGTCAATTCCATTCCAACCGATTAGATCCCGCTTCTAATTCCGATCTGCATAACCATGGCCTCCAATTTTATCAAATAAAAAAAAAAAAAATCGAGCTTATGTTGTTTATATTTATTGGAACGATTTTCCAATCTAATTAGATGCAAGAAATATATTCATAACGAATCCAGGAAAAGATGATTTATGATTGAAAATTTTCAACTGATTCATTAAAAAGACAAATCCTAATAATAATAATTATTTTTTTAATTTTGAATTGAATAAGAGACTGTATATTGATAAACAAAAGATGGATTCGAAAATCAAAAGAGAAATAAACTAATTCGTTAGAGAAAGGGAAGGACAATATAAATCTTTCTATTGATAGGGTCCATTAGATAGATATTAAGTTTCCTAATTAAAAATTGGAGAAAAAACACGGCCTATTATAAGATCTAATTCAAAATAAGAAGAGAGAAGTTTTAGAGTTTTAATTGTTATTGATATTTGAGGTGAATAGGAAAGAAAGAGAAAAAGAAATTAACTGACTGTGTCTGTGTGGAGGCCGGAGGGGAGATCTAGTCGACTCCGTGTGAGGAGATGGTTTGGTTTGTGAGGGTTGGGGGTTTTTTTATCCATTTTTGTTGAGAGAGGGATGCTAGAAGTAGCGTAGAAAGGTTGGGATTTCTAAATTCCGTAGGAGAGGAAAGTATCATCTTTCTCTGGGAAGGGCGTTAGCAAAATGAGGTCAGAATGAGGTTCAATTGGGTTGTCTCTGTCTCTGTCTCTGTCTCTATCTCTGGGAAGGGCTGATTAGCAATGACGTCAGGAATGGGGTCATCAAATTGGGTTTGTCTTGGCCTCTATCGCTCTGAATGTCTCTATCTCGCTCTGAATGTCTCTATCTCTGGGAAGGGCGGATTAGCGAAATTCGCATCCTCTGAGATATCTCAAACTTTGCGTTTGCGTGACTTTATGAAAAATCGCAACCATTCAAAATAAGTTCTGCACAAATCTCGAAGCACAAGTAATACTGGCCCCTGCACTATCCCCAAATAGGCACCGGACACGTCGATCACGCAAAAGTTGAGATATCTCAGCGGATGATGTGTTTCCCGTCCAGCTAACTAGGGCTGCTCATGAGCCGAGTTGAGTCCGAGTTAAGGACAACTTGGATTCAACTCGCAAACTCATGAGCCGAGTTGAGTCCGAGTCGCTAATCCAATTCCGAGTCAAAAACTCCGATTTGGAATTAACTCGCAAACAACTCGAGTCGAAGTGAGTCGACTCGTGACTCATAAAGTAATACATAGTGAGGCGGTCTAATTTAATTCTAACAAAAAAAATATGACATAGTTTACAAAAATAATACACAATTAAAGGCAATACATAATGAGATAATGGCCAACACATAATTAAAAATTACGAAAACACCAAAATAGTACATAATTAAAAATTATCAAACCGATAAAGTCTAACAAAACAGTATAGAGTCTAATAAATTAACAAAATAAAAGAAATAGCACATAGTTCATCAAATTACTAAATATTACGATGTCTAACAAAATATAAAGTATAAAGTTTTAAGCGGCAATCTGAAGTATAAAGTTTTGGGGGTTAAAAATTGAAAATATATAAATTAGGGTTTGGTGTGATGAGTCCAACCGAGTTGATTCCGAACCGAGTTAGGCCTAACTTGGAATCGACTCATAAATTAACCAAGTCAGTAAACTCGAGTCAGTTTTGACTCGAGTCAGTTTTAACTCGAGTTATAGTGAGTTGAATCCGAACTGATTCCGAACTGAGTTTCGAGTCATGAGCTTTTTGTGCACCCCTACAGCTAACAGAGCAAAAAAAACTGGCCACTAACCCTATTCGGAATCGGATTACTACTTTTTTTGATAGCGCAGGGGCCCGGTTATTCGATCAGTCAAAGTCAATATTACATATTACATACATGTATATCCCTCAAAAGTTTCAATATTACATATTTATTCCTTCAAAATCAAGTAATTACATATTTATTCATGAAAATTGTAGAAACTCACATATTTGTCCAATCTAACTCTATAATATATCGAAGACCTCCAAAAATAATTAAATAATATTTTTTCAAACTTTAAAATTAATTTTATAATATTAATTAATAATATATTAACCATTATGCCCCTTCGTTTTCGTCTTTTTAGTCCGCCTGAGTTCTCCTCTTTAAGACGTCAAACCTTCCGCCTCTCTCTCCAAACGAAGATGGAAAAATTAAAGCAGCGAGGGGCGACAGAAATTTATGAGAGGAGAGGCGACGAGGGAAGACGGGAGAGATGTGATTTGGCACGTTTGGAGAGAGGCAGGAGGTTTGGCGCCTTCAAGAGAAGATAACCCAGACAGACTAAAGAGACAAAAACAGAGTGCATAATGTTCAACATATTCTTAATTAATATTGTAAAACAAATTTTAAAGTTTAGAAAATATTATTAAATTATTTTTGGAGATATTTGATATGTTATAGAGTTAGATTGGACAAATATGTGAGGTTGTACAATTTTCAAGGATAAATATGTAATTATTGATTTTGGTGAAATAAATACGTAATATTGAAACTTTTGAGGGATATACATGAAATTCCCCCTTCTTTTTTTTTTTTTTTTCAGATCTCGAACGGAATGGTCTTATACTGTCCATATTTTTTACTTAATAAACAATGTTTTGTTAATTAGAAGTTCAGCTCAGATTTGTTAGCTGGACGGGATAAAATGTCACGTCTCCTGGACGTAATAAGTGGTTCCTGTTCTACCTGCATATCAAAATTCTGTCAAAACGATCTCCTTTTACGATAATTCTTTTTTGCGATTAATAAAAAAATCGGGTCAACACAAGCAAAGAGGTTAAAATAGATGGACTCGCAAATTGTGACGCCTTTCACGGTCACCAAAGACCAAGGAAATAAATCTTTTGCGATTCCAAAGAATTGCAGAGAAATCCCGCTGTTAATTTTTTCGAATGCACGAATCTTAAAAACAATTGGTTTTTATGCACGAATACCTTTAGTTTTAACAAAAAGAAATTTTCATTCCTACAAAATTCTCATGTAACTAAACAAGTCCAAATGACATATGTTTAGTTGTAGGCTAGTGGTTAAAGCTCTATTTTATGGTCGCCCGACCCCGTGCCGCACCGCCCGACCACGCGTCCCACTGCCTGACTTCGCTGATCCCCGCCCGACTTCGCCGACCCCCGATCCCCGCCGCCCGATCCCTGACCCCTGATCCCCGCCGCTCCACTTCGCCGACCCCGCCGCCCGCCCTTCCCTGTGGTGATCTCGGTGCCTAGAGGTGGGCCGATAAGCGAGGCGACTAAAGACCTTGGTACCGGCCAAAATAAGAGAGAGACGCTCGAATCGATAAATAATCCCTTTATAAATTCGATTTGTACCGTGTTGAATCTTAACTGAAATTAAAAAAAATATAATTTGTAAGGATACAAGGTTAAATTGAGGGGTCTAATGATTGGAATTTTAATTTAACCCAATTTTGTCTCAAATTTGAAAATGATTCATTTCATAAATATGTTAACAAAAAATATTTTCCAGGAAATTTAAAAAAATGTAGATTAACCAATTGAGCCGATTCAGTTTTTGTGGCACATTCACATTCAATTTATATTTTCTTGGTGATGATTTATAGTTTCTTATTCAAGTGCAGGGTTCCAAAGGATCTGAACTGTTTACGAATTGTTGAATGTATCACCGGAACAGATAATCGAACCAAGTATCTTAAAAGTCAGCTTGCACTTCATTTAATTATTGTTTGTTTTGACAACAAAGCAAGTTCAATTCTTCTTTCTTGTAATTATGCACTATAATGTAGATTTAGTATTACCACCGACCATATATAATATGTTTATATATATTTGTTTTGCTTCAGATTCCAAAGTTCACTTATAGGGCAAGAGGGAGGAGTCAGAAAGATTGGGCATCAATGCCCTTTACAAATTAGAAGCTCTTTTATTTATTTTTGTTTCAGAGTTCTGAATTCATATATTTATTTTTGATTTATTGTGCTATAATAATTGCTACACTTTATACAAGTACTGTGCAAAATATATGGTATGTACAAAAAAATCTCATTTCAATATTAAGTTTATTTAACTTGTGTTTATTGCTTATGTTTAGATATTGATTTATTGTGTTTATTATTTATGTTTAGATATTGTTTATTGTTTGTAAAAAAAATTCTCATTTCAATTATATGCTGGTACGTGTGGTATTAATTATTAAATGGGAAAAAATAAATAACAAAAAGAATCCATTAACCTGACAGAAGAGTATCAGCGACCGGTTTTTTGGTCTCTGATACCTTTACATGACGTCAGCAAAAACCAACAACGGCAAAAAAAAAATTGGTCGCTGAAATGTTATCAGCGACCGGGATGACGTCATTCAGCGACCGGTGACGTCATCTGAGAGCATTAGCGACGATACTTTCAGCGACCGGTCTATCAGCAACCGGTTTTTGTCATCAGCGACCGGAGTGTGGCATTAGCGACCGGGATACCGGTCGCTGATGGTCCGTTTTGCTGTAGTGTATATTAACCAAAAATTACAAAAAAAAAGCACATTTCCTTACGAAAATGTGTTGTTTAGAGAGAAATTTTGTTTAAACTTTAAATTATTATAAGAATTGTTGATCCTGAATGATATTTTAAAATTTTATGCATATGAAAAATTAGGTGGAAGTAGATGTACCCATGGAGATGCTCTAAAAAAATGTTTGGCTTTCATGGGTTGATACTTTGGACTCAGTAGCTAAATTAGAGTTCAATTGGGAAAAAATAGCAGTTGCTGGCACATTAATCTCTTGGAGCTTTTGTAATTAGACTGTGTGCTAGTTTTGTAATCTATGTACCACTAAGTCTATAGAAAGTGACACCGCTGCATCCTAAAAAGAATGACCTTGCACAAAAGAGCTCAAACAAATCAACCCAAGACTTACCGGTATGGTCTGCAGCTGAAACAGTAGCACACTGTACCAGGTTAGCAGAAATCATGGGGAATGCAATTATAATTTGCCACATTCAAAGGGAGGCTATCAGTATGCCACACTTACTGGCAAACTGGGCTAGGACTCATAAGCAGCAGGGGATTCAAGGCGTAGATGGAACAGTGGCAAGACTCTTACAACTGGAGCCATGCCTAGACCATGTGATCTTCAACTTGGAACTTTAGCCAACAATAGGATACTGTTACATGATAGTTATGTAGTTTTTAAGCATAGTGGTATGCAATTTCGTTTTTATTTCAGTCTTTCAATATGTAGTTACTAGGTTTGTTTGAATTTATGGGCTAAGTTTTTACTGTACTCCAGCATCAGTTAAATTGTAATACCATGTAACAAATAATTTTTCTTAATACGTAATGCCTAAAATTGTGAATTTTGGACCAAACAACAAGAGAGGAGCACATGTTGATTCAGTTGATTTCCACGTGAGGAACACATGTTGTTTTAATTCAAAGGGCAGCAGTTTTGGGATTTTATTTTCTCATTTTAATCTCAACCATTTATTTTAGTTGACGGTGGAGATGAAGGATTGCATGATTCTATTTTTCTTTAAGGATCGCAGTAGATTTTGATCCATCAAAAAGAGGCCATCTCTATGTCCGGATCCCTGACGAATTCCGCGTGTGCCTCTAACATTAGATCCCACATTGAAAAATTGATTGTATGAACAGATCATTGTATCAACAGTGCGCATATGATCGTAGATCTAAATGGGTCCTTTCCTTTGAGGTTAAAATAATGGACTTATTTACAGGCCTGATTGGAATTGATCTGCTGCGTTGATGGGACCTGGTTTTTTATTGTTGTAGTAAGTTAAAGAAATTACATAGTCCAACTTTTCCTATAATATTTGTGATTTAGCGCAGACGATCTTTGTCCATTTACCATATAATTCACATACACAAGATTTCTACTACTTTTGTACCAACAGTAATTCATGTGCAAGATGGTCACTTGGTAGTGGGAGAATACTGCGTTGTCATCTATTCAACATTTAGTATTTTTATTGTAAAAAATGAAGATGTAATTTGACAGTTACGTTTTTTTTACATTTTGAAGATTTGGCATTGGTCCTTACTTTTCAAACGCCGGGGGGCCCACAGGCAGAAGTAGATCAAGTCGTCACTTATTTTGAAACCCTTGCCAAAAAAGTAGGAGTTCCATGGATAATTATATATTGAATTGACTTCAAACGTCAATTTAAATGATTGAAATCGATTTATTTCTCACTTGATGTGCGTTTATGTGTCAAATTTGTAAATTTTTTAAATAATTTAATATAAAGTCAAGTGGTAAAAAAATAATACAAAATTAATGTTTTAAATTTAATTTATAATTTTTTTTACCACTTGATTTTATATTAAATTAGTTCGAAAATTTATAAATTTAATATGTAAACACATCACTTGTTTAAGTAGATTGGTTTTAACAGTTTGAAATGGTCGTTTAAAGCCAATCCGTTAAATTTTGAGTTAAGCTCACCAAACTTCTTTAGATTAGCTTAATAATATTCTAGTTATACTCAGAATTGAAAAGTAAACTACAATATTTGTCGTGGATATAAAAATTTAATGTCACGAGTTTAATTATTTTTAATGCTATGGATAAATTATTTTAATCTTAATCTTGAACACCACCTTCAAAAATTAGCCTCAAATTATCTTAATCTTAAACACCACCTTCAAAAATAGGATTTATCTTCTTACTTTGTACTTCTTATCCTCTGTAATTTAGGTTGTTTGTATATTTTGAAGTTCCTTTGAAAAATGCATAGATGATGAATAAATTTACAGAACAAAAATTTTAATTTGTTACTGAGATGAACTAACTATTCAATATTTTATAATTTGTTCTCATCAATTATATTGACATTTTGATTATATTTCACAAGTTTAAAAAATTAATTTGTTGTTTTGGTTTCTTACAACAAATTTAAATATTAATCTTGATATATTTCACAAGTTAAATGCCCAAGTTTAAATTTTTTAACTTAGACTTTATTATGTATTAAATATTAGAGCTCAAAATCTATTAATTGAAAATGAACGCATAAATAAATTTACTTTTCAACCACTTGATCTTATAGAAAACAAAATAATACAAAATAAAATAAAACGTGAAACATTAATGTTTGACTCGTGGAGTACCGATTTTTTTTAACTATCCAATATTAAATAAAAAAATAATACAAATTTCCAAGTATTTTGAAGAATTTTAAAAAAAATTGAGCCGAGAAAAGAATTGAGCTGCCGAAATTCTCGCCCGCTGAAAAACATAATTTATTAATTTTTTTTTGAGTTGTTCGATTTCTGTCAAGAAACCTAATTTTTTATTTATATTTTTTATTAAATTAGAAAATGTTATGATTTTTTATTTTTTCTATTAAAATATTAGAAATATGTTTATATTTTTTTGAAAATAGATGGAATACTATTTAATTTTATTTATTAAAAATACTGCAACAAATAACTCGGATCAACATTTTTCAGGCAAAATTTTTTTGTAGCTGTAAGAAAAATTAAAATATTTCTTTTTGTGTTATTGGAAAGAAAATACAAATATTTTGAATCTGAATTATTGATACCGGTTCAAAAACCACTTCTAGATAAATACATAAAATATTGTGATTCTTCTATTTTTTTAAAAATAACAAAAATACTCGGACAAAAAATTTCTCTGACAATTTTTTGTTTTGTTTTTTTCTCACCAGTGCTATGCTAGTTACATTGGACAGTTAGTTAGCAAAGGGTAACAATGTAATTAGTTTAGAAAGCACCAGAATTAATTAGTGGCAAAGCTGTGATTAGAGATTAATTAGAAGACTAATTAAGCTGTTGTCTTTATATAGAGATGTATTGCTTCTTTGTAAAGTTACACAATTAAGAATGAAATAAAGATTGCACTTTTCAATTCTCTTCCTCTATGTCTCTCGTTTCAGACTTCTTGGAGCAAGGCTTGGACCAAAAGCCTCCCAGTTATGTGTATCACCTTTGCATTGAACCAGTTATCGTGTTTCAGACTTCTAGACCGAATTTGGATCCAGTGAAGTAACCTAACTTTTGGGTTTTAGATTGGAACCGTCCGATTCGAATCAGCGAAAATCCATCTCCGAAGTGAGCGCACACATCCCTACTTGGCATCTCAATTCAAACCCACAATACATGTGTTTAATATTTTATTTTTGGGTTCGCTTTGTTTGTATCTGAAAATTGAATAATACGATTCGCGAATCACCATGTCAAATTTTTTTTTTTTGAAGATTTAGAGTAACTCAACCTTATTAATCCGAGGTATCGAAATTAGTGAAAGAATTTTACTCTCAGCTCATTAAAAAGTAAAGATTATTGCATACCGAAAAGAAAAAGTTTAATATTTAAAAAAAGCTATTATGAGATTATAATATAATTGGCACAAAATGCTCAGAATTAATTTGAATTCCCTGACATGGAGGATCAGATTCAATTCCCTTGCACGGAGGATGAGTTAGACTCAGAGGAGATGTGATGTTTGTTGTTTACAAGAGACCAAATGGAATAGATTTGACTTTTCTTATATTGGTAGAGTTCTCCCTTTTTTGAAAGAAATTGTGTGACTTTAAATGCCACAAACAGCTCAGTAGGTATATATATATATGCTTCTCTCCTGGAAAACAAACATGGGCGGATCCAGGATTTTTGTCAGGGGGAGGCAAAAAAAATATCGAATTGGGTTTAAATATCTAATCGAGTTTAAATTCATTAACCAATTGGGTACTCGATAAAAAATAATACTTTAACTTATATTTTCCAATGCTTTGACTTGTAATTTCTGATGTTTTGACTTATAATTCTAATTATCAATCAAAATTTAACAAATTTATTTTAATTTTAATCCTAAATTTAACCCGAATTACAAATTAGACATCCAAAGGGGGGCAAAAAAAATTCCAGGGGAGAGCAGAGTTAGTCAGAACCGATAAATTTCCACTAAAACTCAAAATCCAGGGGGGGCAGCTGCCCCCCCCGGATATACCTGGGTCCGCCCCTGAAAACAAATTATACTCTTCTAAACAATTTGGTGAAGTAACCAGCTCTACCTAAAGAACCAGCTCAGTAGGCAAAGTAACCAGCTCTACCTAAAGAAGAAACCATTCAGTTAATACAAAGCTGAGAGCTTGAGAGAGTTGAATAATGGCGGGTGACAGTGGTGAGAGCTCTATACCAACTGTCTGAGAATATGTTAAGCATTTCAAATCGATTATTTGAACTTCGAAATCACAAAACCCATTTGGTATAACAAACTGCTCTATACTAACGTTGGTATATTAGCCAATCTCTTATTATAATTATTAGAATTATTATTATTATTATTATTATTATTATTATTATTATTATATAATTGATCAAACAGCCACTTAAAAATATGTATCCATAATACAGTCTGATATGCACTATGCATAGTACCATAGCCAGCCTCACACAATATAGGAATTTTGGTACTCTATAAATTAAATTGGAATTCATAATCAATAAAACGTCAACTATATTTGAATCCAAAATTTAAATATAGAGTATCAACCTTGCATAAATTTAAAGCACTTTGGTATTAATAGAGACATCTCCATTGAGTCCGATAATGGGTGACCTGTGGCGTTAATGTTAGTGCATTGGATCAGAACTACAAAATGATTTTCTTGAAGAAAGAGCAAGCCATGTCAGGTTAGGTCGATTATTTTGGTGCCAGCCAAGTGAAATAAAAAAGGGCAAATGGGAAGCTAAGTAGCCAACACAACACGTCAACACTATTGACTTATTAATGTGGGCTTCTCTGGGCTAATATTGGGCTGCTCTCAGTAGGCTCCATCACTTACCTTTCTGATTTAAAGGGTAATTGTGTACCTGAAATTAATAGTGAATCGGTACATATAGTGTTTTGCATGAAATGTTACAATGTATTCAACATTTATAAGTTACATATTTTGCTACTTCTAGAGTGCCTAAAAAATTCAAATCTTGCAAAGACTTGGACTAGATTTTGTCCTAGTAGTCACATGATATCTTTGTCTGGACAATTTAAAGTAATTAATATAAATATTTATCAACAACAACATCCTACTTTTAAATTTATAAGAATTATATAAAAAATATAAAGATAAAGAATAATTTTTTATTCCTTAATCCAGTGAAAGGGTTATCTTTTTATTTCACGTAGAAACATTGCCTTACAATATAACTACAGAAAATCATTACTATTTTTTGCATAGTTTGAGAGTATTTTCATGTCCTTCCTATTTTTTTTTTACCCCTCAGGCCCTCACCTCCTAAGAAGATATGGAATCAGTGGTGCACGCGCTCTTAATTATCACCAAGTCAAATATTAGGAGATGGATGACTTGAAAAAGGCAGAGCATTTTTGTCCACTTAAAACCACAGGTCCACGAGGAGACGCTACAAAGAAAAGCAACTTGGGCTTGATAGATGAGAGCTTGATAGAGCTGTCTGAGACGCCAACTTGGGCTGCGGCCTTAATTTCTGCTGTGATGATTATTATTTCTCTTTTAATAGATAAGGGTCTCCACCATATTGGTGAGGTATGTGTTGGTACCAAAGTTAATTACAAGAACTATGACAATTGCCATAGCCTAACTTGTTCTGTTGCAGCACCTTTTTTCCAAAAAAAAAAAAAAAAATTACCATAGTCCAGCCAAATTTGTTTGGTTTGCCAAAAATAAACTGAACCAGTAAAACCAAGATTTAATTTGGTTTATTTACATAATGATTGAGAAAATCGCATCATGCTCTACGTATACAGAGCGAAAAATCCATCTGTAAATATCTTTTTTCAGAAAACAAAATAAATTTCCAAAATTAATAAGAAGATTTCAAAGAAAAACCTCTTTTACTGTTTCCTTGTTTCCTTTCTCTGTCTATTTTGGCTTTTTCCTTTCTATTTTCTCCATTCCTGTTATATTTTGGTTGAAATTTTGTTTTCTCTTGTCTGTTCACTACTCAGTAGACAGAGGAGAAGACTAGAAAAATTAATTTCTTTATAAGCTCCACAGTGAATTGGCCTATTGGGCTAGAATCCGTATCCTCTGCATTAACTCACAAGATAATCTTTTGAGTTAATGAATCTTGACTGTCCAATCTGTTTCAAGATTCATGTGAACTAGATCTGCACTAATACTGAGGGCCCCTATGTTATAGACTTGAGCTAGATTTGCTCCGTTTAAAATCAGATGGTTGAAATTCATTAACTCAAAAGATTCCCTTTTGAGTTAATGCAGAGGATATGGATCCATTGGGCTATCCTTTCCTTCTCGCTGACAATACAACTATGAAAAATTAATTTTGATCGGTTCGAATTATACGGTCTAGAAAACCTGCGAACCAAACCAAGAAATGCAAAAGCCTACAATTTTAAATTTCTAATGGAACCAAACCACCGAAGCAATATATTCAAAATTTATCTGTTTGTTTTAACTTCAGAAAAACTGAATCAAAAGAAGACCCTTACTGAAACACTTTTATTATTACTACTGATATTACTATTATTAACAGTTTTATTTCCATTGTTGAATATTTCATTTTTTCTCCTGAGTTGAGGCTTTCTGGTTGTATGAGTTTGGACTAATATCAACGTTACTTGCAAACCGAGTCGAGAACTGCTTATTTAAATTGTATTTCCTTTCTCTACTACATATAAACTTGACTTCTTTTCCAGTGGTTCCGGAAGAAGAACAAGAGTGCTCTGGTTGAAGCACTTGAGAAGGTTAAAAATGGTGAGCTCCCATACCCCTTTTGTTCCATTTTCTGTGCCACTTCAAATCCCCTCTCCCCGCCTTACAAAAAAAAAAAAAAAAACTCTCTCAACTAATATTATTTCTTGAACTTGTTGCATCCTTTGTCAGTGTACCGCTTATATATATATCCACAATTTTACCCTGATTATTCATGACAATTGCAGAGTTGATGATTCTTGGTTTCATCTCCTTGCTCCTCATCTTTTTCCAGAACTACATTGCTGGAATATGCATCTCAAAATCAGCTGGTAACATCATGTTGCCATGCAATCCCGGAGAAAAAGGTAATGGAACGAATAGTAGACGGCTTTTGTGGGCCAAAACCATGGATTTCAGCTCAAACCGTAGAAGCCTTGCTGGAAACGAAACATCTAATTGCTCTGCTGTGAGTCTGCAGACTATTAGTACTTTTCTCTTGCTTTTATTCTGGTATGTTTGGATCTAATTAGTCGCCAGGCTCTATATATGTTTGAAACAGAGCTCATTCAAGATCTTTTAAATTTTGGATGATCTTCATTTCAGTTTACCATCTCAATTGTTAAAGGTCAATTTTGAGATTTGACAAGTTTAGATGGATGACATTTCAAATTATAAAATAATAAAGGGGGTTACTCTCCGATTTGGTGTTGTAAATTTGAGTGTTTGCTACCATTAACAGGCCGGTAAGGTGCCTCTCATGTCAACAAAAAGTTTACACGACTTGCACCTTTTCATATTTTTCTTGGCTGTTGTTCATCTTGTATATAGTGCTTCAGTAATGGCTCTTGGAAGATTAAAGGTTTGTACAATAGCCCCATATATAATTATGTTTAATTTTTATGATAATGAAATTTTATTTATAATTTTTACTTCTAAGAAGTATTTTTTAATGCAGATTCGATCATGGAAAGAATGGGAAAAGGAGACTGTGTCACCTAATTATGAGTTTTTAACTGGTAGCTTTCTTTCAACATAAGAATTTTATGTGCTTAGGTACTACATTTCTTGAAAACAAACGTTTTGCTCATTAGTTGGTCTCCAAAAAATTTACACACTATCATTCAATAAAATACTTTCACCACATTGGTGATCGACCAGCAATTTCAAATGAACTCTTAAAAATTACAAATGAAAGCTGAATTTTATTGTATATATTTTTTTAATATTTGATTTTGTAGATCCTTCAAGGTTCAGGTTCACTTATGATACATCATTTGTTCGTCAACATGTAAATATTTGGAGCAGATCAATCATTCTTCTTTATATTGTAAGTATTATTCTGAGTATAAATTTATTTCATGTGCTTTAACCAAGTTTGGTCTTATTTGAACAACATTTTTTTGGGTACTTTCTGTTGTCTCTAACGGCACCTAGAGGGAGGTGAATAGGTAGTCTTAAATACTTATAGTTGTTTTTCAGTTTAACTCTCTAAATCAATAAGTCAATCAATTCAACAAGCAAGCGTGTACAAATAAAGTAAATAATAGAGTTAGAGAAATGTGACACGCGGGATGATAACGGAGTTCGGCGTAAAATGCTTACGTCTCCGGGATAGAGCAACCTCATCGGCGCCCCTTTCCTATTACCCAAAAAGAAATGATACAACTCATGACACGTGAGCCCAACAACGGTGGAAATTCACAGCCTAACTCGTGTACAAAGTTGAGCCTAGAAGCTCGAGCTGGACAGTCCTACACAGAGGATCGTCACGCAACTATGTTTATTTAAATAGAAATTAATTTAAATAAATTAACTTAAATTATTTATTTTCATATTTAAAGTTTGTTAATTATTATTTGTATCTTAAAGTTCAGATAACTCAATTATTCGACAATTATTTGTTTCGTATTCGTATTCGAATTCCGTACTCATGAATTATCTGTTCTGTATGTGTATCTGTTTAAAGTGGATTTGGTTTTAAATTTTGACATTCATTTACTATCAGTATTCGTAATCGTATCCGCTCACTAAAAAGTGGATATGGATTTAATATTAGCATTATCCGCTCTGATTTCGCTCCGTTTACACTCCTAGTTGTGTACCAATTGGACCAATAGTATGGTATAATTAACAACTATTAATTCTATTAGCTATTAATGTTAAAAGTTTATTGTAATATTTGGAGTATTGAGGAAAAGTTGAGTTAAATAGGTTCTATTTTTCAAACTTTCAATGATGATTTTACAATAGATTTTGAGTGCAAACGTGATATAAAATTGTGATTCTGAGATGACCCACTTCAAACAATAATATAGTATCTTACATAAAGGTGAAGCTAGTTCTACCTTGATTTTTTTTTTGGACTAGACTTTTTTTTTTAGCTTGCCTACTCTAAAAAATTGGGTTGCTTACCCCTGGCTTCCGCTTTAGCGAGGAAGTCATTTTCTTTTTATTATTATAAAGTGTTCTTCTTGATTTTTTTTTCAGTTTTTCAGTTTTCCTAGTTCTAAAACTGGCCTTGTGCGAGTTGGAGAAGTCATTTTTATATAAAATGAAGGGATCTCTTGAAAATTTAAATAACATGGCGCCTCGTCCTTTCTCTCACTTCCCAGCGGGTCCCACTAGTCGGTTTCCCCATGGCTGTTCCCAAATTGCATGTACCCAAAATTGTATTTGTATATTGTGAAATCTTGTAAAATTCATATAAAATCAACTATTTTGAGATTTTTTGTGTTCTTTGTATCGAAATTCTCGGTTTAACGCATAGAATATTATCATGGATTTTATTTTCAAGAAATCCAAATTTCATTTTTGCGAATTTCAAGAAATTAAGTTTTAAGACATTGATGTTGTAATTTTTGATATGTTGAAATATTTTTGCAACTATATATGTTCGCCTACTCCTAACAAAATTTCAAATTTCGTCACTGATCTTACACCCACTTCAAACCCTCCATATGCACAAACAATTAATATATTACCCATAATAATGCACTTACTTAGTTACCTACAAGGCTACAATAATATAGTACATCAAGAAGCATAGCAGCGTGTAGCTGCCTGTCTACAAAGAATTGGAGTTCATTTTTTGTATTAGGAATCTTTAGAAACAGAAAAATAAATGGGTGTTCTAAGGAAAGAAGCAAAATCATCGCAGCCTAGCAGAGCATGCGGTACAGGAGGGAATTTGCATTGTTAGATACTGGATTACTGGCAACGTTTTTTCAAATTAGCGTATCTCATGATGTGTTAGGATGTGTTGCTTGTAATTTTCTTCTTCTTTTCTTTCATTAGACAGCCACTGTCTAGTTTTTACAAAAAAAAATGCACTCTGCCTAACCAAGAGGCTATTTGAATTTCTATTCGGTATCAATTTGAAATGGAGGGGTCAGTTGTAATCTGCTTTGAGATTCGTGCAGAAAATATTTAAATGGTTCAGATTTTTCACAGATCCATTCAAAGTTTGAGATATCTCAGATGATACGAATAAGGTTTGTAGTGGGTGTGAGATATATATTATATTATTCTTTGTGCATATGAAGGGTTTGTAGTGGCCTAGTGGGTATGAGATATTTCCTTTCGATCTCTCGATGTCTAACTGAGAAGTTTCCGGGATCGTCGTCTAGAATTATATATCTGAATTTTTCTTTCAAAAATATTTGGTTCAAATGATTTTGTTTCCATTGTTAGAGAAAGTATAATTGATTATTTATTTACTGGTACTAAAAATGTTCTTATATAGCCTGAACAATATGTTAAACACTCAACTTAATATAATTATTATTTGTGACTTTTAAATTTAATATTGAACATAAAATAATATAAAATATGAATATAGATATGCATATCAAACATGATAAATTTAGTAAAATATTATAAAATTTGTAATTTTTGTATTCTACAATATTTATATACGTAGATCTTGAGTACTTTGGACAGTTTGAACATAATAAAAAGAAATAAAATTTGACTTGTTAATGTGTTAGCTGATATGCTAATGTTAAATTTGATTTGAATGAGTAACTTACGGTAGAATAAAATAACATTATAAATTGAACTCTTTTGATCTTGTATCAAGGTTGTACATGATAAATTAAACTCTTTTTTTATCTTCTTCTTTAAAATTACTTTTTTTTTTGTTTAATTAATAATCTGAGCCAAAAGTCTACAAGTTCGAATAGATCAAGGATTGCAGAGTAGGATATCCCATAAAATTAAAAAAATGAAGGGCCCTCTGTTCCATTTAAAAAAGTGCTTCTACCAGCCCCATGACAAAAGTCGCTCAAGTTTCCAAAAAAAAAGAACCTTTTCTTGGAAAATCCAATACATCAATTACTGACAGTGCGGCGAGTCATTGACGCTTCCACTTTGCCTTTACCAATACAGCAATTACTTGTATTCATATCCTGCAGCGATATCACTACAGCTTTTAACTCGGTGAATGCCACATAGTATCTATCCATCTACAATAATGCTGTAGACTTGAGAGTTTCAAGTCAAGCTCTAGTGCGCTCTGTTCACCTCTCTCTCTCTCTCTCTCTCTTTTCAATCAAGCAACCTCTGTTACAGCAGTCAATCTATCTACCAATCTCTTTGCAACTACCTTCAATCTATCTACCAATCTCTCTCTCTCAATCTCTCTGATCTCTTGCCGTAGGGTACGCGCTTGCGTTTTCCAAATCTCTGTTTCTCATCTCAGCCCTCTCTCTCGATCTCTTGTCATCTGATGCACGGTATCTGTTTTCATAATCTCTAACTCTTGATCTCTTGTTATCTTCGTTTCTGGCCTATTCATTACCTTTATTTTATTATTGAAAGAAGCTGCCTTTTGCTATCAATTTGGTACGTGTTTACAACAACAACAAAAAAAATTGCTAGTTGTTCCTTGTCATTCCCAAGAAACACAAAACACACAAAAAAAAATATACCGGCTTTGATTTGAAGAAGGTGACCCAGGAGAAGAAGGAACTTCGAGATGGCTCTTTCAACCATTGCAAGCCTAGCGGGTTCCGCTGTTTCGAACCTTGTCAGCACCGTGGGGTCCTCTGTTGTTGAGAACCTTGTCAGCACGGGTTATTCGTACTTGCATGGCCATATGCTCGCAGATGACAGCGAAGCCGAGCTAAAGAAGCTACAGATAGCTCTTCCCAAGATCACAGCTGTCATGGCCATTGCTGAAGCACTCAAGATGAAGCACCCAAGTGCCCGTTCATGGGTTGACCAATTTAGGCAGGCTGTTGAAGCATCCGAAGACGTGCTCGATGAGTTGGAGTACAAAAAACTGGAGGATAAGGTGAAAAACCGAGATGAGGCGGAAGACTCCGCTTCTAGCTCAAAGAAGAGAAAACTGTGTACTACCAATGATTCTTTGGAGAGGTTGAAGGAGGTTATAACAATGTTAAATCGGGCTACTGACGGTGTGGAAGATCTCCTCCAACTTGCCAATTTTAATAGTCTTTCGGAATCAGGGCAAGAAGTCGGTAAAGTTTTGAGGGGGCAAACTACTTCCTTTTTAGCTGAAAATGAGGTGTTTGGCCGGGAAGTTGAGAAGAACGAGATAATTGATTGGCTGAAGCGACCAACTAATGCTCACCTCTCTTCTTTTAGTATTGTCGGGGTGGGTGGACAAGGGAAGACCACCCTTGCGCAATTTGCATATCAAGAGATGTTGAAGGAAAAACAATTTGACAAAACAATTTGGGTTTGTGTTTCAACCAACTTCAGTGTTGAAGATGTAACGAGAAAAATGCTCAGCGAAACTAATTGTGGTAAACCATTAAATGCGCTTCAGGAGAGCTTGAAGGATATGGTACTTTCAAAGAAAGTCCTTCTCGTTCTAGATGATGTATGGGACGATAAGAGGAGGTGCGATTGGGAGCAACTGATTGCCCCTTTGAAGTTTGTACAACAAGGGAGTAAAATCATATTAACAACTAGAATGAAATCTGTGGCAGAATTGCTTGCTAATGTGATAAATACGGAGCATAAATCTCTAGCATTGGAAGGCTTAGGAGAGCAAGAGTTGCGATTGCTCTTCTATAGCTATGCATTTCGTGGTTTTAACCCTGACAATCATCAAAAATTACAAATAGTTGCAGATCAAATACTAAAATTGCTTCGAAGTAGTCCATTAGCAGCAAAGGTAATCGGAAACTTACTGAATTCCCGTATGGACCACAAGTATTGGAGAAATTGTTTGAATCACGAGTCTCTTTTTAACTTAGAGCAAGCAGAGGATGTGATGGATGTTTTGAAGTTGAGTTACTACCATTTACCAGCAGATTTGCAGGTATGCTTTAGGTTTTGTAGCATATTTCCTCAAGATCATCGGTTTAATAAAGATGATTTGATCAAAATGTGGATCGGCTCTGGATTTATCCGGCAACAATCAAGCCAAGGAAAAAACCCAGAAGATATTGGAGAAGATTACTTCAATCTCCTTTTGAGGAAATCATTCTTTGAATATACTATAACAGGTGCAGGTGAAAGGTATGTTATGCATGATTTGATGCATGACTTGGCCCGTAATGTTTCCACTGGGGAATGTTGTAGAATAGAGCCTAATGATAAATCTATTACCATACATAGCACTGTACGACATGTGTCTGTACATGGAAGTGAAATTGACAGGGTCTCTAATCTTGAGAATTTACGTAGCTTGGTTATTATTACTGAAAAGGATTCAGATTTTGTTTTACCGAGTAATTTAATCAAAAAACCTTTACGTTTATTGAAAATAAATGGATACGGTAGCTTTGAATTGCCCGAAGAGATGAGTTGTTTAGTACACCTTCGCTACCTATCCATTGACACTAGATCCGTTAAGTACTCATTCCTCGCTTCAGTTTACAAACTTTATCATTTGCAAGTACTAGAGTTTCCAACAAGTTGTGATAATTCATCCTATTCGGGAATTGAAACAACTGGAATGACCAATCTACTTATGTTGCGTTACCTAAGGCTTCCCGAGGAGATAATGCAAACTATTCATGGAGTCCACAAGCTGACGTCTCTACGGGAGTTAACATTTTTTGTTGGACAAGAGAGTGGTCAACATATAAATGAATTGGAAAAACTAAACAGTATTCAACAGCTTTCCATTGAGAACATTGACAATATAGAGGACCCCAATGAAGCTAAGAGTGCCAACCTATTAGAGAAGACTAATCTCATATCGCTCTCCCTGAAATGGACCTCAGAGAGCAATTTTGATAACCCCGAGCAAATTATTAATTACCTCCAACCCCATCCAAATCTCATGAAATTGACAGTTGAGAATTATAAAGGTCAAAGATCTCCTAGCTGGATGAATGATTCGTCCCCTTTAAATTTGTCATCTCTAAAATTTTCTAATTGTCCTGTTTGGGAAAACCAATTGTTTTCATGGCAAATGCCAGATCTGGAAAGTATTGATATATGTAATTGTCCAAACTTGGACAAGTTACCTAACATGCCCCTTTCTCTAATTGAATTTAGAATTCAGAATGTAAGTCTGACTGCTCTTCCAGATTTTCACCAAACTTCTGGTAATAACACTCCTCAACAATTATCCCTGATATCATCACTAAGAGAAGTGGTGATAGAAAGATGCCCCAACTTAATGTCCTTGAATGGATTTTTGCAGCAAAACAACCTAGATTTGCAATCTATTGTGAAATTAACCATCAGCAGCTGTGAGAAACTGGTATTGGTACCGGTAGGTACATTTGGGAAATTATTGTCATTAAGTTACTTGTGCATAAAAGATTGCCAAAATCTAACCGAATGTCCCAGTCTACCATTTTCTCTGGATTATTTTTCGATAGATAATGTTGGAGTTAGTGCTCTTCCAGGATATTACCAAAGTTCTGATTCAAGGGGCGGGCCATCAACATCGTCATCACTAAGAAAAGTGGACATAAGAAACTGCCCAAAATTAACAGCATTGAATGGTTTTCTGCAGCCAGACAACATAAACTTTCAGTCATTTCGGGATATATATATCGTGAATTGCATGAATCTTGTAGATATTCCAATAGGTGCTTTTGGGAAATTTGTGTCGCTAATGGAGTTATCTATTCGAGAATGCCCAATGCTAAAGGCAGTTGATAACCAGAGCAACCTCCTGCCCCCGTCACTCAAAAATCTTTTCATAATGAAGTGCGGTGAACTTGATGTGCCACTGCTGGAGTCAGCATCACGTCTCACTACTCTTACTAATCTTTCGATTTATAAGTGTGCAAACATTTCTCGTATTCCCTCCTCAGTAAATGCTTTTGGATCCCTTAGTCATTTGTATATCACTGGATGTGACAAGCTCGTCGAACATTCATCTAGGGAACAAGCACTTGGTGTTAACCAAGGAAGCAACCTGGCATCATTAAAGCTCTCTGTTCTTGGAATTGATCACCTCTCTCTCCTTTTTATTGAACCACTGAGAAGCCTCAAATTTGTAAGCGAACTAAGATTCTATGATTGTTCAAGTATAGAGGAATTGCCGGAGCAATGGCTGCAGCAAAACAACAGTACCCTCAAGAAGTTGATCATTTGGTCTGTAAACTCTCTGAATTAAGTCATTGCCTGCAACAATGGCGAGGCTCACTGTGCTTGAAGAGTTAAAAATCTTCCATGCTCATTCGCTGGAGCATCTCCCAGAGTTACCTGCTTCATTAAGGTCGTTGACTATAAGGCGAAGTAGATCTCTGAAGTCATTGCCTGCTACACTGGCGAGGCTCACTATGCTTGAAAAGCTACATATTCATCCTGCTGATTGGCTGAAGCATCTCCCGGAGTTACCTGCTTCTCTAAGGGATCTCTATATTGGGGATGCAAGCTCTTTGAAGTCATTGGCTGCTAGTACACTGACGAGGCTCACTGCTCTTGAAAGGCTAGAAATCGAAAAAGCTAATCTGGAGGAGCTTCCGGAGTTACCTGCTTCTCTAAGGGAGTTGTTTATCAACGATGCAAGCTCTCTGAAGTCATTGCCTGCTACAATGGAGAGGCTAACTGCCCTTAGGAAGCTAGAAATCCGGAAAGCTGATTTGCTGGAGGAACTCCCGAAGTTACCTGCTTCTCTACAAATGAAGAAAATTGAAGGCCGTGGTGGCCGTTGGCTGTGAAAGAAATCAGATATGTGCAGTAGGATAGTGGTTCATTATTTCACAAGGTACATTCTTTTCAATTTCTTAAAATTAATAAAAGGCTCTTGCAATAAATTGGAATCTGTTATTCATCAGATAATAATATTGTCACTTCCATCTCTTGTCTTCTCAAACTTCAACTAATATATGTAGTTTTTTTGTTTCCTTTTGATTTTTGCCTACAGAAAGAATGCAGAGTAAAAGAGGATTATTATAGACAAAAGCACCATGCAATTAATTTTTAGGAAAAAAAACAAACAAGTGGCCTTCCATGCAGGTATACGTACTGTATACATTCCTCCTTATTTCCAAGCTATCTGTTCTACTTTACTTCTTTTATTTTTAATTTGAGATGCCAACATATTTTATCAAAAAATTTAACTCCGCCTATGTTTGAATGATATATAACTGGTCCCAAGCCCGGACAAAAGAAGAAGGGTCAACAAATTTTTTTTTGAAGTTCTGATTAGATGAATAGCAATTCAAATTAAAAAAAGACACCAAAAATGCTTCCAAAAAAGAACTGAAACAGTTGAAACTACACAACAGAAAACTTCACAAAGGACGTGCTGATTAGATGAATAACAAGTTTTTTTATATAAAAAGCAAATTAAAAGTTATGGTTTCAAAGGACGTGCACAAAATTCACAAAGCATCCAAACTGCATTTCTAACAATAAGTTCCACTCTATCAGGGACTAGTTTGCCTAAATTCCATGTTAAAGTGTCTGATGTTGTTAGCCAAAGTTATTTATAGCAGTTCTTTCCTTTTGCTATTTTTTTATCCTTTTCATTTTCTTTCAGTGGTGCAGGATGGGCAGTACCTCCTTTGCTTTTAATTAGTACCACAAATTTATATTTCACCTTTGCTACCAGTTGAGGCAACTTTTTTGGGTTCTCTGGGTGATCTGTTGTCTTTACTTGGATAAGAAAATATGTTGTCCCAGTTTAGTCCTGAACTAACTACATCTGTAACCATACTGGCACAGTACTTGTACCAGATGTATGTTGGGGTAAAATTAATATTTCATATTATGTACACTGGTCCCTTGCTGAGTTGTTTTAGTGTAAGATTCCCTTTACTAATTCTTTACCAAACTTGCAGGTTAATTGGAACAGTTGATGACCAGGTGATAGAATTGCAGTGATAGTGCTGTTTGGGTTGGCCAGTGCTAGAGCTGCAGTTGGAAAAATCTAGGGCTACATTTTCCTACCAAGTTCAAAGGAAGGAAATGTAAAGTTGTCCCAGAGGAGTTGCAGTGCACTTTTAGTCCAGCTGAGGATCTATGAGGTTAGACTATCAAATGAAAAAAAGAAGTGTTATTAGTAATATCTCTAATTCATTAGCTACAGCTCTATTTGCCAAGATATCCTTGTCAACAAGTATAATTAACAGTATTGGCTAGGTGCTCTTGAGGATCAAGCAGCAATCAAGTCTAATTGGATATGTATAGTTATGGCATCATGAGATTTTGGACAAAAACTGATCATGAGAAAATCCAATTAGAGCGCAAATTTAAGTCTTTACACAAAAACAGAACACATTGAGAACGAATGTAAATATGAGCTATATACACATTGAAAAATCATTTGACAGTTTTGAGCTGTCTTACCGTACATGGTCTATTACAACCTACAAGAGGCAGAAAATTGAGAAAGAATGTGAAAGATATTTATGGAACTTTAAGGGGTAAGAATGCAAAATTTTCGTTGCTGAATAGTTAACAAGAATGACCAAATAATCGTTGACAATTTTATCTATAAAATAAAAAAAGGACATGATTGTTGCTACTTGCCAATCTCTTGAATGAAAAAGGTTTGATATAGATAGAATCTGGCATTCATTATCTACTGAGGCACTGGATTTTCATTAAATTTTTTCATTTTCAGATTAATATTCTAATTAGAGATTATGGAAGGAAATGTGGGAGCCTGGAGGCCAGTGATAGTGCTGTACAGCTTTGGCCACTGTGCAGTACAGCTTCGGCCATGGCGGCCCACTCTCGCCGGTTTTCATTTTCTTCTTTGTTTCTTTCATTTGGTTCTCTTATCTCATTTTGTTAAAAAAAATGTTCACTGTGACTTGTCAAAAAGATGAAGTCTTGTTTTGTGGATGTGTGTTGTGGTTTTGAATGAAGGCTGATGTACAGGAAATAGAACTCCAGGCAGAGTCATAAGCTTCAAGGATTAACAGCTTCATGTAATAACTACTGGACAAAATTGCTATTTTTTGCAAATTCTTTAATTCAATCCCGACTTTATGCTATGTGATTTTCTACTAAAATCAGAATTCACCGGTACAGCCTTCTCTAGCAGAAGTTTATTTTGGTGGCAATGATTTGTGCAAACCGCATCCTACGGCCTGAGTCTGTATGTGCCTCTGTCGGAGTACAAGGACAACATGTGACAAATCGGGCTTTACATCAGAGTAATTCTCACTTGGTTTTTTCTATTTATTTTCTTTTGAAGCAAATTTTGTTGCTTAGTTTTAAGCGATAGAGACGGTCGTGTTGTTTTTGAACTAGGTGTCTGTTACCTGTCATTGGTTGCAGTATCTTGGTTATTGTACCAGCCAGGGGCTAGTATCGGTATTAGTTGGAAACTTAAAATACAACCATGCTGGTTATTATTTCAATCATGGTTTGTGGTTTGCAGAATTATATGTTGAATATTGATTCAATAGTTGAGTTAGTGGATTCCATAATTAGCATGTTCTATAATTAGCGTAGAGTCTATAGTTAAGTCATGTAATAGCATTTTCTCTGCATAATGCACAGTAGGGGCAGTGTCGGAAAAGTAGATGTTATACTTAGATTAAACTGTACTTTTAGAAAGTAGTGGGTGGTCATTGTTGGGTAGTACTTTAAGTAGGTATGAACTTCTGTAATTTTGTTGTATGAGAAAATACAATTGAGCATTTTGAAAAATCAGTTTTCTGTTTACCAGTATTTTCTGTCAACAGTTTCTCTATACCAGTTCGTACCAGAAAAGGATGCAGCATACAGCCAAGTTTCCAACATTTTAGCCCGAACTGAGACTTGACCGTATTTCCAAAATTAGGAATTGCGTATAGTAAAATTAGAATATATTCCAGCTTAATTGCACATGGAAACAGTATTTTTCTGATACAGAACAAACAGTATTTTTCCTTTTACCTGAATTTGCATGCCTTATGTGGATTGTACTAATACAGCTAGTTCCTTCACATGCAGGGTTTATCTGAGATGACACGTGTAGTTTTCCTAATTAGCTGCCCTCCAGTCAGTGAGAAATGCTTGTTGAATCAGCAAGGTGATTTATCAAACTAACCTATTATGCATCACCCTTTCAGTTTTATTTCTTATATCACCACATATGTGCAAAGTTATTTATTTGAATTTTATCCCCCTGAATTAGGACATATGAAGCATGTACAGTACACTATAGAAATGTGCATTGAACTGAGCCGCACAGACACAAGCTTCAAAGTTATCAACTTGTTTAGAGCAATACAACAGTGTTGAGACTGCGATGATACATGCTTTATTGTAAGCTGATCACATACATTTTCACTAGTGAATAAAAATAATAAACAGGTTGGCTTGTTTGCATGTTGATAATTTTTAAAAATTAATTGATGCAGAAACACAGTGGATCTCCTATCCCTTCTATCAGAAACACAATTTTCACCATTAATTCATGGTTGAATCTTTGGACAGGAAATATGAAAAAGGAGGTGACAAAGCAGCTGCAAAGTCATCAAAACTTAAAAAGTGGAGACCTGGAGATATGGATATGATTCCATTACAGTGTATTGCCCCCACTTAATGCACTGACCTTGGATGAGAGGCAAGATTGACTGGTACAGATGGTACCAGTGGAGGGGATGACAGTAACATAAGATAGTCTCTTTAGTAACTCTGTGTTCTGTGATAAGAACTGATTTCTATGTTTTATATATTTAACTGCATTGTTGAGCAGATGTTTGGATTTTGGTTTCTTTTTAAAAGCTTTGAGATGTAATAAAATGCTATGTGAGATGATAGACTAAAATATGGTACATGTGTACCAGTAGGCAGTTTTCTTTTTTGGGTTTGGGTTAAGGTTTTGAGTTTGGGATCCCTCACCAATGATGCAAAACAGTATGTACTGAAACCCTGCTACTTCCTATTAATGGATCAGTTAGTAGAGTTAAGTAGCTAGTTTATGAAGAAGGGAGTGTGTGTGACTGAGGCAATTGAGGGGTCCCCATGGGTTTTTCTAGGTTCAGGGCTTAATTTCGATTTTTTCAGTAGTTCCTCACCATGTACTGGTTACTGGTAATTAATACAACGGGCTGGATAGCAGCCTTTGTTTTAAAAAAAATAATAATAATAAGGAATTGCAACTTTCTTTTCGTATCTTGATTTTTGTACTTGATGTGTTAAGTTAATTAATCACTATAATTTAGTTTGGATGGGTTATGGATCTTCTGTTTCGTGTCATGTACAATTATTTATGCTCCCTATATGTAGACCCCATTTGTAAAGTTATATATTACATGATATGATGTTGTTGTTTTCATTGATAGCAAAAAAGGCGCATTACTGCAAATAATAAATATATTTATCATCTGATTGTAACTAATAAGCAAAAGATGCCTCAAGTGAGAATAGTAGCGAGGAATTTTAGGGACTTGGTGGCGGCACTGCCCGCAGCCAAGCTCGACAGAATTCGCATCTTCTGAGATATCTCATTTTTTGCATGACTTTTTGGAAAATCTCAACCGTTCAAATACGTTATGCACGAATCTCAAAGCTCAAATAATACTGCCCCTGCGCTATCCCCGAATAGGCACCAGACACGTCGGTCACGCAAAATATGAGATATCTCAGAGGATACGCACTCGAAACCAGCCGGTTGAGTTATTGTAGGAATTTATGTTTATAGAAAGTATTATTATATTTTGAAAGATCTTTGAGCAAGAAAAAGCGAGTCTGGCTAGTATGACATCAGTGTCATTTCAGTCTATATAACACCAACTCCAAAACCTATCAAATCGACTTCAAACAGTGAATCCAAACCGTTCAAACCGACCTATTTCATTAGTTGTGCATTTACATGCAAAATTTATAATTTTTCAAATTTATTTAGTATCAAGTCAAGCGGTCAAATGTGTGAGTTTTTAAGTTAATTTTAATGCATTCATTTTTCAACATTTTTGACCGCTTGATTTGATACTAAAATAACTAGAAAATATAAAAAATTTGCATGTAAACGCATCACTCATAAAATAAATCGGTTTGAACAGTTTGAATTAGTCATTTGAAGTCTATCCAATTAATTTTGTAGTTGGTGTCATATGACACCAATATTATACTAGTCGGACTCAGAAAAAATTGGACGTGCAAAGCCATTAAATCTGTGTAACAAAATGTTATGATTATATGTTCATATCACTGTTATTAAAAACGGACCGGACCGGACAGGTGGACCGGAAAAACCGGACCCCAACTATAATCCGGTTCGGTTCAGATAAAAGACCAAACAAGCATGTGACCCGGAAAAATATAAACAAACCGGCTGGTTTATGCAGAAAACCGATGAACCATTCAAAACCCGGTTCCTTTTTATACATGGCTCATTTATTCTTTTGAGGAGAAAAAGGTGGTGTGAAAAGGAAAAGGTAGTAGCTGAGGGTGATTTCTGTGGACAATTCTGTACAATTGTTTGTATTTTTGCAATGTATTTTTTTAAGCAATTACGTTTGAGCATGATAAAAAAGTCTTCCCAACAATACAATTTTTTTTAATATATAGTTGGAATCTTGTTTCATCACACACACAAAAATGAAGAATTCCTATGGAGTTGATTATTCAGTTTTAAAATAAAATGTAAAACTAAAACCTCTTTAATAAAAAAGAAAGCAGTCATACGATGTTTACTTTAATAATTTTAAAAATAAATTATATATTTTGAGCTTTAAAAAGAACATTTTTTATTATCTATAAATTTATTTTTATAGTACTTATTTAATATCTATGTGGGAATTTTCACTATATAAAAATATGATTAATTTTATAATTGTACTCATATCTCATAAATATATGTATTTACAAAATCAGCAGTCAGATCGGTTGTCCCACTGGTCCGACCAGTGAACCGTTGACGTCCAGTTTGGTTCGGATAATATTGGTTCATATAGCTCTTAAACCGTTTACACAGTTCACAACTTTTTCAGGGGCAAATCTGTCTAAAAAGGAACGTTATCTTTTGCCCAGTTCATAAAATTTTGAATATTTCGCTTGTCATTTGTACTTCTTTGTAGTATGTAAATATGTAATGGAACCATCTTAATTGAACATGTGTGGCAGTTAGGAGGAGGTTTTTAGATTAGGGACCGACTAACAATACCCGGGTTGCTATCCTCCATTCATCCCCCGGATAAGGTTGTTAATTATTGTTTACCGGTAATTAAGAGGGGACCACGATTTCCGCACTAAAAGACATCCAAAAACGCTTGATTAACGGGGACTACTAATTAAAAACGCGTTTTCAACTGGGGGGACCGCTAATTATCTGTTATTTAGCATTTAACTGCCGGTGGGGACCGATAACCAACTTGGAATGTTCGGCAACAGAAAAGGAAAAGAAAAACATACTACTTTTTCATATTCATTACTATTAAAAGAAGTATTCATAGTTGCATTCTAGAGTATTCATATATAATGCATGAAGTATTCATATCTAAGATATCAAGTATTTAAAAAAAAAACTGGACACATTACTTATCAATCTTTTACACGTTTTTAGAGGTGGTTTTTTTTTCTCCGTTCACTCTAACCAATATTTTTGACAATCTGTGAGGAATTTTGCAAATCTAAAACCACGAACGTCTTCTACGCAATTTTCTCTTTCAAATGAGATCCATGATGACATACTTTCGAGTTGTCCGTTGCACAAGTATTCATACCTTGTCATTCAAGTATTCATACCTCATCAAGCAAGTATTCATACCTCATCAGTATTTCACAAATAAAAAACTGGACACATCATTCACTCATTTTTACCGATTGAAATTTCATTACCACTCAATCATTTTTTACTTGATATCTTAGGTATGAATACTTGTTCGACGAGGTATGAATACTTGCTCGACGTGGTATGAATACTTGCATGACGAGATATAAATAATTTTACGAGTTATGAATACTTGCACGACGGATAACTCAAAAGTACTTCATCATGGATCTCATTTGAAAGATAAAATTGCGTAGAAAACGTATGTTATTTTAGATTCGCAAAATTCTTCATAGATTGTCAGAAATATTGATTAGAGTGAACGGAGAAAAAAAAAATCACCTCTAAAACCGTGTAAAAGATGGGTAAGTAATGTGTCCAGTTTTTTTTAAATACTTGACATCTTAGATATGAATACTTAATATATTATATATGAATACTTTATGTATTAGATATGAATACTTGTGCGCGTCAGTTGTAAATTTTTTTAAATATAAGCGGTCCCCCTAGTTAATTAGTGGTCCCACGTAATTAATGATTGATACACGTTTTCTTTTGTCTTTTTGTGCTTGAAGTTGTGGTCCCCTAGATAATTAATGATTGGGGGATGAATGGGGGATAGGAACCGGGGGAAAAAAATCTTTATCCTTTAGATTATTGAATTTAATTAAACAGATTATTAAACAACGATCGGGTCATTTTAATTGAACATGTGCGCTAATTGATATCTCAGAGGATACGCACTCATTTGTGAAGCCGTATTCTCTGCACTAACTCAAAAGGGAATCTTTTGAGTTAATGAATTTCAACCGTCTGATTTTAAACGGAGCCAATTCGATTCGTGCCTATAACATAGGGGGTCCTTTAATATTAGTACAGATCTAGTTCGCATGAATTTTAAAACAGATCGGATGGTCGAGATGCATTAACTCAGAAGATTCTATTTTGAGTTAATGCAGAGAATACGAATTCCTCATTTGTGAAGCCGTTCTTAGGTTCCTTATTTCAATTTCTGTTTTAATTTTTCAATTGAAATTAATTGAAAAATGTTGGATTAAGCAATGCAGAGCGATTACTTAGTTGCTTCCTCATACCTATCTTTCAGAAATTTCCAAAAATAATCTTAACTTCGTATTGGATAAATTGAAAAACAGAACTTTGTATCAAATTGTGTTTGGTTGAAAAAATTACGACGGAGATGAGGGTACAAGATGGAAATGATTTAATTTTGCATGATTTTAGTTAGTAGAATCGATTTTCCTCTCCATTTGAATGTAACAGATGAGAAAAAAATTTGTTGTAAATATTTTCAGAGAAAATAACATAAATGTTAAGCTCTATATCTTACGTGTATAATTATTATTCAACTTTCTTTATTACAGATCTATAATAGGCACTGAATAATTCATTGACCAGGTTAGATTTTTTATTTATATGCTTTTTGGAGTTCATTTTTTGTATCAACATGCTGGAATTTTTGGAAACAGAAAAAATGGGTGTTCAGAGGAAAGAAGACAAATCATCACAGCTTAGCAGAGCATGCGGTACAGGAGGGAGTGCTGTGGAGTTTGCATTGTTAGATACATGCAACTTTTTTCAAATTAGCGTAGCTCATGATGTATGAATCCGTGTCCCCTCGTACCTGAGGTACAATTTAAAATAATGGACGGCTCAGATTAATCCCAGTCAGATCAAACTCAATCTGGTGCCTATTATGACCTAGGAGGTGTGCTTTGAGATTTGCGCCAAGTTAAAAAAAAAGTAACTGTTAAATTAATAACCTGCTGTTAAATTAATGTTAACAACACGACAGAGAGAGTTCCTTTGATCCTTGTCGTTTTGTGATTGTAATTTTCGCTCATATTTCAAGATAAATTATTTGAACCGTCCGATTCAAAAATTAATGCACCGGATTGATAAGATGAAATCATGAGAGAAAACCCTTCCTTCAAAAAATCAGATGGCTGTTAAGAGTCGCAGTTTATCCGATAGAATTTGGGCCGATTTGTGTCTATTTTCGAGCAAAGGCGTCTGTATATTTATAGGAACTGAAATAGAAGGATGAGATACGGATCGGACGGTGGCAAAATTATATTTGTATCTATTTTTTTTTATAAGTATACGGATCGGACATAGACGAATACAGATATGGATACGGATATGATCGAACATTTATCAAAACAATATCAAAGTTCATAATATTTATTTAATGAGGAGGGTTCAAATGTCTCCATTTTTTGTGTCTCCATCATGTCTCCATTTTTAAAAACGTTAATATATCAAAATTTAAATTATAAACGTCAAAATAAAACCGTTAGATGTGATCTATGTTATTTTCTCTATGTGCTCATAAAAAAATTATCACATTTCAATTTTGTTTTTATGTGAATCAATCATTTGAAAAATCAACGTCTAAAAATGATTCATATTAGTATGTTTTTACATGCTCTTGATGACAACCAAAACAAAGTTGAAATGTCACAATTTTTTACATGCGCATAGATAAAATGATGTGGATCATATCCAATGGTTTTATTTTGACTTTTAAGTTTTAAATTTTGAGTTATTAAAGTTCTTAAAAATGGCATGATGAAGGCACAAAAAATGAAGGCATTTGAACCCTCTTATTTAATAACAATGAATAACATATTTTTTTATAATTTATATTAATCTATATGATATATATTTACTATTTAAATACGAATAATTAAAATTTAAAATTATATCTATATCTGCATCCGCACGAATATTCAAATATTAGATATTCATTTCTAAACTTTGAATACGGATCGAATAACGATCGGATATTATCCACTCTGTTTTCACCCCTATTTGGAAGTAATATTGTAGTAGAAAAAAGCAAACTGCGACTTCTAACTTTGGATGGAGAAGTGACTTCTGGGTCTTCTGAATTCCTTATTCTCTTTTCTCTATATATTTTGTGTAAATTTGGATAGAAATATCCATAAAAAAAAAAAAATCAACCTTTATCTAGTAGCAAAAGGCAAAACATCCGTATGGGAAAGAAACAAAGAAGTTTGAACATTTCCGGATGCATTAAATTATTAGCGTCTTATAATGATAACATGACTGGGATACAAGAATTGGAGTGCAAAGTGCAAACACGAAAAGGATACTTAACATTATCCCTTGATTCATGCAAGCAAAAAGAAGATCCACAACAATAAATGAAATACTAGAATTCATTGCTTCAAGTTTTAACATATAGTATTCAAGTATCTTATCAAAATCAGGACCATTAGAATACAATCCTTGGTTTCAAAAAGGAAAAATGAAAAAAAAATTATCCCAAACCAAATTAACCTGTTCCCACTAACAGAACAACTAATCACATGGGTAGGGGATTGAAAAATAAGACAAGAAGAGTAGTAGTAAACAAAATCAAATAAAAACCTAATAACAAAATCCCATGAAACAGCCTACAGTTCATCATGATCATCTTCTTCGCTGCTCTCTGCACCACCACCTGGAGCACCACCCGATCTCTGATAAACGCCCGAGATGATTGGGTTACATACCCCCTCAACCTCCTTCAACTTCTCTTCGTAATCTTCTTTCTCGGCATTTTGGTTGTCATCCAACCACTCCAAGGTCTCCTTTACGGCTTCCTCAATCTTCTCTTTCTCTTCGCTCTCCAATTTGTCCGCGAGCTTGTCCTTGTCACTGATCGTGTTCTTCATGTTGTACACGTAGGTCTCGAGGGAGTTCCTTGCATCGATCTTTTCCTTGATTTTCTTGTCCTCTTCAGCAAACTCCTCTGCCTCACGAACCATGCGCTCAATTTCTTCCTGACTGAGACGTCCTTTCTCGTTGGTGATTGTGATTTTCTCTGCCTTGCCGGTTGCCTTGTCCTCAGCCTTCACATTTAGAATGCCGTTGGCATCAACTTCAAATGTAACTTCAATTTGAGGAGTACCCCTGTCAAAAACATGAGTGTTAGAGCGAGGGTAATTTTGTAAAATGTTATTTTACCTTATGTGATAAAAATAGAGGGTAACAATGTAAAAATTTGGGAATGAGCACTGACCTTGGTGCAGGTGGAATGCCAGAGAGATCAAACTTGCCGAGAAGCCTGTTGTCCTTGGTCATACTTCTCTCACCCTCAAACACCTACAAAGAATGAAACCTCTTGGTTAGGTTGTGCCAACTCTTTATAAACTACTAATCAAAGAGAAACCAGGATTGAAGTGATGATTTTATACCTGAATGGTGACAGTGGTTTGTTGATCTTGATAGGTGGTGAAAACCTGAGACTTCTTGGTGGGGATCACACTGTTCCTTGGGATAAGCTTAGTCATCACTCCACCAACGGTCTCAATACCCAAGGTAAGAGGTGCAACATCCAAAAGAAGGATATCTGTTCACCAATTATCAGTATAAAGAACCAATTAGACCACCAATTGAAATTGATGAAATTAAAATTGAAATTGGAATTGAAATTGAGGAAATTTACCTTTGGTCTCATCGCCTCCCTCGCCACTAAGAATACCTCCCTGCACAGCAGCGCCATAAGCAACAGCCTCATCAGGGTTGACACCTTTGCTTGGTTCTTTACCATCAAAGAAGTCCCTCAACAACTGTTGAACCTTGGGAATCCTGGTGCTTCCACCAACAAGCACGATCTCATCAATCTGGTTTTTCTCAAGGCCGGCATCGTCCATGGCCTTCTTCACGGGACCCATGGTCTTCCTGAAGAGGTCATTGTTCAGCTCCTCAAAGCGGGCCCGGGTTAGTGGTTCGGACAAGTCAACACCATCAAAGATTGACTCGATCTCAACACGGACTTGATGTTGGTTGCTGAGGGCACGCTTGGCACGCTCGGCTTCTCTCCTGAGTTTACCGAGAGCCCTGTTGTCCTTGCTGATGTCCTTGCCATGCTTCTTCTTGATCAACTTGATGAAATACTCCATAATTCTCTGATCAAAGTCCTCACCTGAACATTAATTGATAACTTTGTTACAGTGATTGAAATATAGTTGTGAACAGTAATGTTTGCCCCAAATTTGCATATCAAGTGTATTTCTTCTAAAATTATACAACTACGAAGCTAGAGCAATGACATAAGAAGAAAAATTACCTCCAAGATGGGTATCACCATTGGTGGCCAAGACCTCAAAAACACCATTGTCAATGGTCAATATGCTCACATCAAAAGTACCACCACCAAGGTCAAATACAAGGATGTTCTTCTCACCACCCTTCTTATCCAAACCATAGGCAATAGCAGCAGCAGTTGGTTCATTGATAATCCTAGCCACATTCAAGCCAGAAATTATACCAGCATCCTTGGTTGCCTGTCTCTGTGCATCATTGAAGTATGCTACAATGTTCAACAACAACAAAAATTAGCACTTCAGTATTTAACTTATACAGTAAACCAAAAGCATGAGAAATTAAAAACTTTGAATTTTGTATTTTTAGTTACCTGGGACAGTGACAACGGCATCCTTGATTTTCTTTCCAAGGTAGGCCTCAGCAGTCTCCTTCATTTTGGTCAAAATCATGGCACTGATTTCTTCAGGACTGAAGACCTTGATCTCACCATCTGTGATTTTGACCTGGATGTATGGTTTACCATCCTTGTTGACAATCTTGTATGGGACCAACTTCATGTCCCTTTGGACCTCTTTGTCCTCAAACCTAGATAATAAAAAACAAGTGAGCATTAGTTGCAATTATCAGAGAGAAATGGCTCACCGACATTGTAATTCCTACTTAAAAGGTTAATTTTCCCTTTGAAAACATAATTTTGGATTACTTCTAATATGGACATGAATTACGAAACGAAATGTATATGTTAGATTGATAATTTAAGAGAGAAATGGTGCTTACTTCCTTCCAATCAGACGTTTGACATCAAAGATGGTCCTCTCGGCATTGACGGCCGCCTGATTCTTTGCGGCCTCACCAATGAGTCTCTCTGTATCAGTAAATGCCACCCAAGATGGTGTGATACGGTTACCCTGGTCATTGGCTATAATCTCCACATGACCATTCTTGTACACACCCACACAAGAGTAAGTGGTTCCCAGATCTATGCCAATAACTGTGCCAAGCTTGGAAGCAGCTTCCTCCTTTGCAGAGGAGAATCCAAACAATGAGGCTGAATAGGAAAAGAAAGATTTATAAATATTTTTTAAAATTTTCTGTATATATATTCCATCAGATGGCAAGGATATATGATTTTCCCAAATGAGGCTCCAAATCATTTCACCTTAGGTAATATTGAAAGGTCAAAAAAATTCCCAAATGCTTAATTTACCAGATTAATTGTTCTTGCATCAAAAGTATCTCAGACATATATACATGATGTGATTGAACTTTAATTCGGTATTTAAAGTATCTAATACAAATCAGGGAAAATTTTAACCGATCTAATATATTTAACAAGTTAAATTACTTGCAGATCTATTTATGTAGCGTAGATTTGATCTCCACGATGGGAAATTGAGCTAACTCTTACTAACATCACACTATGTTTCCAGGCTACAGAACCTAAACTTAACCAAATCTAACATCTGAATGCTTCGAATTGTATTAAATCAAATAGCAGTTCAAAATCTAGCAAAATGTTAGATCAGATTGATTTGAACTTGCTTAATAATCTAAACAATGACAGATCAGATCCACTTACCCGCTAGCAAGAGTCCGAAGAAGATCGCCGACCGTCGACCCCTCATTTCTCTCTCCGTCTGTCTTTCTTCTCTCCTTCGTAGGGTTTTTGTTCGCTTGCTCTCTCTCTCTTTGTTTCGCTTCTCTTTTTTTAACACTTGAACAGACGGAGGGATTCGATTTATTTATAGTGTGCTTCGCAGTTTGGTTTCGGCCACTCCGTAGAGAGAAAACATGTCATTGTGATTACGTGGCCCAATGAGAAGGTCGAAAGAGTGTGTTTGGTCCAATAAGAATTTGACATGCTGTTGGGATGACGATGACCGTCCGTTTGTCGATCTGGCGGTCCAGAAGTCTCCATTCCTTTCCCGAACACGTAATAATTCGGGTAAAGCTTTTAACAGAGCATTTTTGGATGCATGCAGCGCACGGACAATATGCTGTATTCTTTGGACTCTACAGTCCGTGCGCTGCATGAAGTCAGAAGTACTCTGTTAAAATCTTTACCCAATAATTCAAACGTGATTTTTTTTTTTTTTCTAAATATTTCTGTTTGGTAGCTGCATTTCTATAACGGGACTTTTACGCATACATCCTTCAAATTATAATTCCTCACTATTAATATGATTATTTTTGGATTAGTTCAATTTTTTTAGATCAGGTGACTTTCTATCTATTTAGAATAAAATATTTTATTTTAATGTAAAATTTGATTTCCGGATATGAATTGTTTGAACTTTGTAAACGGAAATATTGATTCATGTTGCAAAGTACGGTAGCCATTCTTTTTTTCTTTAAGCAATTATTAGTTTAATTAACCTCTACTTATAATAAGTATTCATTAAATGAATTTGTTGTATGAATGTATCGCTTTTATTTTTGTCCAAAAAAAAAGATACATGCCAATATTAACCAAACTTATTGAATATGAATGTCCTAATTGATGAGTACAAACAGGAAAAAAAAATCAGCAATAATAGTACATAAACATTTAGAGTGGGAAAAATGGCACAGCGGAGCCGGCTCCGTCACGGAACGGCACGGCATGCGTGTCAGTTACGTGTTGTGACTCGCGTGTCCCGTGCTGTGACCATTCGTGTGCTATGTCCATCTTTTGAAACCTTGGCACGGCACGGCACGTGAAAGATTTAGTCACAGCACGACACGGCACGTAGCGAGTCACGTGTAATTAGGACTATTAGATATTGATTTAATGGTGAATCTTGAATAAACTAACCTAAATTATGATTAAATAGTCCGCGAGTCACGCGAGTCACGTATGGTCACGGCACGTTTAGGCACGACGTGACTCACGTGACGTGACCATTCGCGTGCCGTGACCACCCCTTGACATTTTGATCACGGCGTGTTAGTCACGTCGCGGCACGGCACGTCACGTTTTTTCCACTCAAACATTCAAGCAGATATTTTTTCTTAGTTTTATATTATGACTTGTGAACTTTTCGTTGACAGATAAAACTTTTTTTCCTTGGGCAATTGGATGCAATACAACATATAAGAAGAAAAATTTCTAGAAATAAATTAGATAATTCTATGCCAGGAAATAAGCAAATCACTTGATAAAGATAAAAGAATCTAGAGAAATAAGAAGAGAGGTGAAAAAAATAACTTTACTTCAAAGGAAAAGAAATGCATAAAAGTTAAAGAAAAGTAAGAGGAAAGTAAGAAAAGTAACACCGAATTTTGATTGCTCACGGGTGCGGATCTAAGATTTTCGTCGGGAGGAGATAAAAAAATAGCGAATCGGATTTAAATAACTAATTGGGTTTATACATATTAACTAATTTGGTATTCAATAAAGAACATGCTCTGACTTATAATTTATGATGCTCTAACTTATAATTCTAATTATCAATCATAATTCAAGAAATTTATTTTATTTTAGTTCTAATTTTAACCCGAATTACAAATCATAAATCCAAAGAGGGACAAAAAAAATTTTAGGAGGAAGCAAAGTCGATTAGAACCGATAAATCTCCATCAAAATTCAAAATCCAAGAGAGAACAACTGCCCCGGTCTCATGTGGGTCCGCCCATTGCTCATGTAGTAAAGTTAACAAAACCGAAAGGGACAATATAATAGGAACTAATAATGAAACCTTGTATACTAAAAAAACGGGCAAAAAAATAAAATATTTTGTTTTATAAAACTTTAAAATAGGTTATACCAGCAATAAATTTATTTGACAACTACAACCACCATTGAAATTATTACTAAAATTATAAAATTAGAATTGAAGGCATATTCCTTGTGGTTTAAATCCGATATGAATTGTAAATCTTTATTTAAATTATAACCTCAATAAATAACAGTTTTGCTTGAGCGGAGAAGCAAGAAAACTAGATGAATTCTAGTAATAAGTTTATTATTCTGATGTCAAGAAAACTTTTGAAAATAGAAAAGATTTAATAAAAAAGATAACATAGTAATAAGTTTACCTTGATGATTCCTAACGCATAATTAGTTTACCTGCTGCTTGTTTTTGCTTTTATTAGCAACTTTCTGTTTAAATTTCTAATGCTTGATCCTCAATTTTTGGTACCTGTCAATTTTCCATACATGTCATAAATCCAAATACTGTACATCACAGTGGACTAGAGGTATAAACGGTCGGATACGGATCAGATAGTAATGAAACCTTATTCTTATTCGTTATAATTTTTTGGATACAGATACGGATATGGATCGGATATTAAACAGATATGGATATCGGACGGATACGAATACAGATACAAATATAATCCGAATAATAAAAAATAAATTACTAATTTATATTTTGATAAATAAATAATAACTAAATATAATTTTTTTATTACTGATTTATATTGCTTATTCTTATTCGTTATAATTTTTCGGATACAAATACGGATACAGATCGGATATCGGACGGATACGAATACGGATACAAATATGTATCCGGATAATTAAAAATAAAATACTGATTTATATTCTCATAAATAAATAATAACTAAATATAATATTTTTATTTAGAAATTAAGTTTCATTGATGTACTGCCTCCCAAAAAATATCATGATACATTGTCTAATATAAAAGAATCATGATATATACATTTGCGTCATTTTTTATTGGTGTACTGGCGTACTGCCTCCAAGAATCATGATACTATTCATAAAATAAAGGCAAAAAACAAACAAAAGAAAAAGGAAATGTCTGGAAATCGGATCCTGTTTATTTACTTTAGTCCCACAAAGGAACAACAATAAATAGCAAGCATTATATACTGCGATGTCGAGAGCCCTTCAAATTGGAACTGAATTGGCCCAGGCCCAGATAATCAGATTATTTTAATAAATTGCGGATCAATTCAATTCGGATAATCCGATAAGAGGAAAGTCGGATTCGGATATCAGGTATCGCATACCTGTATCCGTTTAGTCCTCTACAGTGGACTGTTCAATGCTCAAGGCTGCTGCTTCGTCAATTTTTTTTTTAGCTGCATTCTCTTTAGTAGTTCTTTCGGTTAAAGCATACTTCACTGTATATGGAATTAGGCTTGTAAGGAAATTTGGTATGGTGCAAACGGATCGGATAGTGGTAAAATCATATTCGTATCCGTTTTAATTTTTTGGATACGGATACAGATGGGATATTTGACAGATGCAGATATGGATTGGATATTAAACAGATACGGATTGCATATCCGTGGATATATACATAATTTTTTTCGAGATCGACTATGGTGAGTTGTGAAGTAAAACGTCATTTTACTTCACGCTCGTATTCTATTTTGAAAATCTAAACAACCGATCCGAACCGCTCAACATATTCTCCATATTGAAATGTGCTTGGAGACCAAATTTTACATTTTTGGAATTTTTTTACTATTTATTAAGCTACTTTGAAAATCGCAAATCTGAGTGAACAATAAAAAACAGTAAAAAATTCTGGACCATTTGATCAGCGATTTTCAAAGTGGCTTAATAAATAGTAAAAAAATTCCAAAAAATATAAAATTTGGTCTCCAAGCACATTTCAATATGGAGAACATGTTGAGCGGTTCGAATCGGTTGTTTAGATTTTCAAAATAAAAATATGAGCGTGAAGTAAAAATGACATCTTACTTCGCAACTCACCATAGCCCAGCTCATTTTTTTCATAATATATACTAAACTATATATTATATATCTACTATTTGGATACAGATAATTAATTTAAAATTATATCCGTATTCGCACAGATATGCGGATATCCGTATCTAATTTTTGGATACGGATCCGGATACGGTTAGATAATATCCGATCCTTTTGCACCCCTAAAATTTGGCTTGTAGAATTAGACTTGTAAAAAGGTAAAAGTTCATAAAACTAAAAGCAAATGTATTCTAACCATCTGATTTTCTCAATTATTTTTATGTCAAACTAAATCACTGAATTCCTTTCCTCTGTATCCCATGCTATCTGGAGCCAAACAGTGGGTGCAAGCTAACTCAGTACCAGCATTTAAAATTTTGAACCAATGGAAAAAAAACATAGTATTTCAATTGATGTCTCCATATTATAGTGTACCAGAATGTACCAATGAAAAAAAAAATAGTAAGAATCTCCTCTCTTCTCCTCTCTTCCTTCCTCTCCTCCTCTCCTTCCCTCCTCCTCCCCTCTCCTCCTCCCCTCCTCTCCTTCCTCTTCTCTTCCCTTCTCTACTCTCACTACATAGGAAGGGGTGGCTTACATTAGCATCCATGGACATCCCTTTCCCATACAGGGAAAGTCCAATAACCCAATCCCATGTCCACATGCGCAGACCTCTCATAGCCTATTACTGGAAAACGACTCTAACCATTCTATTGCCGCTTGTTTCCTCTACCGAGCAACTAACCGCAACCCGGCGGTTATTCAACACAAACTAGCTGAAATTTATGGAGGCAATGCCTGGGATTACCCCATCCTAGCTATTTCGACTAAGGCCTATCTGGTCTCCTTGCCGGAGTATCTGGATAGAAACCGGGTGTTAAGTGAATTGTTGCTTTAGTCGGTCTCCTCCAACATCCACCTGTGGCGTTGGGAGCATGAGGAGGGGTGGAATAGTTCCCCGCCGGGGTTCAAGGTTTACCTCGAAATTCGGAACTACCCTTTAACGCTATGGCACCCTACCTTTTTTCACCTTCTGGTAGCCGACTTTGGTACTCCGCTCTATGTTGATGAGGTTAACTCCATTGGCAATGATAGATCTACCTTGCGAATTGCTATCAATTCTGTTGACCCAGCAAGAATCCCTCTAACCTTGATTCTGATTTATGGCGAAAACTGGAGGAAATGCACTGTCTCTGTCCTGGGCTGGTCGTACCTGGGTAACCACCCCCCGGATGACTGGGGAGGGCCTTTATCAGGGGGCCTCCAGACTAATGTAAGGTGGCCTAGAGACTCCCAGTCCTTCGATTCTCAGGCGGACCAAGAGGTCAGGTCCTCTCTGTATCAGGCCGGGGTTGCCGTACATCGGGAAGAACAAAGACGACTAGCCGGGTCGCACTCTAACTGGAATCCCACAGCACCAAACTTACCATGGCTCACGGTTCCTGGTGATACACCACACCCAGGGAAAGGTCTGCAAATCAAACAAAGGATGATTCTGGGAATTCTTAGTCCGGATGCAGAATTCGGTCAGACTCAGCAGGTAACCAGGCAGGCCTATCATACCCCTGGATTGCAAATACCCACCTCCATGCAACCCTCCTTCTGTTATCTCCTTAAAAACCCCACAACCAGGAGAATACCACAGCTCAAACCCACTTCTTACCCACAAAAAATCCCAAAACTACTTCTTTTTGCCTCACGCTTAAACCCCAGCTCCATAAACCTCTCCCCCACAAAAATCCAATCGCCACCTGTCAATTCCTCATTCCTCGCTCAGGTCCTGAGAACCTTCTTATCTCTATTCAGCCCCCTTTCTGTTGCCACTGCAGCACACTCCGGGCCAAAAACTTGCTCAAGACAAAACTCCCTTTCTACTAGAGGAAATCACCCTTCGCATCCGACTTTCCCTCTCCATACTAAATCAATTTTGGGACCCGGGCCTTACTCCACCTCCTGCTCATCCACCTTAAACCCCTGCTCTACCCTCTCTCCTCCCTGTCTTGCTTATTCAAACACATCCCGCTCTCTTATCTCCTTCGACCGCTTTAGTTTAGTTCCCATTAAGATGGACCAATCTGATGAGGAATTAATAAGGAGGTTTGCGGGGTTACAAACGGGTCAGACTCACTCCAGTGCCCTTGTTATCCCGCAAGAAGCAGCAATAATCAAAGATTGGAACCAATGCTTATTGGTGCGGGTTTGCTCTAACAGAATGATCTTCCCGGCTCAGTTTGAGAAGTCCATGCGTCTGCTGTGGGACTCTAACCCATCTACAATCTTCACTCAGAAAGGGAGAGGTGCTTTCCTGGTCGAATTCACTGACAACAAAGACCTGCTCAGGGTCAGAGATGAGGGACTGTGGCTGTACAGAAACGACCTGGTAGCAGTGGCCCAGTGCAAACGCGAAGAGGACCTGGCAGTACCGGTCGTGAATGTGGAGATTTGGGTCCAGTTCCACAATGCTCAGGCCGATTCCCTTAGAGAGGAGGGCATTCGCATGATATCTGATGCAGTGGGTCCGCTGCTCTCGGATCCAATATGGGGGGTCATTAATGGGCGCCAATTCTTCAAAGTTAAACTCCTAGTTGATACCACTAAGCCGCTGAAGGATAAAATCATCTTCTCGCACCCTACACAAGGTCAGTTAGTGGCTTATGTGGTGTATGAAAAACTGGGCCGTTACTGTAGTTTCTGTGGCCTGGTGGGCTACGATCTCAACTCCTGTTCAGATAGGACCCAACTAGCCAGAATTAAAAATTCTCTCTCTATCCAAGACAGGCCTGAGCTATGTGATATCTTAAACCCAACTTTTGGGCCGTGGCTAACTAGCCCAGCATTGGTCCCGCAGGCCTCAACCACCTCCCAACCTACTGCGCAACAACAAGGGGCTCCCTCTGAGGTTGGAGCGGGTCAGAAACGTACGCTTCGACAATTCTCTAAAACCGCAAATGCCCCCTCTCCCAAAACAGACCCATCTCATCCTCTTCTCCTTTCCAACTCTGAATCTACTGACCTCTTCTCAGTCATTAATGGCGACATCTCTTCTTCTGCTAAAAGAGCCAGGGCGGCGAGGCCTCAATCGCCGCCGGGTTTTTTATGAATATTATCTCATGGAACTGTCGCGGCAGCGGAGGGCTTGTGACGGTTCCAACCATCCGGCGGTACCTTCGCAGTACGGGGGCGGACCTGGCTTTCATTTCGGAAACTAAGTGTTCCAAAATCAAAGCTGAACAACGAATTTTAAGACTGCCCCTGACTAACGCTGAGATCGTCCCCTCTATCGGCCGGGGAGGGGGTTTGTGGCTTCTATGGAGCGACAATATCTCGGTGTCGGTCTTAGAGTTCAATAATAATTTCATTGCTGCTAAAATCAAACAAAAACCAAACGCTGATCCGTGGATCCTCTTTGGGGTTTATGGAGACAGTGGGGATAGGAATAATGGCTTCATCTGGGATCGGATTGCTCACTATGTCCGGAACTCGGGTATGCCCCTGTGTACGATTGGTGATTTCAATTGCATCACTGATCATAAAGACAAGAAAGGTGGGAGTCCTCAGCTCAAGGCGAAAGATAAGAAATTTAGGCTTTTCATTCAGCAAGCGGGCCTTGTTGACCTCGGCCACTCAGGCCCCGCTTACACATGGGCAAACAATCAGGGGGGAAGGCAATTCATTTTGGAAAGATTGGACAGGGGCCTTGCAACACCAGAGTGGATTGGTCTTTTTCCTTTGGCAAAAATCCTCCATCTGCCCAATTACCAGAGTGATCACCTTCCAGTCTTGCTGCGACTGGAACCACCACCGAGAAAGGGACCTAAGAAATTTTGAGTGGAGCAGTGGTGGGCTCAGCATCCTGATTTCAAAGCATTATGTCATAAGGCGGCTATTGAGGGCCATCAGTCCTGGGACCGTACATGTGCAAATCTGAAAAGTGCAGTCAACACCTGGTCCGAGGGTAGCAAGGACCCTAACTGGGAGTTGCAAAAGATTGATAGAGAGATGCGGCAACAATCACAGCCGGTGCGGGACAGGATTGCCTTCTTGCAACGTGAGCATCAACGCTTCATTGTAGTGCAGGAGGCTTACTGGCTACAACGGTCCCGGCTCAACTGGGCATTTCAGGGAGACCAGAACATGAAATTCTTTCACTCTACCACACTTGTCAGAAGGAGAAGGAACAGGATAGGCGCAATTGAGAGGGAAGATGGAAGTTGGGCTGTCACCGAACAGGAGATTAGAGCCGAATTTGTTTCCTATTACAAGGGTATTTTCAGGCAGACAACACCGCCAACCGACCCGGTTGAGATACCTCCTGAGGTTGCGCAGTCCATACCCAAAATACCTCAGGAGTGCGCCCTGTCACTGGAACTGTTGCCGACTGACCAAGAGATACAGTCTGCGGTTTTTGCGCTGGGACCCTCCAAATCCCCTGGGCCGGATGGAGTGACTGCTGCTCTGATACAGGACAACTGGGAATCCTTCAAAATAGTTGTCATCTCTGAAATCCGAAACTTCTTCCACACTGGCAAGCTAAAGGAATCCATAGCGCACTCCACCTTGGTTCTAATTCCTAAAGTGCTCGCCCCAACACTAGTCTCTCAATTCAGGCCAATTAGTGTGTGCAATTTTCTGTACAAGGTGATTTCTAAATTACTGGCAAGGAAGATGCAACCCTTCATGAACATGCTCATCTCTCAATCCTAAACCGCCTTCATACCAGGAAGAGAAATCTCAGAGAATATCGTCCTGCTCAGGGAAGTTATTCACTCTTTCCACAATAAATCTTCTACACAACCATCCTTTGCTCTCAAGGCAGATTTGGCGAAAGCTTTTGATTCAGTCCGATGGGAATACCTTTTCAGTCTCCTTCCCTTATATGGTTTCCCATTGAAGCTTATTGCATGGATACAAGAGTGTGTTTCCTCAGCCAAATTCACTATACAACTGAATGGGGGAGGTGATGGGTTCTTTAAACCGACGAGGGGCTTGCGGCAGGGGTGCTCAATGTCTCCGTATCTCTTCATCATTGCCATGGACCCATTGGCTCGGTGGCTAAACCTCAAAATGACAACCGGGTCTATCCAGGGCCTGCGCATAGCAAGATCAGCCCCCACCATGGCATGCTCACTATTTGCCGACGACCTCATCCTCATGGGAGCACTCACACCACAGGAGGTCCAACAATTTCAGCAAACTCTAACTTCCTTTTCTTCTTTGTCAGGTCTGAAGATAAACCCCGCCAAATCCAAAGTTTGGTTTTCAGCAAACACGGGCGACAGGCAAAGGGCAATTTTCAGGAATTACTTTGATGTTCAGGAGGCTACCAACAATGAATCCTATCTGGGGTGCCCGGTAAGTGTATCGGGTAGAGCCTCCTTCGACTACCTCATCGACAGATTCCAAAAGCACCTCAACCTATGGAAGGCAAAGATGCTAAGTCATGCTGGCCGGCTAATCTTATTGCAGTCTGTGTTGCAGAGCTTGCCGGTCTACGCGATGGGCACGGTTCTAATACCTTCTAGAGTTCTCAAAAAACTGACAGGGATCATGAGGAACTTTTTCTGGGGTGGGGATACAGCCAAAAACTACATGTCATATATAGCCTGGAGCAAAGTTACGGTTCCGAAAGGAATGGGAGGTCTAGGTTTGAGGAGCCTAAAAGAAATGAATATGGCGCTCGTGCTAAAACTGGCTTGGAAAATTGCTTCTGGCTCCTCTTCTCCATGGGCAGCGACTATCCAGGCTAAGTACTATCCGCACACTGGCTTCTGGCCTTCTACAAGAACACACGCCTGCTCTATGCTGTGGCGCAACTTGGTCAATCTAAAGCCCCTACTGCAACCTCACTTAGCCTGGAAGATCGCCACGGGATCCTCTGTGCAGGCTTTCTCGCAGCCATGGTTCCCGGGATGGGAGCGCCATAAAGCATCAACTGTAGCCCAGAGGAGTCTGACAGTCAGTTCCCTCATCTCTCAATCCACCCTCCAATGGGACTTTGAAGCCCTGCAATCGGCTTTCGGCTTTCAGACTGCCCTCTCTATCTCCTTAAACGATGCTATTACACCGGTCTTGAATGCCCAGGATACGCTGCTGTTTACTTTCGCAAAAAATGGCAAGTTCACGATTAAAAAGGCCTATCAGCTTCTTAAAGGGAATTTGGATAGTCAGCCTGACAAGATTTTTTGGTCAAAAGTCTGGAAGGCAAAAGGTATGGCTCCCAAACTGAAGCTTTTCATTTGGAGATGTGTCTCAAATGCTCTCGCTGTAAGGGGAGTAATTGGGGCTCGAATCAGCTCGGTAACGACCACTTGCCAGAGATGTAACCAGGCGCCAGAAACGATTGAACACATGCTGTTCTCCTGCGATTTTTCACGAGCAGCATGGCTGGCCTCTCCGCTAGGTTTGCGGTCTGATCAGCTGCATGGTACCTTCAGGCAAATACTCAACAATTGTATGTCTACCCTTGATGACAGTGAAGTGGTCAGTTTCATTTCAATGGCATGGGCGGTTTGGCGGGTCAGGAATGAGGCAGTCATTGGGGGGAAGCAACAGAATCTTCCCACCTGCCTCAGATACTATAGTGAAGTTCTACAAGTATGTCACACGATCCTCTCCAGCGCCCCCTCACTGGTTCTTAGCCACACTGGTACGAACATTGGGCCTCATCCGGATAACAGCATAACGGATCCAATCTGCTATGTAGATGGATCATGGTCTCCGGATGGAAAAGCAGGTATCGGAGCTGTTCTCATGGTTCACGGCAGGGTGGTGGGTTGGCTGTCTAAACAGGTGCATGTCATGAATGCTGCTCAAGCCGAGGCATCAGCAGTGCTACAGGGTTATAAACTGTTACTAACCGGGCTCAATAACCAGGGCCTTGTTTTCTCGGATTCCCTAGAGACTGTGGACGCTTTGGCGCATGCTCAACCACTAATTCATGACTGGAGGGCTTATAATGAAATCTGGGAAGCTTGGCAACTGCAAAGAAGTAGGGATTATAAACTGAAGACATGCCACTGCTCTAGGGAGGACCTACAACTAAAAAAGGCGCACAGGTTGGCCAACTTGGGACGTTTACTGTGCTGGGATAGGCTTCAAATAGATTTGCAGTCACATACAGACGAACTTGATAGTTTTTTGGCTAGTTATGAAGCGGAAGTAATGCTGTAAGACCTACGGGTCATGATCAATTCCAAAAAAAAAAAAAAAAAATAGTACTTTAATTGATGTCTCCAATGGAAAAAAATAGTGTGTACCAGAGTTTGAAAAGAAAAAAAAAAAAAAAAAACCCAGTAAGTGTACTAGAGTAAGCTTAGAATCACCACATGAAGACATTACATCAAATTGATAATAGCACCTACTACTACTAGTACAAGACATTACATCCAAGTCATTAACAATTAACAATTTTTTACAAGCATAGCTTATGTTCATTTTAGAATACTGAACAATTAACAACCACTAAAGTACAAAACAGAACATTCTCAAATCTCAAAGCATGTCATGACATTTTACAACTCTCCAACAATTTCATATTTTGAGAACAAGACACTAAACTGAAGTTTTAAAAGCTCCAAAGCTCATCTCAGACATATTTCTTTTCCCTCCTCTTCATTCACCAGTACCATTTGTGCCACTATTCTTGCCAAAGATCATCACATTCAAGTCTTCCATTACATCTTCATATCCGCATGTCTCAATTATTTGATGGTTAAAGCCTCAAATTGGACAAATACATCATATTAATTAGGTTGTCTTCATTGTTGGCTATACAATAAATTACCTCTGGTTGTCATCATTTCATCCTGTGTTTTAGAGGAACAATAAGACATTCTTATACAAACTTGAGGATTTCAACATAGATGCAAAACTAAAGTTGATTAACCTCATGGCCAGGCCACCCACTGAATTGTGTAATTTGTCTAAAATATTTACAATTTCAGTTTCAATTACCCTTATTGTGCAATTAGACACAAAACTAGCCATAACTAGGGGTGTTCATTGGGTCCGGTTTAGTCGGTTTTGAACCGAACATAATTAGTTTGAATCAAACGGTTAAGTTTTTTCGGTTTAATGGTTTGGTTCGGTTTGCCTTTTAAAACATAATTATAATTTTGGTTCAGTTCGGTTTGGAAATTTTCAAAACCGAAATAACCGATCTGAACGAACTTTTATATATTATGAATTTGGTCCGGACTGCCCCAGTTTATTTCTTAATATACTTCGGTTTATTATAAATCAATTGCTTTATATAAAATAATTAATATATTTTGGTTTGAACTGAACAAACCGAAATAAAACTTTGGTTCGGTTCGGTTAGGTTGCAATGCTAAATCGGGTCGGTTCAGTTCTATTTTAGAAACCAAATTATTACTTTGGTTTTCCTAGTTCGGTTCGGTTTCAACCAAACCAAACCGATAAACACCCAAATGAAAACAACTAAATTATTGAGACTAACAGAGAAATTTTCTACTGCAGTTGATTCTGCCTAAAATTTTACTAAAATGTTGATGTCAATAGAAACATTTAATTTATTGGCCTAAAAAAACTTAAGACTTAACTGTCTTAACATGACACCGTTTCATTAAAATTTTAGGCCATGATTTATACTAACTTATTTTATTGGGCTGCTATATCATTATATTCATGATCCACAACCTTACATTCATTGAGAGAATCTTAATCAAAGTTATAATCAAAAAGCCTTTTCACATTCCGGAATTTTGGTTTATAATTCATTTTACAAATAAACTATGGCTACATACAACTTTATTTTACTTTACTATGGTACCTCCTAAATTGGATGAATTAAAATGTTGAAAACCTCATGCTCTGTGCTCTGATGCATATGTAAGTTTTTATGCATTAACATATATCGAATATAATTTTTAGGATCTTAAACAATATAATTTAAAAAAAATATAAATGTACTTGATGCGGAAGATGTAGCCATAATACTTGAACTTCATGTATAAACGGTTTATCTTCCTTGACCCTTTCTCTTAATGTTACAAAATTTTGAGATGAAAACACTTGTGTGTAACTTCTAATTATGGGCAGGGATACAGAGGACCTATTTATACTCGTTTATATTTAATTTGTACGTCAATCAAATACCAAATGAATGGATTAGATTTAGTTTGCTATTAATATATTAATAGCAAACTAAGAACTTTAGAACGGCTATTTGATGACACTAAGAGTTTTAGAACTTTATTTTGACATTAAGAGACTAAAAACTCTTAAACATTTATATCCATTATCTAGGTCACTTAATTGAGAATTTAATCTAACATATTATTGATTGTTTGTTATCTAACATATTATTGGGCGGTCGAATTAAGCTTTGCTATATCACATTACTTGAGTTCATCATTTGATCACGTAAAACCAATATTGTAAAAAACAGCCGTTTAGGTCGATTAATCGGCCAATTAGTCGTTAGCGGCGATTAAACCGTCACGAATTTTTTCAACTAATCGACCGATTATTTCCGATTATTTCCGATTATTTCTGATTAATTACTTAACGGTACCCTGTCCGTCTCCGTCCGACGAGCGTATACTGTGATTTACAACACTGCGTAAAACTAGGTTTCCAATATCAAGTACAACTACAATTATACTGTTCACCTTTTGTTAAATTTGATGACCACACATATTAATCGGTGTCACATGAGTAGAAATTGAAGAAACCAAACTGAAATAAATCATTTTCAAGACTCAATAATTCACAATTGATATATATTTGTCCTGTTAGTCGACTGCCGACCTGACAATGAAGTTAGATGGATGACCCAAGTCAAAATGAAACGAATCGGATAGTGATAAATGATAATACACCTTTTGAATTGAGGTCCCATCATTTGATTCCTCTTACACCTTTTGACTTGAGGTCATCTAATAGGACAATGTACTCAATTGTGAATTGTGAAAGAGGCATTATGTATATCCTTCGTTTCGAAGTTTAGTCTCAGTCTCAGTCTCAGAAAATGATAACTTTCAGTTTGGTTTCTTCATTTTCTATTTATCAGACACCGATTCCATTTTATTGACAGATTGGGATTTCGAGTTGATTGGAAATTGAATTCAGAGTAGGTCCGATGCCCATCAGACCTACTTTGGTTCGATGGGCTCAATCACAGATGCCGTTCTGCTTTAAAATCCGTGCATGTTTGCTTCAATTTCCGTGTGCACTGATCTGAATGCGAATCGGAAGGGGTTGGAGCTCATTGGATCCAACCCATCGGACCTACTCCGTTCTCTTGAAAATTATATGTGTGGGTTGGAAATAGAGAAAAACCTGTCAGCATATCCCAGCCTTGTGCGTTAATCGTACTAAAAAATGGGGACTTTAATTTTACAGTTTCACAAACTGATGTGGTTTGAATAATAATAATAATATATAATTGTACTATATATTCGCATATAACTCATCAAGTGTCACGTATTATGGTTATGAATAATTAAATAATTTGCAATAGTAGTTGCAGTTTTTTCCAATTCTATATCGGGATTGGATGACAGTGACACTGATACCGGTACTGCCAAAATCTCAGACATTTCGGCCATCATTGTTTTTTCTTCATTTAATATTTTTGGTCATTCTTTTTTTTGAGGGTTAGTGGAAAGTTTCCACTAAGATTTTTGGTCATTCTTAATAAGTAAATGAGGTCCCATGATAAGTTAGCCTAAGTGTTATTCTCTAAACAACATGGCTTCCTTCTTCTTGGTTGTCATCCTTTTGTGTTTAAACAATCTCTCTTCAGCAACAGACACACTTCTACCTGGTGAATTTCTCTACCCAAACCAGAGCCTCATGTCAACAAATGGCAGGTTTGAGTTTGGTTTCATCGACTCAGGTAACGGAAATTACTATGTCGGCATTTGGTTAACCATTGATGAAACTGAAACCGGTCAAACCCAACTGTTGCCACTGGTGCTGAACTATATGGTAGATGTTGCATGGACAGCAAATACAGAGAATCCCATTACCAAACTTCAACTCTCCAGACTGAGTATATCTCCAAATGGAACATTGATCTTGACCCAATCTCAATCCTGTATATGGTCATCAAATAAACCGCAAAATAAACCAAATTCCACCAAGTTAGTTCTCCTTGATACCGGAAATCTTGTTTTGCAAGACCAAACAAGAAATTCAGAAGTGATATGGCAGAGTTTTAACTATCCGACAGATACTTGGTTGCCTGGAGCTTGGCTCGGTTACAGTACCATAAATGGGGAGAATATTGATGTCTCTCTTACTTCTTCCAAAACCTCTAGTGACCCCTCACCAGGGGTGTATTCATTTGAAATAGATCATACTAGTGGAACCTGGGGGTTTATTATAAAGCAAAAACAAAGAAATACACAGTATTTTGGCACTTTTCCCTCATTGTTAAGTATCCAACAGCACGACAGGTTGGTAACATATAATGATGCGAATGGAGAAATAAAATACATAAGATTGAATAGTCATGGTAATGCATTCATATTCAAATCGAATGGCGCCGATGGTCATTACTGGTTAACAACTGGTCATAGTTGTTTGCTCCATGGGGTTGATGGCTATTGCGGACCTTTCGGCATGTGCTTTAGCCAGGGTCCGAACTACTGGTGCAAATGCCCACATGGCTTCTATCCTGCTTCTTCTGACTCATCTTCACGTCATAACATTAGTGCTGGTTGTACAAGAAATTGCTCATTAAGTTGCAAAGGCAGTTCAGTTGGATTGAGCGACACATTTACTTTGATCGATAACCTCTATATGTTGCCTGACAACTCTGAATACTTGGGGGCTAAAAGTGAGGAAGAATGTGAAAGTGCATGCCGAAGCAATTGCTCTTGCACAGCTTATGCATCTGGTTCTGGATGCAATCTTTGGTACGGAGATCTAATGAATGCAATCATACGCGATGATGGATTGAGTGGCAAATATATACATATCCGCATGGGGTCCTCTGTTGCTTACGCTAAAAGAAATCATATCAAGCATGTGACATTCATAGGAGGCGGGGTTGTGGTCATCCTATTTGTTTGTTTAGTACTTTTGTGGTGGTTGAGAAGAAAACTCAATGATGTTGAGCTGGTGAACGTCGATGATCACAAATTCAAGGCTTACTCGTATAAGGAGATAAAAAGATCAACAAAAAATTTCTCTACCAAACTAGGTCAAGGAGGTTTTGGAGTTGTTTTCAAGGGGAAATTATTGGGTTCTACTACTGTGGCCGTGAAGAAACTCAAAATTGTAGGACAAGAAGAGAAGCAATTTCGAGCAGAAGTGCAAACAATAGGAATGATTCACCATGCTAATATTGTGCGCCTCCTAGGATTTTGCGCTGAAGGCAGTAATAGGCTACTGGTATATGAATATATGTCGAATGGTTCCTTGGATTCCCAAATCTTTTCAGGGAGTTCTTATGTATTAAGTTGGCAAGCTCGATACAAAATCGCACTTGGGATTGCAAAGGGATTAGCCTATTTGCATGAAGAATGTAGAGATTGTATCATCCATTGTGACATTAAACCCGAGAATGTACTTCTAGATGATGATTTTTCCCCGAAAATTGCCGACTTTGGCTTAGCAAAACTTATCGGCCGAGAACATAGCCGAGTATTGACGACAACAAGAGGTACTGTCGGCTATTTGGCACCAGAATGGATTTCTGGACGAGCAATCACTCAAAAGGCAGATGTCTACAGTTTTGGAATGTTGCTCCTCGAGGTGATATCGGGGAAAAGAAATTCAACAGGATTCAGAAACAAAATGTACCCATACTTTCCTCTTTATGCTGCTGTTAAAATTAATGAAGGTGAGGTTTTATGCTTGCTAGATGAAAGGCTAGGGGGAAATGTGAATGTAGTTGAGCTGATACGGGCATGTAAGGTTGCGGGTTGGTGCATTCAGGATTCAGAAGCAAGCCGACCATCAATGGGAAAAGTTGTACTGATGCTCGAAGGTGTCATAAGTGTTGGCGTTCCTTCTATTCCGAGTTCCTTCCTAAATCTCATCGATGAGGAAAATTCATTCTTGAGTTATTAAGAACGAAAGCTAAGCCTAGAAATTAAGATAATTTGCACAAATATTTGCATAATTTATCATTAAAGTAATCAGTACTGTGACGAGCTGTACTGTTAGATTATTACTTGTTGTGTGTGTGTTCTTTTTGGGACATATTATCTAATTTTCTATTTCATTATACGCTTTCTTGTGAACTCTGTTTGTAATCTCCTTAATTTCTTGTAAACTCCTTTTGTGTGAATATTATAATATTATGGTTTTTGTTGCTTAAATTTGTCTCTTGATACTTTTGGAGTTATAGAGGACCTCAAGTCAAAACGTGTAAGTGGAAATGATGGGCCCCTAACGCGTTTTTTTTTGGGTGAAAACGGATTGGATAATGATCAAACTTATATTGATATCCGGTTTAATTTTTATATTTAATTAGATACAGATTTAAATCTTTACAAATTCAAATTAAGTTGGATATGAAAATAAAATGTTACTTAAATTTTATGAAATAAATGAAATTTGTCATAAAATAATTTTTTTGTATTAATATCTATAAATTAATGAGGAGAGATCCAATTACACCATTTTATGGTGTCACATCTTGATACCATGTGTTTATAAGTTAATTTTACAATTTCGAAGTCCAAACAGTTGATCCGAACCGTTCAACATGATCTCCTTATTACAATGTGCTTGGAAACCAAATTTTATATTTTTTGGAATTTTTTTAGTATTCATTAAGATGTGTACAAAATTATTGTTTTTAGACAATTTTGAACCATTGAAAAACAATGATTTAAAAAAATTCTAAATAAATAGTGAATAATTCACTAACCATAGAATGACGAATTACCTTTGGGTAAATCATGAAGTTCTAATAGGCATTCTAACAATAGTAAGGAAAAATAACTATATTATGCATGATATATATAATGAATCATTCTAGTTTGGTAGTATCTTCTTCTAGAATCTTGTGTCCAGTGGATGGCTTAATGGAGGTCTCCATTTGATTGTCAACGGGGCTTAATTGAGGATTTTCAAGGATTAATTCGGAACTTATAATTGAGAATTATGAGCATTGCTGGGTCTAATTTAGTATTTGATTAAACTGAGGAAATTAAAACCAGGTAGTATTTAAATTGGCGATTATGTCCCCCTTACATACCCAATAAATAGCACCCAATTGCCTACGGGCTTGATAAAAAAAGAAGAAAAAAAGCACCCAATTAAAAAAGAAGAAGAAGAAACAAATACAATATTCCGAAATCCAAATACAATCAAAGGATAACCTTGTTGAATTTAACTAAAGTACCTCTAGGTCAGAATAGGCCTGCTAAATGGAGCCCGTGGACAAACGGGCCGAGCAGTTAATTTGTTAATGTTGGAAGAGTTGTGATCCAAACAAGGCCCAAAGTTCGGCCGAAACTCACCCCGCCTCTCTAGAAATCTTTCTGTTTGCTCTTTTGGTTAATGAAGTACTATTTTGGTTTAAAGCAATCTTTCTGTTTGCTCTTTTGTGTTTTTTTTACTTTTTCTTTTTTTATTATTGGTATCCCGTATCTTTTTCCAAGTACTCGAAACACTCCATGTGAGGTTACTTGATCCGACCAGTATCGTACTTGAATGATATTTTGCCGTTTTGTGGTATAACCCTCAATAAACTTAATTTCTGACCAAACCCTCAATTGAACTTTATTATTTTCTCTTAGGGAAAAGTGAAACAAATTGTGGGGTCAACTCTAAGAGATTCATCAGAAAAAGGGAATTCCTCTCTCGTGACTAACTTTGAATCTGACAAGTCAGTTGACTACTACGCAAATATGTACAAAAGAGACAGGCTCACTGGTGGCCATGTCATAATGCTTGGTGCCGATCCCTTGAGCCAGGTGGCAGCTTTAGAGGCAGTACATGCTTATCCTGGTTAGAAATTACATTTGTATTCTTCTACCTTTCTTACTTTTATTGTTAGATGGTGAGAGGGTCATGAATATTTCAATTACGGGTAGGGGTGTTCATTGGGTCGGTTCGAGTAAAACCGAATTAAAATAGTCAAACCAAAATTTTATTCGGTTTTAAAAATATAACCGAACCAACCAAATTAAAATTATCAACCGAATAACAACTGAACCAAAATAACCACAGTAAATGTTGGTTTGTTTGGTTGAACTGAAATAAGAGAGATTAAATTTTAAATGGTCAAAACTCAATACATGCAGAAATACATTTGATAATCTATATCAGTTGTTGACATTACACACATTGTTCAATTCCATACAAAGTATCTAGATGTTTTAAAATATCCAAACAGAAAATTTTCTACATTTTAAGTCCAAAAAAGTTAGCAAACCATCGATCACACTAAAACATGGATTTGAACCATATAGAGTTTGGTCGGTTCGATACACCCCTAATTACGGGTGAATAAGCTTATCTGATTTAATATTGTACTTCTTATGCAGTTCTAATTTGTTGCCAGTATTTGAAGTTTGGAAAGGAATGACAGCTGTATAATTTTGTGATTAGGTGGTTTGCATGTTGGAGGTGGGATAAACTTGGAGAATGCCATGAAATACCTTGATGAAGGTGCATCTCATGTTATTGTTACCTCAGTATGTTTTTCCCTCTCTCCCTCCCACCCCTCAGGTGTTATTTAAAAATATGATAAGTTTTTCGTTATTATTTGCAAAATTAATGGAAAAGACTCAATGTTCCAAGAAGCTTTGTTGAGTTTAAGAACACTCTAGTTCTACTCCTACTTGCTGTAGAAACCAATTTTTTTTATTCTCACCTAAACAAATTACACAAATGTCCTCGATTTTTTTATTAATATCTGTCATTCCGAAGTGAACTGCTAGGAATCCTGGCTCATGGGATATTTTTAAAAACAAAAAAGAGGGCATTTGTGTAATTTTTATAATTGAGATATTAATACAAATTTCAGAAGGAGATGCATTGCCTTAAAAAAAGCCGACTTTTAAATTCTTTTGAATGTATACAATGAAAAGAGGACTAGAGGAGAACAATTTGTATTTTTTATTATGTAACCAATAAATATTAACCATTAATAATAAGTCCATCATTCATTTAAAGGGCTTGCAACTATAAAAGCCATAACAAAATTTGTGCTTGTAGTTACATTTTCTCTTGTGCAGTAAATTTCATGATTTTGAACCTCAGTTTTGGAATCAGGATCAACATGATGTTCGTGAAGTGAGAATTTTGAAATCGGAATCAGATGTCTCAAGTTGATATGGGCTGAATTAGATTGGAAACTCATATTTCTAGCAACAATTTTTTTTATATAAAAATATAAAAAAATAATTTAAAAATTTTCAGTCATATAATTCCGTAATGTTAAGCAATTCAAGCATACAAAAGTAAAATACTAAGCCTGATCGATTTGGTTATAAATTACGTTTAAAAAAATATTATATTGATGATAAAAGAACACAATTTAAAGTATGCATGTATGCGTAATATATTTTATTGAGAAATAAATAATAAAATATAGAACTAGAGCATATCTTATCAAATTTAAACTTCAGGCTGATTTAATGGGTCTTGAAAAAAGATATAGATACATAGATCGAATTTAATCTCATAAAAAGAATCTAGATATATTTTACCAAGGACCTCTTGTCAAGTATTATTACCATATTATATGTTGAGAAGCCTGATTGTTTAATGCTTTAATTACAAAGATGAATATTTACTATTTGTTCTGCGGATTCTATACAAAAGTTATGTATTATTGACTACTGCTAAGATGCACTGGAAATAATAAATGCAGGACAATTGGAAATTATGTGCATTAACCCTCTCAATTTTAGCAATACACTATATTATAGCCGTTAAACATTTTCGATCAAGCAATACTCATTCATAATTCTCTATGTGCATGGGTTGCACACTCCAACCAATTAATTGAAAATCTAGTTCTCTCACCACCAAGTAGTCCTCCATCAATAATTTTCAAATAGCCCAATTGCTATCATTCAACTTCTCAAATTCCGTAGCCTTCTTCATTTTACACGACATATATATGATCACGAATACAAGCTCAAATTTAAACACGCTCAAGCTTCAATAACTCCGATGCCAAAGTCCAACATGCTCTGATATCAATTGTTGGGGACAATCGCAGAAGTGTTCAATGAGTAATTTCATCGAACACCATGCGAGCATACACTAATATCCGACCAAATGAAAAAAATATGAAAGACACACAAGAAGCCAACAACAACAAACAATCAAGCACATAAAATAAAAGAGAGACACACAATTTTACGTGGAAATCCTTTCGGGAAAAAACCACGGGAGCACGGCACAAAATCACTATAACAAAGAGTTTTACAATATAAGAAGATTATCAAGCTAATAACACTCTATCTCACATTCTCTCACAATTTGATACACTAATATATAACATTATCAAGTGTATTTGGGTGAATTAAACAAGAGAAAAAAATTCTAGCTAGAAAAGATCATGAAGAGGAGCCTTTTTTTTTTTTTTTAAACAGAGAAGAGAGCAGCTTCAAAGATGAGACTCTTCAACTCACATTTTGACTTTTAATCAATTGAAGAGTTCAGCGGTGGTTTGTAGATGAATGCCGCCACAAACAACCAAAATGGGCTACAATCCAATTTCTTTTGTCTTCCATATTATAACACCAATAACATGCATATACCCTCTCAAGCACACTATCCACCATTTGAAAATAAGTATATCTCCACTTTACTTTGAATAGTAGGATGAAAAACACCACTAAAAATCCTGCCACAAACCCAAACTCGATGAACAAATACAACCACTTGTCCCTATCATCAGTAATTTTTGAATTGGAATCGTTGTTATTATTACTCTGAGGAAGTCTCACACCGCCATCACAACTCGTCTCTAGTGGGGGTCCACACAGGTATGGATTGCCACTGTAGATTGATGGGTCATTAAGCGTCTGCATCTGATGCCCATTTGGAATGCTCCCAGATAGATTATTGTAAGAAAAATTGAGCACTTCCAAAGAGTATAAAGTGGATATGCTTTGTGGGATAGTCCCTGATAAGTTATTCTTGTGAAAATCGAGTGACTCTAGAGATGACATATTTCCGATTTCAAGCGGAATGTTTCCTATTAAGTGATTGTGGGACAAGTTTAGATTCAATAAACCATCAAGAATAACTATCTCATGTGGTATTTCACCGGTTAGATTATTGTTTGACAAATCCATACTCTTCCAAAATAAAAGGCCTCGATAATCATACTCAAGGATCAACCCTTTGGTAATTGCATTTACACTCCCATAATAATGATTTATCCACGAGAACAAACGACTCATCGAAGTAAAATTATCCAAACCTCTTGGAAGTGGGCCAGAAAGGTAGTTATTTGAAAGATCCAAGATTCGTAGATTATTGAGTTGTGTCAATTTGGATGGGACATTACCCGAAAATAAATTGGACTGCAACCTTAAAATTTGCAACTGCTGAAAGCTTTCTCCTACCCAATCTGGTATTATCCCGTGGAAATTATTTTCTCCAAGATCAAGCAGTTGTAATCCACTGCAAAATTGCAAATCAAATGGGAACTTTGCAATTAAACTATTGTTTGCAAGCTGAAGCTCCATTAGTGTGACTGAACAACTCAAAGAGCTGGGCACAACTCCAGAGAGCCTATTATTTGCAAGATATATTCCGTAACTAATGTTAGACCAGCAAGGAGGAAGATGCCCTGATAAACAATTACTCGAGAGATCAAGATAATACAAACTAGTTAATCCGCAAGGAAACAACTCTACAATTTCAACAGTGTTATTGTTCGAGACGATCGGTTTATTCTTATATGGTGACTTACGGTTTTTACGCAGTTGTCCTGACAAGGAGTTATTAGAAAGATCTAGTTTATTCAAACTTGTAGGAAGAAATGGTATTTTGCCCTCAAGCCTATTATTACTCAAATCCATATGCACGAGTTTTGTCATGTGTACCAAGCTGGCTGGTAACTTCCCTCTAAGTAAGTTTTTTGACAAATCAAGGTAGCTAAGTGAAGATAAACTCCAAAACCAATCGGGTATACTATCATCAATTCCAGTGTCTATCAGGTCTAGATCCTTAATTTCTACTTGTCTTCGAAACCAAGAGGGAAATTTTGGCCCTAGTTTGCATGAACTCCACCAGATACTATTCAGTTGGAAAGAAGGGGTCCAATCACTATCAACTAAAATAGTTAGGTTGTTATGTCCGAGGTATAAATATTTTAGTTTTAACAAACTAGTTAGATGAGTTTCTGATAGTAGTCCTGTGAAGGGGTTAAAACTAAGATCAAGATAGACAAGATTTGTTAAATTTCCGATATCAATTGGTATTGTACCACTTAGGTTATTATTGTAAAGGTCAAGATGAGTTACACTTGTCATGTCCGTTATCCACCCTGTCAAAGGTCCTGATAAGTTAGTTGATGAAAGATCTAAATACTCCAGATTCTCCAACGTGTAATTTGACAACTTGCCCAATAATAACTCCCTAATATCTCCTTCTATATTGTTGCCACTTAAAGATAAGTCGGTTAATTTTGTTAGACTATGTAGTGGTGGTACCATGCCAACAAGTGAATTATAACGGAGGGTAAGTTTGTTTAGAGATGATAGATTTCCCAGTGTAGTGGGATATGGCCCCACCAGGTTACAGTATTCGAGAATTAGAACATTTAAACTATGTAAACTGCCCACCCAATTGGGTATGGTGGTATTGATGTTTTGCTCAAAAAGATGAAGCTCTCTGAGGGAGGTGAAGTTCACAAAAGGGATTGATTGTGGAATATGGGTTAGATTGTTTCCGGACAAAACTAACACTTCAAGTGATGATAGTTTGTTCAAAGTTTCCACCCAGTCATTTGAATCCTTAAAATCAACTCTTGACATATCCATATGCTTTAGATTCCTTAGATTAGGTAACCACCATGTATCGGTCTTCAACATAAATCTAGAAAATGGGTAGCCATTGCTAACATCAAAGTACATTAATCTAGAAAGGTTCCCAAGTTGAGGAGGTATCATTCCTGATAAGCCCGTATAAGACAAGTTGAGATACTTTAAGTTTCTAAATGAGCCGATAAATTCTGGAAATTTACTCCCATTAAAATTATTAAAGCTGAGATCCAAGTATTTCAGATCACTAAGAAATATCAAAGATGGGCTGATCTTGCCTACCAAACTATGGTAGATCCAATCATAGTAATCTTTATAATTAATAGTGTCCAGATTACGAGGGTTGATATTTCGAAGGTTTAGTTTGACAACATGACCTGTTTGATTGTTGCAACGGATCCCTGCCCAGTTGCAGCATTGTTCGCCACTCCATGAAGCCAAACGACTTTTCGTATCATTGACACCAGCTTTGAATTCAAGAAGTGCTTCTCTCTCATGCTCAATACAACAATTTGCCAAGAAGGCTTGAATGAATAAGAGGAGGAGGAAATTGAGTGAGGAATAGTTCATCTTTAGTTAATGTGAGAAGCTCTCAATGGTTCAGTTAAGTCTTCCAGCTGAAGCTACTTATACAAGTAGCTAGGTGTTGTTGGTGCGATGATATTCTGTTATTAAATATGCAAGGTACTGAGACACAAGGATATGTCAAATCTTTGAGGTACTAAGACAGTACTACGATACAACAATTTGTTATACATAGCTCTAAGAAAGTGTTAACACGTATATTTTTGTTAAATCTTGTAGCCATCCAACTTTTTACAAGATTGTTTTTTAACTTAATAAAAAACAATAATCCGACTGTTATATTATTTAATATTTGATGAGTTTTTTTTGTAGATTGTTTTTGTATGGAGCGGAAGGAATAAATTGAAGTCGAATGCTTTTATATATAAAATTCTATGGTACTAGTCAAATAAATGGTACTTTATCAGAAATTATACTTTTATTTCAAATGATATATATACAGGCACAAATAATTTCCAACTTAATACTTTGGATGTGTTGGCCATGCCTTACATTGTTAGTGAATCAAAATAGAAATTAAAGCAGTGTTTTCACGGCAATTTCATGAAAATAAACTGTTATCAAATTTCTTCTACAAATTTGGAATGTACTTGATAAAGTATATATCATTTTGACCGGAGACTTCAATTGCTGAATTTTCCATAGTGAAACCTCCTGTTGATTGTCCGACAACCTCATAAATTTGTTCAAGTGATGAATTGACTGCACTACTTTGACTAATTAATGACAATTAATTGCTGGTGAAAGCTACGTACACGTTCTTGAAGCTTTGATTAGTAAAAGATCCTGTAGGAAAAATAAGTGTTCAAAAATTAAAATTTACTTATATAAATAAGAGGAGGGTTTAAATGCTTTTATTTTTTGTGCCTCCACCATGTCTCATTTTTAAAACGTTAATAACTCAAAATTTAAATCATAAACATAAAAATAAGACCGTTAAATGTAGTCTATGTTATTTTCGCTATGTGCTCATAAAAATTTATCACGTTTCGGTTTTGTTTTTTATGTGAATCAATAAGTTGAAAAATCAACGTCTAGAAATTGTCCACATTGGTACGTTTTAATAAGCTCTTAATGACAACCAAAACAAATTTAAAATGTCATAATTTTTTACATGTGCATAGATAAAATGATGTAGATGATATCCAACGGTTTAATTTTAACTTTTAAGTTTTAAATTTTGAATTATTAAAGTTTTTAAAAATAGAAGCATGATGGAGACACAAAAAATTGGATGTATTTGAACCCTCCTCTATAAATAAAGCTTCTCTATTTGAAAATTTTAGTGTCATTTCTAGGATAGAAAAAATTTAGTGTCATTTCTACAAAAATATAAACACATTATTTTCGCTTCAATTTGGAGCAGGAGTAACTATATCCTTCTACATGAAATCTACAAATTAAGATCGCAGGCAGCATTGGTGAAGGGTGCACAAACTCATGTAGCGGCCACACGCACGCATTTGTAGGTTTTCAACCATTACTCTGCAGTATATCTGGTTCGCCACACTGTTGCTTGCACAGTTATCACTACATATTCAGAGAACAAAAATGGGCAAAAATCATAGAAATTTGATGCTAGGCAGGGATTTGACCGAATTATTTTAGTAATAGAAATAAATAAATAAAATATCGAAATAGGGGTAGAATTTGGGGAAATTTCAAAATATGGGAAGAACGGGATGGTTTATTTCGTCCATCACATAAGAAGAAAAAAAATTATAAACAGTACTGGATGGAATGGACTATCTTGTCCAGGATCCTTTTTTTTGGCGATTTGCGTGATTAGTGACAAAATTAGCTGAACGGGATGGTTTATTCCGTCCTACGGACAGGATAAACCATCCGTTCTTCTTATATTTCGAAATTTCCTAGAGACCTACTCCTATTTCGCTATTTTTTATTTTTTTTCTATTAATAAAAAAATCAGTTTTGATGCTAAGGTTATCATCTCTTGACTAGCTAGTCTCCAATATGATCAATGATCTATGCATGAGGCAAGTAATATTACAATCTTGTGAATATTTTTAGCAAAAATATACGTGACATTTGGCTCATCCAACAGATCCAGATGATTTTATTAGTAATAAATTTATTTGTGAAATAGCAGGCAAAGTGCCTACTAAAATTTCATTAAACAAAGAAATTAAAACATGTACAAGCTAGGCGAATTTGCCGGATGGTTATATGATCATCTCTTTTTACATTTGATTATTATGTCATTAAAATTAAGCATTATAACTACTACTGCTTATTACAAAAATTATGTGGTTTGGTTTCCTTGGAAAATTCTTTGGTTGTCTCCTTTCAATGCTGTCGTGTTGATGATGTGCATGTGTGTATATGTATATATATGTGGCTCAAAACGAGATTACATTGTCGTGGAAGAGATTGGATATGGAATGTGCGCCATATACCATTTTCACTTGAGTCATGCATAGATTATTGTGTGGTCGGTCCGAGCTGAGTTAGCTTGAGTCATGGGTAACTTGAATTCAATTCAGAAAAATAGCGAGCTAGTCGAGTTGACTCGAATTTAAAAGTCTAGCACTTTGAATTTTAAAGTGTTGAACTGTTGAATTTTAAGAAACTTAGATTTGAAAGACCGTTGGATGTAATCACTAATTCACAAGTACAAGCATAGTTGTGTAGATACATAAAAATTATACGAAAGTACAAACTCGTATTTGTCATGGGACACAGGTACTCAACTGAGTCCAAGTTGTAATGAGCGAGCTGAGTCTAACTCGAACTCAACTCGTGAGTTAAACGAGTTAACGAGTTGTTAGCGAGTTTGTTTCCGAGCTGAGTTTGAGCAGCTCACGAGTCACGAGCTTTTTGTACAACCCTTCAAATTGAGGCACCTCTAGGATTAATGTGTCTTTCTAATATTATAGGGACATTAGTCTTCTATCGAGTAGACGGCAAATATATATAGCTTTTGTAGGTAGTGAATTATATATTTCTTTTTATTTGAGGGCATGACCAGATTAAAATCAGAAAATAATATAAACTAAATGTGTAAAGACAGAAAAGACAAAATTGAGGAGATTAAAAATGAGCAAAAGTAGTTTAGAGAGCGAGCTATATTAATTATTCTTGTAGTGATACAGCTTTTTTTTTTAGTTTAGGAACTCATTATCCATAAAAATAAAAAATTAAATTAAATGGACAATATGTAAATGCAAAAAAAGTTAGAGAAAACCTCCCAACTGAAGCACATTATAGAACAATCAAGATAGGAGAAAATAACACAAAAACCTATCATTATATATATAACTCTAGAAGCACAAGTTATCTCTGCATATATTATATGTACATAAATTGACAAAAACAAAAATATTTCCAATTATGACATTATATATTTTCAAGCTGCAGATGTTTTGCTCAATTATGTGTCATACTTCTTATCAAAAATTTATTCAAATTATTATTTATTCATAAGCTTGATCAGGTTTTGGGATCGACGTCGTCAATACGTCAAATTTGTATTAATTTAAATAAAAATGACAATATAATTAGATGCACTCACTAGTCATGTCTATTAAAGATGATAACATTCTTTAAAAGTACTTTTTAAATTTGAAATCTAACATTATAAGCATGATTTATATTTTTCACATATAATGTCTATTTAAAATGATAACATTTGACATATATTTCATTAGAGGTGCTATCGGGTCGGGTCGGGTCCGGATACTATTATATTTGGACCCGTACCCTAAAAGTGTTCGGGTCCAAATTTCGATCCATACACTTATTTGTTTCAAATCGGGTCGGGTCCGGATCCGGATACCTATCTACCCGTAGATATTTCGGGTCCAGTCTTTTGGTTCCGGGTAGATAGATACCCATAACTTGTTTGTGGATTATCGGGTCCGGTTCGGATATGGGGCGGTTCCGGATCCGGAGCGGGTATATGTCACAACTCCCATACTATAGATGTTTTTCTTTTTTTCTCATTAAGTGCCTTCAATAATATTTTGTGAAACTTGGGTAGTATTTTCAGGATTTTATTGTTGATTGTTTGGAGTACTCATGGTGTAACAAAAAGTATTCGAAAGTTTTTTATTTTTTGTTAATAGCTTTTGAATTCAGGAGGCTTAAGATAAATAACTTTTGAAAATCAAAATATTGAAGAATAGATATAATTTTTAGAAAGTAAAATATTAGAGATGGTGATTTCCTTTTCTATGATTCAGAAAATCCATGAATGAAATATTAATACTAATTTGTTTGAATATAGAATTAAATTTATGACAAATATTTGATTTCAATGAGATTTATTGCGAATGGCATATCAATGAGAGCAATAAATTTTCATGATAATGAGGAGGATATATAAGACAGATATTGAAGGATATATTCAAAGCAATAAATTTTATTCAAAAAATTAATATGCAAAATGTGATTACTGACGTGACATTTGTTGATTTGATTATATGTAAAATTGTATTTTCATAGTTATTCATATATGTTTTATCAAGTATTTATATGGGTATCGGGTCGGGTTCGGTTATGAGTCGGATAACTAAATCAAACCCATATCTTATCCATTACAATATCGGTTCCGGTTCGGATCCGGATCGGATATTAAATTATTAATTTTGTAACCGTACCCATAATTTAACCGGTTATATTTTTTAAACCATACCCTACCCGAATTAACCGGATCCGGGTCGGTTCCGGGTCGGTTCCGGGTCGGATCCGGTTCGGTTCCAGATCGGATCCGGGTAATCGGATAAAAGTAGCACCTCTATATTTCATCATACATCAAATTATTTAGAATTTCATTGATAAAAAAAATAATGAATCTTAATACATCATCAAACAATATTTAAATTATTTTGTTTTAACTAAACCGAACAAATGAACACACTTACGCGTGAGACATGTCTGGGTGGTTGACTGCCATCCTGGTTTGCTTTCACCAGCTCCACAGGTATATATGGTGGCCATTTCCTCAATTATCTTTCCACCTTCAGCCTTTGCAAAAAGCAAACTTTCATGTAACCTGAGCTGTATTAAATCATCTCAGCCGACGATCATAGATTTTTCCACCATAAAATAATTATTAGTACAAACTACAAAGAATTAGACACCAGGAACACCAATGGAAACACAACATGTGCAATAGAAAATAAGTTTTTTTTACGGCCTTGAAGTTTCATAGAACACGTTAAGAAATACAAAATTAGATATTTCCTAGTACATGCTTTGAGACAAATTTAAATTATTTATATAGGAAAATATCGTACCGGATGAGTCTATTTGACTCAGAAAAAAAAAAAAAGTAAGCCAAAATGAATAACTAGTTCTAATTAGATATGTTGGTCGACCATGTTTTGTTGTTCATTCTTATTTTAATTTGTAGTGATGCATATATATAGTGTTATGCGGTTGAGTTGGCGATCTTTTTTTCTTTTTTGTAATATATAATTTTTATTGTTTTAATGAAGTTTATCAGAAAAACAAAATTATCTGTAACAAATATAATCCATACAAAATTATCTAATAAAAAGAACAACATCTCAGACATAATTTTAATAACCAAATATCAGAACTTTTACTATAAACAAAAAAACAACCATAAAAAAATAGTTCCAATGCAATGCAACACAGTGCAAAAATTTATTGGGAAGTGCTTTAAAGTGGACTAGGTATTTTTGTTTTCCATATATTCACATCTTGTTGATTGTCATCAACAATTTTTATTCATGAAATCAAGATTCTTGTTTCATAAACAATTTTTCTCCACAGTTTTTGGAGGAATTAAAATAAAACTATACAAGAAAATAAATTAAGGATAAGGAAACTACGTTTGAAGACTACTTTTCTGTCCATGAAAAAACTAACGTCTCTTACACTTTTTTGGGAAATTTTGTGGTCAAATAACAATATAAATTTTGGCGTAGGTTATTTTGGCAACAAAAAAATAATTGACAATCTTGACGGGCGATAAAGTACTAACTAAAATTTTAACAATAACAATTTAGATATATTGTGTATAAACTTTTAACAATTTGAAAACCAACTCGTCATTAATCAAGGAATTAAAAAATTAATAGTTATGTTTATCAACACGACCAATGATCAAATGGACAAGTATCCTCTCAGGTACTGTAAAAGATTCCTCTCACTTTATGGCTTGAAATCTACTCTCAACTGCTTTGAGATTCGGGCTAGCACAGGGGGCAGTATTATTGGACTTTGAGATTCATGCCAAGTTAAAAAGAACGTTCCAGATCCACTAATTGTAAAAGATTCTCTATTACGGTACCGAGAATGATCTGAATTATGATCAAATGATTATTAAATTACACCATACCTATCTACCCTATCGAGAGTATACATATTATTTTAATTTTATTGAGTTTAATAGTGATTTTATCGATTATCACGATAGTCCAGAACATAGTGGCTGTTCAATCCTCCGAACCTTTTCTATTTTTGATGGCTCGGATTGAAGGACCAAATGCGCAGACAAATGTTCCTGTGATTTTTTAGCCTCGATTCAACGTTTGCAAAGCTCGGCCAATCTACAGAAGCCGAGCTTGCCTTCGTCAACAGACATTGGTTTGTAAAAATTAATTGCAGGCCCGTTATGATGGATGAATTTCGGGCCTGGTTCCTTTTTGAAGCCCAGTTTTCACTATTAACAGCCATGATGCAATCAATCTAATTAAAGTTTTTTATCAAATTATTATTTATTCATAAGCTTGATCAGGATTTGGGTTTTGGGATCGACAATACGTAAAATTTGTGTTAATTAAAATAAAAATGACAATATAAATTAATAATGACTAGTCAATTAAAAATGACTATTGTGTTAGAAATGTACTAACATATTTTGGGCCTAAATTAATAGTTAATCTAATGAATTAAGTATGGATTAATTTTTATTGGGCTACATCAATAATGGGCTTATATTTCTGCTTAAAAAATCAATTCGGAGAATCCAAATTAGCCACCTCCACACATTCAATTCTTATCAAAGTTCCTTTCGCTCCATTTCCCCTCCTTTCCTTTCCAATCTCTCCTCAACCTCTCTTACCCTCCCCAAGTCCCACCCTTCCCTCCAATCAATATTAAATTGAATCACTTGCTGCATGTTTCTTACGGCCTTGTTAGTTTTAGATATTTTGTAAAATGATGCTACGTATTTAATTTTTTTATATTTTTAATGTTATGAATAAAAAAACAACCTAAATAAGTTTCATATAACACGTTAAGAAATACAAAATTAGATAGTTCCTAGTACGTACATGTTTTAATTGAGACAAATTTAAATGATTTATATAGGAAAGTATCGTACCGGATGAGTCAATTGTGACTCAGAAAAAAAAAGAAAAAAAAAGTAAGCCAAAATGAATAACTAGCCAAAAGTACGTACATGTTTTATTAGATATGTTGGCCGGCCATGTTATGTTGTTCATTCTTATTTTGTTTAGTCTTAATATATTTGAACGGGTAAATTGATATATTTATGACAGGGGGTTACTCTTAATATTACTTTATTTTAAAAGTTTTAATAATCTTTATAAAAAAGCTTAAATTTAAATACAATAATATAGACATGATATATCTATAAAATATAACGAAATTTTGGGTTATGTTTCACTGTACATCAAGTAACTTAAAATTTCAACGGCTTGAAATTAATGGTTCTTCATGCATCGTCAAACAATACTTAATTAAATTGCATGAAAAACTTATAAGTCGGCCTAAACATTAGCTTACCACAGAAAACAAATTTTAGAACTATTCTGGACATTTTTCTCAAGTTTTAGCATTTTTTATCACATTAATTTTTTGACATTTTCAGATATTTACAAACAAATAACCACACATGAAATAAAAATTATAATTTATAAGGTAAAAACTTATAAATCAACCTAAAAATTATATTATCGACAGAAATAAAAATTATAACTATTTTGAAGAATTTTCTTTTTTTGATGATTTTTTAAAATTTTATTATTTTATGGTTTTCAACTAAATGCAAGGAAAAATGTACAGTTATACAAAAAAAAAATGTCACACAACATTAAATCAACAAATATAATAGAAACTGACAAATAATTTCAAACCTGGTGTTAGGAGATCCGATGCGGAACTCTCTCCGATAGACCGAAATTATTGAGGTGCAAATTATGAAAAAGAGGATTGTTGGGTAGAAAATAAAAATAAAAAAAATAAAATGATGCCTAGACGCCTACACAAATGATGGGATGAAAATTGAGGATATTAATACAAAAAAAAGAGGGCATTTGTGTCATTTTTGTAATTGAGGATATTAGTACAAATTTCAGAAGGAGATGCATTGCCTTAAAAAAAGCCGACTTTTAAAATCTTTTGAATTTATACAATGAAAAGAGGACTAGAGGAGACAACGATTTGTATTTTTTATTATGTAACTAATAAATATTAACCATTAATAATAAGTCCATCATTCATTTAAAGGGCAAGCAACTATAAAATCCATAACAAAATTAGTGCTTATAGTTACATTTTTCTCTTGTGCAGTAAATTTCATGATTCTGAACCTTAGAATCAGAATCAGCATCAACACGATGTTCGTGAAGTGAGAATTTCGAAATTGGAATCAGATGTCTCAAGTTGATATGGGCTGAATTAGATTGGAAGCTCATATTTCTAGCAACAATTTTTTTTTTATATAAAATTATAAAAAATTAATTTAAAATTTTTAGTCATATAATCCCATAATGTTAAGCAATTCAAGCATACAAAAGTAAAATACTAAGTCTGATCGATTTGGTTATAAATTACTTTTTAAAAAATATTATATTGATGATAAAAGAACACAATTTAACGTATGCATGTATGCGTAATATATTTTATTGAGAAATAAATAATAAAATATAGAACTAGAGCATATTTTATCAAATTTAAACTTCTGGCTGATTTAATGGGTCTTGAACATTATAGCTGTTAAACATTTTCGATCAAGCAACACTCATTCATAATTCTCTATGTGCATGGGTTGCACACTCCAACCAATTAATTGAAAATCTAGTTCCCTCACCACCAAGTAGTCCTCCATCAATAATTTTTAAATAGCCCAATTGCTATCATTCAACTTCTCAAATTCTGTAGCCTTCTTCATTCTACACGACATATATATGATCACGAATACAAGCTCAAATTTAAACAAACTCAAGCTTCAATAACTCCAATACCAAAGCCCAACATGCTATGATACCAATTGTTGGGGACGGTCGCAGAAGCGTTCAATCAGTAATTTCGTCGAACACCATGCGAGCATACACTAATATCCGACCAAATGAAAAAATATGAAAGACACACAAGAAGCCAACAACAACAAACAATCAAGCACATAAATAAGAGAGAGACACAAAATTTTACGTGGAAACCCTTTCGGAAAAAAACCACGGAAGCACGGCACAAAATCACTATAACAAAGAGTTTTACAATATAAGAAAATTATCAAGCCAATAACACTCTATCTCACATTCTCTCACAATTTCATACACTAATATATAAGATTATCAAGTGTATTTGGGTGAATTAAACAAGAGAAAAAATTCTAGAAAACATCTCGAAGAGGAGCCTTTTTTTTTTAAGAGAGAAGAGAGCAGCTTCAAAGATGAGACTCTTCAACTCACAATTTAACTTTTAATCAATTGAAGAGTACAGCGGCGGTTTGGAGATGAATGCCGCCACAAACAAACAAAATGGGCTACAATCCAAGCACACTATCCACCATAACATGCATATACCCTCTCAAGCACACTATCCACCATTTGAAAATAAGTATATCTCCACTTTACTTTGAATAGTAGGATGAAAAACACCACTAAAAATCCTGCCACAAACCCAAACTCCATGAACAAATACAACCACTTGTCCCCATCATCAGTAATTTTTGAATCGGAATCGTTGTTATCATTACTATGAGGAAGTCTCACACCACTAGCACAACTCGTCTCTAATGGGGGTCCACACAGGTATGGATTGCCACCGTAGATGGATGGGTCATTAAGCGTCTGCAACTGATACCCATTTGGAATGCTCCTAGATAGATTATTGTAAGAAAAATTGAGCACTTCCAAAGAGTATAAAGTGGATATGCTTTGTGGGATAGTCCCTGATAAGTTATTCTTGTGAAAGTCGAGTGACTCTAGAGATGTCATATTTCCAATTTCAAGCGGAATGTTTCCTATTAAGTGATTGTGGGACAAGTTTAGATTCAATAAACCAGCAAGAACAACTATCTTTTGAGGAATTTCACCGGTTAGATTATTGTTTGACAAATCCATACTCTTAAAAAATGGAAGGTCTCGATCATCATACTCAAGGATCAACCCTTTGGTAATTGCAATTACACTCGTATCATAATCATAATTTGTCAATGAGAACAATTGACTCATCGAAGTAAAATTATCCAAACCTCTTGGTAGCAGTCCAGAAAGGTAGTTGTTGGAAAGATCTAAGACTCGTAGATCATTGAGTTGTGTCAATTTGGATGGAATATTACCAAAAAATAAATTGGACTGCAAACTTAAAATTTGCAACTGCTGAAAGCTTTCTCCTACCCAATCTGGTATTGTCCCGTGAAAATTATTTTCTCCAAGATCAAGCAGTTGTAATCCACTGCAAAATTGCAAATCAAATGGAAACTCTCCAGTTAAACTGTTGTTTGCAAGCTGAAGATCTCTTAGTGTGACTGAACAACTCAAAGAGCTGGGCACAACTCCAGAGAGCCTATTATTTGCAAGATTTACTTTGTCACTGATGTTAGTCCAGCAAGGAGGAAGATGCCCTGATAAACTATTACTGGAGAGATCAAGATAATACAAACTAGTTAATCCACAAGGAAACAACTCTACAATTTCAATAGTGTTATTGTTCGAGACGATTGGTTTATTCTTATATGGTGAATTATGGGTTTTACGCAGTTGTCCCGACAAGGAGTTATTGGAAAGATCTAGTCCCTTCAAACTTGTAGGAAGAAATGGTATTTTTCCCTCCAGCCGATTGTTACTCAAATCCATATACACGAGTTTGGTCATGTGTACCAAGCTGGCTGGTAACTTCCCTCTAAGCAAGTTTGTTGACAAATCAAAGTAGCTAAGTGAAGATAAACTCCAGAACCAATTGGGTATACTATCATCAATTCCAGTGTCTGTTAGGTATAGATCCTTAATTTCTACTTGTCTTCGGAGCCAAAAAGGAAATTTTGGCCCTAGTTTGCATGAACTCAACCCGATAGTATTCAGTTGGAAAGAAGGGGTCCAATCACTATCAACTAAAATAGTTATGTTGTTATCTGCGAGGTATAAATATTTTAGTTTTAACAAACTAGTTAGATGAGTTTCTGATAGTAGTCCTCTGAGGGAGTTAGCACTAAGATCAAGATGGACAAGATTTGTTAATGTGAAATTTGACAACTTGCCCAATAATAACTCCCTAATGTCTCCTTCTATATTGTTGCCATATAAAGATAAGTCGGTTAATTTTGTTAGACTATGTAGTGGTGGTACCGTGCCAACAAGTGAATTATAACCGAGTGTAAGTTTGTTTAGAGAAGTTAGATTTCCCACCCAATTGGGTATGGTGGTATTGAAGTTTTGAACAGAAAGATGAAGCACTCTGAGGGAGGTGAAGTTCACAAAATGTATTGATTGTGAAATATGGGTTAGATTGTTTCCGGACAAAACTAACACTTCAAGTGATGATAGTTTGTTCAAAGTTTCCACCCAATCATTTGAATCTTTAAAATCAACTCCTGACATTTTCATATGTTTTAGATACCTCAGATTAGATAACCACCATGTATCGGTCTTCAACATAAAACTAGAAAATGGGTAGCCATTGCTAAGATCTAAGTACATTAATCTAGAAAGGTTCCCAAGTTGAGGAGGTATCATTCCTGATAAGCCCGTATAAGAGAAGTTGAGATACTTTAAGTTTCTAAATGAGCCGATAAATTCTGGAAATTTACTCCCATTGAAATTATTAAAGCTGAGATCCAAGTATTTCAGATCACTAAGAAATATCAAAGATGGGCTGATCTTGCCTACCAAACTATGGTAGATCCAATCATAGTTATTATCTTCATAGATATTGTCTAGATTATAAGGGTTGGTATTTCGAAGGTTTAGTTTGACAACATGACCTGTTTGATTGTTGCAACGGATCCCTGCCCAGCTGCAGCATTGTTCGCCACTCCATGAAGCCAAACGAATGCTCGTATCATTGACACCAGCTTTGAATTCAAGGAGTGCATCTCTCTCATGCTCAATACAACAATTTGCCAAGAAGGCTTGAATGAATAAGAGGAGGAGGAAATTGAGCGAGGAATAGTTCATCTTTAGTTAAAGTGAGAAGCTCTCAATGGTTCAGTTAAGTCTTCCAGTTGCACCTACTTATACAAGTATACGTCAACTCTTTATTGTTGGTACTGAGACACAAGGATACGTCAACTCTTTATTGTTGTTTAGCCGTCAAATACCCTAATGTCGCTACGACACAACAATTCGTGACACATATAGCTCTAAGAAATTGTTTTCACAGCAATAATGTAATGAATCCCGCGTATAACTGTTATCAAATTTCTTCTACAAATTTGGAATGTGATTGGTAAAGTATTATCGTTTTGATCAGAGACTTCAATTGCTGAATTTTCCATAGTGAAAGCTCCTCTTGATTGTCCGACAACTGCATAAATTTGTTCAAGTGATGAATTGACTTCACTAGTTTGACTAATTAATGACAATTAATTGCTGGTGAAAGCTACATACACGTTCTTGAAGCTTTGATTAGTAAAAGATCCCGTAGGAAAAATAAGTGTTTAAATATCAAATTTTACTTATATATATATAAATAAAGCTTTTCTATTGGAAAATTTTAGTGTCATTTCTACAAAAATATAAACACATTATTTTCGCTTCAATTCGGAGCAGGGGTACGTGACGCTAAGCGTTTGACATTATGTGTTGTTAGCATAAAAATAACGAATTTTTGTAGGTTTTCAACCATTACTGCAGTATATTATATACGGTTCGCCACACTGTTGCTTGCACAATTATCACTACATATTCAGAGAACAAAAATGGGCAAAAATCATTGAAATTTGATGCTAGGTAGAGATTTGACCGATTTATTTATTAATAGAAATAAATAAATAAAATATTGAAATAGGGGTAGGATTTGGTGAAATTTCGAAATATAGGAAGAATGGGATGTTTTGTCCCGTCCATCACGTCCAACTAATTGTGTCTCTAACCACGCAAACTCACTAATTAAAAAAAAGGTTTCTTGGACGGGATAATCCATCCCGTCTAGTATTTGTCATTGTTTTTTTGTTTTTGTTTTGGGGTTAGAAGAACAACGAAGAAGACAAAAATTATGAATAGTACTGGACAGGATGGACTATTTCGTCCAATTTTTTTTTTTAACGATTTTGTGTGTATAATGATGAAATTAGCTAGACGGAATAAACCGTTCTTCTTATATTTCAAAATTTTCTAAAAACCAACTCCTATATATTTTGAAATATTTTTATTTATGTTTCTATTAATAAAAAGAATCTTTTTTTTGCTAAGGTTATCTTCTCTTGACTAGCTAGTCGATCGCCATGATCAATGAAGGAGGCATTTAATTTCGATAAGATTTAACTCTATGCATGCATGAGGCAAGTAATATTACAATCTTGTGTATATTTTTAGCAAAATATATGTGCATTTGGCTCAACCAACAGATCGAGATGATTTTAATTAAATAAATTTATTAGACAATCATGTCAATCGTCGGCAAAATAATAACAATATTTTCTATTTTTTGTGAAATAGCAGGCAAAGACGTGCCAACTAAAATTTCATTAATAAAAAAAAAACATGTATTAGGCGAATTTGCCGGATGGTTATATGATCATCTCTTTTTACATTTGATTACTATGTCATTAAAATTAAGCATTATAAATACTACTGCTTATTACCAAAATTATGTGGTTTGCTTTCCTTGGAAAATTCTTTGGTTCTCTCCTTTCAAATATATAGTGCATCCTAGTGTTGATGTGCCGTCGTATTGATTTTAAAATACGCTAAGTTATGCTATTTTAGTATAAATATGCTAATTATACATCAAAAGAAGTAATCTAACAAATATTAAAAACAAAATTTGAATTTTTATTGTTAAATTTCAGCATCTTGCTCTTCATGTTGTCTCTCAAAATTTCAAAAAAAAAAAAAAAAAAACCAAACCGCCCCACAAGGGGCGGTCTAGTATGCATAGGTGACCACCCAAATGTGGGGCGGTTTGTATGAACAGTGGACCGCCTAGTCAAGGGGCGGTCAGGGTGTTTTAAAAAAAATATATATCAAGGGCAAATTTGATATTTCTTATGTTTGCGAGGGTATTAATAAAAATCACGGGACAATATGTAAATGCATAAAAAGTTGGAGAACTTAAGCACATTATAGAACAATCAAGATAGGAGAAAATAACACAAAAACTTATCATTATATATAACTCTAGAATCACAAATCATCTCTGTATATATTAAATGTACATAAATTGCCAAAACAAAAATATTTCCAATTATGACATACTTCTTATCAAAAACAGAAGTCTTGCAATTATGTGTCATACTTCTTATAAAAAAAACTCTTCAAATTTGTGTTAATTTAAATAAAAATGACAATATAATTAGATGGACTCACTAGTCAAATAAAAATGATAATTGCTTATATATACTAAAAGCATCAAATGAAAATGAGAATTGAAATAATTACACCAGTCAAATGAAAATGACAATTAAAATAATTACATTTACTCACCAGTCAAACGAAAATGACAATTAAAATAATTACATTTACTCACCAGTCAAACGAAAATGACAATTAAAATAATTACATTTACTCACCAGTCAAACGAAAATGACAATTAAATAATTACATTTACTTGCCAGTCAAACGAAAATGACAATTAAAATAATTACATTTACTCACCAGTCAAACGAAAATGACAATTAAAATAATTACATTTACTCACCAGTCAAACGAAAATGACAATTAAATAATTACATTTACTTGCCAGTCAAACGAAAATGACAATTAAAATAATTACATTTACTCCCCAGTCAAACGAAAATGACAATTAAAATAATTACATTTACTCGCCAGTCAAACGAAAATGACAATTAAAATAATTACATTTACTCGCAAGTCAAACGAAAATGACAATTGAAATAATTACATGGACTCACCAGTCACTACGCAGACCTGCAAGGTTCACTGTTGCACATTCCATGCATTTAACAAGATGCAGTTCATACTGACTACTAATCCGCCCAGGCGTTTTTGTAACATGCCGCACTATGCGTCACAAAAAGATGCTTGCGGAAAGGAAAATTTCCGAATCCTACAGAATCAAAAAGGATCTAATACCCGAAAAGTTACGAAATTTTGATTTATAGGAAAAACGGAATACAAATTTCCGTCCGCCAGATGGTCAGGGGTAGAGAGGGAAAAACGTGCCGTGCCGTGCCGTGCCGTGACTAACACGCCGTGACTTTGGTCACGTGCCGTGATCAAGTAAATTTTTCACGTGCCGTGCCGTGCCGTGACAAAAATTATGAGGGGTGGTCAAGGCACGCGAATGGTCACGGCACGCGAGTCACGCCGTGACTCGCGTGTCGTGCCGTGACTAATTCGTGCCGTGACCAAACGTGCCGTGACCAAACGCGCGTTAGTCAAGTTTGACCGCATTTAACGTTTAAAAAAAATATATGAAACGATTCTTTAAAATTCAAATGTTTTAATTGAAATTTAAATGTAATTTTTTAATTAAAATAAAATTATACCTTATAGGAAGGTATGTTAGTGCATTGCTTCGCTACTGCCGTGACTGACGTGTCTTCCGTTCCGTGACTCGCGTGTCCCGTGCCGTGCCGTTTTCGTGTTCCGTGCCGTGCCATGCCGTGACCAAGACAATTTCCGTGTCGTGCCGTGCCGTGTCTTCTTTGCCAACAATTGGTCACGGCACGCGAATGGTCACGGCACGGGACACACGAGTCACGGCACGGGACACACGAGTCACGGCACGTGACCGCCACGCGTGCCGTGCCGTTACCGTGCCGTTCCGTGACGGAGCCGGCTCCGGCGTGCCATTTTTCCCACTCTAGTCAGGGGCGGACCCAATAAGACCGGGGCGCGGGGATTAACGGGCCTGGACAACGTTGCCCCCTCTGGATTTTATTTTGCCCCACTCTGGAAAGCCCAAACAAATTTCGTTGCTGAAGTCTTGTTAAAAAGAAAATTTTAACAGGCCAGTCCGCTCTGAATCCACTCTCTTATCTCACTCTGTGAAGCCCAGTTAAAGAAAAAAAATCAAAGCAGCTCTCTGACTCTTATCTCTCTCTCTGAAGCCCAGTTAAAGAAAAAAAATTAAAGCTGCTCTCTGACTCTCATCTCTCTCTCTCTCTCTGGGATAACAACAAATTTAGATAGAAATAAACATATATCAGACTGACACCAGAGTCAGATGTTTTCTTTTCTATTTATGACTAGAGTAGAAGATTGTAAATTCTAAAATCCCACCGATCTATTCTGACATGAAGCATAACAGTTCGATCATCCATTATGAAGTAACCCACTTTGAATCCTATGGTAGGACCTTTTATTTTATAGAACAAATTGATGGAAAGATGAATATTCTGAATTTACAAATCAAAAATCTGATAAGCTATTTGAACCCGATTAGTTAATGGGTTAAACCCGATTCTTGCCCCTGGTGGAAATCTTGGATCCGCGACGGAATAGAAATTTCCATCCATCGGGCGGGATAAACTATCCCATCCATATAATCTTAACTATAACTACTGCAAAATCACTAATTAAGGAAATAGAAAAAATAAAGGAACGAACCATCCCGTCTAGACCCACTCAAAAAAAAGAAAAATATATATATAGTTTGTACCGTCCAGATTTTAAACTAAATTTGCAAGGTTTGATACAATGAATTCCCTCGAGTTTGGCTAATATATGTGTTCGCAAGTCCTCTTTGAGCTCAGTCAGACCTTTAATTTCATAATTACCAAATATGTTGAAGTCGAACTGTCACAAAATCATAAAAATTGGAGTACTTTTCATAAAAGATTAACATGTGGAAGAATCAATACTCTACATCACAAGAGATGTATTGGTTCATTTGTTGCATGATCAACTGGATGAAAATCAACTGTTCCTTTTATTCAATTTGGTTTGTTGTTTCTTTGACCTCTTGATCTTATACAAATTGAACTTCAAATTTTACAATAGTCGAGCATAAGTGGCTTGTGAACGATCCTCAGTGATGCATAGCATAGATTTTGAAAAAACATGGACGGTACAAACTATTCCATCCAGGATTTTTTTTGTGGACGGGATGGTTTGTACCATTTGGGTTTTTTTTTCTGTTTCGTTAATTAGAGATTTTATGGGAGTTATGATTAAGATTACATGGACAGAAATTTCTATCCCGTTCTTTCTATAAATCGATATTTTATAGAAACCTACCCCTATTTTTGATATTTTCTTATTTATTTTCTTATTAATAAAAAAATCAGGAGAAAAAGAGCAGCGAAGAAATTAAGTGTCCCACAGCAAGCTTCAAATTAGATTCAGTGGGGTGGTTCGATCGATGCTTCTAGCACTCTTCAAGTTTCGGACCAACCTGGAAATTTGTCCATTTAAAGTTCAATTTACTTAAAAAAGAAAATAATTTTTTAAAGGCTTTGTTATCAATATAATATAAGTTACACTTATATATGGTTGCAAAATCAAATGATTCACTTAATATAATCAACTTAATTTTGATGGAAATTAAGTTTATAGCTATATATAACAGCTAGCTTACTGTAGCTTATCGGTTGAGCATATATAAAAGGAACAATAGCATCTACAATAGCACGCTTTAAAAAGGAAAATAGTAGACTAAAAAAGTTCTGTTACAATGTAATATGGCCTAAGATGGAAGGCAATTGTCCAGAGCTAAATTAGATGATTGATTTTTTTTTTGATAAAAAGGCTAGAAGCCCATTTTCATTCAAGAAAACGTTAATTAGATGATTGATAACTCCAAATTAGGACAATTGAACCACTCACAGGCCATGTTGGGCCAATTCAACTTTTTCTTAAGAGGTACAATGCTTCATGGCCCGTGATAATCTCAAAAATTCGATAGATAGTTTTGAGCTTTTCTTCTTGGCTCTTGGTCAATTTTGGTTCCTCTTAGTTATCGACTGGCCCTCTCTTAGTTTCGGTTCAAGCTCCACTACTGACTGCAAGTATTAGTCGCGCTCTTATGCGAACAAACAAGTTGATTAAATCGGAATGAAATTTGCTTTATAAATTGTAAGATTTATACCTTTAGATGCTTGGTGGGGCCTTGTCAAATATATTGGACTAGATTGACTGTTTGACTGGTTCAACTAGCCTACCACTATTCCCAAATCACCTTCCAATCCTGACAGATTGTCATTCGCAATTGGATGCCTGGTGTGAATCAGGGTCTCCTTCTCTCAGACATTATGTCGAACACCTAGTGTATATTGGAGCAGAGCACCTAGATAATCGTTGGTTTAGGTTCAATTCTTCTAGGCTGGCGAGCTGTATGGGCGATGGTTACACCGGCCTACTATTGTCCACCTTAGTTCAATCTGTTAGACCTTTACATCTTGCTCTGGTTCAATTGGGATCTGAGGCATGAGAGCACCGTCTTGGTATTATTCAATTGATTATGGAATACATTTTTTTTTCCTCATGGCCTACTATTGTCTAGCCATAGAACGAAGTATAACATTACTGATAAACATTACTATAGTTTGATTTATGATAAATTGATTGGTACCAGTAATTGAATTATATCTACAATCGGAGAATGATACCATCTTTTGTACCTCCTACAAGGTGCACCCCTTCTAGTAATGCACTTCTCTTTATCTATCAGTATTCAGTAGTTCTCTTCTATCCTTTGGTTTTCTTCTAGATATACCCTCCAAAGCTTGAAACGTTACCTTTTTCTTTTAACTTCTTTAGGAGCTCGACATGCTGTTCAATATGCAACACGCTTTCGACCTTGCATTGATATACACAAGGTGATTTTGTACTGTAATTGAATATCTTTTGATGTTTCTGTGCCGAGTGAGGTTATGGTACTATGCATAGCGCATTTTGGTTCGTACCATGGATGCAAATTTCAATTTTTAGAATCCAAACAGTCGATTTGTTCCACTCAACATGATCTTCATATGTAAATGTGCTTGGACATCAAATTTTACATTTTTTAGAATTTTTAACTATTTTTTAAGAGGTACAATATCACTTGATCTAAAGATTCTAGACCATTCAAAATTAGTGATTTGCTACCTATCCAAAATGTAAAATTTGACCTCCAAGTAGATTTTCATATGGAGATCATGATGAACGGTTCGGATCGACTATTTAGACCTTGTAATGAAGATATGGATCCATAGTACGGACCAAAGTGCGCTATGCATAGTACCGTAGCCTTGCTCTTTCTGTACCACTAGTATGTACAAACATGTATTTTCATGTATATGTACTATTTTGGTTTAAAGCAATCTTTCTGTTTGCTCTTTTGTGTTTTTTTACTTTTTCTTTTTTTTATTATTGGTATCCCGTATATTTTTCCAAGTACTCGAAACACGTACTCCATGTGAGGTTAATTGATCCGACCAGTATCGTACTTGAATGAGATTTTGCCGTATTGTGGTATAACCCTCAATAAACTTAATTTTTGATCAAACCTGATATCTCGCAAACTTAACTATATTCCGACCCGTATTTTGTACCAAAACCTGTGTTTAGAACTGTCAAATCGTGTTTATTTCATTGAATATCTATAGAATGTGGTACTGCTGCGCATTTGCTCTTACTTTGCAGAAAACGGGCGAAACCGAGGAAGAATCTGGAATTCAAAGGTTTATATACGGTCCGTGTACCTTCTTATGCGGACCGTACAACCCTCTGCCCGACCATAGACACGACCAGGACACCATCCACACGACCTGTATATTAAAACGGTCATAGATTTTGACTCGTAACTCCGTTTTGAGTGTATGACCACTTTTCGGAAAGCTTGCGAGAAGATCTACAATCTGAGCTAGAGACACAGGTACACGGTCCGTGTAGCATTTCACACGGGCCGTGTCAAACGTTTTCGGAAACAGATCCAGAATTTGAAAATAAGGCTAATTGAAGGAAGGTTGACCAGAAAAGCTTATAAGCGGGATTTCTTGCACCAGGGCATACATTCTGGAGCAGAGGAACAATTCCTCGGGCTTGGACTTGGCGGCTAGCTTGGAGACGAAGTTGAGAAGTGGAAGACGCGAGTTTTCGATGGATCTTCTTTGTTCTTCGAGTTTTGTCATGGCTAATCTTTTTATCATTTCTTTATTCTGTTTTAGAACTATGTCTGAGTAGATTTCTTAGTTTCTAGGGTTGATGTAATTGAATGTTTTGTTTTGCATGTTAGTTATTAGATTCTTTTGTTGAAATTTGTGTTTGCTTGATTGTGTTTGATTTTAATTGCTTAGTCTAAGTTGTTTGATTTTTATTGGTTTACCACTAGATGATTGCGCACATTTAGAAGGTAATTTGCCCTTATAATCTCTCAACCAAATTAAGTACATGAGGTAGGATTAGTGATCCGAAAGGTAAAACCAAGTAGTAGCCGACAAGTAAACATTTCCTCATATCGACGGAATGAGGTTACCTTTAGTATACCAAACAAGCAACTAGGTAATTCAGACCAACATACGATAGTTGAGGTCTAGAACCCGACGAGGGCACATATTGCAATTCCATACCAAGTTAATGAACCAACAGACGACAGTTGAGGTTTAGAAATATTAGGTCTGGTCAGTAGAACCCTACACAAAGGAACAACACAAAGAAACAATAACAGCTGCATTCACTCGAGGGCCACACGGACCGTGTACGACAATACCCGGCCCATGTATACTGGACACGGCTCGTGTAGGACACTACACGGACCGGGCACCTCGAGGCAGAACTGAGATGAAGTCATAACTCTGGAAACGCCTTTTTACATCTGATTTAAACCAAGTTGATTTACTTTCTTGCATTTTAATTACTGTGATTGAATTGTTAGGAACTTAAAGAACCAAAACCAACCTTTTCCAACTTCTAGTCTTTATTTAATTTAGGTAGAATTCTAGTTAAAATCTGAACCATCCCTGTGATCGATACCCGATAATATACTACTCGATAGGATTGTATACTTGCAGTCTGAACCGAAAAGTGTATTTAAGGTTAAAAAGTACAGTTCACTGTACTGAAACTTTGTACTACATTTTAAGTCGAAAAAAGTTAGCAAACCATCGATCACACTAAAACATGGATTTGAACCATATAGAGTTTGGTCGGATCGACACACCCCTAATTACGGGTGGATAAGCTTATCTGATTTAATATTGTACTTCTTATGCAGTTCTAATTTGTTGCCAGTATTTGAAGTTTGGAAAGGAATGACAGCTGTATAATTTTGTGATTAGGTGGTTTGCATGTTGGTGGTGGGATAAACTTGGAGAATGCCATGAAATACCTTGATGAAGGTGCATCTCATGTTATTGTTACCTCAGTATGTTTTTCCCTCTCTCCCTCCTACCCCTCAGGTGTTATTTCAAAATATGATAAGTGTTCCGTTATTATTTGCAAAATTAATTGAAAAGACTCAATGTTCCTTCAATTATCATCTTTATGTTTGTGATGTATCTCGAAGGTGACATTGGTTGTGTTTATTGGGTTTCTATGGGGGTTTTGTAAAATTTAATGTGTCTGTTTTACTTTGTATTAAAATTTACTACTTGTGAAGGCTTATACACTAAGTTTTGGTCAAGGATACACAATAAATGACATGTATTGTAATTAAGAAAATGCAAGAAAACAAACTATGTAGTAAACACAAATTCATTTTGGTCCTTGAGTAATATTACCTTCTTATGTTAGATTATTTTTATGATGTAGCAGATCAATTTTATTAGCTTTAAAAAGTTAATAAAAAGGAAAATAGCACCCTTTAAAAAGGAAAATAGTAGACTAAAAAAGTTCTGTTACAATGTAATATGGCCTAAGATGGAAGGCATGAAATTGTCCAGAGCTAAATTAGATGATTGATAACTCCAAATTAGGACAATTGAACCACTCACAGGCCATGTTGGGCCGATTCAACTTTTTCTTAAGAGGTACAATGTTTCATGGCCCGTGATATTCTTTCTATTAACTCAAGTCCAATTCTCAAAAATTCGATAGATAGTTTTGAGCGCTCTTGGTCAATTTTGGTTCCTCTTAGTTATCGACTGGCTCCACTACTGACTGCAAGTATTAGTCGCGCTCTAATGCGAACAAACAAGTTGATTATATTGGAATGAAATTTTCTTTATAAATTGTAAGATTTATACCTTTAGATGCTTGGAGGGGCCTTGTCAAATATATTGGAGTAGATTGACTGTTTAGTGGTTGGTTCAAACTAGCCTACCACTATTCCCAAATCACCATCCAATCCTGACAGATTGTCATTCGCAATTGGATGCCAGGTGTGAGTCAGGGTCTCCTTCTCTCAGACACTACGTCGAACACCTAGTGTATATTGGAGCAGAGCACCTAGATAATAGTTGGGTTTAGGTTCAATTCTTCCAGGCTGGCGAGCTGTATGGGCGATGGTTACACCGGCCTACTATCGTCCACCTTAGTTCAATCTGTTAGACCTTTACATCTTGCTCTGGTTCAATTGGGATCTGAGGCATGAGAGCACCGTCTTGGTGTTATTTAAATATATGATAAGTTTTTCGTTATTGATTGCAAAATTAATTGAAAACACTCAATGTTCCTTCAATTATCATCTTTATGATTGTGATGTATCTCTAAGGTGCCATTGGTTGTATCTCTATGTAGTAAACACAAATTCATTTTACTTTTATTGGGTTTCTATGGTAGAGTTTAGGTTTTGTAACATTTCATGTGTTCATTTTACTTTGAATTAAAATTTACTACTTCTGAAGGCTTATACACTAAGTTTTGGTCAAGGACACGATAAATGACATTCATTAGTTTCTAACTAAGAAAATGCAAGAAAACAAACTATGTAGTTAACACAAATTCATTTTGGTCCTTGAGTAATATTACCTTCTTATGTTAGATTAATTTTATGATGTAGCAGATCAATTTTATTAGCTTTAATGATTTGGAATTCTGTCCAACTTTTTTACCTTTTTTAGTACGTCTTGAATGACGGAAAGATGGACATGGAGCGGCTCCAAGGCCTTGTTGATTTGATAGGGAGGAAAAGATTTGTTTTGGATCTTAGTTGTCGAAAAAAGGTACATCAAGTTTTTGCTTAAATCAAGGCTTCATTGAATGCACGGTTGATTGAAGCAAAATCAGTTTATATCAAGTTTTTTTCTGGACTAAACTGGGGCATATTTAATCAAGTTATTTTTTGTATTTTGTATTTTTAAATTTGAGCAAGCAGTGAGCTTATGATAGGTACTGTCAATTTGACAGGGAAGCAAAATAATTGCATCTAGTTTAATCTGAAGAAAGTATTTGCCAGTTGGTTTACATGAGGCTTAATGAAGGCAAAATTGGGTAGCCCAGCACTTGTTGACACAAATTTGAGTTTAATTGGGGCTTAATTGTATAACTTATGTTTGATTGAGGATTGGTTTTTTTAAGTTGGATTTGATTGAGGCTAATTTTGGTTTTTCCAATGTCCAATTTTGATTTATTTTTTGTAATGCAGAATGGAAAATATGCCATTGTGACAGACTGTAACACTTCATCAATTAGTTATATTTTAATGTATAAAAGTAATTAAAATTTAGTGTCTTAATTTTGAGGACAAAATTTTTTTTAAAGAGGGGAAGGATGTAACGCCACGTTAAATTAAAATACTACATTAAGGTACGATTAAAATAATTTAGATATTTTTCTTCTTTCCTTAATCAAATAGCTTAATTTAATAAGAATACAAAGTAGGCACCTTGAATAGAATTTGTGTAGTCCGAAATTCGGCAGCCCAAAAATTAGAAGCGTCGATTAGGATGACATCTCTCCAAGTAAAAAAAAAATAACTACTTGAAATTAACCGCCGCAACTCTTTCCATTATAAAAAAAGAAACTACTATTACAATTAAGATCATTCTGTGCAGTACTATTCTCTCTTCATTTCTTCGCTGAAACAAAAAGGTTAGACCTATAGTTTATTTTATTTATTCTCCCGTGAGAAATTAGAATATTCAAAGTTTAGATCTATTCATATTTGAGAAGTAAATTTAAATAAGTTTTATATTTATCTGTTTGATATAATTTCTGAAAAATATGTATATACGTGTATTCAAAATTATGATTAATCGTTATTTTGACTTATGATGGAATTTCTAGAAAAATATTATGTTGCAATTCAAAGTATTAAAGTGATTTTTTATATAGATTTAATTTATTATCAAATCTTCCTTTTATACTAATATAATCCGAAAACTAGGGTTATGATCAGACTTTCGAATTCATTTTTTGATTTCTATCATGAAGATGGATTTTCTATTTTCTGTGAATTTAATGAAAGATTGATTAATATCTTTATTTTTCGGGAGACTTTGAATTGTCAGAAATTATCATATGTTGATTAAAGGATGACCAATTTCTTATAGATACAACTATCCGAATTTCATACTTACACGATTTGTCCGGTTTACATTATATAATATAATATAGTAATTGTTTTGTTTAAGATCTTATAGATTCAATTGTTCTTAAACTATCACCGAGGTGCATCAAATTAATTGAGTTCCATATTCTATTTTATTAGATAGTAATTTTTCACCGATAACCCTAGGGGTTTATTCACCGATAACCCTAAAGTTATTTTTATTACAAAGAAGTATATTCTAAAAACCTATCAATAATTTAATCCTATTTCTAGTGGGAAAACAATTTCCATTATACTTGTCTGATCATTAACAAATATATTTATGTTTAAATCTTATGAATGATATTAGGATTTTATACTTAATAAAAATTAATTCAGCAACAGACTTGTCTAAATAAAAAAATATATATATAAATATTAATTCAGAGATCGTGTTACATGGTCTAGGTCCGAGTCTTGAAGTAAGAAGGAAAGTAGAGACAGGAGTGAACTATCCCACGACAACAGGTACGGGTTTCCTGGACATTGTCAAATTGTTACTTATCGTTTTGTTTGCATTTATTTATTTATGGAATTATGCATGTTGAATCGAACGATCCCTTTGGCTTTGTTTAGAGAATAATAGAATAGGATTATTCATTTGATCAACGGACTTATAGGATGTGTTGTGTTGCGTATGATCTTTGTGTGATTAAACGAACGAACGTGAAAAAAGTAATGGATAAGTTAAAGGAAAGGAGTCAATGTGCGTTGAACGCATGTTGGAATGTATACATTGGGTCTAGTAGTCGACTGGACCCCTCGTTAACGTGGCGTTGGTTGGATTTCCCGTCACGGGTCAATATCTTGCGGTGGTTCGAGTCCCCGTTGAGTGAGACAGTTGAACTAGTGGTGGTTCGAGTCCCCCTAGTGAGACGCCAACAACCGGGGTGGTTCGAGTCCCCCTGGTGAGGCAAAGAAGATCTAGCGGTGGTTCGAGTCCCCGTCTAGTGGCACGGCCAAGATCTAGTGGGGTTTGAGTCCCTCTGGTGAGGTAGTTAAAAACTTGAAAGATAATTAAAGAAGTATGTGTATTTTAAATAGACACTAGTAAGATTGCATTTGAGAATATAATTTTGATATCTTGTTTGTGTTAAAAAGTTAATTTGACAAACTCCGGGACTGGAACTAAATCCCGTACAGAGAGACTGTTCGATCTCTTACCCGTTCCACTCTTATGTGGGTTCCAGGAAATGATGAGGCCGACAGGGAGCACAAATAGGAGGGATGCAGATCGGGTGGACAACGAATAGATGGCTCATGTGTCTTTTATTTTATTTTTAGTTAAACTTTAAATTCTCTCTTTGAAAGTGGATACATTGACTGACATGACAATTATTGGTTTGTTGTCATGTTTGTCTTGATCTCATGTTGAATGCATGTTATATACTTGAACTATTTGTGGTTTTAAAAGAATTTGTTTGACTTTAAATAAAATAAAAGACACATGAGCCATCTATTCGTTGTCCACCCGATCTGCATCCCTCCTATTTGTGCTCCCTGTCGGCCTCATCATTTCCTGGAACCCACATAAGAGTGGAACGGGTAAGAGATCGAACAGTCTCTCTGTACGGGATTTAGTTCCAGTCCCGGAGTTTGTCAAATTAACTTTTTAACACAAACAAGATATCAAAATTATATTCTCAAATGCAATCTTACTAGTGCCTATTTAAAATACACATACTTCTTTAATTATCTTTCAAGTTTTTAACTACCTCACCAGAGGGACTCAAACCCCACTAGATCTTGGCCGTGCCACTAGACGAGGACTCGAACCACCGCTAGATCTTCTTTGCCTCACCAGGGGGACTCGAACCACCCCGGTTGTTGGCGTCTCACTAGGGGGACTCGAACCACCACTAGTTCAACTGTCTCACTCAACGGGGACTCGAACCACCGCAAGATATTGACCCGTGACGGGAAATCCAACCAACGCCACGTTAACGAGGGGTCCAGTCGACTACTAGACCCAATGTATACATTCCAACATGCGTTCAACGCACATTGACTCCTTTCCTTTAACTTATCCATTACTTTTTTCACGTTCGTTCGTTTAATCACACAAAGATCATACGCAACACAACACATCCTATAAGTCCGTTGATCAAATGAATAATCCTATTCTATTATTCTCTAAACAAAGCCAAAGGGATCGTTCGATTCAACATGCATAATTCCATAAATAAATAAATGCAAACAAAACGATAAGTAACAATTTGACAATGTCCAGGAAACCCGTACCTGTTGTCGTGGGATAGTTCACTCCTGTCTCTACTTTCCTTCTTACTTCAAGACTCGGACCTAGACCATGTAACACGATCTCTGAATTAATATTTATATATATATTTTTTTATTTAGACAAGTCTGTTGCTGAATTAATTTTTATTAAGTATAAAATCCTAATATCATTCATAAGATTTAAACATAAATATATTTGTTAATGATCAGACAAGTATAATGGAAATTGTTTTCCCACTAGAAATAGGATTAAATTATTGATAGGTTTTTAGAATATACTTCTTTGTAATAAAAATAACTTTAGGGTTATCGGTGAATAAACCCCTAGAGTTATCGGTGAAAAATTACTATCTAATAAAATAGAATATGGAACTCAATTAATTTGATGCACCTCGGTGATAGTTTAAGAACAATTGAATCTATAAGATCTTAAACAAAACAATTACTATATTATATTATATAATGTAAACCGGACAAATCGTGTAAGTATGAAATTCGGATAGTTGTATCTATAAGAAATTGGTCATCCTTTAATCAACATATGATAATTTCTGACAATTCAAAGTCTCCCGAAAAATAAAGATATTAATCAATCTTTCATTAAATTCACAGAAAATAGAAAATCCATCTTCATGATAGAAATCAAAAAATGAATTCGAAAGTCTGATCATAACCCTAGTTTTCGGATTATATTAGTATAAAAGGAAGATTTGATAATAAATTAAATCTATATAAAAAATCACTTTAATACTTTGAATTGCAACATAATATTTTTCTAGAAATTCCATCATAAGTCAAAATAACGATTAATCATAATTTTGAATACACGTATATACATATTTTTCAGAAATTATATCAAACAGATAAATATAAAACTTATTTAAATTTACTTCTCAAATATGAATAGATCTAAACTTTGAATATTCTAATTTCTCACGGGAGAATAAATAAAATAAACTATAGGTCTAACCTTTTTGTTTCAGCGAAGAAATGAAGAGAGAATAGTACAGCACATAATGATCTTAATTGTAATAGTAGTTTCTTTTTTTATAATGGAAAGAGTTGCAGCGGTTAATTTCAAGTAGTTATTTTTTTTTTTACTTGGAGAGATGTCATCCTAATCGACGCTTCTAATTTTTGGGCTGCCGAATTTCGGACTACACAAATTCTATTCAAGGTGCCTACTTTGTATTCTTATTAAATTAAGCTATTTGATTAAGGAAAGAAGAAAAATATCTAAATTATTTTAATCGTACCTTAATGTAGTATTTTAATTTAACGTGGCGTTACATCCTTCCCCTCTTTAAAAAAAATTTTGTCCTCAAAATTAAGACACTAAATTTTAATTACTTTTATACATTAAAATATAACTAATTGATGAAGTGTTACATTCTCCCCCTCTTCAAAAAGAATTTTGTCCTCAAAATTCCAACATAAATTGTAAATATTGCTACTACGCTTCCACTGCGCCACTCTGATTAAATTATCAAATTTTCTTTTAAATAATAATGATACTAATAATAATATATATACATTACATGAAATATTAACACAATTTTAATGAGATCAATAATAAATGAGGATTTAGCTATAGTTAGACGAGATCAGATTATTTATAGGTAACGTTTATCAAAGATTAAAGGATTCGAGATCAGACTTTGTTAATTAATCTACAGTAATGAGTTTAAAAAATTAATCTGATGTTTAATCATTTAGCATTGCCACTAAGATAGTTTGGTTTTATCGTTTCTTAGGATACGATCATGAAAGCGATGGACGATAGTACCATAATAAGACGACCCAAACGAAAAACATAACTCTCATTTAGTATTCAGGGATTAGCATAAGTTATCTTAAATTTGGAATAGAAGTTTACTAAGAATAATGGAACTATATTAATCAACATTATATATGTTCTTATATTAACCAAGTCTAGTTGTTCCCGTCGAGCCATCAAGTACGTAGGAAGAATAAAATTGTATTTGGAAAGTCCTTCTTGTGTACGTAGCCGATAAAGTGGGGCATCAGTCCCCTCGTTTTCAAAGTTGAACTACTCAATTAGGGAGTTCGGATCTCATGGTCACCATCTGTCTTTTGGGACAATTAATACTAGCATTGTGTTTTGTTAGCCATTCCAAACCCAACATAAGGTCATAAAGACTTGTCTCCGAGACAATAGGGTTTAGGGAGAACTCCCTCCTTGCGATTTTCAAGGTTAGTCCCATACAACGTAGTTCTGGGGTCTTGTACTGCATAGCCGGCGTCTGAATTTGTAACATTTTACCGGTAGTTTGGGTAAAGATGCCGTATTTGTTCACCCACTCTTGAAATAGTACATAGTAATTGCACCTGTTGTCAATAAGTACGTAAACACGATAACCAGAAAGTTCTAGCATACCTGCCATAAGTTCTGTTGCCACTTCTTCCTCTCCTGGCGTCTCCTTTACCTGTTCCGCCGGGTCCACCCAGTCACATGTGCATTGATGTGCATTCACTCCCACTCGACCTCTGCCCTGGTTCCAGCCCCTGTTGTTGTTGTAGCCGCCTGTAATGTTGGCGGTTGGAGGGTACGGTTTGGTGTAGTCTCTGTTGAAACCTCCGCCCTGATTTGCCCTTCCTGACGCACCACGTACTGGGCATTCTCTGGTGAAATGTCCCGATTTGAGACAGTGATGGCACAGCTTGTTAACGGTGCTACACTGCGATGTGGCGTGGTCCTTGCCGCAGTGGTTACACTTTGCGCTGTGTGCGATCGGATAATTGTTGCTTGGCAGGTTGGTTCTTGGGTTTTCCTCCACCTTAGGTCGGACATTCCTGGTTCTCATGCTCTGGATGATGCGGACTTCATAGGATTCTACAGTGGAAGCCCTAGACATCAGGTCTGCTAGCCTTTCTATATCTGGTAGGTCAATAAGCTGAGCGAGACGAGGGTTTAGGCCTCCCAGATATTGTTGCTTCAAACGAAATTTGTCCCGGACGATGTCAGGTGCGTATCTCATCAGGTTTTCAAATTTGGAGTTGTACTCTGTCACCAGACTGCTTCCTTGTTTCAGGCTCGTGAACTCTTGACGGAGTAGTTCCCGAGACCTTAAATCCATGTACCTCCCTTCAAATATCCCCTCAAACTCTATCCAATTCATTGGGTCCGTGTTCTGGCGCTTAACCTCCTGCCACCAGAATCGTGCGTGTCCCTCGAACAACTGTGTAGCCAATTCCACCTTGTTCTCTTCTGGAGACCGGATGATCTGGAACTTGTCCTTGATGTTAGCGATCCAGTTCTCGGCTGTGGAGAAATCACCGGTTCCATCGAATGTCGGGGGACGCAGAGAGTTGAATGAGCGATAAAGCTCAAAGAAATGATCTACTTCGCGAGGTCTTCTCTGTTCTGTCTCCATTGCCACTCGAGCTACCCTCTCGAGACCTTGTAAGAGGGTCTGTATGTGGTCGTCAGCCTCCTGGGCATTGGTCACAGGTGGAACGGTTTCTTCAGTGTTGCGAGCATTCGTTCCTCTTCGGGGGCGTCCTCTCACCATTTCTATGGATTAACAAGCTAAGTTGCTTATTATTGTGTGAATGGATTTTTATTATTCATAATTACTTGACAAGTATGCGTACACATTTATAGATAACAAAATAATAGAATAAATGACGTCAATTGTAATACAGTAACATTCCTTATTACCTGATCAGAGATCCATCATATATATAATACCACAAATGAAATATGCTATTAATTATTTATTAATCCAATACTATTGTATTAATTTTTTTCTGAATTACCAGCTCCATGAAGTTATTAATTAATTTATTTATATTATGTATTTATTATTTTCTTATTGTTACCTTCGCGTAGTTCTTCCGGTGCGCCATTGGTTTGACTATCTGTAATTCCTGATGCGTTTTCTACAATGTAGCGTATTACTATGGATTAGTTTTCTAAAGACTAGACCTTAGTATGTTCTCTCTTAGTGGTTAGTTATTGATATTGTATGTGCTGGCTCTGATACCAACTTAGTTGTCACACCCCGAGACAACCCGCCACGTATTTACACGTAAGGCGTGTGCACATCACATACATTATCAATAATAAATATTCATGCAAAATTTTAAAGTCAAACAAATTCTTTTAAAACCACAAATAGTTCAAGTATATAACATGCATTCAACATGAGATCAAGACAAACATGACAACAAACCAATAATTGTCATGTCAGTCAATGTATCCACTTTCAAAGAGAGAATTTAAAGTTTAACTAAAAATAAAATAAAAGACACATGAGCCATCTATTCGTTGTCCACCCGATCTGCATCCCTCCTATTTGTGCTCCCTGTCGGCCTCATCATTTCCTGGAACCCACATAAGAGTGGAACGGGTAAGAGATCGAACAGTCTCTCTGTACGGGATTTAGTTCCAGTCCCGGAGTTTGTCAAATTAACTTTTTAACACAAACAAGATATCAAAATTATATTCTCAAATGCAATCTTACTAGTGCCTATTTAAAATACACATACTTCTTTAATTATCTTTCAAGTTTTTAACTACCTCACCAGAGGGACTCAAACCCCACTAGATCTTGGCCGTGCCACTAGACGAGGACTCGAACCACCGCTATATCTTCTTTGCCTCACCAGGGGGACTCGAACCACCCCGGTTGTTGGCGTCTCACTAGGGGGACTCGAACCACCACTAGTTCAACTGTCTCACTCAACGGGGACTCGAACCACCGCAAGATATTGACCCGTGACGGGAAATCCAACCAACGCCACGTTAACGAGGGGTCCAGTCGACTACTAGACCCAATGTATACATTCCAACATGCGTTCAACGCACATTGACTCCTTTCCTTTAACTTATCCATTACTTTTTTCACGTTCGTTCGTTTAATCACACAAAGATCATACGCAACACAACACATCCTATAAGTCCGTTGATCAAATGAATAATCCTATTCTATTATTCTCTAAACAAAGCCAAAGGGATCGTTCGATTCAACATGCATAATTCCATAAATAAATAAATGCAAACAAAACGATAAGTAACAATTTGACAATGTCCAGGAAACCCGTACCTGTAGTCGTGGGATAGTTCACTCCTGTCTCTACTTTTCTTCTTACTTCAAGACTCGGACCTAGACCATGTAACACGATCTCTGAATTAATATTTATTTTGCATGAGTATTTATTATTGATAATGTATGTGATGTGCACACGCCTTACGTGTAAATACGTGGCGGGTTGTCTCGGGGTGTGACACAGACAGATGGCAAAAGTTTAGTGATGTATTTCTAGATGCTCAAAGTTTGGAATTTTTGGCTTCATATGCTGATGAGTTTTTGGTGCATGGAGTTGATGTAGAGGGCCGGGAAAGGTGAAGCTTTCTCACCATGTCATATATGACTTTTCCTTTTTTGATTACTGTTTAATTAAGGTTTTATTGGATTCAGTTTTAGTTTAGCAATTCAAAGGCACAAAATGGCATGAGATACAATAAAACTGGTGTTGAGACAGGTCATTTATGTGACTTGTATCCAGCACACAAGACAGAGGAGGCCGTGAATTATTGTTTATTTTATTTACTTAGTTGGCTTGATTTATTTCCTGTTTGTATAGATTGAGATATTGTTAAAATAGAAATAAAGTAGAAAAGGCAAGAGATAATATTATCCTGCCAGAGAGGCGCAAGGACAAGAGGCCTATTTTAGTTCTTGTGATGAGTACTAAGAAAATTGTATTAGATGTAAGAATTTCTAATTAATAGAGAAATAAAGAACAGGGAGAGTTGGTGGGAGTGTGGTGTTCATCTTTCCTCAACAAAACGGAGTTGCAAAAAGGAAAAATCGACATAATGTGCCCCAGATTTTTTGGGATTATGCCATATCTACTGCGGTATACCTTATGAATCGAATGCCATCCAGTACCCTAAATTTTCAAACACCTCTAGAAAAATTGTCATCGTATGTGAACATACCCTCTATATTAAATTTGGCACCAAAAATATTCGGGTGTGTAGCATATGTACATGTTCCAAAGGGGAAGAGAACGAAATTAGAACCTTGCGCAATCAATTAAGTGTACTTTTCTAGGGTACGGTACCAACCAGAAAGGATATAAGTGTTATCACCCAGAATCAAAAAAGGTATATGTAACAATGGACGTTACATTCTTGGAAGGTGAGTCCTATTTTCAAAAATCACCATAAGAATTTCCTTTCCAGGGAGGGTTAGATGAGGAATCAAATGCAAAGGATATATGTTGGGAAAATCTTGTGAATTACCAAAATGAATCAGAAACTAGCACAAACAACATAGCCAATCATGGCTTAGACACTACGCACACCCAGCAGCCAACTTCACCAACTTGGTCAGACCAAACCGAGTCAGCTCACCCAGTTCGGTTAGACCAAACCGAGTCAGCTCATCTAGTTTGGTTAGACCAAATCGAATATGACAGCCCAGCTCGGTTAGACCAAGCCGAGCCTAACAAACTAATCATGACTCAACAAACCGAGACTGATAGCTCAGTCCAAGTGCAGAACCTGGATTTGTGGATAGAACTTCCTATGAAAAAAGAAATGATACAGTTCACTGAAGAATTACTGCGCTCAAGATCTCCAGAGGATGGCCCCGAGGTAAGCTCTCTTAACACTGAACCAAAAATACAATGTCGATGGCCCATAAGATCCACACGGAATATACCACCAAAACGGTATGGGGTAAATAGTGATCAAAAGGGTGAATACCCAATAACCAATTATACCAGGACTTCTAGTCTACCTAACTTGGTAAAAACTTTCACTGAAGAATTGTCCAAAGTCCAAATACCAAATAGTGTTGAAGAAGCTATTAAAGACCCTAAATGGGTTGAGGCAATGGAAATAGAAATGAAGGCCCTGAAACAAACCAGAACCTGGAAACTAGTGGAACTACCAAATGGAAAAAGACCTGTAGGTTGTAAGTGGGTGTTTTCTGTTAAGTATGATGCTACAGGGAAAATTGAGAGGTACAAAGCAAGGTTAGTGTCCAAAGGTTATACTCAGACATATGGAATTGACTTGCAGGAAACTTTTTCTCCAGTTGCAAAACTAAACATTATTCGAGTTTTGTTGTCTCTTGCAGCTAATCTTGACTGGTCGTTACATCAATTTGATGTAAAAAATGCCTTCTTGCATGGTAACCTGGAAGAAGAGATTTACATGGAAATACCTCCCGGATATCAGCATCATAACTCAGAGAGATTAGTGTGTAAACTAGAAAGATTGTTGTATGGTTTAAAACAATCTCCACGAGCGTGGTTTGGAAGATTTTGCAAAGCAATGAGAAGTTACAACTACACCTAGAGCGATTCTGATCACACGTTATTCTACAAGCATAACCAAGGAAGAGTAACACACTACTACAGAAATGGTCATTGTACACGGACATAAACAGGGGAGCTACACGGATTTCCTGCCGTGTGGAGTGCGAGGGTGTATAATCCCCTGAATAAATTATACACGGATATTTAACCGTGTGCAATTCCTGAGAGCTACACGGATCATTACATAAACAACCGTGGTCAATTCCTTGCCAAGTGGCGTTCTCCAAACCCGAGCTACACGGATCAGTACATAATTAACCATGTCCAATTCTTTGCCAAGTGGCGCTCTCCAAAGCCGAGCTACACGGATCACTACATAATTAACCGTGTCCAATTCCTTGCCAAGTGGCGCTCTCCAAAGCCGAGCTACACGGATCACTACATAAACAACCGTGTCCAATTCCTTGCCAAGTGGCGCTCTCCAAAGCCGAGCTACACGGATCACTACATAAACAACCGTGTCCAATTCCTTGCCAAGTGGCGCACTCCAAAGCAGAGGTACACGGATTGGAACATAAACAGCCGTGTACGATTTCTCTGTCTACACGGACTTTTAGGTTAATATCCGTGTAGACATAGTTATTCTGCACGGCTCATTACATAAACAACCGTGTACATTAGTGGAGATCTATACACGAATATTTAACTAAAAGGCCGTGTACGATCATGTTTCTACACGGATGTCTATCAAAATATCCGTGTAGAATAACTATTTCTACACGGATCATTACATAAGCAGCCGTGTAGCTATCTTATATTTTTATTTGCTCTTTATTTGGCTTTCCACACGGACTTATGTGAAACATCCGTGTAGAATGGTTATATTTTTTTTTCAATTTTTATTTTATGTTTTGGCTAGCCTCCAGTTTGCTAGCCATTAAAAATCAATTCCAAACAAAGAATTTCCAATATATCAGAATACAACCCCTAAACAAAATTCATGTACACTAAATATATCAAAAATTCATGCACACTAAATTATACAAATCCATATTCTGGTTTACAAAATTCATTTTGAAACCACCTTGCCCACATACATCTAAAATAATCTATATCTTCCTTGGTGTAATGCCCTGCCTTGTTGTTCGATTTATGCTGCCAAAAATTCAAAATATGTAGGTTATTAGAAAAATACAATATAACAACTGCATCTCTGTTTTGCTTTATAAAAATAAATATTGTAATTATAACAATGCAACTAATAAAACAAATTTAGTAGAATAAAATATTAGAGGAAATCAATATTAATTATATGGACAAGTCAAGGCAAACATATGAATTACATACCGGATATTTTGGCCAATCGAATTGTAAGCGTTCAACAAAGTGATACATAAAAATCATCGTGTAATAACCGCATTCCCAACCCTGAAACTGTTGCGGGCACTGAAATTTTCATTTAGCGGCCTATGTTAGAATGACAATTAATTTTTGAACAAAAAATATGAAATTATAAAAATTATAGTGCATGTGCTCACCGGCTGCCACCTGAAACACAACTTATTTTTACGCTTCGGAATCGTGCTTTGCATTCCTCCATCTTTAAGATATTGCAGAAAAGCCCTTACAAAATTGAGTGAATGTAATTAGCAATTCCACAATTTGTTATATGTAATTGGGAAAAAATCAAACCAAGTGAATTACTATTGCTTACTTTCTTATTGGAATGCAGATCATTTTGGAGTTCTGAGGAGTGACGCCCGGTTCGGGCTGTGAAGAATCCATGAGGAAAACCAAATTCTCAAGTGGCACAATCACAATCAAACACCAGTGGCCCCTCTGGTGGTATGGCACGAGAATAAATTTCTTATTCTCCGAAAGAGTCTTATGCATCGCTGAACACATGTACTGGACAGTATCTTCCTCCTGATATTGCACCATCGTACCACTAATAAAAGCGGGGTCCAAGAATGCACAGGAGTTCACCTTATCTTTCCCACAAGCCACAGACTGTTTTCGTTGTATCATCCTGAAAAATCATCATTTCACATTAGAATATATATTTGAGTGCTATACACATGATATATATGATTTTTTGGTCACTAACAAGAGGAAAACAGTGACGACTCCCACATCGAGTCATTTATCGCTTGATGAGGCATGTAGAAAGTCCTTGAATTCTTTGAAAGGCAGCACGACCGTCCTGCCTTTGTGTAGGAGAATATCGGGGGGGATATCGAACATTACGTCCTCCATATAATCTGGTGCCTTAACCAGGCAGGCGTGCAGATTTCGCAAATCCTCGGGCAAACGGCTAACCTCTTCTTCAGAGAGCCCCGTACGGTCTACTGGGGCATCCGCTGGCGCATCCGCTGGTGCCGCCGCTGGCGCAGCAGGAGATTCTTGCGCATCTGCCCCGACTACTACTTCCAAGCCTCGCCGTACCGGTGACAAAGCTTCGTCCGCAGCGTTTCCAACGCCTCTTCGGGTCTGTATCAGATTTTGAACCTTTTTTCAAGTATTTCAAAATAATCATTTGAACGTAACATAAGATATCCGTGTTTTATTTAGAGATTACCTGATCCAAAATAATCTGACACTTGGGCCATTGGACAATCCGTCTACGGGCATCATCAAGCACCACCATGCCGTCGGTAGGGACAGGAAGAGGTATGCGGGCAGCCCATTTGGCCACAATCATGTCAACCGTTACGGGGAGGTGGTTGGGCCTTAGCTGAGAACCGGCTGGAGGATGTACAATACCCTTAGCAAGGGTCAGAGGAGTTTTGTCGTGCCACATGACGAGGTCGCATGATGTGGCCTCCTGCAATAATTATCAGAAATTAGTTAATGAACAAGTCACAATTACGGGTAGATTATGAACAAGTAGTGATTACCTGTAGATTGTCCAACACGCCCAGAACTTCGGTCCCGGATGCTTGACTGCTTCGCCGAAATCCCGGCGAAACGGGAGGTTGTTGCTCGGATTGCTGCGTAAGAGATGTAATTTGGTTGATCCACCTTGATTCGAATTCAGCCATCCTTCCATCGTACTCCGTTCTGAACTCCTCGCATACCTCCTGGCGTACCTGCGCCAACCTTGATTCCATCTCTTCCGTGCTAACTTTGGCACGCGGTCTTCTTTTTGGTTTTGGTCCGTTGTATACATCCTTCCAGCCACAGTAGACCGAGACACCCCTAACTCGACCCGTGTGTTCTTTAGTCCCGAGCGCTGCGGACAAGGAATCATCCACTCTTTCGACAGTCATGGAGCCCGAATTTACCTCCTCCTCCACATCCAACTGTTAAAAAAAAATTAGTTATAGCAAAAGACAAAGTAATGTACACGAAGTTACCACAAAGACTCTTACCATTTTCTGAGCCACGGGTTGCACGTCACTTGGGAGTACTATCGTGCCGTCAGCGGTTACCTCAGATCTTCCCATGAGCCAGTGTTGGGCCCTAGGATTTTGGATCCTAACCACAGGTGAGTCAGAATCTTTGTTTTGGTCCAGTACCTTAGCCCATTCGACCGACTTACCCTCGTAACCACCTGACCCTAATTTGTGCGGGTACTTGTTCAATTTCGCGATCCTCCTGCCCTCGTCACTTTTTACCTTCACACATCAAGGCACATCAATTAGCTAGTTTAAGGAAGATAAGTACATATCGAGAAAGAACAGAGACAAAGTTGGCTGAATTTATATACCTTGAACTCTTTTGTGGACTTCAAAGCTTGAAACTCCTCCCAGTCCTCTTGTTTCAGCCATTTATAGTAGCCTACCGGATTTCTCCCTTCCTCCATGAAAACCGTCTTCAACGTGCTCTTGAATTGCTTCCAAGCTTCATTCATTTTCCTCAGAGTCTTTTTCTTTTTCGCGGACTTTGGGTCGTCATCCTGGATGTTCCAATGAGCCTGCATGATTGACAACAAAATTACTGCATGTAAGTTCATTCAAGTTTTCAGGTCAGGTATAGACATATATAACTTGCACTTAACCAAAGTACGGGGAATAAGTAGCTTGAAAATAATTTGTGTTTCACTTGCTCTACCAAATTGTTTTCTGTATATTAGGAAACTTTGGGGCACAACCTATGTCACTACCTACATGCAATCTAACCTTTATGACCAAATCAAAGTGAAATAATGTGTTGTATTTAGCTGAGTTTGTTAGTGATATTTCTTTGCTGATTTTGCTATCTGTCATGATAATAGTGTAGGGCACCAGAATTGGGTCAAGGTGTCTGGCGATTACCTTACCTTTCCTGGTGGCGGTACCCAGTTCAAGCATGGTGCACTACACTACATTGATTTCATTTAGCAGGTAATATATATTTGGTTTTGAATTTTTCTCTGTATAACTGCTAAATGATAGAATTTGGGATATAGTCCTACAAAGCAAGAATTATCACCTACACCCCTAGAAATATACCAAAGGTTAAGACATGCTAGAAAACTTGTATCCAACAAAAAAAGAAATAACAAACAGAATACGAAAAATGAATATATAATGCATGTACAGTTTTTTTTTTTACCTTCACAATGTTCCACCATTCGTTCTTATCTTCGTCAGAGAATTTGTCCCACCTCTCAACCAAGATAGATGCCTTCTGCTTCACCAAATTGTTACACCAATTTGTGTACTCTGCCCTACGTGGACCCTTCGGACATCCGGTTTTGTTGAACTCGATTTGCAAATCCTTCGCCTCTGAGGTCTTCGTGCACATTGTCGGACCTCTTTTCCTCTTTTCTGTCTGAGACTGCTGGTCCTCTTCTTCCACTATCATATCTACCTGCGGTTCCACTGTTTCCAAAATCATATCTGCATTCTCACCTGGCTGTGACATGGTTCTTTCTACAAAAAAGAAACATTATTACAAATGCTATGAAATGTAAAATTTAGGTCTAACTTATGTGTTGTTGGGTCCTTTGTTCAATCATAGTGTTGGTTTTGCAATTTAGTCCCTGTAACATTAATTAGGTGTCCATGTCACCAGAATAGGTCAGTTGAGGAAACTTTTCACTTAACCAAAATACAATCAGAGATAAGGGTTTTGATTTAACCAAGATACAGGGATCGAGCATTGCAACTTAGAGAGAGAGAGAGAGAGAGAGCCTTTCAAGGACAGAACAGCAACCGCGCGAGAGGAGCTTAGAGATTCAGTTGGCGAGTTCAGAGGAGAGCGACAGAGGAGACCGAGCTAGCACCGAGAGAGAGAACGATGGCAGCACCACAGAAAGAGATAGGAGACTAGGGGGTTTAGGTTTTAGGGGAGACGAGGAGATTTTGAAAAGATATCGAGCGACAGAGACGAGGTGCGCACTTTATTTCGCGTAAACTAAATATACACGGACATTTAAATAAACACCCGTGTAGAAACGTAAGAGAGCTACACGTTTAATTAAACACCCATGTATAATTAGGTTACGCGAAATTATGAAATGCGCGCCTACATATGGTTTTCTAGATTAATTTTTTCAAATTCCAAAGTTTCATATTTTTCAAATTCCATATTTTTCAAAATGGAAATTCCAAAATATAAAAAGGAACCTGATTTCAGTTTTATTTAGCTTGAAAATTATTTTATATCTTCGAGTATCTAGCAGAACTTAATAATAAATGCAAATAAATATTTCAATTTCTACACGGGCGTTTAAATAAATATCCGTGTAGAAAATAGTTTGTACACGGATTATTCATTAAACGCCCGTGTACGTTGCTTATAAGGCGAAACAACTCTTGAAAATTAAACGGCCGTGTTAAAAGCCATTTGTACATGTATTTTTAATTAAACGACCGTGTATGATTCTTATAAGACGAAATTCAAAATTAAACGACCTTCAAAAGCCTTTTGTACACGGAATTCGAGAAGTTGCCTTATCTTTTTAATTAAGAAGACGAAACGACTTCAAAATTCAATATAATCTGAGAAACTCCCCCTTTTCGATTACTTTTCTCTGAGAATTTGGAAGAAGAAATGGCCGCTTCGGTGCCACCGGAAGAAGACGCAAATGTGCCATGGCCATGGCCCCCCGGCTATGTCCCTCCCGAAGATGCTCCCCTGAAATTAGAAGTCCCTCCCGGCTATGAAATGCCTCCTCCCAACTACAGGAGGACATGGCCATGGCCGCCCTCAAATGACGTGCCACGGCGAAGCCCAAGGGAGCACCCACCACCAAAGTCCTACAAAAGGAGGGGCAATCCCTGGATCAGGCCAAAGAGACCCTGGATTAAAAGGCGGGGGTCAGGCCAAGGAGCAATCCAGCCAGGCCAGTGAAGGAGTGTTTAATTAAGTTAGCTTTTTTTTTCGTTTTGTTTTGATGTAATATATTTTTGTTCTTAATTTAATCAGCATTTTGTTTTCTTTCCGTTTAACTATTTTGTTAAATACTTCATGCTATCTAAATAAATACTGTTATAGATATGAATTAGCAGTACAAAACAACCAACAAATAATTAATTCATGGATAATCACTAAAAAGTAAATTATTTAAAATTAACTTAAATAATCTGTCTAAATAATATCATAGAATGCCTAATGCTCTCTAAATAATCCGATTTGAAAACATAAATGAACACTTTACTTGATATGACCTTATCTGGGTTTACAAATTTATAAAACAACCATAGAATAATTTTTCGGAAAAAAAATACCTTCTGTTCAAGTAATTATTTCAAAATATTTTTTACAAAAAAATATTTCAAAATAACATGCAATTTAGTCCCTGTTGTTCAAGTAAAGTATTTCAAGAATAATGTAATTTGAATATTTCAATTTCTACACGGGCGTTTAATTAAATATCCGTGTAGGAAACCTTTTGTACACGGATTATTCATTAAACGCCCGTGTACGTTTCTTAGAAGGCCAAAAAACTATTGAAAATTAAACGACCGTAGAGAAAACTTTTCTTACACGGATTTTTAGTTAAACGTCCGTGTCCAACTATAGAAAACGTTTAATTCGAGAAGTTGCCTTATCTTTTTAATTCTGAAAAGACGAAAACGAATTCAAATAATCACTCCCCCGTTTCGATTACTTTTTCTCTGAGAATAATTTTAGGGGAAAAAATACCTTCCTACACGGATGTGTAATGAAATATCCGTGTAGCTCCCTTTGAATTTCTACACAGACATTTTATGAAACGTAAAAAACTATTTGTACACGGATGTTTAATTAAATGTCCGTGTTGCTCCCTTTGAATTTCTAAATGAAATTAAAAATTATTCTTAGAAAGATGGGTGTTTCACGTACTAATTAAATTATATCAGAAATTATACAAAAATTCATGTCTAGATTATATCAAAAATTAATACAAAAAAACCTACACTAAATTATACAAATCCATATTTCTAGTTTACAAAAATTACTGTTGAAACCACTCTGCCCACATATCTAAAATAATCTATCTGGTTCTTGCTCCTGATGCAACAAAGAAATATTAGAAACGAAATAAAAACATTACAATGAGACAGAAATATCCAGAGATAAACCGGCCTTGAGTCTTTAGCTTCATTGGGCTCTCTGAAATATTATAAAAGAAATATATATTATGCATTGAATTTTTTTTTTCCAAATAAGAAATATTAAAATTTTCAAGTTTAAAAGGAGTAAATATTATACATTGGATTTTTTTTTCCTTTTTCTCTTTTTTTCCACTGTTTGAACATCTTCCCATAATCCTTCATTGTGGTCAGATCTCATGTAATTTGCTTCGTCTTGTTCTGCAATTGTTGCTATCTCAGCTTGCACATCGGTACAAAATTGAGGTATCTCTTCGAACTGGTCGTACTCTTCTTCGTCGGTGATGTTTTCTACCCCAACAATCCTTCTTTTTCCGGATAGGACGACACTCCACCTATCATCACTCGAGTCAGTGACATAAAAGACTTGGGTGGCTTGCTTGGCAAGTATGAACGGATCATCCACATACCCGACTTTGTCAAAATCAACGAGGGTGAACCCGTCGTTATCAACTTTAACACCCCGGTCTTCGACCCATTGGCACCGAAACAAGGGAATGCTAAGGTGAGGATTGTAAACGAGCTCCCAAATTTCTTCAATAACGCCGTAATAAGACTTTGAAGCTATTACAGGCCGGGCATCCCCCGATCTACTGAATTCTTGGGACGTCGCCACCAACGTCACCCCACTATTTTGCATCGTGCTCTTATCACACTGTAATTTAGTGTAAAATGTATATCCGTTAATCTCGTATCCTTGGAATGTTCTAACAACCATTTGGGGTCCTTCGCCCAGCAATCTAACAGTTTCATTTACGGGGGACATTTCGGGGTGTGATTTCACTCTGTCTTTCATCCATCCTATAAAAGAACGGTTATGCTCGTCAGTAAGCCACTTCTGACTTCTCGTGTAGTTCTGTTGTCGAAGGATCGTCATGTGCTCATCTATATATGGAGCAACATCAGCCATGTGCTGCAGTACAATAAAATGTGCCTTTCGCAGGTCATCGTTATCAGCAACTATGGCTTTCAACCCTATTGTCCCTACTCCTTGTAGCCTTCCCTCGTATCGAGATTTTGGAACGCCAATAGGACCCACACCGGTCATGTAGTTGGTGCAAAACTCAATTACCTCTTCTGTGGAATATCCCTCCACAATGCTACCTTCGGGACGATGTCGGTTCCTTACGTAACTTTTCAAAATACCCATGAATCTCTCGAATGGATACATATACCGCAGGAACGCGGGACCACAGATCTGAATTTCCCTCACGAGATGAACAACAAGGTGAACCATAACATCGAAAAAAGATGGCGGAAAATACATCTCAAGATGGCAAAGGGTAACGACGACCTCCTTCTGCAAAGCGTCCAATTTGAGCGGGTCTATCACTTTGGAATTAATTGCATTGAAGAAAAAACAAAGCTTCGTAATGGTTTGCCGCACGGGCTTCGGTAAAATTCCCCGAATTGCAACAGGAATCATATGTGTCATTAAAACATGACAGTCGTGGGATTTCGGACCAATCAATTTTAGTTCCTTCATCGACACCAGCTTCTTAATATTCGAAGAATACCCTGATGGGACTTTAATACTATGAAGGCACTTACAAAAGCTCGTTTTCTCGATCTTCGACATTGTGCACATTGCGGGGGGGAGGTATGCCTTTTGCTTCCCTTTATCCTGCGGTGCAAGCTCGGGTCGTATTCCCATTAATTTCATGTCTTCTCGAACTTTAAGACCGTCTTTCGTCTTCTCCGAAATGTTCAATAATGTGCCAATCAAACTGTCACATACATTTTTTTCAACATGCATGACATCTAGGCAATGTCTCACTTCTAAATATTCCCAGTATGGTAGCTCCCAAAATATGGACTTCTTTTTCCAAATATCTTTCGGTGGTGGTTTGGCACGTTTTCCAAAAACAACAGCAAGGTTTTTAACCCGCATGAAGACATTCTTCCCATCTAACGGACGACGTGCCACTCCAAGCTCAATTTTCCCGTTGAATACCTTCTTCTTCTTACGGTATGGGTGATTAACAGGAAGAAACCTACGGTGCCCCATAAAAACATTCTTTTTACAATTTTTCAACCTCAGCACCTGCGTGTCATCTTCACAGATGGGGCACGCCTTTGCTCCTTTACAAGTGTAACCCGATAAATTCCCGTACGCGGGGAAATCATTTATGGTGCAGAATACCATGGCCCGCAAATTAAATTGCTCTTTGCCGTATGCATCCCACACCCGGACGCCATCCCTCCACAATTTCTGGAGGTCCTCAATTAATGGTGCGAGATACACATCTATGTCATTTCCGGGTTGTCTGGGTCCTTGGATTAGTAATGACATCATTATGTACCTGCGTTTCATGCACAACCAAGGAGGAATATTGTAGATGCATATAAGAACTGGCCAAGTGCTGTGCTGACTGCTCATGCTTCCAAACGGACTCATTCCGTCTGTGCTCACCCCTAACTTAAGGTTTCGTGATTCGCCACCAAATCCTTCGAAATGTCTATCAATGTTTCTCCATTGAATTGAATCAGCAGGGTGTCTTAGTTTACCATCTCTTTTGCGCTTTTTTCATGCCAACGCAACAATTTCGCATCTTTGGGATTTGCAAATAACCGTCTGAATCTCGGTATTATCGGGAAATACCACACCGCCTTAGCCGGAGGCCTTGCATTTTTTCCTCCATCACAATCGTCAGTGTCCTGGTCCTTGCGTTTATACCGTGAAACACCGCATTTAGGACAAACATGCATGGCCTCGTACTCGCCACGGTACAATACACAATCATTCGGACATGCATGTATTTTTTCAATCTTCAAACCCATTGGACAGATCAACTTCTTCGCCTGATATATTGTACAGGGTAACTCGTTGTTATCTGGGAGCATCTCTCGTAAAAGCTTTAATAAGGACGTGAAACTCTTATCGCTCCAACCGTTGTCTGCTTTTAAGTTCAATAATTTCAACACAGCTGATAGTTTTGTAAATTTGGTACACCCGGGGTATAACGGCTTTTTAGATTCATTAGACAGATACTGAAATTTTTTAAAATTTTTATCACTAATTTCATCTTCCACATCACGTAACATGTCCTCTAGATTCTCAGTAAAATTGTATTCTGCATTTTCATCAATCTCCACCTCATCATCCTCGTTGCAATCAAGCCCAGCATTATCGAAATTTTCGACATTCTCAAAATCATCGTTGCATTCAAATTCAAAATTATCAACAGTTTCTACATTATCATCATTCTCGTCCAAAACAAAATTTCTATTGGTTCCACTACATTCCCCAATTTTCTCACCATGCATAAACCAACATGTATATTTTTTCTTAAATCCCCGACAAATCAAATGAGCTCTAATTTCTTCCGAATCCCCAAATCTTATATAATTTTTACAATCTCTACAAGGACACAAGATGTCGTCATCTTTTCTGTCCACTCTATAACTCTCAGCAAATTTTAGGAACTCATCAACGCGAGCCAAGTATTCTGCACTATCACGTCGCAATTCGTACATCCAACTTCGATCCATCTGTAAATTAAAGTAAAAAAAAAAAATTCCAATTAAACATATATGGTGGTCAGCATATATATTGTTCCAAATTCTTGGCTTATAAAGGGCCGGTTTACAATCCTAACCCACTCTTTGAATATTATGCCTCATATGTGAACACATATTAGCGGGATTTAATTAGTATTTGAGAAAAATTCGGCAGCATTTCTCCTTAACTCCCCAAGTATGCGTAAAAACCACATACTGGTAGGAGCAATAAGGAGAAATATTGTCGAACTTTCCTCAAATACTAATTAAATCCCGCTAATACGTGTTCACATCCTAAATGAGACACAATATTCAAAGAGCAGTCCCAAACGGGGGACTATCCAAAATTAATCCCTATTGGATTAATTTTGAACGGGCATGGACCTAAAAGCATCAGTAGGTCGGTTATTGGACCACAATACACTAATTATTTACATTATCTTAACAAATCAAGGATTAAATAATAATTGACAGAAATAATTAAGCAATATTAATCAGTAACAGAAAATTAGATAAAGAAGAGGGAAATATATATATGTATGACTAACCTTGGCAATAGAGAGGAGAATGCGAATTAACTTCCAAGCTATATCTCAGATCCGGCCTCGTTCCTTGTGCGCAGAAATCAGACCAATTCAATACAGAGAGAGAGAGAGAAGTATTAATTGATCAAAACGGCGCCGGAAGAAGGCCTTTTATATAGTTCCAAACCCTAAAATAACCTTTCTACACGGATGATAATCTATAAATCCGTGTAAAAAAAGCATTACGAGAGCTACACGGACTTTTACATATGTAGCCGTTTATAAAAGATAACCTTTATACACGGACAATTATATAAACAACCGTGTGTAATATAAAAGATAAATTTTCTTCACGGACATTTAGAATTCTTTTTTTTTTCCTAATTTTTCTTTTATTTTTTTTGGTTTAGCCTTCCATTATTTCGAGCAAGTATCTTTGTTTTCACGGATATTTAGCTATAAATCCGTGTAGAAAGACACACAGACTTTTATATAAACAGCCGTGTAAATTATTTTTCTACGCTGTTAATTAAACAAAAATTCGTGTACTATTTCTCGTTTCTACACGGCTCTTTATTAAACGTCCGTGTATCATTTGTTTTTTTTTTTTTTTTTTTTGTCTGTCAGCTAGTTTTTTTCCCTATGTTTTTCAGAACAAACAATTTCCAAAACAGAGGAAGACATTTAAACTAAAAATTCATGTACCCTAAATTATACAAAATTAAAGCATTACAAAAGTTGAAATAAAAAGTCATATTGTAAACTAAAAATTTCCATTAAGGACTAGAATATGGTGGTTCTTTCCTTTTGGTGCCAGTAGGGTTTACAGAGGGTAATATGAAGATACATGTTTTACTAAAGAAAGAGTTGAGTAAAAAGTTGGATGAAGGACCATAAAAAAAAAGGGAAGATGTGGATGAAGGACCGTCAGAGCCGGATGAAGAGTCGAATGAAGAGTCGGATGATCTCCGACTCTTCATTCGACTCTCCATCCGGCTCTGAAGGTCACATTCACCTCTTCATCCGGCTCTGAAGGTCCTTCACCCAACTCTTCACCCAACTCTTCGTCCAGTAAAATTGATCAGAATAGAGAGATAATTTTTTTTTCAATACTTCGATCGCATGGGAATTCGAGATGTAGGTTATCAATTATACCAGATCGCTCATCTGTGAGCTCCCAAAACAGTAGCTCATATCGATCTAATTTTGCGATCTGAAACAATTGATAAACCTACATCTCAACCCAATTGTTAACTGTGAGAGGGGAGAGTATAAATTGATCAAAACGGCGCTGGGGAGAAGGCCTTTTATATAACAAAAAATCTAAAATATCCTTTCTACACAGCTCTTTATTAAACGTCCGTGTAGCTCGCTCAAGGCTTTCTACTCTGTCATTTAAACAAAAAACCGTGTACAAATTCGACATTTCTACACGGATCTTTATTAAACATCCGTGTAGCTCCTACGGGTTATATACACGGTCATTTAAACAAACATCCGTGTACAATTCTTACCTTTCTTCACGGTTCTTTAATTAAATATCCGTGTAGCTCTCTCAAGACTTTCTCCACTGTTATTTAAACAATAAGCCGTGTACATTTTCTAGTAAACGTTCGTGTAGCTCTCTCACGTCTTTCTACACTGATTCTTTTATAAATATCCGTGTAGAGATCCTACAGATATTTCAGGCATCCAAAAAATTACAACTTCTACACGGTTTTTCTATAAAATTGCCAAGTCCGTGTACAATGACCATTTCTGTAGTAGTGACAATTCTAATTATCTATGTCGATGACATGATAATTACTGGTGACGACATGAATGAGATAAAATGGTTAGAAGAAAGACTACCTAAAGAATTTGAGATGAAGAACATAGGAGGGTTGAAGTATTTTCTCGGAATAGAGGTTGCGGAATAGAGGTTGCACGACCGAAACAAGGTATTTCTCTATCTCAAAAAAAATACACTCTCGATTTACTTACAGAAGTGGGAATGTTAGATTGTAAACCAGCTGATACACCAATTATCCAAAATCTGAGGTTAGAGGAAAACTCAAATGATAAGGCCACCAACAAGGAACGATACCAAAAATTGGTAGGGAAACTTATTTACTTATCACATACCAGACCAGATATTGCATATGCAGTGAGTGTAGTAAGCCAATTCATGCATGCCCCAAGTGAACAGCATGTAGAGGTTGTGATGAGAATTTTGAAATATCTCAAGAAGAATCCAGGAAAATGTATACTTTTCAGAAAGAATGGGCATTTGAAGATCTCGGGTTATACAGACGCAGATTGGGCAGGAAATGTAAATGACCGAAAGTCAACATCTAGTTACTTTACATTTGTGGGAGGAAACCTTGTTACTTGGAGAAGCAAGAAGCAGAATATAGTTGCTTTATCAAGTGTAGAGGCAGGGGAATGTCCAAAGGTCTTTGCGAACTATTGTGGCTAAGGAAACTCATGACTGAGTTGGGGTATAAACCACAAGAAGAAATGTCTTTTATTGTGACAACAAATCTGCAATTGAAATTGCACATAACCCGGTACAACATGATCGCACGAAGCATGTAGAAATCGACAGACATTTTATAAAACACAACTTGGAATAGAAGATCATCTCTTTTCCATATGTGAGGTCAGAAGAACAACTAGCAGATGTGCTGACCAAGGCAGTTTCTACAAAAGTATTCAAGCAATTGATTGCCAAGTTGGGCATGATAGATATCTACCTGCCAACTAATGGGAGGGTGTTGAGACAAGTCATTTATGTGACCTGTATCCAGCGCACAAGACAGAGGAGGCTGTGAATTATTGTTTATTTTCTTTACTTAGTTGGCTTGATTTATTTCCTGTTTGTATAGATTGAGATATTGTTAAAATAGAAATAAAGTAGAAAAGGCAGGAGATAATATTCTCTTGCCAGAGAGGCGCAAGGACAAGAGGCCTATTTTAGTTCTTGTGATGAGTACTAAGAAAATTGTATTAGATGTAAGAATTTCTGATTAATAGAGAAATAAAGAACAGGGAGGGTTGGTGGGAGTGTGGTGTTCATCTTTCTTTTTAATTATATTTTTGTACAACTGGTAGTTCATTCTGGCACTGAACTTAGTTGGTCATATACTCATATAACTGTATAATTAATGTTATAGAAGGTATGATTTCTACTTTGTTGACTTTCATTCATGTCGATTTTCTTATGACATGACAGATTAGGTATAGATGAGGAGCTCGTCACTCTGCTTGGATCTCTTTCTCCAGTATGTAACACACCTCTTTTCAAATATTTTGAATCCTTGACTTTTCTCGTTATCTTATTTAAAGTTGAGAAGAAATTGTTGGTTTTCTGGTTGAATTAGACTTTCTTAGAAGACCAATAGTTTGTTATTTATTATTATTTATATTTTTTTTAGGAGAACCAATATGATATTTGGTTTCTTTGGCATGATACATGTTATGCTCTACTGCATTTACAAAAAACACCAAGCATTAGTCATATTTGTAAGCACCTTTTTGCACTTCTTTTTTCTGTAAATAATTTAGCAGTTAGCACTGTTGGAATCAATGCTCAGTTGGCCAAATCAACTAAAATTAACTTTCTTTTTCATATAGAATCAAATGAATATTTTCAAAATTAGCTCCTAATTAGGTTTTGTTGTATCTCTGACATTCTGTTTACTTTGTGCTTACATACAACAAAGGGTAAATCTCATTTGGATTCCTCCTAATTTTGTAACTGGTTTGGTAGATTCCGGTAACTTATGCTGGAGGTGTATCAAAAATGGAAGACCTCGAGAGAATAAAGACAGCTGGTAGGGGCCGAGTTGATGTCACGGTCGGTAGCTCTCTCGACATATTTGGAGGTGACCTATCCTATCAGAAGGTTGTAGCATGGCATAATGAACAAACCATGGTTAAAATTTGAGTTGAATTCGGCTTTTCCTTGATCAAATTATTCATGTAATGGAGAGTAATAAATTAATGAGAGAAATGTATTTGTACAATTAAGGTCAACAACTAGAGGAATACTATCTTGTTTTGAGTAATAAATTGATGTAGTAGAAGAGAAAATAGGGTGTTCTCATCAAATATTTGGTGAGCTTAACACAAAAACCTAATGTTCTGTCTTCAAATGACAAATTATTCAAACAATTAAAATCGATCATTTTCGCGAGTAATATGTTTACATACAAATTTTTTAAATTTTCGAATTAATTTAGTATAAAGTCGAGTAATTAAAATATAATGAACAATTAACGCATTAAAATTAGCAATATAGATATTTTTCTTGACGGCTTGACTTTGTACTAAATTAGTTTGGAAATTCTATAAATTTGACAAGTTAACACATCATTCGTGAAGTAGGTTAGTTTTAATGATTTGGAAAGCCAATTTAATAGATTTTGGAGTTAAGTTTATCAAGAAGCTTGTTGAGTTTATTAATATTCTCAACTAAAAAAAATTACACAAATGTCCTCAATTTTTTTTTATTAATATCTGTCATTCTGAAGAGAATCGCTAGCTAGGAATTCTGGCTCTGGGGATATTTTTAAAAACAAAAAAGAGGGCACTTGTGTAATTTTTGTAATTGAGGATATTAATACAAATTTCAGAAGGAGACAACGATATTAATACAAATTTGTGTAATTGGGATATTTTTAAAAACAAAAAAAGCCGACTTTTAAATTCTTTTGATTTTATACAGTGAAAAGAGGACTAGAGGAGACAACGATTTGTATTTTTTTATTATGTAACTAATCAATATTAACCATTAATATTAAGTTCATTATTCATTTAAAGGGCAAGCAACTATAAAAGCCATAACAAAATTAGTGCTTATAATTACATTTTCTCTTGTGCAGTAAATTTCATGATTCGGAACCTCAGAATCGAAATAAGGATCAAAATGATGTCCGTGAAGTGAGAATTTCGAAATCGGAATCAGATGTCTGAAGTTGATATGGGCTGAATTAGATTGGAAACTCATATTTCTAGCAACAATTTTTTTTTATATAAAAATATAAAAAATTAATTTAAAAATTTTCAGTCATATAATTCCGTAATGTTAAGCAATTCAAGCATACAAAAGTAAAATATTAAGCCGGATCGATTTGGTTATAAATTACGTTTTAAAAAATATTATGTTGATGCTAAAAGAACACTATTTAAAGTATGCATGTATGCGTAATATATTTTATTGAGAAATAAATAATAAAATATAGAACTAGAGCATATCTTATCAAATTTAAACTTCAGGCTGATTTAATGGGCCTTGGAAAAAGATATAGATACATAGATAGAATTTAATCACATACAAAGAATCTTGATATATTTTATCAAGGACCTCTTGTCAAGTACTATTACCATATTATATGTTGAGAAGCCTGATTGTTTAATGCTTTAATTACTAAGATGAATATTTACTATTTGTTCTCCGGATTCTATACAAAATTTATGTATTATTGACTACAACTAAGATGCGCTGGAAATAATAAATGCAGGACAATTGGAAATTATGTGCATTCACCCTCTCAATTTTAGCAATACACTATATTATAGCCGTTAAACATTTTCGATCAAGCAACACTCTTTCATAATTCTCTATGTGCATGGGTTGCACACTCCAACCAATTAATTGAAAATCTAGTTCCCTCGCCATCAAGTAGTCCTCCATAAATAATTTTCAAATAGCCCAATTGCTATCATTCAAGTACTTCTCAAATTCCGTAGCCTTCTTCATTCTACGCGACATATATATGATCACGAATACAAGCTGAAATTTAAACACACTCAAGCTTCAATAACTCCAATGCCAAAGCCCAACATGCACTGATACCAATTGTTGGGGACGGTCACAAAAGCGTTCAATGAGTAATTTCGTCGAACACCATGCGAGCATACACTAATATTTGACCAAATGAAAAAATATGAAAGACACACAAGAAGCCAACAACAACAAACAATCAAGCACATAAAATAAAAGAGAGACAAAATTGTACGTGGAAACCCTTTCGGGAAAAAACCACGGGAGCACAGCACAAAATCACTATAACAAAGAGTTTTACAATATGAGAAGATTATCAAGCCAATAACACTCTATCTCACATTCTCTCACAATTTCATACACAAATATATAGGATTATCAAGTGTATTTGGGTGAATTAAACAAGAGAAAAAAGATCTTGAGGAGGAGCCTTCTTTTTTTTATTAAACAGATAAGAGAGCAGCTTCAAAGATGAGACTCTTCAACTCACAGTTTGACTTTTAATCAATTGAAGAGTACAGCGGCGGTTTGGAGATGAATACCGCCACAAACAACCAAAATGAGCTACAATCCAATTTATTTTGTCTTCCATATTATAACACCCTTGCATATACCCTCTCAAGCACACTATCCACCATTTGAAAATAAGTATATCTCCACTTTACTTTGAATAGTAGGATGAAAAACACCACTAAAAATCCAGCCACAAATCCAAACTCGATGAACAAATACAACCAGTTGTCCCTATCATCGGTAATTTCTGAATTGGAATCGTTGTTACCATCACTCTGAGGAAGTCTCACACTGCTAGCACAACTCATCTCTAGTGGGGGTCCACACAGGTATGGATTGCCATCGTAGATTGATGGATCATTAAGTGTCTGCAACTGATGCCCATTTGGAATGCTCCCAGATAGATTATTGTAAGAAAAATTGAGCACTTCCAAAGAGTATAAAGTGACTATGCTTTGTGGGATAGTCCCTGATAGGTTATTCTTGTGAAAGTCGAGTGACTCTAGAGATGACATATTTCCGATTTCAAGCGGAATGTTTCCTATTAAGTGATTGTGGGACAAGTTTAGATTCAATAAACCAGCAAGAACAACTATCTCCTGAGGTATTTCACCGGTTAGATTATTGTTTGACAAATCCATACTCTTCCAAATTGAAAGATCTAGAGAATCATACTCAAGGATCAACCCTTTGGTAATTGCATTTACACTCACATAATAATAATATTTTTTCAACGAGAACAATTGACTCATCAAAGTAAAATTATCCAAACCTCTTGGCAGCGGTCCAGAAAGGAAGTTATTGGAAAGATCTAAGACTCGTAGATTATTGAGTTGTGTCAATTTGGATGGGATATTACTAGAAAATAAATTGGACTGCAACCTTAGAATTTGCAACTGCTGAAAGCTTTCTCCTACCCAATCTGGTATTGTCCCGTGAAAATTATTTTCTCCAAGATCAAGCAGTCGTAATCCACTGCAAAATTGCAAATCAAATGGAAACTCTCCAGTTAAATCGTTGTTTGCAAGCTGAAGCTCTGCTAGTGTGACTGAACAACTCAAAGAGCTGGGCACAACTCCAGAGAGCATATTATTTGCAAGATATATTCCGTAACTGATGTTAGACCAGCAAGGAGGAAGATGCCCTGATAAACTATTACTCGAGAGATCAAGAACATACAAACTAGTTAATCCACATGGAAACAACTCTGCAATTTCAACAGTGTTATTGTTCGAGACGATCGGTTTATTCTTATATGGCGACTTACGGTTTTTACGCAGTTGTCCTGACAAGGAGTTATTGGAAAGATATAGGTACTTCAAACTTGTAGGAAGAAATGGTATTTTGCCCTCAAGCCGATTATTACTCAAATCCATATCCACGAGTTTGGTCATGTGTTCCAAGTTGGCTGGTAACTTCCCTCTAAATAAGTTCGTTGACAAATAAAGGGTTCTAAGTGAAGATAAACTCCAAAACCAATCGGGTATACTATCATCAATTCCATTGTATGTCAGGTCTAGATTCTTAATTTCTAATTGTCTTCGGAGCCAAGAGGGAAATTTTGGCCCTAAATTGCATGAACTCAAGTCGATACTATTCAGTTGGAAAGATGGGGTCCAATCACTATCAACTAAAATAGTTATGGTGTTATATCCGAGGTATAAACCTTTTAGTTTTATCAAACTAGTTAGATGAGTTTCTGATAGTAGTCCTGTGAGGGAGTTAGAATCAAGAGCAAGATGGACAAGATTTGTTAAATTTCCAATATCAATTGGTATTGTACCACTTAGGTTATTATAGGAAAGGGCAAGATGAGTTACACTTGTCATGTCCGTTATCCACCCTGTCAAAGTTCCAGATAAGTTAGTTGATGAAAGATCCAAATACTCCAGATTCCCCAATGTGTAATTTGACAACTTGCCCAACAATAACTCCCTAATATCTCCTTCTATATTGTTGCCACGTAAAGATAATTCGGTTAATTTTGTTAGACTATGTAGTGGTGGTGCCATGCCAACAAGTGAATTATAATCGAGTGTAAGTTTGTTTAGAGAAGTTAGATTTCCCACCCAATTGGGTATGGTGGTATTGAAGTTTTGAATAGAAAGATCAAGCACTCTGAGGGAGGTGAAGTTCACAAAAGGGATTGATTGTGGAATATGGGTTAGATTGTTTTCGGACAAAACTAACACTTCAAGTGATGATAGTTTGTTCAAAGTTTCCACCCAATCATTTGAATCCTTAAAATCAACTCCTGACATTTTCATATGTTTTAGATACCTCAGATTAGATAACCACCATGTATCGGTCTTCAACATAAAACTAGAAAATGGGTCGCCATTGCTAAGATCTAAGTACATTAATCTAGAAAGGTTCCCAAGTTGAGGAGGTATCATTCCTGATAAGCCCGTATAAGACAAGTTGAGATACTTTAAGTTTCTAAATGAGCCGATAAATTCTGGAAATTTACTCCCATTGAAATTATTAAAGCTGAGATCCAAGTATTTCAGATCACTAAGAAATATCAAAGATGGGCTGATCTTGCCTACCAAACTATGGTAGATCCAATCATAGTCGACAATAATAACTTCATAGATATTGTCTAGATAATAAGGGTTGGTATTTCGAAGGTTTAGTTTGACAACATGACCTGTTTGGTTGTTGCAACGGATCCCTGCCCAGCTACAGCATTTTTCGCCACTCCATGAAGCCAAACGACTTTTCATATCATTGACACCAGCTTTGAATTCAATAAGTGCATCTCTCTCATGCTCAATACAACAATTTGCCAAGAAGGCTTGAATGAATAAGAGGAGGAGGAAGTTGAGTGAGGAATAGTGCATCTTTAGTTAATGTGAGAAGCTCTCAATGGTTCAGTTAAGTCTTCCAGTAGAAGCTACTTATACAAGTAGCTAGGTGTTAATTGTTGGTGCGATGATATTCTGAGATTAAATATGCAAGGTACTGAGACACAAGGATATGTCAACTCTTTGAGGTACTAAGACAGTACTACGATACAACAATTCGTGATACATATAGCTCTAAGAAAGTGTTAACACACGTATATTTTTGTTAAATCTTGGTGCCATCCAACTTTTTACAAGATTGTTTTTTTAACTTAATTAAAAGCACTAATCCGACTGTTATATTATTAAATCTTTGATGAGTTTTTTTTATAGATTGTTTTTGTATGGAGCGCAAGGAATAAATTGAAGTCGAATGCTTTTATAAATAAAATTCTATGGTACTAGTCATATAAATGGTACTTCATCAGAAATTATACTTTTATTTCAAATGATATACAGGCACAAATAATTTGCAAATTAATACTTTTGATGTGTTGGCCATGCCTTACATTGTTAATGAATCAAAGTAGAAATTAAAGCAGTGTTTTCTCGGCAATGTAATGAAAATAAACTGTTATCAAATTTCTTCTACAAATTTGTAATGTAATTGATAAAGTATATATCATTTTGACCAGAGACTTCAATTGCTGAATTTTTCAAAGTGAAACCTCCTCTTGATTGTCCAACAACCTGAAATTTTTAAATTTAGCACAGTTCAAAAAAAATAATACCAAAACGGCACTTTTTGACCGGAATTCCAAATTTAGCACGGCTGCAGATCGGCTGAGCGGCCCCATTTCCCCCTGAAATGGGGCCGCATATCCGCTGAGCGGTCCCCTGGAGGCCTATATAAGGGGGCCGCTGGTTTGAGTTTTTTCATTGATTGAAGAAGTCCAATTCCTTTCGTACTCGGGTAAGTTTTCTCTTCTTCTATTCTTGTTTAATTTTTTAGTTTAGGGTAGTAATTAGGTGTAGGATTTAGGTTTAAGAGTAGGGTTTAGGATTAGGGTGTAAGATTAGGGTGTAGGATTAGGATTGATAATTAGAATTTAATTTAGAGTTAATAATTAGAATTGTACCAAATTTTAATTGTCCCACCAATAAAATTAAAATAGACTTGTACCAAAAATTAAATAGGTATATTTAACCAAAATTAATTGTTTTAGCATCAATACTTAACTAGATTTGTACCAAAAATTAAATAGGTATATTTTACCAAAATCAATTGTTTTAGCACCAATACTTAACTAGATTTGTACCAAAAATTAAATAGGTATATTTTACCAAAATCAATTATTTTAGCACCAATACTTAACTAGATTTGTACCAAAAATTAAATAGGTATATTTTACCAAAATCAATTGTTTGAGTTAACTAGACTTGTACCAAAATTTAATTAGGTTTATTTTAAATACAGCATGACATCTGGTAGAGATATACCGTCTTCCAGTAGGGGTGTGCCATCTTCCAGTAGAGGTACACACCATGGCCCTCCACCCACTCCGTATCAGATGTCCCAGCACATCGATAGTGCTCTCTCACAGGCAGATATTCCGGGTATCCGGAGTCGCACTGACAGGGTCAGCGACTTCTTGTGGTACCCGAATGCGGAGCACCGGATTCTAGAGGCTACCACCGGGGTAAGTTATAAATTAGTCATATTTATAAAATTACAGTAAAACATAATTTTTTTTATGAATGAACTTGATCTGATTTCTTACATAAATGCAGGGGTTGGATGCGGTTACGGTTCGTCACAACCGCATGTGGCTACAGTACCAGCCGGTGTACGGGGGGACGTTACGCTCGATGGGATTATTCCAGCTATCCCAGATGCGGGAGGAGAACCATGACGAGGGGTTATCTTCCGGCCTCATTGAGCGATGGCGTCCCGAGACGCACACCTTTCATCTCCCCCATTCTGAGATGACAGTCACCCTACAGGATGTCAGCTGTCTGTGGGGTATGACTATTACCGGGGAGCCGGTGACGGGTGTCGAGTACGAGGACTTCCGTTCGTTGTGCGAGGAGTTGCTGGGTATCCTGCACGACCAGCTCCAGAAAGAGAAGAAGAAAGGTGAGAGGTTTGTGATCTCGCCCAGTACCATCAGCTTGATGAAGTTGAGGGCCAAATTCAAGGACTATCCGGATCATCCAAATTAGGTATGTAAATTGTACCTTATTTAATTAAAATAATATCAGATTTACTTGTAAACAATGTTCTAATTTATATAAATAACAGGTGGTTGTTGACCAGCACATGCGCGCGTATATTCTGGAGATGATCACCTGCCGGTTGTTTCTGGATTCACACGGAGATCAGGTTCGGCTGTGCTACCTTCAGTTTCTGCGCGATTTGCCCATTGCGGGCATGTTCAACTGGGGTGCGGCCACGCTGGCATGCTTATACAGGTAAGAAAATTATTCTTATCATATTTAAATTTTTCAAATATTATATATCTCAGTATAAGTAACTCTGACTTTGTGCATTGTTAAGGGGTCTTAACAATGCCTGCCTTAAGAAGAACAAGACCTTTGTTGGACCATGCATGTTACTACAGCATTGGTCCTACGCACATCTGATCGTTGGCCGTCCAGTCATAGCCAAAAAGACTGATGTGCCGGAGTGGGGCAAGCCCGAGCCAGACCAGTGCCCTGCATACGGCGCCAGGTACTGTTACAAGAAGGTTTGGGTTGGAGCCGGTCATAGCGCGACACTCGGGATCACATTCTGGAAACAGGAGATCGAGTATCTGAGAGATGATCCCGAGTATGTCATCTGGGAGCCCTACAGAGAATATGTAAGTCTACTTTTATTATAATTTTTATTTTGAAAAAACTTAGATCAATTCATTCTTTATTTGAATTGATATATGGTATGAAATATGTGCTATCAGGTCGAGGCCGATGGGGGACATCGGGCTTACATCGAGATATTGCCTGAGCGATGTCGGCAGCAGGAGAGATACTGGCGTGCGGAGGTGCCGCTCATATGCTTCCAGGTACCGTAATTTAATTTAATTTTTATATTTATGTACAAAAAACTTAATTAAATATCTGACATACTGAACATACTGAAATATATAGATCGTCGAGCACCACTACCCTGGTCGGGTCATGAGGCAGTTCGGCATGCGTCAGCTAGCTCCACCCCCGGCACCGATCAGCGAGGGGGTGTGGCGACAGCTTCATCGTGCCAGAGACACCACTGCTGGCAAGAACTGGGGAACCTGCCTTTCTGATTACGTGTTCGAGGCAGCATCTCTAGATCCCCATTGGCCCAGCCGGACCGTCACATGGAGGTCGCGCCAGTGTAAGAAATTTTTTCTCAAATTCGAAACCTTCACTGTAATTTTCTGATCGGAATATCTAACGTTTTTTGTAATTCGTACAGACCTTATAGAGATTGGTACCAGGATCACGGCGCGTACACTATATTTCTGGAGGAGTGTATCGCCGACAACCCCTCAGAGCGAGTACCAAAGCCGAGGGATCGGAGAGGACGGGTCCATGGTCTTATCCCTGCTAGCGCACCGTTCGTAGCCACGGTATGTTTAATTTAAAATTTTAAGTTAAAAACTAACAATATTTACATTTGTACAACTTTTTCATATATTTTTTTCTTTGCAGGCATTATATCTGGTCAAGAGTTGCGTCATAGGGGCTACGATGGCCGTGACCACGGGTTGGAAGAGGCTCGGGAAGGTCCTCCTCAAGCACAGTGTACCGGCGGTGTGCCAGTGTGGGTACAGGGCGCGTCTCGACTCTCTACTGAGATGCGCTGGCTTGGGCGGAGTTGATGCGGTGGACGACATATCCGACGAGCCTAAGCCTGATGTCTACGTCCCATTCATTGGCGATGAGGCCATGTTTAGACCCGTCCATGATGCTGAGACTGTTGGTTAGGTGTTCGACCGAGCTGCCGAGTTGATGCGCGACTTCGGGCGTATGGGAATGGGATCTCAGGCTGATACGGCTGCCGAGGTATAATTGTAATTAAAATATAAAACAACTGTTTTTGTTTTCCAAATTTCTTGATTAACTAACTTGTTAGTTACTGCTGCAGGGTGAGGAGGGGGAGCGCATTCCGGAGTACACTATCTCGGCAGACGGACTGTATTCTCCGGGTTACAGTCCGACTTAGACGGATCCTCCTGCCTATCAGCCAGGGTATGTTCAGACAGAGCCCTTCCCGGAGTTTCCTGGACAGTCCTCACAGCATGCCACCGTTGATGACCCCATTGCCAGACAGGCGTATTTATTCACGCATCCTGAGTCTGCACAGACTACTGTTTTTGGTCCTGGAGTACAGCAGACATCCGATATTGAATAGTTCGTGATGAGCCGGTCCAGTCTGCAGATGTCCAGGCGGAGGACTCCACAGACACTACAGATTCAGGAGGTACTGACGAGACGCCACTCTCCAAGCGGGGTCGAGGGTTTAGAAAGAAAAAGCAGAGAAAGATGTATGATTTGTAAACTATGTCAGATACTGGACTTATTTGTTATATTATGTCTCTTATTTTTTTTTGTTAGTTTGTTATTTGTTTTGGTTATTTATTTATTTTGTTCATTATATCACTATCTCCTCGTACAAAAAATATATTTGAACCACACGACATATATAAAATATTTCAAACGAACCATATTTCTAAAATAACTTGCGACAAAATAAATAAATTAAAACAACATTACAAACTAAAACACAAATACAATTATTTTTATAACACAATCACAAAAAAAAAATATTTCGTAATAAATAAAAAAAGGGACCGCTCAGCTGATATGCGGCCCTGGGGCCGCTCAGCCGATATGCGGCCCCATTTCAGGGGCCGCTCAGCTGATCTGCGGTCCCCAGGAAATGGGTCGCTCAGCTGATCTGCAGCCGTGCTAAATTTGGAATTCCGGCCAAAAAGTGCCGTTTTGGTATATATTTTTTTGAATTGTGCTAGATTTAAAAATTTCGGGTCCAACAACCGCATAAATTTGTTCAAGTGATGAATTGACTGTAGTACTTTGACTAATTAATGACAATTAAATGCAGATGAAAGCTACACGTTCTTGAAGCTTTGATTAGTAAAAGATCTTGTAGGAAAAATAAGTGTTTAAATATTAAAATTTACTTACATAATTAAGAGGAGGGTTTAAATGCTTTCATTTTTTGTGCCTCCACCATGTCTCCATTTTTAAAACGTTAATAACTCAAAATTTAAATCATAAACATAAAAATAATACCGTTAGATGTGATCTATGTTATTTTCTCTATGTGTCATCAAAATTTATCATTCTTCGGTTTTGTTTTTTATGTGAATCAATAAGTTGAAAAATTAGCATCTAGAAATTATCCACATTAGTACGTTTTAATAAGCTCTTAATGAGAACCTTTTTACATATGCATAGATAAAATGATGTAGATCATATCCAACGGTTTTATTTTAACTTTTAAGTTTTAAATTTTGAGTTATTAAATTTTTTAAAAATAGAGGCATGATGGAGGCACAAAAAAATGGATGCATTTGAACCCTCTATAAATAAAGCTTTCTATTGGAAAATTTTACTGTCATTTGTAGGATAGAAAAATTTTAGTGTCATTTCTACAAAAATATAAACACATTATTTTCGCTTCAATTCGGAGCAGGAGTATGTGGCGCTAAGCGTTTGACATTTTGTGTTGTTAGCATAAAAATAAGTAACTCTATCCTTCTACATGAAATCTACAATGATCGCACGTGCATGGCACGTTGTGACTCGCAGGTAGCATTGGTGCGGGGTGCACAAACTCATGTAGCGGCCACACGCACACATTTGTAGGTTTTCAACCATTACTGCAGTATATCTGGTTCGCCACACTGTTGCTTGCACAGTTATCACTACATATTCAGAGAACAAAAATGGGCAAAAATCATAGAAATTTGATGCTAGGCTGGGATTTGACCGAATTCTTTTAGTAATAGAAATAAATAAATAAAATATCGAAATAGGGGTAGAATTTGGGGAAATTTCAAAATATAGGAAGAACGGGATGGTTTATTTCGTCTATCACATAAGAAGAAAAAAAATTATAAACAGTACTGGACGGAATGGACTATCTTGTCCAGGATCCTTTTTTTTGGCGATTTGCGTGATTAGTGACAAAATTAGCTGACGGGATGGTTTATTCCGTCCTACGGACAGGATAAACCATCTCGTTCTTCTTATATTTCGAAATTTCCTAGAGACCTACTCCTATTTCGCTATTTTTTATTTTTTTTCTATTAATAAAAAAATCAGTTTTGATGCTAAGGTTATCATCTCTTGACTAGCTAGTCTCCAATATGATCAATGATCTATGCATGAGGCAAGTAATATTACAATCTTGTGAATATTTTTAGCAAAAATATACGTGACATTTGGCTCATCCAACAGATCCAGATGATTTTATTAGTAATAAATTTATTTGTGAAATAGCAGGCAAAGTGCCTACTAAAATTTCATTAAACAAAGAAAAACATGTACAAGCTAGGCGAATTTGCCGGATGGTTATATGATCATCTCTTTTTACATTTGATTATTATGTCATTAAAATTAAGCATTATAACTACTACTGCTTATTACAAAAATTATGTGGTTTGGTTTCCTTGGAAAATTCTTTGGTTGTCTCCTTTCAATGCTATCGTGTTGATGATGTATATATATATGTGGCTCAAAACGAGATTACATCGTCGTGGAAGAGATTGGATATGGAATGAGCGCCATATATCATTTTCACGAGGGGCCCAAAGAGGTTGATTAATGTGTGGTCGATGCAAGCTGAGTTAGCTTGAGTCAAGGGTAACTTGAATTCAATTCAGAAAAATAGCGAGCTAGTCGAGTTGACTCGAATGTAAAAGTCTAGCACTTTGAATTTTAAGGAACTTAGAGTTGCAATTGAAAGACCGTTGGATGTCACATTATAGAACAATCAAGATAGGAGAAAATAACCCAAAAACCTATCATTATATATAACTCTAGAAGCACAAATCATCTCTGCATATATAAATATATATATATATATATATATTATATATGTACATAAATTGACAAAAACAAAAATATTTCCAATTATGACATTATATATTTTCAAGCTGCAGAAGTTTTGCTCAATTATGTGTCATACTTCTTATCAAAAATTTATTCAAAAGTATTATTTATTCATAAGCTTTATCAGGTTTTGGGATCGACAATACGTCAAATTTGTGTTAATTTAAATAAAAATGACAATATAATTAGATGCACTCACTAGTCACGCTTATTAAAGATGATAACATTATTTAAAAGTACTTTTTAAATTTGAAATCTAACATTATAAGCATGATTTATATTGTTCACATATAATGTATATTTAAAATGATAACATTTGACATATATTTCATCATACATCAAATTATTTAGAATTTCAATGATAAAAAAATAATGAATCTGAATGCATCATCAAACAATATTTAAATTATTTCAGTTTTAACCGAACCGAACCAATGAACACATCTACGTGTGAGACATCTCTGGGATATATGGTGGCCATTTTCTCAATTATCTTTCCACCTTCAGCCTTTGCAAAAAGCAATCTTCCATGTAATAACCAGCTAGCATTAATCACTTGGGACGTTAAGAAATACAAAATTAGATAGTTCCTAGTATATGCTTTAATTGAGACAAATTTAAGTGATTTATATAGGAAAATTATATCGCAATTATCAATCAAATATGGTCTAGATCTCTATTTTTCCTAAAAAAAAATTTAGGAAAATATCATACCAGATGAGTCTATTAAGACTCAGAAAAAAGAAAAAGAAAAAAAAGTAAGCCAAAATGAATAACTAGTTCTAATTAGATATGTTGGTCGACCATGTTATGTTGTTCATTCTTATTTTAATTTGTAGTGATGCATATAGTGTTATGCGGTTGAGTTGGCGATATTTTTTCTTTTTTTGTAATATATCATTTTTATTGTTTTAATGAAGTTTATCAGAAAAACAATGCATATATTCTCGATAGAAATTTCTCCGTAACAAATATAATCCATACAAAATTATCTAATAAAAAGAACAACATCTCAGACATAATTTTAAAAAACAATATCAGAACTTTTACTATAAACAAAAAACAACCATAAAAAAATAGTTCCAATCCAATTAATGCAACACAATGCAAAAATTTATTGGGAAGTACTTTAAAGTGGACTAGGTAGTTCTCTTTTCCATATGCAAGGTACTAAGACTGTACTACGATACAACAATTAATTCGTGATACATTATAGCTCTAAGAAAGTGTTAACACACGTATATTTTTGTTAAATCTTGTAGCCATGCATCCAACTTTTTACAAGATTGTCTTTTTTAACTTAATAAAAAGCACTAATCCGACTGTTATATTATTTAATCTTTGATGAGTTTTTTTTTTTTTAGATTGTTTTTGTATGGAGCGGAAGGAATAAATTGAAGTCGAATGCTTTTATAAATAAAATTCTATGGTACTAGTCATATAATTAAATGGCACTTCATCAGAAATTATACTTTTATTTCAAATGATATACAGGCAAAAATAATTTGCAAATTAATACATTTGATGTGTTGGCCATGCCTTACATTGTTAATGAATCAAAATAGAAATTAAAGAAGTGTCTTCACGACAATGTAATGAATCCCGCGTAATACATACAAAATTACAAACAAACTGTTATCAAATTTCTTTTACAAATTTGGAATGTAATTGATAAAGTATATATCATTTGACCAGAGACTTCAATTGCTGAATTTTTCACAGTGAAACCTCCTCTTGATTGTCCGACAACCGCATAAATTTTTGTTCAAGTGATGAATTGACTAGTGACAATTGCAGATGAAAACTACACGTTCTTGAAGCTTTGGTTAGTAAAAGATCCTGTAGGAAAAATAAGTGTTTAAATATTAAAATTTACTTATATAAATAAGAGGGTTTAAATGGTTTCATTTTTTGTGCCTCCAACACGTATTCATTTTTACAATGTTAATAACTCAAAATTTAAATCATAAACATAAAAATAATACCGTTAGATGTGATATATGTTATTTTCTCTATGTGCTCATAAAAATTTATCACGTTTCGGTTTTGTTTTTTATGTGAATCAATAAGTTAAAAATCAACATCTAGAAATTATCCACATTAGTACGTTTTAATAATCTCTTAATGACAACCAAAACAAAGTTGAAATGTCATAATTTTTTACATGTGCATAGATAAAATAATGTAGATCATATCCAACGGTTTTATTTTAACTTTTAAGTTTTAAATTTTGAGTTATTAATTTTTTTTAAAATAGAGGCATGATGGAGACACAAAAAAATAGATACATTTGAACCCTCTATAAATAAAGCTTTTCTATTGGAAAATTTTAGTGTCATTTGTAGGATAGAAAAAATTTAGTGTCATTTCTACAAAAATATAAACACATTATTTTCGCTTCAATTCGGAGCAGGAGTATGTGGCGCTAAGCGTTTGACATTCAGTGTTGTTAGCATAAAAATAAGTAACTATATCCTTCTACATGAAATCTACAATGATCGCACGCGCATGGCACGTTGTGACTCGCAGGCAGCATTGGTGCGGGGTGTACAAACTCATGTAGCGGCCACACGCACGCATTTGTAGGTTTTCAACCATTACTGCTATATCTGGTTTGCCACACTGTTGCTTGCACAGTTATCACTACATATATTCAGAAAACAAAAATGGGCAAAAAATCATTGAAATTCGATGCTAGGCAGGTGTTTGACCGAATTTCTTTATTAATAGAAATAAATAAATAAAATATCGAAATAGGGATAGAATTTGGTGAAATTTCGAAATATAGGAAGAACGGGATGGTTTATTCCGTCCATCACGTAAGAAAAAAAAATTATAAACAGTACTGGACGGGATGGACTATCCTGTCCAAGATCCTTTTTTTTTGGCGATTTGCGTGATTAGTGACAAAATTAGCTAAACGGGATGGTTTATTCCGTCTAGCGGACAGGATAAACCATCATGTTCTTCTTATATTTCGAAATTTTCTAGAGACCTACTCCTATTTAACTATTCTTTTATTTATTTTTCTATTAATAAAAAAAATCGGTTTTGATGCTAAGGTTATCATCTCTTGACTATAGCATCAAACTGATTTTTTACTAAAAATATATGTAACATTTGGCTCATCAAATAGATCCAGATTATTTTATTAGTAATAAATTTATTTGTGAAATAGCAGGCAAAGTGCCTACTAAAATTTCATTAAACAAAGAAAAACATGTACAAGCTAGGCGAATTTACCGGATGGTTATATGATCATCTCTTTTTACATTTGATTATTATGCCATTAAAATTACGCATTATAACTACTACTGCGTATTACAAAAATTATGTGGTTTGGTTTCCTTGGAAAATTCTTTGGTTGTCTCCTTTCAATGCTGTCGTGTTAACGTTGATGATGTATATATATATGTGGCTCAAAACGAGATGAGATTGTCGTCGAAGAGATTGGATATGGAATGCGCCATATATCATTTTCACGAGGGGCCAAAGAGGTTGATTAATGTGTGGTCGGTCCGAGCTGAGTTAGCTTGAGTCATGGGTAACTTGAATTCAATTCAGAAAAATAGTGAGCTAGTCGAGTTGACTCGAATTTAAAAGTCTAGCACTTTGAATTTTAAAGTGTTGAACTGTTGAATTTTAAGAAACTTAGATTTGAAAGACCGTTGGATGTAATCACTAATTCACAAGTACAAGCATAGTTGTGTAGATACATAAAAATTATACGAAAGTACAAACTCGTATTTGTCATGGGACACAGGTACTCAACTGAGTCCAAGTTGTAATGAGCGAGCTGAGTCTAACTCGAACTCATCTCGTGAGTTAAACGAGTTAACGAGTTGTTAGCGAGTTTGTTTCCGAGCTGAGTTTGAGCAGCTCACGAGTCACGAGCTTTTTGTACAACCCTTCAAATTGAGGCACCTCTAGGATTAATGTGTCTTTCTAATTTTATAGGGACATTAATCTTCTATCGAGTAGACGGCAAATATATATAGCTTTTGTAGGTAGTGAATTATATTTTTTTTGTTATTTGAGGGCATGACCAGATTAAAATCAGAAAATAATATATAAACTAAATGTGTAAAGACAGAAAAGACAAAATTGAGGAGATTAAAAATGAGCAAAAGTAGTTTAGAGAGCGAGCTATATTAATTATTCTTCTAGTGATACAGCTTTTTTTTTAATTTAGGAACTCATTATCCATAAAAATAAAAAATCAAATTAAATGGACAATATGTAAATGCAAAAAAAGTTAGAGAAAACCTCCCAACTGAAGCACATTATAGAACAATCAAGATAGGAGAAAATAACACAAAAACCTATCATTATATATATAACTCTAGAACAATCAAGATAGGAGAAAATAAGCACATTATCTCTGCATATATTATATGTACATAAATTGACAAAAACAAAAATATTTCCAATTATGACATGCATTATATATTTTCAAGCTGCAGAAGTTTTGCTCAATTATGTGTCATACTTCTTATCAAAAAATTATTCAAATTATTATTTATTCATAAGCTTGATCAGGTTTTGGGATCGACAATACGTCAAATTTGTGTTAATTTAAATAAAAATGACAATATAATTAGATGCACTCACTAGTCATGTCCATTAAAGATGATAACATTCTTTAAAAGTACATTTTAAATTCGAAATCTAAGCATGATTATATTGTTCACATATAATGTCTATTTAAAATGATAACATTTCACATATATTTCATCATACATCAAATTATTTACAATTTCAATGATAAAAAAATAATGAATCTTAATGCATCGTCAAACAATATTTAAATTATTTCGGTTTTAACCGAACCGAACCGAACTGATAAACACATCTACGTAGTACGTGAGAGACATCTCTGGGATATTGACTGTCATCCTGGTTTGCTTCCACCAGCTGCACAGATCTCGCAAAAAGCAGGTTTGATTTCACAAATAGTTCCTGCCAGCTTGTGAATTAATCATGCTCTATGTACATTCAATGATGAATAACATAACCCTTCATTCGGGGTGCAGTCATTGACTGTGGAGAACAACACGTTTGGAGTTGTTGTTATCAAATATTAACGAACACACGTATAAATAAAAATTGAGATAAAACGAGTAGGATTAAGTTGACATATGACTCGTAAGGACAGCGCAGATAAAAAAAGATCTTGATTGGTCCTATACATTCCAAAAATATTAATACTATATATTAGGAGGAGGGATCAAATTACACCTTTTTTGGTGACACACTTTGACACCTACCATTTTCAAAGTCTAAATAGTCGATCCAAACTGTTCAACATGATGGATATATTAAAATGTGCTTGGAGATCAAATTTTACATTTTTTTGAATTTTTTTACTATTTATTAAGATGGTTACAAAATCGTTGTTTTCAGACCATTGAAAAACAACGATTTTGTAACCATCTTAATAAATAGTAAAAAAATTCAAAAAAATGTAAAATTTGATCTCCAAGCACATTTTAATATGGTGATCATGTTGAATGGTTCGGATCGATTGTTTGGATTTTGAAATCGCAAAATTGACCTATAAAAAAAACGGTGTCATGATGTGTCACCAAAAAAGGTGTAATTGGATCCCTCCTCATATATTAGTCCTATCCATCGAGATAGATATTTTGTTATCGAATATTAGCGAGCACATATAAATAAAAATTTAGATAAACATGTAGGGTTATTGAACTACATTATTTTCTTTAAATAAATTCTGATATAATTATTTTTAATAAGACACTATATTTCAAATTAGAAGTGAAATAAAAATTGTTTGAAAATAAAATAAAAACATGACCGGAAATTCCAAAAGACCAATGCATGGCGAGTCAAAATTGGAAATTCCAAAAGAAATTCTTAATTGAAAAATTGTGCCCGGATTTTCAAAGTTCCTATTTTATGATAGAGACATGGATATAAAATAAATAGTAGAGTGGTATAGTGTTACATACCTGTCGTCTATGAATTAACCATACTCCATGTACATTCAATCATCATTAACGTAACAGTCATGGGCGACAGGATAATGTTGGGATTAATTGGTGGGAAATCCGAAGAAATTCATTTTCATGGAAGACTTCGGTCAAAAAGTTAGAAAAATAATGGAAGACTTTCATTTTCATGGAAGACAACGGAGATCTAGCAACACGGCTGACTATTCAAAAAGTTACAAAAATTATCTTGGTTAAATGAATGATTCATAATTATCAAATACCATTTTGTACTTTTAAATTACTACAAGAATAATAAGTACAAAATATATTGTTCTTAGCCATACATAAAAGTTAGTATTTTTTTCTTAGCAGATAATTAAATCATATTACTGCTAACTGCGTGCTTAATTAGTATATTCATCATATTTGATGAACTGAGAAAAAAAAATTATTCATATCCTATAGGTAATTGTCAAGTCCATGTCCGCATTTATTGCATGTATAATTGCACTGATTATTAATTCCTTGGCAACTACGAGTCTTTTTTGACGACGTCCTGAGGTCACTGAATTATAAGCTTTCTTCAATGACATTAGATGACCTCTGATAATCTTAACCGTTAATTCATGATCTAATGATTCGGTGACTCGTCAATTTTAAAATTACCCAGTTAAGCAAAAATAAACAAATAACTTTTCAGCTGACATGATCTAAAAAAGTCAAAAAATATTAATACCAATTTTGTATTACACTAAATTCCTCAAAATTGATGAATTCATTTTTGAAAATACAAACTACTGTTCTAAGCAAAGAAACAAAAAAAACCACAAAACAGTATAATCCCCTGATCCCAAAACTCAGCGACACACTGCTGACTTATCCAGTTCTTTGAAAAAATAAACAAACATAAAATAAAATTAACTGTAAAATAAAGTAATAATGATGTAAAAAATTATCTATAAAAAATAAATTTATTCTTTGAAATTAATTATCATTTAAGATAAATAATAACATAAATTTATGTTATTTTGATCACATGTAGTCACGTCTGTTCATGTTTCATGCAGTGTCGTGTCTTGCACACAGGGGCGGACCCATAAAGGCCCAGGGGTAGGCACTTCCTACCCCTGGATTTAAAAAAAAAATTAGGCCCAGTATAAATTTACCTAAGTGCCTACCCCTGGGCCCAGAAAAAATTAAATAGCAAAGCCCATCTGCTATAGCTAAGGAAAATAATTGAAACCCAATAAAACAAAACAAAGAAAGTAGTGACACTACAGCCAAGGAAAAAAAAAGATCTTTCTTCACGTGAGGGGAAAAAAAAGGACCTGCTTGCTGCTTCCTAGAAGACCTGCTTGCTTCACGTTAGGGAATTTTTTTTTTTTTTGCACTTTTATTAGTATTTGTGCCTACTCCTGATCAAATTCCTGGGTCCGCTCTTGCTTGCACACATAAATTTATGTTATGGTTTTTTTAGGATGATCACGACACGTAACTGGCACACATACCATGTCGGGTTGCGTCAGAACTATGATGTGCCGTGACGTATCTGGTCACGACATGACTTTTTAAGGTCCCTATTGCAGGCAATGATCAAATAAATTGTCAAATTTTATATGTTGAAAAATGGCAACGAATAATATACTAGAATATAATTTCACATATGCATAACACGATGAAATATAAGAAAAATATTGATAGTTCTTGGTCAGATGAATAACATAACTCCAAACTGGTTTGTTTCCACCATTTTCTCAATTATCTTTCCACCTTCAGCCTTTGCAAAAAGCAAACTTCCATGTAATAACCAGCTAACATTAATCACTTAGGACGTTAAGAAATACAAAATTAGATAGTTCCTAATACATGCTTTAATTAAGACAAACTTAAGTGATTTATATAGAAAAATTGTAATCACAATTATCAATCAAATATGAGCTAGACCTCTTCCTCAAAAGAAATATAGAAAAATATCATACCGGATGAGTCTATTAAGATTAAAAAAAAAAAAAAAAGTAAGCCAAAATGAATAACTAGTTCTAATTAGATATGTTGGTCGACCATGTTATGTTGTTCATTCTTATTTTAATTTGTAGTGATGAATATAGTGTTATGCGGTTGAGATGGCGATCGTTTTTCCTTTTTTGTAATATATAATTTTTATTGTTTTAATGAAGTTTATCAGCAAAACAATGCATATATTCTCGATAGAAAATTATCCCTAACAAATATAATCCATACAAAATTATCTAATAAAAAGAACAACATACATAATTTTAAAAAACAAATATCAGAACTTTTACTATAAACAAAAAACAACCATAAAAAAATATTTCCAATGCAATGCAACACAATGCAAAAATTTATTGGGAAGTACTTTAATTTAAAGTGGACTAGGTAGTTTACTTTTTCATATGATCACATCTTGTTGATTGTCATAAACAATTTTTATTCATGAAATCAAGATTCTTATTTCATAAACAATTTTTCTCCACAGTTTTTGGAGTTAAAATAAAACTATACAAGAAAATAAATTAAGGATAAGGAAACTACTTTTCTGTCCATAAAAAAACGTCTCTTACACTTTTTTGGGAAATTTTGTTGTCAAATAACAATATAAATTTTGGCGTAGGTTATGTTGGCAACAAAAAAATAATTGACAATCTTAACGGACGATAAAGTACTAACTAAAATTAAAACAATAACAATTTAGATATATTGTGTATAAACTTTTAACAGTTTGAAAACCAACACGTCATTAATCAAGGAATTAAAAAATTAATAGTTATGTTTATCAACACGACCAATGATCAAATGGACAAGTATCCTCTCAGGTACTGTAAAAGATTCCCCTCACTTTACGGCTTGAGATTTACTTCCAACCGCTTTGAGATTCGGGCTAGCACAGGGGTAGTATTATTGGGCTTTGAGATTCGTGCCAAGTTAAAAAGAACGTTCCAGATCCACTAATTGTAAAAGATTCTCTATTACGGTATCAGAGAGGATCTGAATTCTGATCAAATAATTATTAAATTACACCATACCTATCTAGCCTATCGAGAGTATACATACTATTTTAATTTTATTGAGTTTAATAGTGATTTTATCGATTATCACGATAGTCCAGAACATAGTGGCTGTTCAATCCTCCAAACCTTTTCTATTTTTGACGGCTCGGATTGAAGGACCAAATGCGCAGACATCTCGCCTGGTTCCTGTTATTTTTAGCCTCGATTCAACGTTTGCAAAGCCCGGCCAATCTACAGAAGCTGAGCTTGCCATCGTCAACAGACATTGGTTTGTAAAACTTAATTGCAGGCCCGTTATGATGGATGAATTTCGGGCTTGGTTCCTTTTTGAAGCCCAGTTTTCACTATTAACAGCCATGATGCCATCAATCTAATTAAAGTTTTTTTTTCAAATTATTATTTATTCATAATCTTGATCAGGTTTTGGGTTTTGGGATCGACAATACATAAATTTTTTGTTAATTAAAATAAAAATGACAATATAATTAGATGGACTGACTAGTCAATTAAAAATGACTATTGTGTTAGAAATGTACTAACATATTTTGGGCCTAAATTAATAGTTAATTTAATGAATTAAGTATGGATTAAATTTTATTGGGCTACATCAATAATGGGCTTATATTTCTGCATAAAAAATCAATTTGGAGAATCCAAATTAGCCACCTCCACACATTCAATTCTTATCAAAGTTCCTTTCGCTCTATTTCCCCTCCTTTCCTTTCCAATCTCTCCTCAACCTCTCTTACCCTCCCCAAGTCCCACCCTTCCCTCCAATCAATATTAAATTGAATCACTTGCTGCATGTTTCTTACAGCCTTGTTAGTTTTAGATATTTTGTAAAATGATGCTACGTATTTAATTTTTTTTATATTTTTAATGTTATGAATAAAAAAACCAGCCTAAATAAGTTTCATATAACACGTTAAGAAATACAAAATTAGATAGTTCCTAGTACGTATACATGTTTTAATTGAGACAAATTTAAATGATTTATATAGGAAAATATCGTACCGGATGAGTCAATTATGACTCAGACAAAAAAAAAAAAAAAAGTAAGCTAGCCAAAATGAATAACTAGCTCTAATTAGATATGTTGGTCGGCCATGTTATGTTGTTCATTCTTATTTTGTTTAGTCTTAATATATTTGAACGGGTAAATTGATATATTTATGACAGGGGGTTACTCTTAATATTACTTTATTTTAAAAGTTTTAATAATCTTTATAAAAAAGCTTAAATTTAAATACAATAATATAGACATGATATATCTATAAAATATAACGAAATTTTGGGTTATGTTTCACTGTACATCAAGTAACTTAAAATTTCAACGGCTTGAAATTAATGGTTCTTCATGCATCGTCAAACAATACTTAAAATGCATGCAATTTATTAGGTTATCTATATAGGTGTCCGATAACATATATATATATATATATATATATATATATATATATATATATATATATATATATATATACAAGTTTACTTTTAAATTTTAAATTGGTAACTGAATCTGATTTTTCGCAATTAACAGAGCTGGATTTTGGCAAAATAATTGATAATTTGTTTTATCAAACGCGGATTAATCAGGATGAGTAGACGGTTTTAATTGGGTTCACTTTCACTTCCAGAGAGGTTAAAAGCTGATCGGTGGTGTTTGGTTGAGACTCAAATAAAATAAGGGGTTTAGGCTTTAATTATTTTATCAAACGCGGATTAATCAGACCAGTTTAACTCGGCATAACTTTAAAATTAGACCTCTAAATTTAAACCACCAATTCATGTCGCTTAAGAGTTAGTCCCCCAACGGTCCTACTGTCAGTGACTATTTAATTTTTTTCCCCTCTTTCTTCTTTTGATACTATTTTTTCCCCTCAATTATATTCTTTTATCCAACTATTCTTTAGTTTGCTAATATTACTTCGGTACATGTATGTGTACAAGTTGAATTACAGATGTTTTTTTAAGATATTACAGATTGGAGTTATTGTAAGATACAACAGTTGTTTTTTTAAGAACTGATTTGCCTAAGTGTTAGACACATGTGAGGTTATAACATTTCCACCTTAATAAATAAATAAAAAAAATTTAAGATGCAGGCTACATATCTTTTGTGGTTGAATGTACTTTACGAAGTAGTCCAGCTACCATTAGTCACTTGGGATTTTCATCGAACACCTTCAGTGCAAACAGTTTTGATAACAGCAGCCGTAAACCAGCTAACATTAGCACTTGTAAGATGGAGCAAATGTAACATTAGCACTTCAGCTAACATTAGCCAATCTACAGAAGCTGAGCTTGCCTTCGTCAACAGGAATTGGTTTGTAAAAATTAATTGCAGGCCCATTATGATGGATGAATTTCGGGCCTGGTTCCTTTTTCAAGCCCAGTTTTCACTATTAACAGCCATGATGCCATCAATCTACTGTTCACGCGTTGAGACCCGAATCACCCAATCAAATACTTTCTGCAAGCTTAATTTTCTGTTTCCATCTATCTGCTAATTATGATTTCTCAACTTCATACTAAATCATTCAGTATGGAATAGTTTGTATAGTCTTTTTCTATACTCAACAATTCACAAAATTGGTATACATTTGCCCTGTTAGTTGACTGCCGACCTGACAATGAAGTTAGATGGATGACCCAAGTCAATATGAAACGACTCGGATAGTGATGAATGATAATACACCTTTTGACTTGACGTCCCATCATTTGATTCCTCTTACACCTTTCGACTTGAGGTCATCTAATAGGACAATATATGTACTCAATTGTATTGAATTGTGAATGAGGAATTATGTATCCTTCGTTCGGGAGTTCAGTCTCAGTCTCAGTCTCAGTCTCAGAAAATGATAACTTTCAGTTTGGTTTCTTCATTTTCTATTTATCGGACACCGATTACATTTTATTGACAGATTGGGATTTCGAGTTGATTGGAAATTGAATTCAGAGTAGGTCCGATGCCCATTGGACCTACTTTGGTTCGATGGGCTCAATAAATGAATGCGCACCGCTTTAAAATCCGTGTGTGTTTGCTTTGATTTCAGTGCACACAGATATAAATGCGAATCGGACGGTGTTGAAGTTTATTGGACCGAAAAGTAGGTCCGATGCCCATGGGACCTACTCCGTTCTCTTGAAAATTATATATGTGGGTTGGAAATAGAGAAAAACCTGTCAGCAAATCCCAGCCTTGTGCGTTAATCGTCCTAAAAAATGGGGACTTAATTTTACAGTCTGACAAACTGATGTGGTTTGAATAATAATAATATATAATTTGACTATATATTCGCATAACTCATCAAGTGTTACGTATTATGGTAATAAATAATTAAATAATTTGCAATAGTAGTGGCAGTCTTAAAAATTCTATATCGGGATTGGATGACACTGATACCGGTACTGCCAGAATCTCAGACATTTCAGCCATCATTATTTTTTCTTCATTATATATTGTTGGTCATTCTTAATAAGTAAATGAGGTCCTTCTTTATATATTTTTAGCCTAAGTGTTATTCTCTGATCAACATGGCTTCCTTCTTCTTCTTTGTCATCCTTTTGTGTTTAAACAATCTCTCTTCAGCAACAGTAGACACACTTCTACCTGGTGAATTTCTCTACCCAAACCAGAGCCTCATGTCAACAAATGGCAGGTTTGAGTTTGGTTTCATCGACTCAGGTAACGGAAATTACTATGTCGGCATTTGGTTAACCATTGATGAAACTGAAACCGGTCAAACCCAACTGTTGCCACTGGTGCTGAACTATATGGTAGATGTTGTATGGACAGCAAATACAGAGAATCCCATTACCAAACTTCAACTTTCCAGACTGAGTATATCTCCAAATGGAACATTGATCTTGACCCAATCTCAATCCTGTATATGGTCAACGAATAAACCGCAAAATAAACCAAATTCCACCAAGTTAGTTCTCCTTGATACTGGAAATCTTATTTTGCAAGACCAAACAAGAAATTCAGAAGTGATATGGCAGAGTTTTAACTATCCGACAGATACTTGGCTGCCTGGAGCTTGGCTCGGTTACAGTACCATAAATGGGGAGAATATTGATGTGTCTCTTACTTCTTCCAAAACCTCTAGTGACCCCTCACCAGGGGTGTATTCATTTGAAATAGATTATACTAGTGGAACCTGGGGGTTTGTTATAAAGCAAAAACAAAGAAATACACAGTATTTTGGTACTTTTCCCTCATTGTTAAGTATCCAACAGCACGACAGGTTGGTAACATATAATGATGCGAATGGAAAAATAATATACATAAGATTGAATAGTTATGGTAATGCATTCATATTCAAATCGAATGGCCCCGGTGGTCATTACTGGTTAACAACCGGTCAGAGTTGTTTGTTCTATCAGGTTGATGGCTATTGCGGACCTTACGGCATGTGCTTTAGCCAGGGTCCGAACTACTGGTGTAAATGCCCACATGGCTTCTATCCTGCTTCTTCTGACTCATCTTCACGTCATAACATTAGTGCTGGTTGTACAAGAAATTTCTCATTAAGTTGCAAAGGCAGTTCAGTTGGATTGAAGGACACATTTACTTTGATCGATAACCTCTATATGTTGCCTGACAACTCTGAATACTTGGGGGCTAAAAGTGAGGAAGAATGTGAAAGTGCATGCCGAAGCAATTGCTCTTGCACAGCTTATGCATCTGGTTCTGGATGCAATCTTTGGTACGGAGATCTAATGAATGCAATCATACGCGATGATGGATTGAGTGGCAAATATATACATATCCGCATGGGGTCCTCTGTTGCTTACGCTAAAAGAAATCATATCAAGCATGTGACATTCATAGGAGGTGGGGTTGTGGTCATCCTATTTTTTTGTTTAGTACTTTTGTGGTGGTTTAGAAGAAAACTCAATAATGTTGAGCCGGTGAACGTCGATGATCATAGATTCAAGGCTTACTCGTATAAGGAGATAAAAAGATCAACAAAAAATTTCTCTACCAAACTAGGTCAAGGAGGTTTTGGAATTGTTTTCAAGGGGAAATTATTGGGTTCTACTACTGTGGCCGTGAAGAAACTCAAAATTGTAGGACAAGAAGAGAAGCAATTTCGAGCAGAAGTGCAAACAATAGGAATGATTCACCATGCTAATATTGTGGGCCTCCTTGGATTTTGCGCTGAAGGCAGTAATAGGTTACTGGTTTATGAATATATGTCGAATGGTTCCTTGGATTCCCACATCTTTTCAGGGAGTTCTCATGTATTAAGTTGGCAAGCTCGATACAAAATCGCACTCGGGACAGCAAAGGGATTGGCCTATTTGCATGAAGAATGTAGAGATTGTATCATCCATTGTGACATTAAACCCGAGAATGTGCTTCTGGATGATGATTTTTCCCCTAAAATTGCCGACTTTGGCTTGGCAAAACTTATCGGCCGAGAACATAGCCGAGTATTGACGACAACAAGAGGTACTGTCGGCTATTTGGCACCAGAATGGATTTCTGGACAAGCAATCACTCAAAAGGCAGATGTCTACAGTTTTGGAATGTTGCTCCTCGAGATGATATCGGGGAAAAGAAATTCAACAGGATTCAGAAACAAAATGTACCCGTACTTTCCTCTTTATGCTGCTGTTAAAATTAATGAAGGTGATGTTTTATGCTTGCTAGATGAAAGGCTAGGGGGAAATGTGAATGTAGTAGAGCTGATACGGGCATGTAAGGTTGCGGGTTGGTGCATTCAGGATTCGGAAGCAAGCCGACCATCAATGGGAAAAGTTGTACTGATGCTCGAAGGTGTCATAAGTGTTGGCGTTCCTTCTATTCCGAGTTCCCTCCTAAATCTCATCGATCCAGAGAATTCATTCTTGAGTTATTAAGAACGACAGCTAAGCCTTGAAATTAAGATAATTTGCACAAATATTTGCATAATTTATCATTAAAGTAATCAGTACTGTGACGAGCTGTACTGTTAGATTATTACTTGTTGTGTGTGTGTTCTTTTTGGGACATATTATCTAATTTTCTATTTCATTATACGCTTTCTTGTGAACTCTGTTTGTAATCACCTTAATTTCTTGTAAACTCCTTTTGTGTGAAGATTGTAATATTATGGTTTTTGTTGCTTAAATTTGTCTCTTGATACTTTTGAAGTTATAGAGGACCTCAAGTCAAAACGTGTAAGAGGAAATGATGGGCCCCTAACGCGTTTTTTTTTGGGTGAAAACGGATTGGATAGTGATCAAACTTATATTGATATCCGCTTTAATTTTTATATTTAATTAGATACAGATTTAAATCTTTACAAATTCAAATTAAGTTGGATATGAAAATAAAATGTTACTTAAATTTTATGAAATAGATGAAATTTATCATAAAAATAATTTTGTTGTATTAATATCTATAAAAAAATGAGGAGAAATCCAATTACATCATTATATAGTGACACATCTTGATATCATATATTTATAAGTTAATTTTGCAATTTTGAAGTCCAAACCGTTCAACATGATCTCCTTATTAAAATGTGCTTGGAGACCAAATTTTATATTTTTTGGAATTTTTTTAGTATTTATTAAGATGTATACAAAATTGCTATACAATTATGGATCATTGAAAAACAATGATTTTAAAAAATTCTAAATAAATATTAAACAATTTACTAACCATGGAATGACGAATTACCTTTGGGTAAATCATGAAGTTCTAATAATAAATAAACGTCAATTTATCCATTTATTTTTCTATAATAGGCATTCTAACAATAACAATAGTAAGGAAAAATAACTATTTTATGCATGATATATATAATGAATCATTCTAGTTTGACCACTTTGGTAGCATCTACTTCTAGAATCTTGTGTCCAGTGGATGGCTTATGGAGGTCTCCATTTGATTGTCAACGGGGCTTAATTGAGGATTTTCAAGGATTAATTCGGAACTTACAGAGGCTCGGTTTATAATTGAGAATTATGAGCATTGTTGGGTCTAATTTAGTATTAGCTTAAACTGAGGAAATTGGATAACCTTTAGGTCAGAATAGGCCTGCTAAATGGAGCCCGTGGACAAATGGGCCGAGCATTTAATTTGTTAATGTTGGAGGAGTTGTGATCCAAACAAGGCCCAAAGTTCGGCCCAAACTCACCCCTCCTCTCTAGACTCTCAGTTGGATGCATCTTTCCCTCTATTGGCCACCACTCTCAGCCCCTCTCTCTCTCTCACCGGCGCCGCCTCTCCTCCGTCACACTGTATCTCCTCAGTCGCGACTCTTGCTAACTAGTGTTTATTTTGCATGAATAGAATTATCATGAACTGATGCAATCAACTGAAAATGAAAAGTTTGATTTATGATAAATTGATTGGTACCAGTCAATTGAATTATATCTACAATCGGAGAAAGATACCATATTTTGTACCTCCTACAAGGTGCACCCCTTCTAGTAATGCACTTCTCTTCCTCTACTATTAGTAGTTCTATTCTATCCTTTTGTTTTCTTCTAGATATACCCTCCAATGCTTGAAACTTTACCTTTTTCTTTTAACTTCTTTCGGAGCTCGACATTGTGTTCAATATGCAACACGCTTTCGACCTTGCATTGATATACACAAGGTGATTTTGTACTGTAATCGAGTGAGGCTATGGTACTATATATAGCGCATTTTGGTTTGTACTATGGATGCATATTTCCATTTTTAAAATCCAAATAGCCGATTTGTTCTGTTCAGCATGATCTCATATGAAAATGTGATTGGATGTGTAACAGTCCAATTTTTTAATACATGAAAATTTAATTTAACTTAACATGAAGTATGTTAAAGAAGTATCAATCTAGATTTTGAAGTATATTATAAATCTTAGTATTTCAGTAATTTGAAATTAATACACTACCAACTACCAATATATATGTAACATTTTTTTTTAATTTGAGGTTTGATCATAAATAAATATATTGCGTTAATTCAGATTTATTTGTGAGTTTTCTTAAGTTGGAATTTTGTTTTATATGTAAATTACTTTTACTAGGAGTACTAAATAAAGAAGTTAAAGGAAAAGATAAAAATTCAGCATGACATCTAACATGGGCTCTTGGGCTTTTATTTAAAATCTGAAAAGGGCTTTTATTAAAATCTGAAAAGAGAAAATAAATTGTTGGGCTTATTTAAATTATAAAATAAGATTAATTTGTTTAGATTTTTCACATAGATAAACGATGGAAACATTTCACAAATGTTATTATTTCCCATTTTTAATAGGAAACCGCTTAGGCACAAATATTGTTAAGTGGAAAACAGCTCATTCTTATTTTCGCTTCTCGTTCAGTCCGCCTATTCACCTACCTCACTTGCGTTTCTCCCTTGATACTATCTATTTTCCCTCTTGTTACATTAATTGTATTTTTGGAGAAGTTGTCAAGAAATTGAAAATGGTTCTAGCACGGGTAAAGCAAGAGAAAGAAATGTAGTGGTGTGTGCTTCTCCTTCACACTTGATCTTGACTCATGGTACTCTTTATTTCTCTTGTTCTTTGTCTTTGCTAGAATTATGCTTGGCTGCCATTAATGATGCATTATGTTCTGTTGTGGGTCACACACTTGAATTGGTGAATGTTGTGAGTTAATATGAGGCTTATTGTGAAGAAATTTTGAAGAGTCTTTGAGTTTGAAATTAATCTAGTGTTTGGGGAAAATTTGCAAAATATGAGACAAAGTTTACAGAGTATTTCTTGCTAACTCCTCTGATAGGTCAAGTAAATAATTTATTTTCAAGCAACCTGATTGGAGAAAGAAAAATGAATAATTACTTTGCCCAAAAGCTGATTTTATTCATATTAAGACTTTTGTATGATGTGTCTCCTAAATTAGTAAAATTCCGACTAAAAGTAATCAAGAGGGACTACGTGATGTATCATTATATCGTAATTGATTTCTTGTTTGTTCTTAGCCTCACATAGGAATTTTGCAAGCTCTGTGGGTTGTAGTAACTAAAGTCTTACTAATTCGACATAGACGTAGATCTTGCGTGGCTGGATTAAGAAGATTGTCAAACATGTACACATTTGAAGCGAGGCACTGATCACATTGTCACGATGTTACTAAGGTGCGGGTTTCGAGTTATTCTCAGATTCCTCAACTTATTTTATTGATTGTTGATTGCTTGCTTATAATTGTTGATTTGGTTTGCTTGATTGTGGATTGCTTGCTTATAATTGTTAATTTGTTGTGCTTGAATGATATATAGTAAATGTCTATAGATTATGGGGTAACGGTTCATGTTTGCCAGGCATGCATAATTAACATAACATAAGAGTATTGATCAATTATAAAGGGACTGCATTGAAATTGATATATATGGTAAAATTAGTAGACCTTGTAATAACATCCCCGCTAATTTGTTAACCAAATCGGTTGGTATGGTGACAAACTATAGACCTGAAGGCACTATAATTTTAAAGGAGCATGCATATGTCAGATTTACTCACTTTTTCTTTAAACTTAATCGTTGTTTTTGTTAAGATACTTGTGTGCTTGCTATATCGTTTCATGGATTTTTAGATTGCTTTTCTTCAATTCTTTCTTGAGTAATAAGTACATAACATGCATGCATGAAATAAGATATGAATTGCAATGAGTATTTGAGTTGCATGGTATATGCATAGATAACATAAGACATGAGTTGAACCATAAATTTTGCATGATATACTTGAATGCAAGATACATAGCATGATATGAACTATTTACTTGCATTAAATGAACCTTCAATAGAAATGTAAATATGACTTGCATTAATAGAACACATTGATTTGCTTGTATATGGAATGTCTTGTATGTACTTTGATGGGATTTGAAGTATGAAATTCGATGGTCATGTAGGCGCCATATTCGGGTAGCGCATAGCAAGAGCTGTGTAGGCGCCATATTCGGGTAGCGCATAGCGTGAGCTATGTAGGCGCCATATTCGGGTAGCGCATAGCAAGAGCTGTGTAGGCGCCATATTCGGGTAGCGCATAGCGATAGTTGTGTAGGCGCCATATTCGGGTAGTGCATAGCGTCAGCTGTGTAGGCGCCATATTCGGGTAGCGCATAGCGAGAGCTGTGTAGGCGCCATATTCGGGTAGCGCATGACCGGATTTATTCTTGGTGTAAGAACTTGTAACGCATGATAAACAATGGAAAATATTTGAGAATTGATGGACTTGAACAATTGTGCATATTTGAGAATTGCTAAATTTGGAATAAAGCATGGTTTAACAATAGGGTTGCATAAGTAAATTGGATTGAACTTTTAAGTATATTGCACATGAGCATTACATATAGTGAACTTATTTTCATGTTTGATTGTATTAGTCTTATAGATGGTTTCTCATGGTTGCTGATTTTTGTTGTCGTACTTGAGTATTTCGTAAAGTAAATTTCTATTTTGATTTATGATGACTAATTATTGGTTGAAGAAGTTTATTGGAATCTTATATTATTATTGTAGTCTATATTTTTGGTGCTCGGTGGTTTTAGTTGGTCGAATCTAGGGATAACTAGACTGGAACTGAATACCGCACTGGGAGATTTTCAATCTCTCATCTTTCCACTTTGTGGGTTCTAGGTACAAAACACAAGATAAGGAAATATGATTTCGAACTAGAAGACTGCAGGACTTGCATGCAACGAAGAAAAGTAAGTTATGTCATTTGTAATTTATATGTATATATGTGATTTTGTAAGATGATAGAAATCGCCTTGCACTGATGAGCAATTTATATGTATATATGTCATTTGTAATTTATATGTATATGCCATGCGGCGGGTTGTCGGCCCCGTTGTCGGGGTGTGACAGGATGTAAAATTTTACATTTGGATCTTGTTTTGGATCTTAGTTGTCGAAAAAAGGTACATCAAGTTTTTGCTTAAATCAAGGCTTCATTGAATTCACGGTTGATTGAAGCAAAATCAGTTTATATCAAGATTTTTTCTGGACTAAACTGGGGCATATTTAATCAAGTTATTTTTTGAATTTTTTATTTTTAAGTTTGAGCAAGCAGTGAGCTTATGATATATAGGTACTGTCAGTTTGATAGGGAAGCAAAATAATTGCATCTAGTTTTGAAGAAAGTATTTGCCAGTTGGTTTACATGAGGCTTAATGAAGGAAAAATTGGGTAGCCCAGCAGTTGTTGATACAAATTTGAGTTTAATTGGGGCTTAATTGTATAACTTGTGTTTGATTGAGAATTGGTTATTTTTAAGTTGGATTTGATTGAGGCTAATTTTGGTTTTTCCAATGTCCAATTTTGATTTATTTTTTGTAATGCAGAATGGAAAATATGCCATTGTGACAGACAGATGGCAAAAGTTTAGTGATGTATTTCTGATGAGTTTTCGGTGCATGGAGTTGATTTAGAGGGGAAAAGGGGAAACTTTCTCACCATGTCATATATGACTTTTCCTTTTTTGATTACTGTTTAATTAAGGTTTCATTGGATTAAGTTTTAGTTTAGCAGTTCAAAGGCACAAAATGGCATGAGATACAATAAAACTGGTAGTTCATTCTGGCACTGAACTTAGTTGGTCATATACTGATATAACTGTATAATTAATGTTATAGAAGGTGTGCTTTCCACTTTGTTGACTTTCATTGATGTCGATTTTCTTATGACATGACAGATTAGGTATAGATGAGGATAATAGATTTGAGAAGAAAGAGATGAATGAATGCTTTTTGTTATATTATTCTGATTCTTACAAGTCTATATATAGACCATTGTCACACAGTGACCGTTGCTATGTTGCCTAATTACAAATGCTAAGTATGGTATGAAATATAGGCTGGGAACTATTTGATAGAAGCCAGCTGTCGGTTGCCTCTGTTGCCTCTGGGATTTAATTATGATCAATGATGAATATTTCTGAGATCTATTGGATATTACATTCCTTTTGCATCATTATTCTCAATACTCCCCCTCAAGTTGGTATCAAATAGGTTGATTGATCCCAACTTGAATAAGATTTTTTCGAATGGTCCTTTCTCCAGTGCCTTGGTGAAAATGTCTGCCAGTTGATTTTGACTTTTAACAAATGGGGTCTCAATTTGGCCGGATTGAACCTTTTCTCTTATAAAGTGGCAATCCACTTCTATGTGTTTGGTTCGTTCATGAAACACTGGATTTGATGCGATGTGTCTGGCGGCTTGGTTGTCACAGTACATCTGCATTGGCTTATCGCAAGGAATCTTCATATCTTCAAGCACTTGCTTGATCCAAGTTAGCTCACTTGCAGTTGACGCCATTGCTCTGTACTCTGCTTCTGCGCTTGACCTTGCCACTACATTTTGTTTTTTGCTTTTCCAAGTCACAAGGTTTCCACCAACAAAGGTGCAGTAGCCCGTGGTTGATCTTCGATCATAACTGCCAGCCCAATCTGCATCAGAGTAACCGACAATATTGTTAGTGTTATTTTTTCTCATACATATGCCTTGACCTGGTGACCTTTTAAGGTACTTAAGTATCCTTTCGACAGCCTCAAGGTGACTGGTTCTAGGTGCATGCATGAATTGACTTACAGAGCTAACTGCAAATGCAATATCTGGCCTGGTGACAGTTAAGTAAATTAATTTACCAACAAGTCTTTGAAATTGTCCTATATCTTTCAATGGTTCACCAGTTTCAGAATCAAGTTTTTTGTTCGGTTCCATTGGGGTATTGACTGGTTTTGCACCTAGTTTACCTGTTTCCTTTAGTAGGTCAAGAACATATTTTCTTTGAGATAAGAACAAACCTTTGTTTGAATGAGCAATCTCAATACCTAAAAAATATTTAAGTTTTCCCAAGTCCTTAATATCAAAATTTCCTTTTAAATAATTTTTGACATTTTTAATTTCTTTTTCATCATTTCCTGTAATGATAATATCATCCACATAGACAAGAACTATGGTTGTTGTATTTTTTGTATATTTAATAAACATAGATGAGTCTGCTGAACTTTTAACAAAGTTATGAAGTAAAAGAGAGTGACTGAGTTTGCCATACCATGCTCGAGGAGATTGCTTAAGTCCATAAATTGCTTTGTGTAGTTTGCATACAAGGTTATTATCAACTTCATTCTTGTAACCTGGTGGTAATGACATATAGACTTCTTCGTCTAGCGTACCTTGTAGGAACGCATTTTTAACGTCCATTTGGTACAAACTCCATCCCGAATTTACAGCCACAGATAACAAAATTCTGACAGTATTCATTTTTGCCACTGGTGCAAAAGTTTCTTGGTAATCTATGCCATATGTTTGTGTAAACCCTTTTGCTACCAATCTTGCTTTATGCCTCTCTATTGTTCCATCACTGTTGTATTTTATTTTGTAAACCCACTTACATCCTACCGGTTTTTTTCCTTTTGGTAGAGGCATAATGGTCCAAGTTTGATTTTTTTCAAGTGCTTTAAGCTCTTCTTTCATAGCCTTAAGCCAAGTAGGGTTTTCCTTGGCTTCTACATACTTATTGGGTTCACTGTCTTGCGAGATTGAGGTTAAGAATGCCTTGTGGTGTGTGGTGAAATTATCGTACGAAATATAATTTTGAATAGGATAACTTACATTGTAAGTTACAAAGTCATGTAACCTGGATGAGGGCCGTGTTGTACGAATTGATCTTCTGGGTGCAAGTTCAACTCTTTCGAGAGGAGCTTCGACTTCTGTACTTGTTTCTCCCCCTGAGCTCAACTCTTCTCCCCCTGAGCTCAATTCGTCTTCCACAGTATGTTGCTCAGTTGTTCCTTCAAAAAATGTTAGCTCTGGAAGAATAATATTACTCATATATTTTTCTTGTGTGGAAATATTTTCCTCATTTTCTTTATAGAAAGGTACGTTTTCAAAAAATGTTATATCTCTTAAGATATACAATTTGTGTTTGATAGGATCATAACACTTATACCCTTTTTTTTGTGATGAGTATCCTAAGAAAATAGTTTTACCTGCATTTTTATCTAATTTATCTTGTCTTTTAATATGTACAAAGCACGTACATCCAAATATTCTAAGATGATCTAATTTCATTTTCCTACCATTTAAAATTTCTAAGGGACTTTGATAATTTAAAACAATACTAGGTAATCTGTTAATGAGATATACAGCAGTAAGCATAGCATCAGACCAGAATCTTTTAGGGACATTGGACTGAAAAAGTAAAGATCTAGTTACTTCTAAAATGTGACGATTTTTTCTTTCAGATACTCCATTTTGTTCAGGCGTATTTATGCAAGTTGTTTGATGTAAAATTCCCTTTTGTTTTAAAAATTCAGAAAATTTTTTATTGATGTATTCAGTTCCATTATCTGACCTAAATTTTTTTATTTTAGTGTTATATTGGTTTTCAACATAATTTGTGAACTCTTGAAATTTTGTAAAAACTTCATCTTTTGTTTTAAGTAAATAAATCCAAGTAGTGCGTGAATAGTCATCAATAAAAGTGACAAAATATCTAAAATTGTTATATGAAATTATAGGTGCAGGTCTCCAAACATCAGAGTGCACCAATTCAAATAATTGAGAAGTTTTGCTATTAGATAATGAAAAAGGTAATCTAGTTTGCTTGGAAAATCGACAAACATCACAACAACTAGAATTTAAATTTGATAAAGAAAACAACTTTTTCAAAACTTTATCAGATGGATGGCCAATCCTATAATGCCATAGTTTATTAAGTTCTACACTAGCAGTAAAACAAGCTTTATTTGGAATATCTAAAACATAAAGTCCATTTCTTAATTGACCTTCACCAATCTTCTTCCCCGTTGTTTTGTCCTGAAATGTCACATTTTCAGATGAGAAAACTACATTGCAATTTAATTCCTTAGTAATTTTACTGATAGATAATAAATTTGATGTGAAGGTAGGCAAATATAATACATTAGATAATTTTTTTGAAAAAATATTCGCACTTCCAATTTTAAGTATAGGAACCTTTGAACCATTTGCTACTGTTACAAAATCTATATTATGAGGTTTTATTGAATCAGATAAAATTTGAGGGTTTCCAATCATATGGTCAGTGGCCCCGGAGTCTATTGTCCATCTATTTAATGTACTAGAAATTAATTTCTCAGAATTTAAACAGTTACCTGTAAATTTACCTGAGGAAGCACGTTGGTTTAGTTCTTGGAGCAGCTGTGTAATTTGGGCCTGATTCAGCTGGTCCAGTACAGGTTGGTTCACTTGGACCGGTTCGGGTGCTGGTTCAGATCCGCCCCAGCTTTTTATTGCCGAGTCGGTTCCGCTCCCACACGCCATCGCCTTCTTCTCTCCTTCTTTGGTTCCTGTTCTAGGGTTGCGATCGCCACCCTTTTCTCCCTTACGTTTTGGTCGGAGATGAGGGTAGAGGAACCAGCACCTCTCCATTTCGTGGCCCTCTTTCTTGCAGTTGCTGCACTTGGAGGCTCCTTTCACCTCCGATCGGAAACTAGGGTTTCCCCCTTTTGCTGCCATGGCTTGGTTCTCGGTTACCTGGTACGGTTCTATATTCATGGCTTTACGCCTGGATTCCTCTTGCTCTATTGTGGCTATTATGCTATCTAATGAAGGCAGAGTGGGACCAAGAAGGATTTGGGTACGAACTTGTTCAAAGCTTGGATCTAAGTTGGCTAAAAGCTGGTAAATCCTATCCTGTTCTTTTCTTTCTCGAATTTTTTCGAGGTCTGTTGTTTCTGGTATGTGAATATCGATCTCATCCCACTTTGCCTTCATTGCACCATAGTATTGTGTAAATGGCTGGTTATTTTGTTTAATTTGCACAATATCTTGTTTGAGTTGGAAGATATGTGCAAAGTTGTTCTTTTTGCCAAACATTTTTTGGATTTTGGTCCACATTTCACAAGAGGAATTTGCGTAACAGAATAACTCACTGATGTTTGGTTCCATGGAATTGAGTAGCCATGCCATAATCGTGTTGTCGCTGAGATCCCAGGCGTCTGTATCTTTGTCTGGTTTTTTCTTTTCCCCAGTGACATACTTGAATTTGCCTCTTCCCTTCAAGGAGATGGTCACGGCTCTAGACCAGGGAAGGTAATTCTTCCCATTGAGCAGCATATTTGTAAGTTTTGGGTTTGTGTTGTTCTCATTGGGACTTTTCTGGTTTTCTGCCATTTTTCTGTTGCTGGTAAGAAGAATGGATTTGGGTGGCCTTTGCTGGCACTTGATTGATTTGGTTTTCAGGTCAATTGACCATGCTCTGATACCATAATAGATTTGAGAAGAAAAAGATGAATGAATGCTTTTTGTTATATTGTTCTGATTCTTACAAGTCTGATATATAGACCATTGTCACACAGTGACCGTTGCTATGTTGCCTAATTACAAATGCTAACTATGGTATGAAATATAGGCTGGGAACTATTTGATAGAAGCCAGCTGTCGGTTGCCTCTGTTGCCTCTGGGATTTGATTATGATCAATGATGAATATTTCTGAGATCTATTGGATATTACATTCCTTTTGCATCATTATTCTCAATAGAGGAGCTCGTCATTCTGCTTGGATCTCTTTCTCCAGTATGTAACACACCTCTTTTCAAATATTTTAAATCCTTGACTTTTCTCGTTATCTTGTATAAAGTTGAGAAGAAAATTGTTGGTTTTCTGGTTGAATTAGACTTTCTTAGAAGACCAATAGTTTGTTATTTATTATTATTTTTATTTTTTTGAGGAGAACCAATATGATATTTGGTTTCTTTGGCATGATACATGTTATGCTCTACTGCATTTACAAATAACACCAAGCATTAGTCATATTTGTAAGCACCTTTTTTCTGTAAATAATTTAGCAGTTAGCACTGTTGAAATCAATGCTCAGTTGGCCAAATCAACTAAAATTAACTTTCTTTTTCATATAGAATCAAATGAATATTTTCAAAATTAGCTCCTAATTAGGTTTTGTTGTACCTGTCACATTCTGTTTACTTTGTGCTTACATACAACAAAGGGTAAATCTCATTTGGATTCCTCCTAATTTTGTAACTGGTTTTGTAGATTCCGGTAACTTATGCTGGAGGTGTATCAAAAATGGAAGACCTCGAGAGAATAAAGACAGCTGGTAGGGGCCGAGTTGATGTCACGGTCGGTAGCTCTCTCGACATATTTGGAGGTGACCTATCCTATCAGAAGGTTGTAGCATGGCATAATGAACAAACCATGGTTAAAATTTGAGTTGAATTCGGCTTTTCCTTGATCAAATTATTCATGTAATGGAGAGTAATAAATTAATGAGAGAAATGTATTTGTACAATTAAGGTCAACAACTAGAGGAATACTATCTTTTTTTGAGTAATAAATTGATGTAGTAGAAGAGGAAATAGGGTGTTCTTAAGCTCATCAAATATTTGGTGAGATTAACACTAAAACCTAATGTTCTATCTTCAAATGGCAAATTATTCAAACAATTAAAATCGATCATTTTCCCGAGTAATATGTTTACATACAAAAATATAAAATCGATAATTTTGAAATCGGAATCAGATGTCTCAAGTTGATATGGGCTGAATTAGATTGGAAACTCATATTTCTAGCAACACTTTTTTATACATAAAAATATAAAAAAATAATTTAAAAAATTTCAGTCATATAATTCCGTAATGTTAAACAATTCAAGCATACAAAAGTAAAATACTAAGCTTGATCTATTTGGTTATAAATTATGTTTTAAAAAATATTATATTGATGACAAAAGAACACAATTTAAAGTATGCATGTATGCGTAATATATTTTATTGAGAAATAAATAATAAAATATAGAACTAGAGCATATTTTATCAAATTTAAATTTCAGGCTGATTTTTTAATGGGTCTTGAAAAAAGATATAGATACATAGATCGAATTTAATCTCATACAAATAATCTAGATATATATATTTTATCAAGGACCTCTTGTCAAGTATTATTACCATATTATATGTTGCGAAGCCTGATTGTTTAATGCTTTAATTACTAAGATCAATATTTGCTATTTGTTCTCCGGATTCTATACAAAATTTATGTATTCTTGACTACAGCTAAGATGCGCTGGAAATAATAAATGCAGGACAATTGGAAATTATGTGCATTCACCCTCTCAATTTTAGCAATACACTATATTATAGCCGTTAAACATTTTCGATCAAGCAACACTCATTCATAATTCTCTATGTGCATGGGTTGCACACTCCAACCAATTAATTGAAAATCTAGTTCCCTCACCACCAAGTAGTCCTCCATCAATAATTTTCAAATAGCCCAATTGCTATCATTCAACTTCTCAAATTCCGTAGTCTTATTCATTCTACACGACATATATATGATCACGAATACAAGCTCAAATTTAAACACACTCAAGCTTCAATAACTCCAATGCCAAAGCCCAACATGCTCTGATACTAATTGTTGGGGATGGTCGCAGAAGCGTTCAATGAGTAATTTCGTCGAACACCATGCGAGCATACACTAATATCCAACCAAATGAAAAATATGAAAGACACACAAGAAGCCAACAACAACAAACAATCAAGCACATAAAATAAAAGAGAGACACAAAATTTTACGTGGAAACCCTTTCGGGAAAAAACCACGGGAGCACGGCACAAAATCACTATAACAAAGAGTTTTACAATATAAGAAGATTATCAAGCCAATATATAACACTCTATCTCACATTCTCTCACAATTTCGTACACTAATATATAAGATTATCAAGTGTATTTGGGTGAATTAAACAAGAGAAAAAATTCTAGAAAAGATCTTGAAGAGAGCCTTTTTTTTTTTTTTTAAACAGGGAAGAGAGCAGCTTCAAAGATGAGACTCTTCAACTCACAGTTTGACTTTTAGTCATTTGAAGAGTACAGCGGCGGTTTGGAGATGAATTCCGCCACAAACAACCAAAATGGGCTACAATCCAATTTCTTTTGTCTTCCATATTATAACACCCATAACATGCATATACCCTCTCAAGCACACTATCCACCATTTGAAAATAAGTATATCTCCACTTTACTTTGAATAGTAGGATGAAAAACACCACTAAAAATCCTGCCACAAATCCAAACTCGATGAACAAATACAACCACTTGTCCCCATCATCAGTAATTTTTGATTTGGAATCGTTGTTATCATTACTCTGAGGAAGTCTCACACCGCTAGCACAACTCGTCTCTAATGGGGGTCCACACAGGTATGGATTGCCACTATAGATTGATGGGTCATTAAGCGTTTGCAATTGATGCCCATTTGGAATGCTCCCAGATAGATTATTGTAAGAAAAATTGAGCACTTCCAAAGAGTATAAAGTGGCTATGCTTTGTGGGATAGTCCCTGATAGGTTATTCTTGTGAAAGTCGAGTGACTCTAGAGATGACATATTTCCGATTTCAAGCGGAATGTTTCCTATTAAGTGATTGTGGGACAAGTTTAGATTAAATAAACCAGCAAGAACAACTATCTCCTGAGGTATTTCACCAGTTAGATTATTGTTTGACAAATCCATACTCGTAAAAAATGAAAGGCCTCGATAATCATACTCAAGGATCAACCCTTTGGTAATTGCAATTACACTCACATCATAATCATACTTTGTCAATGAGAACAATTGACTCATCGAAGTAAAATTATCCAAACCTCTTGGTAGCGGTCCAGAAAGGAAGTTGTTGGAAAGATCTAATACTCGTAGATTATTGAGTTGTGTCAATTTGGATGGAATATTACCAAAAAATAAATTGGACTGCAAACTTAAAATTTGCAACTGCTGAAAGCTTTCTCCTACCCAATCTGGTATTATCCCGTGAAAATTATTTTCTCCAAGATCAAGCAGTTGTAATCCACTACAAAATTGCAAATCAAATGGGAACTTTCCAGTTAAACTGTTGTTTGCAAGTTGAAGCTCTATTAGTGTGATTGAACAACTCAAAGAGCTGGGCACAACTCCAGAGAGCCTATTATTTGCAAGATTTACTTCATCACTGATGTTAGACCAGCAAGGAGGAAGATGCCCTGATAAACTATTACTCGAGAGATCAAGATAATACAAACTAGTTAATCCGCAAGGAAACAACTCTACAATTTCAACAGTGTTATTGCTAGAGACGATCGGTTTATTCTTATATGGTGACTTGCATTTTTTACGCAGTTGTCCCGACAAGGAGTTATTGGAAAGAAATAGGTACTTCAAACTTGTAGGAAGAAATGGTATTTTGCCCTCAAGCCGATTATTACTCAAATCCATATACACGAGTTTGGTCATGTGTACCAAGCTGGCTGGTAACTTCCCTTTAAGTAAGTTTGTAGACAAATAAAGGTTTCTAAGTGAAGATAAACTCCAGACCCAATCGGGTATACTATCATCAATTCCAGTGTCGAATAGGTCTAGAAGCTCAATTTCTACTTGTCTTCGGAGCCAAGAGGGAAATTTTGGCCCTAGTTTGCATGATCTCAATGAGATACTATTCAGTTGGAAAGAAGGGGTCCAATCACTGTCAACTAAAATAGTTATGTTGTTATATCTGAGGTATAAATGTTTTAGTTTTAACAAACTAGTTAGATGAGTTTCTGATAGTAGTCCTGTGAGGGAGTTATAACCAAGATTAAGATACTCCAGATTCCCCAATGTGTAATTTGACAACTTGCCCAATAATAACTCCCTAATATCTCCTTCTATATTGTTGCCACCTAAAGATAAGTCGGTTAATTTTGTTAGACTATGCAGTGGTGGTACCATGCCAACAAGTGAATTATTATGGAGGGTAAGTTTGTTTAGAGAAGTTAGATTTCCCACCCAATTGGGTATGGTGGTATTGAAGTTTTGATTAGAAAGATCAAGCACTCTGAGGGAGGTGAAGTTCACAAAAGGGATTGATTGTGGAATATGGGTTAGATTGTTTTCGGACAAAACTAACACTTCAAGTGATGATAGTTTGTTCAAAGTTTCCACCCAATCATTTGAATCCTTAAAATCAACTCCTGACATTTCCATATGTTTTAGATACCTCAGATTAGATAACCACCATGTATCGGTCTTCAACATAAAACTAGAAAATGGGTAGCCATTGCTAAGATCTAAGTACATTAATCTAGAAAGGTTCCCAAGTTGAGGAGGTATCATTCCTGATAAGCCCGTATAAGACAAGTTGAGATACTTTAAGTTTCTAAATGAGCCGATAAATTCTGGAAATTTACTCCCATTGAAATTATTAAAGCTGAGATCCAAGTATTTCAGATCACTAAGAAATATCAAAGATGGGCTGATCTTGCTTACCAAACTATGGTCGATCCAATCATAGTAATTATCTCCAAAGTTGGTATTTCGAAGGTTTAGTTTGACAACATGACCTGTTTGATTGTTGCAACGGATCCCTGCCCAGCTGCAGCATTTTTCGCCACTCCATGAAGCCAAACGACTTTTCGTATCATTGACACCAGCTTTGAATTGAAGAAGTGCATCTCTCTCATGCTCAGTACAACAATTTGCCAAGAAGGCTTGAATGAATAAGAGGAGGAGGAAATTGAGTGAGGAATAGTTCATCTTTAGTTAATGTGAGAAGGTCTCAATGGTTCAGTAAAGACTTCCAGTTGCACCTACTTATACAAGTAGCTAGGTGTTGTTGGTGCGATGATATCCTGAGATTAAATATGCAAGGTACTGAGACACAAGGATACGTCAACTCTTTGAGGTACTAAGACAGTACTACGATACAACAATTCATGATACATATAGCTCTAAGAAAGTGTTAACACACGTATATTTTTGTTAAATCTTGTTGCCATCCAACTTTTTACAAGATTGTTTTTTTAACTTAATAAAAGGCACTAATCCGACTGTTATATTATTTAATCTTAATTTGATGAGTTTTTTGTATAGATTGTTTTTGTATGGAGCGGAAGGAATAAATTGAAGTCGAATGCTTTCATAAATAAAATTCTATGGTACTAGTCATATATATAAATGGTACTTCATCAGAAATTATACTTTTATTTCAAATGATATACAGGCACAAATAATTTGCAACTTAATACATTTGATGTGTTGGCCATGCCTTACATTGTTAATGAATCAAAATAGAAATTAAAGCAATGTTTTCACGGCAATGTAATGAATCCCGCGTAATACATACAAAATTACAAACAAACTGTTATCAAATTTCTTCTACAAATTTGGAATGTAATTGATAAAGTATATATATCATTTTGACCAGAGACTTCAATTGCTAAATTTTCCACAGTGAAACCTCCTCTTGATTGTCCGACAACCGCATAATTTTTTGTTCAAGTGATGAATTGACTAATGACAATTGTAGATGAAAGCTACACGTTCTTGAAGCTTTGATTAGTAAAAGATCCTGTAGGAAAATAAGTGTTTAAATATTGAAATTTACTTATATAAATAAGAGGGTTTAAATGGTTTCATTTTTTGTGCCTCCAACATGTATTCATTTTTACAATGTTAATAACTCAAAATTTAAATCATAAACATAAAAATAATACTGTTAGATGTGATATATGTTATTTTCTCTATGTGCTCTTAAAAATTTATCACGTTTCGATTTTGTTTTTTATGTGAATAAATAAGTTGAAAAATCAACGTCTAGAAACTATCCACATTAGTACGTTTTAATAATCTCTTAATGACAACCAAAACAAAGTTGAAATGTCATAATTTTTTACATGTGCATAGATAAAATAATGTAGATCATATCCAACGGTTTTATTTTAACTTTTAAGTTTTAATTTTGAGTTATTAAATTTTCCATAGTGAAACCTCCTCTTTATTGTCCGACAACCGCATAAATTTTGTTCAAGTGATGAATTGACTGCAGTACTTGACTAATGACAATTGCAGATGAAAGCTACACGTTCTTGAAGCTTTGATTAGTAAAAGATCCTGTAGGAAAAATAAGTGTTTAAATATTAAAATTTACTTATATAAATAAGAGGAGAGTTTAAATGCTTTCATTTTTTGTGCCTCCACACCATGTCTTCATTTTTAAAACGTTAATAACTCAAAATTTAAATCATAAACATAAAAATAATACCGTTAGATGTGATCTATGTTATTTTCTCTGTGTTCATAAAAATTTATCACGTTTCAGTTTTGTTTTTTATGTGAATCAATAAGTTGAAAAATCAACGTCTAGAAATTATCCACATTGGTACATTTTAATAAGCTCTCAAGGACCACCAAAACAAAGTTGAAATGTCATAATTTTTACATGTGCATAGATAAAATGATGTAGATCATATCCAACATTTTATTTTAACTTTTAAGTTTTAAATTTTGAGTTTATTAAAGTTTTTAAAAATAGAGACATGATGGAGGCACAAAAAAAAGGATGCATTTGAACCCTCTATAAATAAAGCTTTTCTATTGGAAAATTTTAGTGTCATTTGTAGGATAGAAAAATTTTAGTGTCATTTCTACAAAAATATAAACACATTATTTTCGCTTCAATTTGGAGCAGGAGTAACTATATCCTTCTACATGAAATCTACAAATTAAGATCGCAGGCAGCATTGGTGCGGGGTGCACAAACTCATGTAGCGGCCACACGCACGCATTTGTAGGTTTTCAACCATTACTGCAGTATATCAGCTGGTTCGCCACACTGTTGCTTGCACAATTACTACTTCATATTCATTGAAAAAAATTGGGAAAAAATCATAGAAATTTGATGCTAGGCAGGGATTTGACCGAATTCTTTTATTAATAGAAATAAATAAATAAAATATCGAAATAGGGGTAGAATTTGGTGAAATTTCAAAAATATAGGAAGAATGAGATAGTTTATTCCGTCCATCACATAAGAAGAAAAAAAAATTATAAACAGTACTCGACGGAATGGACTATATCCAGGATCCTTTTCTATTTTTGGCGATTTGCGTGATTAGTGACAAAATTAGCTGAACGGGATGGTTTATTTTGTCCCGCGGATAGGATAAACCATCCCGTTCTTCTTATATTTTGAAATTTCCTAGAAACCTACTCCTATTTCGTTATTTTTTTATTTATTTTTCTATTAATAAAAAAAATCGGTTTTGATGCTAAAGGTTATCATCTCTTGACTAGCTAATCGCCAAGATCTATGCATGAGGCAAGTAATATTACAATATTGTGTATATTTTTAGCAAAAATATATGTGACATTTGGCTCATCAAACAGATCCAGATGATTTTATTAGTAATAAATTTATTTGTGAAATAGCAGGCAAAGTGCGCGCCTACTAAATTCATTAAACAAAGAAAAACATGTACAAGCTAGGCTAATTTGCCGGATGGTTATATGATCATCTCTTTTTACATTTGATTATTATGTCATTAAAAGTAAGCATTAATTATAGCTACTACTGCTTATTACAAAAATTATGTGGTTTGGTTTCCTTGGAAAATTCTTTGGTTGTCTCCTTTCAATGCTGTCGTGTTGATGATGTATATATATATGTGGCTCAAAACGAGATGAGATTGTCGTCGAAGAGATTGGATATGGAATGCGCCATATATCATTTTCACGAGGGGCCAAAGAGGTTGATTAATGTGTGGTCGGTCCGAGCTGAGTTAGCTTGAGTCATGGGTAACTTGAATTCAATTCAGAAAAATAGTGAGCTAGTCGAGTTGACTCGAATTTAAAAGTCTAGCACTTTGAATTTTAAAGTGCTGAACTGTTGAATTTTAAGAAACTTAGATTTGAAAGACCGTTCACTAGTGGAAAAACTGGAATCAGGATCGGCCTAATAGTATCGGTTATATGAAACAACCGATTCTAATATCTATCTGGATCGGTTTTTTTTAGAAAACCGATCCTAAAAACTATTCAGATCGGGTTTTAAGGTTAACCGATCCTAATTTATGAACAATTAGAATCGGTTTTTTATTAGAACCGATTCTGATACTATCAGGATCGGTTTTTACAAACAACCGATCCTAATGGAACACATATTAGGATCAGTTATTTCTTAAAAACCGATCCTGATAGTATCAGGATCGGTTCTAACAAACAACCGATTCTAATTCTTTTTTTTTTTAATGTTGGTTCTGAAAAAAAAAAATCAGGATCGGTTGTTACAACAGAACCGATCCTGATACTTTTTTTTTTTTTTAATGTTGGTTCTGAAAAAAAAAAAAGTATCAGGATCGGTTCTGTAAACAAAACCGATCCTGATACTTTTTTTTTTTTTCAGAACCAAAATTAAAAAAAAAAAAAAAGAGTATCAGGATCGGTTCTGTGGACAGAACCGATCCTGATAATTTTTTTTTTTTTTTTCAGAACCAAAAAAAAAAAAAAAAAAAAAAACAGTATCAGGATCGGTTCTGTCCACAGAACCGATCCTGATACTTTTTTTTTTTTTTTCAGAACCAACATTAAAAAAAAAAAGTATCAGGATCGGTTTTTTCAACACAACCGATCCTGTTTTTTTTTTCTTTCAGAAACAACTTAAAAAAAGGTATCAGGATCGGTTTTTTTGAAATAACCGATCCTAATGCTAATTTGACGCTAGGGTTTAATTCTGTTTCGCGCCTTTGTACTTACAAAAACAATCAGGATCGGTTATTTCGAAATAACCGATCCTGATAACTCCTGCTTAGTTCTTATTTTAATTTCGCGCCTCTCATTTTCAACTTAGCATTTTTCTCTCTCTCTGTGTCTCCGTCTCTCCCTCTCAAATCCTCAGACCTCCGTGTCTCTCCTCTCTCTGTCTCCGTCTCGTCTCTCCCTCTCCTCCGTGTCTCTCTCTCTCTGTCTCCGTCTCTCCCTCTCAAAGCCGAGCCTCTCGAACCTCTCGAACCTCCGTGTCAATTTTTAATTTTTTGTATTGTTTCAAAAATTAATTAATGGTGTTTGTATATTGTTTTTCAGTCTTGAGGACATCTCGCTCAAGTTACTTAATCATCCGGCCGATCAACTATCACGGTATTAGCTTTATCTAATTTTCTCATTATTATACTTTTAAAACACATTTTTTTTTGTATTTTCAATTTATTTATTTATCTTTTTTCATTTGAGCAAGGCTTTTTGAAACTATCTTTTTATTTATCTTAATTATCCGACCGATCAACTATCTTTTTTCATTTGTATTTTCAATTTTATTTTGCTATTGCACCAAATTTCTTCAACTATTGTACTTCTTTTTGTGTTTCATGAATTTTATTTTGTGTTCTTAATTGGTTTTGAGCTCCAATAAATCAATGGTAAATAAAAAAAAAAATTTATGCTGGCCAGCAAATATATATGGAAGCTGGCCAAATAAAAAAAATATTTTTTTTAGATCCAATATAACATCAGGATCGGTTGTTTCAAAAAAACTGATCCTGATTCTTTTTTTTTTTTTCAGAACCAACATTAAAAAAAAAAAAAAAGGTATCAGGATCGGTTATTTCAAAACAACCGATCCTGATTTTTTTTTTTTCAGAACCAACATTATTAAAAAAAAAAAAAAAAAAAAAAAAAAAGAGTATCAGGATCGGTTTTTTCAACAAAACCGATCCTGATAGTAACTATCAGGGTCGGTTGTTTCAAACAAACTGATCCTGATAGTTACTATCAGGATCGGTTTTGTTGAAACAACCGATCCTGATAGTAACTATCAGGATCGGTTATTTAACCGATCCAGATTATTGTAAGTATCAGTATCGCCTCCATCAGGATCGGTTGCATTCCGATACTAATATGCATATATAACCGATCCTAATTCCATATTTTCCACTAGTGGTTGGATGTAATCACTAATTCACAAGTACAAGCATAGTTGTGTAGATACATAAAAATTATACGAAAGTACAAACTCGTATTTCTCATGGGACACAGGTATTCAATTGAGTCCAAGTTGTAATGAGCGAGCTGAGTCCAACTTGAACTCAACTCGTGAGTTAAACGAGTTAACGAGTTGTTAGCGAGTTTGTTTCCGAGCTAAGTTCGAGCAGCTCACGAGTCACAAGCTTTTTGTACAACCCTTCAAATTGAGGCACCTCTAGGATTAATGTGTCTTTCTAATTTCATATAGGGACATTAGTCTTCTATCGAGTGGACGGCAAACATAGCTTTTATAGGTATTGAATTATATATATATATTTTTTATTTGAGGGCATGACCAGATTAAAATCAGAATATAATATATAAACTAATGTTGAAAGACAGAAAAGAAAAAATTGAGGAGATTAAAAATGAGCAAAAGTAGTTTAGAGAGCAAACTATATTAAATATTCTCGTAGTGATACAGCCTTTTTTAATTTAGGGACTCACTTACATGCATTTTTTATTCATAAAAATAAAAAATTTAATTAAATAGACAATCAAGATAGGAGAATCAAGATAGGAGAAAATAACTCTAGAAGATAGGACAATCAAGATAGGAGAAAATAACCCACAAAACTATCATTATATATAACTCTAGAAGCACAAATCATCCCAGCATATATTATATATATGTACATAAATTGACAAAAACAAACTTTTTTTTCCAATTATGACAATATATATTTTCAAGCTGCACAAGTTTTGCTCAATTATGTGTCACACTTCTTATCAAAATTTATTGAAATTATTATTTATTCATAAGCTTGATCAGGTTTTGGGATCGACAATACGTCAAATTTGTGTTAATTTAAATAAAAATGACAATATAATTAGATGCACTCACTAGTCATGTCTATTAAAGATGATAACATTCTTTAAAAGTACTTTTTAAATTTGAAATCTAACATTAATTATAAGCATGATTTATATTGTTCACATATAATGTATATTTAAAATGATAACATGTCACATATATTTCATCATACATCAAATTATTTAGAATTAATTTCATTGATAAAAAAAATAATGAATCTTAATACATCATCAAACAATATTTAAATTATTTCAAGTTTTAACCGAACCGAATCGATGAACACACCTACCCGTGAGACATGCCTGGGTGGTTGACTGCCATCCTAGTTTGCTTCCACCAGCACCACAGATATTGCTCATCTATGGTGGCCATTTCCTCAATTATCTTTCCACCTTCAGGCTTTGCAAACAGCAAACTTTCATGTAACCTGTATTAAATCATCTCAGCCGCGACGATCATAGATTTTCCACCATAAAATAATTATTAGTACAAACTACAAAGAATTAGACACCAGGAACACCAATGGGAAACACAACATGTGCAATAGAAAATAAGTTTTTTTTACGGCCTTGAAGTTTCATACAACACGTTAAGAAATACAAAATTAGATATTTCCTAGCTAGTACATGCTTTGAGACAAATTTAAATTATTTATATAGAAAAATATCGTACCGGATGAGTCTATTTGACTCAGAAAAAAAAAAAGTAAGCCAAAATGAATAACTAGTTCTAATTAGATATGTTGGTTGACCATGTTATGTTGTTCATTCTTATTTTAATTTGTAGTGATGAATATAGTGTTATGCGGTTGAGATGGCGATCGTTTTTCCTTTTTTGTAATATATAATTTTTATTGTTTTAATGAAGTTTATCAGCAAAACAATGCATATATTCTCGATAGAAAATTCTCCCTAACAAATATAATCCATACAAAATTATCTAATAAAAAGAACAACATATATAATTTTAAGAAACAAATATCAGAACTTTTACTATAAACAAAAAACAACCATAAAAAAATAGTTCCAATCCAATGCAACACAATGCAAAAATTTAGTGGGAAGTACTTTAAAGTGGACTAGGTAGTTTTCTTTTCCATATGTTCACATCTTGTTGATTGTCATCAACAATTTTTATTAAGTCGGTTTGAAAACCGCTGTTTTCCAATGGTGCAGAATTTTAATAAAAACAGCGATTTTCAAATCATCTTAATAAATAGTAAAAAAATTCCAAAAAATGTAAAATTTGGTCTCCAAGCACATTTTAATATAGATTGAACATCTAACGGTTTGAAATGTCATTTGAAGTCAATTCGATAGGTTTTAGAGTCGAGCTCACGGAGGACTTGATGAGCTTAGGAACACCCTAGTTCTACTCCAATGCAAAAATTTAGTGGGAAGTACTTTAAAGTGGACTAGGTAGTTCTCTTTTCCATATGCAAGGTACTAAGACTGTACTACGATACAACAATTAATTCGTGATACATTATATAGCTCTAAGAAAGTGTTAACACACGTATATTTTTGTTAAATCTTGTAGCCATGCATCCAACTTTTTACAAGATTGTCTTTTTTAACTTAATAAAAAGCACTAATTCGACTGTTATATTATTTAATCTTTGATGAGTTTTTTTTTTTTTTAGATTGTTTTTGTATGGAGCGGAAGGAATAAATTGAAGTCGAATGCTTTTATAAATAAAATTCTATGGTACTGGTCATATAAATGGCAATTCATCAGAAATTATACTTTTATTTCAAATGATATACAGGCACAAATAATTTGCAACTTAATACTTTTGATGTGTTGGCCATGCCTTACATTGTTAATGAATCAAAATACAAATTAAAGCAGAGTTTTCACTGCAACGCAATGAAAATAAACTGTTATCGAATTTCTTCTACAAATTTGGAATGTAATTGATAAAGTATATATCATTTTGACGAGAGACTTCAATTGCTGAATTTTCCACAGTGAAACCTCCTTTTGATTGTCTGACAACCGCATAAATTTTTGTTCAAGTGATGAATTGACTGTAGTACTTTGACTAATTAATGACAATTAATTGCAGATGAAAGCTACACGTTCTTGAAGCTTTGATTAGTAAAAGATCTTGTAGGAAAAATAAGTGTTTAAATATTAAAATAATTTTTTTAAATAAGATGATGGTTCAAATGCTTTCATTTTTTGTGCCTCCACCATGTTTTCATTTTTAAAACGTTAATAACTCAAAATTTAAATCATAAATATAAAAATAATACCGTTAGATGTGATCTATGTTATTTTCCCTATGTGCTCATCAAAATTTATCATGTTTCGGTTTCGTTTTTTATGTGAATTAATAAGTTAAAAAATCAACGTCTATAAATTATCCACATTAGTACGTTTTAATAAGCTCTTAATGACAACTTAAACAAAGTTGAAATGTCATAATTTTTTACATGTGCATAGCATAGATAAAATGATTTAGATCATATCCAACGGTTTTATTTTATTAACTTTTAAGTTTTAAATTTTGAGTTATTACCGTTTTTAAAAATAGAGGCATAATGGAGGCACAAAAAAATGGATGTATTTGAACCGTCCTCTATAAATAAAGCTTTTCTATTCGAAAATTTTAGTGTCATTTGTAGGATAGAAAAATTTGTGTCATTTCTACAAAAATATAAACACATTATTTTCGCTTCAATTCAGAGCAGGAGTATGTCTCGCTAAGCGTTTGACATGAAATCAACAAATTAAGATCGCAGGCAGCATTGGTGCTGGGTTCACAAACTCATGTAGCGGCCACACTCACACATTTGTAGGTTTTCAACCATTACTGTAGTATATCTGGTTCGCCACAGTGTTGCTTGCACAGTTATCACTAAATATTCAGAGAACAAAAATGGGCAAAAATCATAGAAATTTGATGCTAGCTAGGCTGGGATTTGTCCGAATTTTTTTATTAATAGAAATAAATAAATAAAATATCGAAATAGGGGTAGAATTTGGTGAAATTTCGAAATATAGGAAGAACAGAATGGTTTATTCCATCCATCACGTAAGAAAAAAAAATTATAAACAGTACTGGACGGGATGGACTATCCTGTCCAAGATCCTTTTTTTTTTGGCGATTTGCGTGATTAGTGACGAAATTAGTTGAACGGGGTTGTTTATTCCGTCCTGCGGACAGGATAAACCATCCTGTTCTTCTTATATTTCGAAATTTTCTAGAGACCTACTCCTATTTAACTATTCTTTTATTTATTTTTCTATTAATAAAAAAAATCGGTTTTGATGCTAAGGTTATCATCTCTTGAGGCTAGTCGCCATGATCTCTTGAGGCAAGTAATATTACAATCTTGTGTATATTTTTAGCATAAATATATGTGACATTTGGCTCATCAAACAGATCCAGATGATTTTATTAGTAATAAATTTATTTGTGAAATAGCAGGCAAAGTGCCTACTAAAATTTCATTAAACAAAGAAAAACATGTACAAGCTAGGCGAATTTGCGGATGGTTATATGATCATCTCTTTTTACATTTGATTATTATGTCATTAAAATTATGTGGTTTGGTTTCCTTGGAAAATTCTTTGGTTGTCTCCTTTCAATGCTGTCGTGTTGATGATGTATATATATGTGGCTCAAAACGAGATTAGATTGTCGTGGAAGAGATTGGATATGGAATGAGCGCCATATATCATTTCCACGAGGAGCCCAAAGAATAAAAAATAAAAATAAAAAAATAACACAAAAAAAATAAAAAATAACTCACTTACATGCATTTTTTATCCATAAAAATAAAAAATTAAATTATTAAATAGACAATGTGTAAATGCATAAAAAGTTAGAGAAAACCTCCCAACTGAAGCACATTATATACAGAACAATCAAGATAGGAGAAAATAACACAAAAAAAAAACGTATCATTATATATAACTCTAGAAGCACAAAGAACTAGCATTTGGTCTAGTGGCAAATCATTTGTTATAATAACAAGGGTATTAAATAGTTGGCTGGCTTGACCTCCAATCTTTACTAAAAAAAAACTCTAGAAGCACAAATTATCTATGCATATATTATATGTACATAAATTGACAAAAACAATAATATTGCCAATTATGACAATATATATTTTCAAGTTGCAGAAGTTTTGCTCAATTATGTGTCATACATCTTATCAAACATTTTTTCAAATTATTATTTATTCATAAGCTTGATCAGGTTTTGGGATCGACAATACATCAAATTTATGTTAATTTAAATAAAGATGACAATATAATTAGATGCACTCACTAGTCACGTTTATTAAAGATGATAACATTCTTTAAAAGTACGTTTTAAATTTGAAATCTAACATTAATTATAAGCATGATTTATATTGTTTACATATAATGTATATTTAAAATGATAACATTTCACATATATTTCATCATACATCAAATTATTTAGAATTTCAAAGATAAAAAAATAATGAATCTTAATGCGTCATCAAACAATATTATATTTAAATAAATTTAGTTTTAACCGAACCGAACCGATGAACACATCTACGTGTGAGACATCTCTGGGATATATGGTGGCCATTTTCTCAATTATCTTTCCACCTTCAGCCTTTGCAAAAAGCAAACTTCCATGTAATAACCAGCTAACATTAATCACTTGGGACGTTAAGAAATACAAAATTAGATAATTGCTAGTACATGCTTTAATTGAGACAAATTTAAGTGATTTATATAGGAAAATTGTAATCGCAATTATCAATCAAATATGAGCTAGACCTCTATTTTTTCTCAAAAAAAAATATAGGAAAATATCGTACCGGATGAGTCTATTAAGACTCAGAAAAAAGAAAAAAGAAAAAAAAAGGTAAGCCAAAATGAATAACTAGTTCTAATTAGATATGTTGGTCGACCATGTTATGTTGTTCATTCTTATTTTAGTTTGTAGTGATGCATATAGTGTTATGCAGTTGAGTTGGAGATCTTTTTTCCTTTTTTGTAATATATAATTTTTATTGTTTTAATGAAGTTTATCAGCAAAACAATGCATATATTCTCGATAGAAAATTCTCCCTAACAAATATTATCCATACAAAATTATCTAATAAAAAGAACAACATCTCTGACATAATTTTGAAAAACAAATATCAGAACATTTACTATAAACAAAAAAAACAACCATAAAAAAATAGTTCCAATGCAATGCAACACAATGCAAAAATTTATTGGGAAGTACTTTAAAGTGGACTAGGTATTTTTCTTTTCCATATATTCACATCTTGTTGATTGTCATCAACAATTTTTATTCATGAAATCAAGATTCTTGTTTCATAAACAATTTTTCTCTGCAGTTTTTGGAGGAATTAAAATAAAACTATACAAGAAAATAAATTAAGGATAAGAAAACTACGTTTCAAGACTACTTTTCTGTCCATGAAAAAACTAACATCCCTTACACTTTTTTGGGAAATTTTGTGGTCAAAGAACAATATAAATTTTGGCGTAGGTTATGTTGGCAACAAAAAAAAATAATTGACAATCTTGACGGACGATAAAGTACTAACTAAAATTAAAACAATAGCAATTTAGATATATTGTGTATAAACTTTTAACAATTTGAAAACCAACTCGTCATTAATCAAGGAATTAAAAAATTAATAGTTAAGTTTATCAACACGACCAATGATCAAATGGACAAGTATCCTCCCAGGTACTGTAAAAGATTCCTCTCACTTTATGGCTTGAAATCTACTCTCAACTGCTTTGAGATTCGGGCTAGCACAGGGGGCAGTATTATTGGGCTTTGAGATTCATGCCAAGTTAAAAAGAACGTTCCAGATCCACTAATTGTAAAAAATTCCCTATTACGGTACCGGGAAGGATCTGAATTCTGATAAAATGATTATTAAATTACACCATACCTATCTAGCCTATCGAGATTATACATACTATTTTAACTTTATTGAGTTTAATAGTCCAGAACATAGTGGCTGTTCAATCCTCCAAACCTTTTCTATTTTTGACGGCTCGGATTGAAGGACCAAATGCGCAGACATCTCGACTGGTTCCAGTGAAATGAAAATGATTATTAAATTACACCATACCTATGTAGCCTATCGAGAGTATACATACTATTTTAATTTTATTGAGTTTAATAGTGATTTTATGGATTATCTCAACGTTTGCAAAGCCGGCCAATCTACAGAAGCTGAGGTTGCCTTCGTCAACAGGCATTGGTTTCTAAAAATTAATTGCAGGCCCGTTATGATGGATGAATTTCAGGCCTGGTTCCTTTTTGAAGCCCAGTTTTCACTATTAACAGCCATGATGCCATCAATCTAATTAAAGTTTTTTTCAACTTATTATTTATTCATAAGCTTGATCTGGTTTTGGGTTTTGGGACTAACTAGTTAATTAAAAATGACTATTGTGTTAGAAATGTACAAGCATATTTTGGGCCTAAATTAATAGTTAATTTAATGAATTAAATATGGATCAATTCTTATTGGGCTGCATCAATAATGGGCCTATATTTTATTCTCAAAAAAAAAAATGGGCCTATATTTTTGCTCTGATCTATTCCATCAAAATAAGGTCTTCTGAAAAGGCTCAAACAAATTGGTGCTAATGAACAGGCTCAAACGAACTGGTGCATACTGTTATAAATATGCAACTACGGTTCAGTTTTTGGTTAGTCATTATATTCACTTCATTTCAGAAAACGAGAGAGAGAGAGAAAAAGAGTAAGGGGCTGTCAAGTCAGTAACTAGCATATTGATTGACGGTTGTTTTCGAACCTGTTCGTGTGGACATTAATAGAGACACAACTGCTGTCGCTGGTGCGTATATCTGACATGAAGAAGGAAGAGAAAAAGCTGATTGCTCATACGACTAGACGAACATATCCGTTGCACGTCTAGTAATAAACTCTATTTATCTTGAAATTTGTTTTATACATAAATTCTGATTTTCAGATGGTGAACAAATCATAAACTAAATTGAATTGTTGCACAATAACATATCCAAATTCCCTTCAAATTGTTTATATATATATATATATGTACTAAAAGCATCAAATGAGAATGAGAATTGAAATAATTACCAGTGAAATGAAAATGACAATTAAAACAATTACATTTACTCGTCAGTTAAACGAAAATAACATTGAAATAATTACATGGACTCGCCAGTCACTACGCAGACCTGCAAGGTTCACTGTTGCACACTCCATGCATTTGGAATTCGGATCTCCCAAAGTAATCTATTTTTTTAGTTTAGACTTGGAGCGTCAGATTCGAATCGGGCCGTCAAATTAAAGGTGCCCCATGCGCTCCACTTCGGGCTGGATTGGCCCGGATTTGAATCGGATGGTCCGGATCTAAACTGAAAAATTGTGTTACTTTGGGGGATCCAGACCCATGCATTTGACATGATGCAGTTTAAAATCCTACAGAATAAAAAAAGATATGAGAAAAAGAGAAGCGAAGAAATTAGATATCCCACCGCAAGCTTCGATTTAGATTCAGTGAAGTGGTTCGATGCTTCTAGCACTCTTCAAGTTTTGGACCAAACTTTTTTTGTCTATCTTCATAACACTAATGATTTTAAAAATGAGGAGATTATTTAACAATTTTTTATTTTAACAATCATAACATTCTATAAAAGTTCGATGCTTCTGCACTTTAAATTTGAAATCTAACATTATAAGCATGATTTATTTTGTTCACATATCATGTCTATTAAAGATGATAACATTTAACATATATATTTCATCTTACATCAAATCATTTAGAATTTCAATGATAGAAAAAATAATGAATCTTAATGCATCATCAAACAATATTTAAATTATTTCGGCTTTAACTGAACCGAACCGACGAACACACCTACACGTGAGACATCTCTAGGTGGTTGACTATCATCCTGGTTTGCTTCCACCAGCTGCACAGATCTCGCACATCTATGGTGGCCATTTTCGTATAATTAGCTTCACCAAAGTGAACGTGAAACGAATCCGTATTTTAAATGTCATGCATGGATCGGAATTTGGAGAATCCAAATTAGCCACCTCCACACATTCAATTCTTATCAAAGTTCCTTTCCTTCCCAAACTCTCCTCAACCTCTCTCTCTCTCTCTCTCTCTCTCCCTCTTTTTTTTCTTCTTCTTTTCTTCTTTTGTTTTCCTTTCCTGCCATTACCCTCCCAAAGTCCCACCCTTCCCTCCAATCAATATTAAATTGAATCACTTGCTGCATGTTTCTTACGGCCTTGTTAGTTTTAGATATTTTGTAAATTGATGCTACGTATTTAATTTTTTATATTTTTTAATGTTATGAATAAAAAAACCAGCCTAAATAAGTTTCGTAACACGTTAAGAAATACAAAATTAGATAGTTCCTAGTACGTACATGTTTTAATTGAGACAAATTTAAATGATTTATATAGGAAAGTATCGTACCGGATGAGTCAATTGTGACTCAGAAAAAAAAAAGAAAAAAAAGTAAGCCAAAATGAATAACTAGCTCTAATTAGATATGTTGGCCGGCCATGTTATGTTGTTCATTCTTATTTTGTTTAGTCTTAATATATTTGAACGGGTAAATTGATATATTTATGACAGGGGGTTACTCTTAATATTACTTTATTTTAAAAGTTTTAATAATCTTTATAAAAAAGCTTAAATTTAAATACAATAATATAGACATGATATATCTATAAAATATAACGAAATTTTGGGTTATGTATCACTGTACATCAAGTAACTTAAAATTTCAACGGCTTGAAATTAATGGTTCTTCATGCATCGTCAAACAATACTTAATTAAATTGCATGAAAAACTTATAAGTCGGCCTAAACATTAGCTTACCACAGAAAACAAATTTTAGAACTATTCTGGACATTTTTCTCAAGTTTTAGCATTTTTTATCACATTAATTTTTTGACATTTTCAGATATTTACAAACAAATAACCACACATGAAATAAAAATTATAATTTATAAGGTAAAAACTTATAAATCAACCTAAAAATTATATTATCGACAGAAATAAAAATTATAACTATTTTGAAGAATTTTCTTTTTTTGATGATTTTTTAAAATTTTATTATTTTATGGTTTTCAACTAAATGCAAGGAAAAATGTACAGTTATACAAAAAAAAAATGTCACACAACATTAAATCAACAAATATAATAGAAACTGACAAATAATTTCAAACCTGGTGTTAGGAGATCCGAAATTATTGAGGTGCAAATTATGGAAAAGAGGATTGTTAGGTAGAAAATTAAAAAAAAATAAATAAAATGATGCCTAGACGCCTACACAAATGATGGGATGAAAATTGAGGATATTAATACAAAAAAAAGAGGGCATTTGTGTCATTTTTGTAATTGAGGATATTAGTAAATTTCAGAAGGAGATGCATTGCCTTAAAAAAAGCCGACTTTTAAAATCTTTTGAATTTATACAATGAAAAGAGGACTAGAGGAGACAACGATTTGTATTTTTTATTATGTAACTAATAAATATTAACCATTAATAATAAGTCCATCATTCATTTAAAGGGCAAGCAACTACAAAATTAAAGCCATAACAAAATTAGTGCTTATAGTTACATTTTCTCTTGTGCATTAATTTTCATGATTCTGAATCTCAGAATCGGAATCAGGATCAACATGATGTTTGTGAATTGAGAATTTCGAAATTGGAATCAGATGTCTCAAGTTGATATGGGCTGAATTAGATAGGAAACTCATATTTCTAGCAACAATTTTTTTTATATAAAAATATAAAAAATTAATTTAACAATTTTCAGTCATATAATTCCGTAATGTTAAGCAATTCAAGCATATAAAAGTAAAATACTAAGCCTGATCGATTTGGTTATAAATTACGTTTTAAAAAATATTATATTGATGATAAAAGAACACAATTTAAAGTATGCATGTATGCGTAATATATTTTTAAGAAATTAATAATAAAATATAGAACTATAGCATATTTTATCAAATTTAAACTTCAGGCTGATTTAATGGGTCTTGAACATTATAGCCGTTAAACATTTTCGATCAAGCAACACTCATTCATAATTCTCTATGTGCATGGGTTGCACACTCCAACCAATTAATTGAAAATCTAGTTCCCTCACCACCAAGTAGTCCTCCATCAATAATTTTTAAATAGCCCAATTGCTATCATTCAACTTCTCAAATTCTGTAGCCTTCTTCATTCTACACGACATATATATGATCACGAATACAAGCCCAAATTTAAACAAACTCAAGCTTCAATAACTCCAATACCAAAGCCCAACATGCTATGATACCAATTGTTGGGGACGGTCGTAGAAGCGTTCAATCAGTAATTTCGTCGAACACCATGCGAGCATACACTAATATCCGACCAAATGAAAAAATATGAAAGACACACAAGAAGCCAACAACAACAAACAATCAAGCACATAAATAAGAGAGAGACACAAAATTTTACGTGGAAACCCTTTCGGGAAAAAACCACGGGAGCACGGCACAAAATCACTATAACAAAGAGTTTTACAATATAAGAAAATTATCAAGCCAATAACACTCTATCTCACATTCTCTCACAATTTCATACACTAATATATAAGATTATCAAGTGTATTTGGGTGAATTAAACAAGAGAAAAAATTCTAGAAAAGATCTCGAAGAGGAGCCTTTTTTTTTTAAGAGAGAAGAGAGCAGCTTCAAAGATGAGACTCTTCAACTCACAATTTAACTTTTAATCAATTGAAGAGTACAGCGGCGGTTTGGAGATGAATGCCGCCACAAACAAACAAAATGGGCTACAATCCAAGCACACTATCCACCATATAATGCATATACCCTCTCAAGCACACTATCCACCATTTGAAAATAAGTATATCTCCACTTTACTTTGAATAGTAGGATGAAAAACACCACTAAAAATCCTGCCACAAACCCAAACTCGATGAACAAATACAACCACTTGTCCCCATCATCAGTAATTTTTGAATCGGAATCGTTGTTATCATTACTATGAGGAAGTCTCACACCACTAGCACAACTCGTCTCTAATGGGGGTCCACACAGGTATGGATTGCCACCGTAGATGGATGGGTCATTAAGCGTCTGCAACTGATACCCATTTGGAATGCTCCCAGATAGATTATTGTAAGAAAAATTGAGCACTTCCAAAGAGTATAAAGTGGATATGCTTTGTGGGATAGTCCCTGATAAGTTATTCTTGTGAAAGTCGAGTGACTCTAGAGATGTCATATTTCCAATTTCAAGCGGAATGTTTCCTATTAAGTGATTGTGGGACAAGTTTAGATTCAATAAACCAGCAAGAACAACTATCTTTTGAGGTATTTCACCGGTTAGATTATTGTTTGACAAATCCATACTCTTAAAAAATGGAAGGTCTCGATCATCATACTCAAGGATCAACCCTTTGGTAATTGCAATTACACTCGTATCATAATCATAATTTGTCAATGAGAACAATTGACTCATCGAAGTAAAATTATCCAAACCTCTTGGTAGCAGTCCAGAAAGGTAGTTGTTGGAAAGATCTAAGACTCGTAGATCATTGAGTTGTGTCAATTTGGATGGAATATTACCAAAAAATAAATTGGACTGCAAACTTAAAATTTGCAACTGCTGAAAGCTTTCTCCTACCCAATCTGGTATTGTCCCGTGAAAATTATTTTCTCCAAGATCAAGCAGTTGTAATCCACTGCAAAATTGCAAATCAAATGGAAACTCTCCAGTTAAACTGTTGTTTGCAAGCTGAAGCTCTCTTAGTGTGACTGAACAACTCAAAGAGCTGGGCACAACTCCAGAGAGCCTATTATTTGCAAGATTTACTTTGTCACTGATGTTAGTCCAGCAAGGAGGAAGATGCCCTGATAAACTATTACTGGAGAGATCAAGATAATACAAACTAGTTAATCCACAAGGAAACAACTCTACAATTTCAATAGTGTTATTGTTCGAGACGATCGGTTTATTCTTATATGGTGAATTATGGGTTTTACGCAGTTTTCCCGACAAGGAGTTATTGGAAAGATCTAGTCCCTTCAAACTTGTAGGAAGAAATGGTATTTTTCCCTCCAGCCGATTGTTACTCAAATCCATATACACGAGTTTGGTCATGTGTACCAAGCTGGCTGGTAACTTCCCTCTAAGCAAGTTTGTTGACAAATCAAAGTAGCTAAGTGAAGATAAACTCCAGAACCAATTGGGTATACTATCATCAATTCCAGTGTCTGTTAGGTATAGATCCTTAATTTCTACTTGTCTTCGGAGCCAAAAAGGAAATTTTGGCCCTAGTTTGCATGAACTCAACCTGATAGTATTCAGTTGGAAAGAAGGGGTCCAATCACTATCAACTAAAATAGTTATGTTGTTATCTGCGAGGTATAAATATTTTAGTTTTAACAAACTAGTTAGATGAGTTTCTGATAGTAGTCCTCTGAGGGAGTTAGCACTAAGATCAAGATGGACAAGATTTGTTAATGTGAAATTTGACAACTTGCCCAATAATAACTCCCTAATGTCTCCTTCTATATTGTTGCCATATAAAGATAAGTCGGTTAATTTTGTTAGACTATGTAGTGGTGGTACCGTGCCAACAAGTGAATTATAACCGAGTGTAAGTTTGTTTAGAGAAGTTAGATTTCCCACCCAATTGGGTATGGTGGTATTGAAGTTTTGAACAGAAAGATGAAACACTCTGAGGGAGGTGAAGTTCACAAAATGTATTGATTGTGAAATATGGGTTAGATTGTTTCCGGACAAAACTAACACTTCAAGTGATGATAGTTTGTTCAAAGTTTCCACCCAATCATTTGAATCTTTAAAATCAACTCCTGACATTTTCATATGTTTTAGATACCTCAGATTAGATAACCACCATGTATCGGTCTTCAACATAAAACTAGAAAATGGGTAGCCATTGCTAAGATCTAAGTACATTAATCTAGAAAGGTTCCCAAGTTGAGGAGGTATCATTCCTGATAAGCCCGTATAAGAGAAGTTGAGATACTTTAAGTTTCTAAATGAGCCGATAAATTCTGGAAATTTACTCCCATTGAAATTATTAAAGCTGAGATCCAAGTATTTCAGATCACTAAGAAATATCAAAGATGGGCTGATCTTGCCTACCAAACTATGGTAGATCCAATCATAGTTATTATCTTCATAGATATTGTCTAGATTATAAGGGTTGGTATTTCGAAGGTTTAGTTTGACAACATGACCTGTTTGATTGTTGCAACGGATCCCTGCCCAGCTGCAGCATTGTTCGCCACTCCATGAAGCCAAACGAATGCTCGTATCATTGACACCAGCTTTGAATTCAAGCAGTGCATCTCTCTCATGCTCAATACAACAATTTGCCAAGAAGGCTTGAATGAATAAGAGGAGGAGGAAATTGAGCGAGGAATAGTTCATCTTTAGTTAAAGTGAGAAGCTCTCAATGGTTCAGTTAAGTCTTCCAGTTGCACCTACTTATACAAGTAGCTAGCTAGGTATTGTTGGTGCGGTGATACAAGGATACGTCAACTCTTTATTGTTGTTTAGCCGTCAAATACCCTAATGTCGCTACGACACAACAATTCGTGACACATATAGCTCTAAGAAATTGTTTTCACAGCAATAATGTAATGAATCCCGCGTATAACTGTTATCAAATTTCTTCTACAAATTTGGAATGTGATTGGTAAAGTATTATCGTTTTGATCAGAGACTTCAATTGCTGAATTTTCCATAGTGAAAGCTCCTCTTGATTGTCCGACAACTGCATAAATTTGTTCAAGTGATGAATTGACTTCACTAGTTTGACTAATTAATGACAATTAATTGCTGGTGAAAGCTACATACACGTTCTTGAAGCTTTGATTAGTAAAAGATCCCGTAGGAAAAATAAGTGTTTAAATATCAAATTTTACTTATATATATATATAAATAAAGCTTTTATATTGGAAAATTTTAGTGTCATTTCTACAAAAATATAAACACATTATTTTCGCTTCAATTCGGAGCAGGGGTACGTGACGCTAAGCGTTTGACATTCTGTGTTGTTAGCATAAAAATAACGAATTTGTAGGTTTTCAACCATTACTGCAGTATATTATATACGGTTCGCCACACTGTTGCTTGCACAATTATCACTACATATTCAGAGAACAAAAATGGGCAAAAATCATTGAAATTTGATGCTAGGTAGGGATTTGACCGATTTATTTATTAATAGAAATAAATAAATAAAATATTGAAATAGGGGTAGGATTTGGTGAAATTTCGAAATATAGGAAGAATGGGATGTTTTGTCCCGTCCATCACGTCCAACTAATTGTGTCTCTAACCACGCAAACTCGCTAATTAAAAAAAAGGTTTCTTGGACGGGATAATCCATCCCGTCTAGTATTTGTCATTGTTTTTTTGTTTTTGTTTTGGGGTTAGAAGAACAACGAAGAAGACAAAAATTATGAATAGTACTAGACGGGATGGACTATTTCGTCCAATTTTTTTTTTTAGCGATTTTGCGTGATTAATGACGAAATTAGCTAGACGGAATAAACCGTTCTTCTTATATTTCAAAATTTTCTAAAAACCAACTCCTATATATTTTGAAATATTTTTATTTATTTTTCTATTAATAAAAAGAATCTTTTTTTTGCTATGGTTATCTTCTCTTGACTAGCTAGTCGCCATGATCAATGAAGCAGGCATTTAATTTCGATAAGATTTAACTCTATGCATGCATGAGGCAAGTAATATTACAATCTTGTGTATATTTTTAGCAAAATATATGTGCATTTGGCTCATGCAACCAACAGATCGAGATGATTTTAAATAAATTTATTAGACAATCATGTCAATCGTCGGCAAAATAATAACAAAATTTTCTATTTTTTGTGAAATAGCAGGCAAAGACGTGCCAACTAAAATTTCATTAATAAAAAAAAAAAACATGTACAAGGCGAATTTGCCGGATGGTTATATGATCATCTCTTTTTACATTTGATTATTATGTCATTAAAATTAAGCATTATAACTACTACTGCTTATTACCAAAATTATGTGGTTTTCTTTCCTTGGAAAATTCTTTGGTTCTCTCCTTTCAAATATATAGTGCATCCTAGTGTTGATGTGCCGTCGTATTGATTTTAAAATACGCTAAGTTATGCTATTTTAATATAAATATGCTAATTATACATCAAAAGAAGTAATTTAACAAATATTAAAAACAAAATTTGAATTTTTATTGTTCAATTTCAGCATCTTGCTCTTCATGTTGTCTCTCAAAATCTCAAAAAAAAAAAAAAAAAAAAACCAAACCGCCCCACAGGGGGCGGTCTAGTATGCATAGGTGACTGCCCAAATGTGGGGTGGTTTGTATGAACAGTGGACCGCCCAGTCAACAGGCGGTCAGGGTGTTTTAAAAAATATATATATCAAGGGCAAATTTGATATTTTTTATGTTTGCGAGGGTATTAATAAAAATCACGGGACAATATGTAAATGCATAAAAAGTTAGAGAACTTAAGCACATTATAGAACAATCAAGATAGGAGAAAATAACACAAAAACTTATCATTATATATAACTCTAGAATCACAAATCATCTCTGTATATATTATATGTACATAAATTGCCAAAAACAAAAATATTTCCAATTATGACATACTTCTTATCAAAAACAGAAGTCTTGCAATTATGTGTCATACTTCTTATCAAAAAAACTCTTCAAATTTGTGTTAATTTAAATAAAAATGACAATATAATTAGATGGACTCACTAGTCAAATAAAAATGATAATTGGTTATATATACTAAAAGCATCAAATGAAAATGAGAATTGAAATAATTACACCAGTCAAAAGAAAATGACAATTAAAATAATTACATTTACTCACCAGTCAAACGAAAATGACAATTAAAATAATTACATTTACTCACCAGTCAAATGAAAATGACAATTAAATAATTACATTTACTTGCCAGTCAAATGAAAATGACAATTAAAATAATTACATTTACTCACTAGTCAAACGAAAATGACAATTAAAATAATTACATTTACTCGCAAGTCAAACGAAAATGACAATTGAAATAATTACATGGACTCACCAGTCACTACGCAGACCTGCAAGGTTCACTGTTGCACATTCCATGCATTTAACATGATGCAGTTGATACTGACTACTAATCCGTCCGAGCATTTTTGTAACATGCCGCACTGTGCGTCACAAAAAGACGCTTGCGGAAAGGAAAATTTCCGTATCCTACAGAATCAAAAAAGGATCTAATACCCGAAAAGTTACGAAATTTTGATTTATAGGAATAACACAAAAACATATATTAGACTGACACCAGAATCAGATGTTTTATTTTCTATATATGACTAGAGTAGAAGATTGTAAATTCTAAAATCCCACCGATCTATTCTGACATGAAGCATAACAGTTCGATCATCCATTATGAAGTAACCCACTTTGAATCCTGACCTTTTATTTTATAAAACAAATTGATGGAAAGATGAATATTCTGAATTTACAAATCAAAAACCCGATAAGCTATTTGAACCCGATTAATTAATGGGTTAAACCCGATTCTTGCCCCCCCTGGCGGAAATCTTGGATCCACGACGGAATAGAAATTTCCATCCATCGGGCGGGATAAACTATCCCATCCATATAATCTTAACCAAGGTTCTAAATAGCGTTTATAGCGTCGTAGCGGGAAGGCTAAAAAAAAAGCTATAGCGAATAGCGTCGCTATAGCGGAAGCTATTCCAAATAGCGTTTTTTTTTTTTACATTTCGTATATTCAATATTTGTACTAAATATCAACATTATCTAAGGTCTCATAGAACAATAAATAACTCCAAAGTAATTAAGAAATTATAATATTCATATTGAACCCGTACAAAGTCCAAATTGCGGTTCAAAATATCCATAGTAATATCATAAACTATCGATTTTTTCTATTAAAAATATCTTAAGTATCATGATTCATGACATAATCTATTTTTTTTTTCTATTCAAATTTTAATTCCGGTTTGGACTTTTTTTCTATTCAAATTTCAATTTCTATTCCCAATTTCAAATTGATTTATTTGTAGCAAGTAGCAACAAATTCAATTTCGGTTTGAGATTTTTTTTTATCTTAATTTAAAACCCATATAAATTGCTTAAAAATAAAAAATAAAAAAAAACTCATATTGTATAGCGCAAATAGCGCTGTAGCGGACCGCTATAGCGTTGTAGCGGCCGCTATAGCGGCCGTAGCGCAAATAGCGCATTTTGATGTCGTAGCGTAGCGTTTGGGGTCCAAAAACGCTATAGCGGCGCTATAGCGCGCTATTTAGAACACTGATCTTAACTATAACTACTGCAAAATCACTAATTAAGGAAATAGAAAAAATAAAGGAACGGACAGTACAAACCATCCTGTCTAGACCCACTAAAAAAAAGAAAAATATATTCCTAAACGGAATAGTTTGTACCGTCCAGATTTTAAACTAAATTTGCAAGGCTTGATATATACAATGAATTCCCTCGAGTTTGGCTAATTTGTGTTCGCAAGTCCTCTTTGAGCTCAGTCAGACCTTTAATTTCATAATTACCAAATCTGTTGAAGTCGAATTGTCACAAAATCATAAAAATTGGAGTACTTTTCATAAAAGATTAACATGTGGAAGAATCAATACTCTACATCACAAGAGATATATTGGTTCATTTGTTGCATGATCAACTGGATGAAAATCAACTGTTCCTTTTATTCAATTTGGTTTGTTGTTTCTTTGACCTCTTGATCTTATACAAATTGAACTTCAAATTTTACAATAGTCGAGCATAAGTGGCTTGTACAAACTATTCCATCCAGGATTTTTTATACAAAATTACACAAATTGAACGATCCTCAGTGATGCATAGCATAGATTTTGAAAAAATCTGGACGGTACAAACTATTCCATCCAGGATTTTTTTTGTGGACGGGATGGTTTGTACCGTTCAGTTTTTTTTTCTATTTCCTTAATTAGGGATTTCGTGGGAGTTATGATTAAGATTACATGGACAGAAATTTCTATCCCGTTCTTCCTATAAATTGAGATTTCATAGAAACCTACCTCTATTTTGATATTTTTTTATTTATTTTCTTATTAATAAGAAAAGGATCCAAGAAAAGAGCAGCGAAGAAATTAGGTGTCCCACCTCAAGGGGGAATTTTACAAACTGCCCTAGCTGTAAAAAGATCAAACAAAATACCCCCTTACTAATTTTCTTGACAAAATACTCTTGTGGACCCCAAATTTCCCTTCCTTTCCTCTCCCCCCTCTCTCTCTCTCCACGTTACTCTCTGCTCCTTTCTTCACCGTACTCTCCAGTGGGTATTTAATTTGAAACGTGTCAAATGAAGAAGAATATAATTTTTTACCACATTTGAAAAGCTCCACTCTCTCATATCATATTTGTTTAATAAGATTAAATGAGTGTCTCCACTCTCCAGGCATATACTTTATTAGTAATATTTCTAATATCTCAGAGGATTTACAGATTCATAAATCTTATATATATTTTAAAAATTATTTAATGCAAACGACATGTATTTCTCTCCAATACTCATATATCATATTCAATATAAAATCTTTTTAATGAAGAATGTTATTAGATAAACACATACATGATTTTGTGCTCCAATATGCTCCACAACTTTTATCGCCGTTTTCAAAGTCCGAACAGTCGATCCGAACCGCTCAACATAATCTTCATAATAAAATATTCTTGGAGACCAAATTTTATATTTTTTAGAATTTGTTTACTATTTTTTTACATAGGTACAATATCACTTTATCGGATGGTCCAAAATCTCTTTAAAACAGTGATTTTGTGTCTATATAAAAAACAGTAAATAAATTCTAAAAAAAATATAAAATTTGGTCTCCAAGCATATTTTATTATGAAGATTATGTTGAGCGGTTCGGATAGACTGTTTGGATTTTGAAAACGGAGATAAAAGATGTGAAGCATATTGGAGCACAAAAATTATGGTGCATTTGAACCCTCATCCTGAAACAAATGACATTATTATCAAAATTTAGTTTAAAAAATAAGTTGATATATAAGTGAATCCAATGACTCAGGCACATTTTATATTCTTTTGAAATGTCTTCATGCCCATTCTGAGATGTTTTGATCAAGATTTAACTAGGATTAATTTGGTAACTTTTCTTTATAATCTTCTATGCCCCTTTCTCACTTATCTAATACTCAAAATGTGCTGACATAATCAACCAAAATAGTTTTTTCTTTTTTTTTGGATGAAAGATGAGAGTGAAGCCTTAAATTTTGTTTTCATTTATAAAAGACACAAGTAGTGTCATTATTTACATAAGGTCCTAAAATATACACAAGGAAAAAAAATAAAAAACTAAACTAAACTACAAATGAATATAAAATAAAATAAATGTAAACTATAACCTACAGAGGGAAGAGTAAATGTAACAGCGAAAATGAAAAAGAAACTTTTAAGTAAAAGTTCTAATTATTACAACTGTACCACTAACAAGAGAACACCAGTACCAGTTACCAGTTGGTTTCGCACTCAGGGTGTCAACTGGAATTAATATCAGACCCGATATCACAAATTCCTCCTAATAAGCTTGGCATCCTTCTTCTTTTTACTGATGCTGTAAGAACCAATTCGCATACTCGTTTTTAATCTCCTCTTTAGTTAGTTCTCTGCATCAACCAACATAGTTAAAATAATGTTATCAGCCTAATCCATTTGCATATACCCTTTCTTCAATAGTCTTAATTCACAAGTCAAACAATTTATAAGGTTATCAGTCAAACAATTTATAAAATATTTTTAATATTTTTAAAATCCTATTAGCCTAATCCGTTTGCATTGGAGGACGGCATAACTCGTTTGCATTAAAAATATTTTATACTAATTAAGATTCTACATAAGGGATAATAATAAAATGTTTAAATCTTAGTATACTTCAGAAAGGGAGAAACTCTGTGGCAGTTCGACTATGTGCAGAGGAGAGACATGGAGGCCAATCAGAGAAGCGAAGAGCAAGTGCGGAGGAGAGCTAATGGGGCGGTGCAAAGGAGAGACAGTGGCGTTGTACGGAGGAGAGACAGGGGCGGTGCGGAGGAGAGCGTGGTGCGCAAGAGGAAGATTTTGAAGAAAAACGAATAGAGCAAATTCCCACCAATATTTTGATTTTGGGGGAGGCGAACAGACGGAATGGAAAGAAGGGAAATAACAAAAGTAAACAGAGTCTTGGAAGCCACTTCTGTTGGATCTTAATCCAACGTTGAGCATATATGTAATATAATTATGAATTGTTTACTGTCAAATATGATTGTCACAATTAAAGTGATCTAATATGGAATTAAGATATTAGACAATCTATGTATTCAATAGGATGTGGTCCATAAGTGTGTAGAACAATTTGGGCAAAGATCAAATCATTGATGGACTGATTCTGAAATTTGCAATTGAGAAAACTGCCTTTTGAACGCCCAGTGTGGGTGGTCCACCCGCACTGGCTCTGAGTGCGGACGCACTCAGTACTTAGCCAAAATCTGGAACATTTTGGGGTGCCCAGTGTGGGTGGTCCACCCGCACTGGATCTGAGTGCGGACGCACTCAGTACTTAGCCAAATTCTGGAAACATTTTGGGCTCCCAGTGCGGGTGGTCCACCCGCACTGGATCTGAGTGCGGACGCACTCAGTACTTAGCCAAATTTTGAGAACTTCGGACAACCCAGGAAAAGTCCGGACTTAGTGAAAATTTGGGGCTGAGTTTTAAGGCGGTTATTTGGACGCGAATCATCTCAGTGCGGACGCACTGAGATCCAGTGCGGGTGAACCACCCGCACTCGCGCAGTCAGATCTGTAAACTATATATAGATGGGTCCCCAAGGCACAAGATAACCAACTCTTTTCAGAAGTTATTCTTCTACAGAAATTGAGTGCCTTCTCTTTTCTTCCACCATCAAAGAATTGAGAGGAGAATTCCATTAGGAAATTTGGAGAGGAATTCTCAAGAGGCGATCTTGTTGCCTTGGAAGACCTAATCTAAGATCCAACCAAAAGGGCGAGAAGGAAGAACTAGAGTCTTGTCTCGCGCTCACGAAGACGGTTGCTGCTCCAACTTCGGGTTTAAGATTCCATGGCCAACGTTATGGAATCAGGTATTGTATTCCGCACTAAAGTTTATGTTTTGGGTATCTTTGGCATAGGGCGGTCCTTAGGTTAAGGTGGGGACTGTTTCTTCTTCCCCGGGGTGTAAGTGTTTGACCCCTAGATGAGATGTAATTGTTTGATCTCTAGATAAGGCGTAATTGTTTGGCCTTCATGATCCCCCAACAAGTGGTATCAGAGCCTTCCTATGCCGAAGGATTAGGTCTTTGGATCTAGAGAGAATTAGGATTTGAATTGATGATTTTTCGTTGTTTTTTGTTGGATTTTCTTGATTATTTTTTATCTGAAAATTAAGTTTGGAGAGCACAAAATATGTTCCTAATTAAGATTCTAATTGCTCAGTTTTTCAAGTTCTTAAGTTGGTTAGGGTTTCCTCGAAGATTTCCATTAGAAATCGGAAAATTCCTAATCAAGATTCGGTCTTGGAACACGCTTGAAATTCTGCATGTCATTCATTTGGCAAATTTTCTGGGCAATTTTGGAATTGGGAATTTACAAAATTAGAAAGAAATTTCTAAATTTGAAAGGCTATTTAAGGGTGCTTCCAATTTCTCTCTAGATCATGTCATAATTCAGCATAACAAGTGTAGTTATTTTTCATGTTTTTTCCCCTAAATTCGGATTATAATTAAATAAATATGATGCGGGTGCACTCACCCTTAGTGCGTCCGCACTAGGCTCGGGGAAAAATTCAGAAAATAAATACAATTGCTATGATGCAATTATATATTTATTTATTTAATTGCACTTTTATTTTATGGCTAAGGTATAAATTATAGTTCTTATAAAGGCATTAAGGTTTATATATACCTTGAATTGAATTGATGGAGTCATTATCGTACCCTCCGGTGCCTCTTTTGACAAAGTTAATTTAAATTCATTGTATAAAAGGATATAAGATGTGCATTTGATGGAAGCGATCATTTATCGGCCCTCCGGAAGATAATGGTTGTTGAAATTATGTGTACAATTTAGTGATAATAAAGTATAGTGATGATTATTATGTTTTATTACATATGTCAATAAGTCGGCCCTCCGGAAGGCATATTGTCGATATGTTACTGTATCATCAATGCTTTATTATTGCGTCAAAGTATCATAAGAAATTAATTCGTTACCCTCCGGTGACCAATTAATGGAAACCGATGCTTTGTTAATGATGGAAATGTTTAGCCTTTTGTTTGAACATAATTTATAAAATTCAGAATTTATTTTGCTAAATCGTGGTTGTTTTGTGTGTTTTTTGTTCGAATTTTTCAGCAAGCATTACTACTAGCCTAAAAGACATTCCGATGTTGAATGGTTCCAATTTCAAGTACTGGCAGGAGAGTGTTATGATAACTCTCGGTGTCATGGATTTAGACTTAGCATTCAGAGTGAACTGTCCCACCATTACGGATACCTCTACTCCTGATGAAAAGAGGGAGAAGGAAAAGTGGGACAGATCCAATAGGGTGAGTCTAATGATTTTGAAAAGGTCCATTCCAGAGGTATTTAGAGGCTCGATTACTGATGAGATTACTAACGCTAAGGCATATTTGGCTGAAATTGAGACAAGGTTTGTCAAGAATGAAAAGGCAGAAATTGGTACACTCTTGACGAAACTTGTTTCAATGAAGTATAAGGAAAAGGGGAGTATTCGGGAATATATCATGGAGATGTCTAATGTTGTTTCAAAACTAAGGGCACTTAAGTTGGAGATTTCTGATGATCTCTTGGTGCACTTAGCATTGATATCCCTTCCTTCACACTTTGGACAGTTTAAGGTGAGCTATAATTGTCAAAAGGAAAAATGGACACTTAATGAGCTCATCTCACATTGTGTGCAAGAAGAAGAAAGACTGAAACAGGATAAGACAGAAAGTGCCCATGTTGCTACTACTTCCAAATTTAAGGCATCGTCTAAGCGTAAGAAATCGAATCAGACTAAGGATAATAAGGATGCTGCAACGACCACCAATAAGAAACAGGATAAGGGCAAGAAAGTTGCCGCATCTGAAAATCCCTGTTACTTCTGTGGTGCGGTTGGACACAAGAAGATTCATTGCCAGAATTATCACGCATGGCGTGCTAAGAAAGGGCTGCCTAAATTGCCGGAAGCCAAGTGATGATGAAAGATTCATCTTTGTGGGCGATGGCAATAAAGTTGAGGTGGAGGCTATTGGGACTTATAGATTATTGTTAAAATCAGGATTTTATTTGAATTTGTATGAGACATTTGTTGTACCGTCTTTTAGACGTAACTTAATTTCTATTTCTGCTTTGGATAAGTATGGATTTATTTGTACTTTTGGAAATGGAAAATTCAGTTTGTTTCATGATTCAAAACAAGTTGGTTCTGGTTTTCTTTCGGTTTATGATAATCTGTATTCTTTGGATGTCAATAGTTCTTATATTGAAGCCTTGCATGTGGATACAAATAGTAAGAAAAGAAAATTAACTAATGAGAATTCGGCTACATTATGGCACAAGCGATTAGGTCACATTTCTCAACGAAGAATTGAACGTCTTGTGTCTAATGAAATTCTTGAACCCTTAAATTTTTCAGATCTTAATGATTGTATTAATTGCATAAAAGGGAAACAAACCAATTTCAGAAAATATGAAGCCAAAAGGTGTTCAGAAGTCTTGGAATTAATTCATACCGATATCTGTGGTCCGTTTCCAACGGCTACAAGAAATAGTCAGCGGTATTTTATTAGTTTCATCGACGACTATTCTAGATATGGCTACATATATTTAATTAAAGAAAAGGCTCAAGCCCTTGACATGTTCAAAAGTTTCAAAGCGGAAGTTGAGTTACAACTTAACAAACGCATTAAGGCTATTAGATCTGACCGTGGTGGTGAATACTATGGCAGATATGATGGATCAGGTGAGCAATGTCGAGGGCCTTTTGCACATTTCATAGATGAATGCGGAATTGTACCTCAATATACATTGCCCGGTTCGCCGGCAATGAATGGTGTTTCTGAGAGGCGCAATAGAACGCTTAAGGATATGGTAAGAAGTATGATGAGTCGTACTACTTTGCCACAAAATCTATGGGGTGAAGCCTTAAAGACAGCAGCATATATCCTAAATAGAGTACCCACTAAAGCAACTAACAAAACCCCATATGAAATTTGGAATGGGCGAAAGCCTAACTTGAAACACTTGCGTGTATGGGGATGTCCAGCTGAGGCAAGGCCTTATAGGTCGCACGAGAAGAAACTGGATGAAAGGACTGTTAGTTGTTATTTTATTGGGTATCCCGAGCGATCAAGGGGTTTTAAGTTTTATAATCCTACAGAACATTCAGTTTTTGAGACGGGAAATGCAAAATTTTTTGAGGATGTTGAGTTTGCGGGGGGAGATACAATAATGGATTTTGAATTCGAAGAGGAATGTGCAAATATTCCCTCAGGTGTTGAGAGTTTTGTGGACATTGAACCCATTTTTACTCAAAATACAATTGTCGAAAACGAAACCATTATTGAAGACCAAACTCAACAAGATCAAACAACACAAAGAGAAATTCCAGAAATTATGGATGATGTTGTTGTTGGCCAGATTGTTGTAGACAATGCTGGAAATTCTCAAGAAAATTTAGAAGTGCCAATAAGAAGATCCACTAGAGAGAAAAGGTCTGCAATATCTTCGGATTATGTAGTTTACCTTCAAGAACATGAGTTTGATGTTGGCATGTTAGAAAATGACCCCATAAATTTACAACAAGCCATGCAAAACTCTAACTCTCACAAGTGGATTGATGCCATGAATGAGAAAATAAAATCTATGGCTGACAATGACGTTTGGGAAATTGTCCCATTACCATCAGGAGCGAAACCTATTGGTTGCAAATGGATATTTAAAACCAAGAGGGATTCAAAAGGTAATGTGGAGAAATATAAGGCTCGTCTTGTCGCTAAAGGTTTTACACAAAAGGAAGGCATCGATTATAAAGAGACTTTCTCTCCAGTTTCATTGAAAGACTCTTTAAGGATTATATTGGCATTAGTTGCGCATTTCGATTTAGAGCTTCATCAGATGGATGTTAAGACAGCGTTTCTAAATGGTGACATTGAAGAAACGATCTATATGGTGCAACCAGAAAACTATGTATCGGGAGATGCAAAGTCTATGGTGTGCAAACTTAAGAAATCCATCTATGGGCTAAAGCAAGCGTCTCGTCAGTGGTACTACAAATTCCACAATGTGATTATGTCATTTGGTTATGAGGCAAATCTTGTGGATGAGTGTATATACCTCAAGTTCTGTGGGAGTAAGTTCGTATTTCTGGTTTTATATGTGGATGACATATTGCTTGCCAGCAATGATATAAATATGTTGCATGAGACCAAGAAATTTCTGATGAAGAATTTTGAGATGAAAGATCTTGGTGATGCATCATTCGTCCTAGGGATTGAAATACTGAGGAATAGAACCCAAGGTATATTAGGTTTGTCCCAAAGGAATTATATCGAAAAGGTCCTGAAAAGGTATGGCATGCAAGACAGTAAACCAGGAAATACCCCTGTGGCAAAAGGAGACAAATTTAGTGTCAGCCAATGCCCAAAGAATCATGTAGAAAAGGAAGTAATGCAAAAGTATCCATATGCCTCAGTTATTGGGAGCATCATGTATGCACAAGTGTGTACGCGTCCAGATATTGCGTTCATCACTGGCATGTTGGGCCGATACTTGTCAAATCCAGGTCTAGATCATTGGAAAGCAGCCAAACGGGTCTTGAGGTACCTGAAGCGAACAAAAGACCACATGCTCACGTATCAGAAGTCGGATAAGTTAGAGGTCATTGGGTATACCGACTCTGATTTTGGAGGATGTCAAGATAGCATGAAATCGACATCCGGCTACGTTTTCATGTTAGCTGGAGGAGCCGTTTCGTGGAAGAGTGCTAAACAATCACTTATAGCATCTTCCACAATGGCCGCAGAATTCGTTGCATGTTATGAAGCATCGAATCATGGTGTATGGCTACGCAATTTTGTCACTAGGCTGCGCATAGTGGAGTCTATTGAGAAACCACTAAAATTGTTATGTGACAATAACTCAGCCGTGCTATACGCAAATAACAACCGAAGTTCGTCAAAATCCAAGCACATTGACATCAAATTTTTGGTTGTAAAAGAGAGAGTACAGAAAGGTCAGTTGTCAATAGAACATATAGGGACAAACTCCATGTTGGCGGATCCACTTACTAAAGGATTACCACCCAATAAGTTTGAAGAGCATGTTGCTCATATGGGTGTAATTCCGGTTAGGGAAATTCAGTTTTAGTGGGAGTTTGTTAATTGTTTATTTTGATGTTCTATTTACTTATTTTGGATATGTAACTTATGACATAAGGATATTATTATTTTGCATTCTGTCTCTATTTTAGTTTGACCTCAAAATTTTGGATATGTAAATTGTTTATTTGAATTTTGCATTTTACAACAAGTTTATGAAATTTAGTTTCAAGTTTTAAGTGGGAGACCTAGTTATAAATTGGCACGTAAGATCACAATTGCGTGTAATTTCTATGCTACACATCCACATCATGATTCATGTCATTTGGTTATGTTAGTACTATGATTATTGATGGTTTAGTCATGACTAAAATAAATGTGACGAAAGCTGCTTTAGTCCTTTGCAAATATGATTGATGGACGGAATTGGTTTGGGAATACATGAGGATGACAGAAAAGTATGTGCGCACATAAGGCTGACAATACATAATTAAAAGAGTATGACATAGTGCTCAAGTGGGAGATTGTTGGATCTTAATCCAACGTTGAGCATATATGTAATATAATTATGAATTGTTTACTGTCAAATATGATTGTCACAATTAAAGTGATCTAATATGGAATTAAGATATTAGACAATCTATGTATTCAATAGGATGTGGTCCATAAGTGTGTAGAACAATTTGGGCAAAGATCAAATCATTGATGGACTGATTCTGAAATTTGCAATTGAGAAAACTGCCTTTTGAACGCCCAGTGTGGGTGGTCCACCCGCACTGGCTCTGAGTGCGGACGCACTCAGTACTTAGCCAAAATCTGGAACATTTTGGGGTGCCCAGTGTGGGTGGTCCACCCGCACTGGATCTGAGTGCGGACGCACTCAGTACTTAGCCAAATTCTGGAAACATTTTGGGCTCCCAGTGCGGGTGGTCCACCCGCACTGGATCTGAGTGCGGACGCACTCAGTACTTAGCCAAATTTTGAGAACTTCGGACAACCCAGGAAAAGTCCGAGCGTAATGCGGACGCACTGGAACCCCAGTGCGGGTGAACCACCCGCACTGGGGACTTAGTGAAAATTTGGGGCTGAGTTTTAAGGCGGTTATTTGGACGCGAATCATCTCAGTGCGGACGCACTGAGATCCAGTGCGGGTGAACCACCCGCACTCGCGCAGTCAGATCTGTAAACTATATATAGATGGGTCCCCAAGGCACAAGATAACCAACTCTTTTCAGAAGTTATTCTTCTACAGAAATTGAGTGCCTTCTCTTTTCTTCCACCATCAAAGAATTGAGAGGAGAATTCCATTAGGAAATTTGGAGAGGAATTCTCAAGAGGCGATCTTGTTGCCTTGGAAGACCTAATCTAAGATCCAACCAAAAGGGCGAGAAGGAAGAACTAGAGTCTTGTCTCGCGCTCACGAAGACGGTTGCTGCTCCAACTTCGGGTTTAAGATTCCATGGCCAACGTTATGGAATCAGGTATTGTATTCCGCACTAAAGTTTATGTTTTGGGTATCTTTGGCATAGGGCGGTCCTTAGGTTAAGGTGGGGACTGTTTCTTCTTCCCCGGGGTGTAAGTGTTTGACCCCTAGATGAGATGTAATTGTTTGATCTCTAGATAAGGCGTAATTGTTTGGCCTTCATGATCCCCCAACAACTTCCAAGTTTAAAAAACAAAACAAAAGTAAACAGAGGGGAGGGAAAATCTTTACGTTGGTGGGGTCCACAAGAGTATTTTGTCAAGAAAATTAGCAAGGAGGTATTTTGTTTGATCTTTTGTACAGCCAGGGCAGTTTGTAAAATTCCCCCACCTCAAGCTTCAAATGCGATGGTCTACAATAGAACGCTTTAAAAAGGAAAATAATAGACTAAAAAAGTTCTGTTACAATGTAATATGGCCTAAGATGGAGGGCAATTGTCCAGAGCTAAATTAGATGATTGATAACTCCAAATTAGGACAATTGAACCACTCACAGGCCATGTTGGGCCAATTCAACTTTTACTTAAGAGGTGCAATGTTTCATGGCCCGTGATATTCTTTCTATTAACTCAAGTCCAATTCTCAAAAATTCGATAGATAGTTCTGACCTTTTCTTCTTGGCTCTTGGTCAATTTTGGTTCCTCTTAGTTATCGACTGGCTCCACTACTGACTGCAAGTATTAGTCGCGCTCTAATGCGAACAAACAAGTTGATTAAATCGGAATGAAATTTGCTTTATAAATTGTAAGATTTATACCTTTAGATGCTTGGCGGGGCCTTGTCAAATATGTTGGAGTAGATTGACTGTTTGACTGGTTCAAACTAGCCTACCACTATTCCCAAATCACCATCCAATCCTGACAGATTGTCATTCGCAATTGGATGCCTGGTGTGAAACAGGGTCTCCTTCTCTCAGACATTATGTCGAACACCTAGTGTATATTGGAGCAGAGCACCTAGATAATCGTTGGTTTTAGATTCAATTCTTCTAGGCTAGCGAGCTGTATGGGCGATGGTTACACTGGCCTACTATTGTCCAGCTTAGTTCAATCTGTTAGACCTTTACATCTTGCTCTGGTTCAATTGGGATCTGAGGCATGAGAGCACCGTCTTGGTATTATTCAATTGATTATGGAATACATTCTTTTTTTCTCACGGCCTACTATTGTCTAGCCATAGAACCAAGTATAACATTACTGATAAACATTACTAGAGTTTGATTTATGATAAATTGATTGGAACCTGTGAATTGAATTATATCTACAATCGGAGAAAGATACCATCTTTTGTACATCCTACAAGGTGCACCCCTTCTAGTAATGCACTTCTCTTCCTCTATCTATCAGTAGTTCTATTCTATCCTTTTGTTTTCTTCTAGATATACCCTCCAAAGCTTGAAACTTTACCTTTTTGTTTTAACTTCTTTAGGAGCTCGACATGCTGTTCAATACGCAACACGCTTTCGACCTTGCATTGATATACACAAGGTGATTTTGTACTGTAATTGAATATCTTTTGAAGTTTCTGTACCAAGTGAGGTTATGGTACTATGCATAGCGCATTTTGGTTCGTACCATGGATGCATATTTCTATTTTTAAAATCCAAACAGTAGATCCGTTCCGTTCAACATGATCCTCACATGAAAATGTGCTTGGATGTCAAATTTTATATTTTTTAGAATTTTTTACTATTTTTTAAGAGGTACAATATCATTTGATCTAAAGATTTTAGACCATTCCAAATTAGTGATTTTCTACCTATCCAAAAGAATAGTAAACAAATAATTAACAAATGTAAAAATTGGCATCCTAGTAGATTTCATATGGAGATCATGATGAACGGTTGGGATTGACTATTTAGACCTTGAAATGAAGATATGGATTTTCATGTACCACTAATATGTAGAAACATGTATTTTCATGTATTTGAACTATTTTGGTTTAAAGCAATCTTTCTGTTTGCTCTTTTATGTTTTTTTAGTTTTTCTTGTTTTATTATTGGTATACCGTATCTTTTTCCAAGTACTCGAAACACTCCATGTGAGGTTATTAGACCTGACCTGACCAGTATTGTATTTGAATGATATTTTGTCCATTTTATGGTATAGCCCTCAACAAACATAATTTCTAACCAAACCCTCAATTTAACTTTATTATTTTCTCTTAGGGAAAAGTGAAAGAAATTGTGGGGTCAACTCTAAGAGATTCATCAGAAAATGGGAACTCCTCTCTTGTGAGTTGTGACTAACTTTAAATCTGACAAGTTTGCTGCCTACTATGCAAATATGTACAGAAGCGACACTCTCACTGGTGGCCATGTCATAATGCTTGGTGCCGATCCCTTGAGCCAGGTGGCAGCTTCAGAGGCATTACATGCTTATCCTTGTTAGAAATTACATTTGTATTCTTCTACCTTTCTTACTTTTATTGGTAGATGGTGAGAGGGTCTTGAATATTTCAATTAGGAGTCTGCAGGGTGTTCATTGGGTTGGTTCGATTAAAACCAAATTACAATAGTCAAACCAAAATTTTATTCGGTTTTAAAAATATAACCGAACCAAAATAACCAAAGTAAATGTTGGTTTGTTTGGTTGAAAATTTTATAAATTTGACATGTTAACACATCATTCGTGAAGTACATTGGTTTCAATAATTTGAATTCGTCATTTAAAGCCAATTTAATAGATTTTAGAGTTAAGTTTACTAAGAAACTTCTTGAGTTTAAAAACACTCTAATTCTACTTCTACTTGCATTAGAAACTGAAATTTTTATTAATATCGATCCACAACTAAAAAAAATACACAAATGCCCTCGATTTTTTTTTTAAATGCCCCAACTGCATGGAAAAAATGAAAATACAACAAAAAAAAATCTAAGTCTGAGACTTTATACATTTTTATGAACAATGTCTAAGAAAAAGTAGGACAAAATATATAACTTGATAAAGGAGTACAAAATCAAAAATTAGAAAGAATTAATCATAAACTTCAACTCAAGTTTTGAGATTTTTCTCTTTATTTTTTTGCAATTCTGACTGTGCTGTTATCTTGATGAACGCTATGGTTCAGAATTGATATCTTCACCTCACAAGCTTTCTGAAAAGTAGTCATACGCTGAAATTGGACACTCAAGTGTCGAGATATACGCCTGTTTGAAGTTTCTTCATCAGAGATCACATTCTCGGTGAATATATCTTCTCTCTAGCCTTATCGCTAGCCCTAGCCTTGCATGTTTAGGAGATATGTTTCAGAGAAATACATGTATAACCAACATGTGCTTTAGAAATGAGAGAAATGTCTTACAAAAAAATCGAAAGAGGTGGATTATAAAAGAAAGACAGAGATCGATGACGCGAAAAAATTTGTATTTCTTTTATCGCACACGGATCATACAGTAAAATCGTGTACAATTGTTAGTGCATTCATATACACCCGTCCGAAAGAATGATTCTCCTAAATTTTTTAATTGAACTAATATAGTGTTCCTGTTTTGTTATGTGATTTAATCAGGGTTATATATTGTGAGGTTTATATTAATCATTAAAAAAATTAATTGATGAACAATTTTACTCAATTACTTCTCAATTTAAAAAAAAAAAAGGACCAGAACCACCAGGATTCCTGGGGGTTCTCTTTTGAAGTGAACCGCTAGGAATCCTGACAGTTGGGGCATTTTTAAAAATAAAATAACGAGGGTATTTGTGTAAAAAATATTAATTGAGGATATTAATAAAAATATCAGTAGGAGATACATTGTCTTAAAAAAAAAACCGACTTTTAAATTCTTTTGAATTTAAACAATGAAAAGAGGACTAGAGGAGACAACGATTTGAATTTTTTATTATGTAACTAATAAGTATTAACCATTAATAATATAAGTCCATCATTCATCCTTTAAAAAGGGCAAGCAACTATAAAAGGCCATAACAAAATTAGAGTTTCTAGTTACAGTTTCTCTTGTGCAGTAAATTTCATGATTCTGAACTTTAGAATCGGAATCAGGATCAATATCACTACAGCAAAACAAGACATCAGCGACCGGTATCAGCGACCGCTGAACTCGCCGGTCGCAGAAGATCCCAAAAAAAAATAAAAAATAAAAAATAAAAAGATTCGGCGACGATATCTTCAGCGACCGGCGCCAACAGCTTTCTGCGACCGATCTGGCCCGGTCGCTGAAGGGCACCCCCAAAATTAAACCGCGACTAGTTCCTTCTCTCTCTGACTTCGCGCCGTAAGCTGAAGGCACCCCCAAAATTAAACCGCGACAGGTTAGATAAAAAAAAAACGCTGGAAGCTGCCGCCGGTGGTCGACGAAAACCGACGCCGCCTTGCCCGATCTGCCGCCCGACCCCGCCTCTTTCTCTATCTCTCTCTCTCACTCGATCTGCCGCTCGACCCCGCTCGAGAGGAGAGAGCCTCCCGCTCGCTGCCTCCCGCTCAAGAGGAGAGAGCCTTTCTGCTTCGCCTCAGCCGCGCCTTTGATCTAGGGCTTCGCCTAAGCCTCCCTAGTTAGTGTCTCTCTCTCTCTCTCGTTATTTTTGCTCACTGCTAGGCTGAAAGATTCCACATAATAACCGTTTTGCTCGGCTCTAAATAATAGCCTTGGAATTCTAAAACAAGAAACATAAACAGAGAAAAAAAGTAGGAAATCTTCCAATGCAAAACCTCAACTAGATGCAAAGAGGGGCTTGCGTTTGACTTGGATATGAAATTGAGTTCGACTACAGATTTTGCCCATTCAATATATTTAAGGATCATTAAGTGCATTTCTTTTAGGTGGAGAAGAAGCTCATGATTGGTATTAGAGGTATTCACAAGAGAATTTGTAAGTATTCACAAGAGAATTTTTAACCTGTTTTGAACCTGCGACCTCGACCTCTTACATAGTGCAATTAATTGAACAGGGATGATTTTAGACGGCTCATTGAGCAGCTTGAACTCCCTGTCTATTGAGCAGCTCGTTTGGTTCCACCATAACAGCACCAATAATTTTCACCCCTCCTCCATCTCTTAGCTCTTTCGCAAGGCTCGCGCCGGCTCCTCTAGGTAATCTTGTATCTCATTTTCTTAACTTGAAACTTTGTCTATGTAAACATTGCTTTTGAGAAGGACCAAATATGTCTCTATTGTGCATAACCTCACCTCTATCAATTTAAGGTTTTATATTTCAGTGTATCTTATTCTTTTTACGTTTTACCTTTTAATTGAACTTAAAAAATCATTGGGTGGATTTTGTTACCAGAATTAGCCTCTTGCTTGTTTGTCTTTTTGCATCCTTTAATTCATGTTTGATTAGATTCATGTTGCTCTGTTAGGCACAGTTTTAGTTTGACCTTAGACTATAATGTGAACTGATTGAGAATTCCATTTTCTTGATATAATAGAAGTTTGTCATTAATATATTCTGTTAAATGTAGGCGAGTGCTGTGCTACTCGTTCGTAGAGCTTGTGCAGACAGGTGACTTGCTGTCAGAAATTGGAATACCCTACCCTGTTGGACTGTATGACTTGACTGTTCTATGCTATTTGTATTCTTATCCAATGATATCTTGATGATTTGTCCATTAATCAAGTAAAAAGAGCATTGAAACAATGATTTTGAAAAGCATTGAACAATGTTTGGAGCTTTGATCTTGCCTTTATACTTACTGGTACCAAAATAGTAGTTTAAATGCTATAAAAATCTGTTTTCATAGGTAATCAGTCAAGGTTCATGGTGCCAAGTACCTAAACCAGTCCCACATATGTTTATATACACTGTACCAGCAAAGAAACACAAGCAAAGTGTCACTGGTACATGAATAACACTAAAAAATGCCAAAATGACCTCTGCTGACAGATTAATCCGTACAGATCAGCTCAGGGACTAAATTGAAAAATGGACTTCACCAGTAGATAGAGGACTTCAAAACACACAAAATGGACACAAATTTCACATTATTTAGATTTTATTTCAATTTATTGTGAATTTCCAAAGTTCAGCTTGTAAAAAATAAAAATCTGTTATTTAAAATAACAAAATGACCTTCAATGCCCCTCTGTACATTTAAATACTTTAAAAATAAAAATAAATCTCCAAAAATTATAAAACTTGGTACAAACATATTTTATGACAAGGGTACGAAGAAAATCAGTACACTCATTAACAAAATTAAATTGGGGAAAAATAAATAACAAAAAAAAACCCATAAACCTGACAGAGGAGTATCAGCGACCGGTTTTGAGTATCAGCGACCGGTTACTTTGGTCTCTGATGTCTTTACATGACGTCAGCAAAACCCAACAGCGACAAAAAAAATTGGTCGCTGAAAAGTCATCAGCGACCGGGATGACGTCATTCAGCGACCGGTGACGTCATCGGAGAGCATCAGCGACGATATCTTCAGCGACCGGAATATCAGCGACCGGTTTTGGTCATCAGCGACCGGAGTGGGGTATCAGCGACCGGCGACGTAGCTATCAGCGACCGGTAGACCGGTCGCTGATAGTCATATCTGCTGTAGTGCATGATCGATGTTCGTGAAGTGAGAATTTCAAAATCAGAATCGGATGTCTCAGTTGAAATGGGCTGAATTAGATTGGAAACTCATATTTTTAGCAACAAAAAGTTTGTTTTTATAAAAATTAAAAAAAAAATTTTAAAAAGTTTCAAGCATATAATTCCGTAATGTTAAGCAATTCAAGCATACAAAAGTAAAATAATAAGCCTGATCGATGTGATTTTAAATTACGCAATAAAAAAAATATTAGATTGATGATAAAAAAACACAATTTAAAGTATGCATGTATGCGTAATATATTTTATTAAGAAATAAATAATTAATATAGAAGTAGAGCATATTTTATCAAATTTAAACTTCAGGCTGACACTACCAGAATTTTCACTTGTTGTATGGGGAGTAAAATGGCTTGTTGCATGGGCGGCCCCATGCAACAAGCCCCAAAAACGTCATTAGCATGCGCTTCCGCATGCAACAACTACCCATGCGTAAAGCCCCGTTGCAACTGCTTGGTCACCCATGCAACTACTTGTTCCCCCATGCAACTACCTTATCCTGGGTTGTTGCATGCGCTTCCCCATGCAACAACCACGCATGCAAAAACTTTTAGAGTTGGTGCCTGGCTGGAGTATTTGCAAGGATAGAGGTGTGGGACCCATGTAGGTATTTGCAAGGGAAGAAACGTGGGACCCATCTAAGTATTTGCAAGGATAGAAGCGTGGGTCCCATCTATGTATTTGCAAGGCTAGCCTGTGGGTATTTGCAAGGATAGAAGCGTGGGTCCCATCTTGGTATTTGCAAGGCTAACCTATGAGTATTTGCAAGGATAGAAGCGTGGGCCCCATGTGAGTATTTGCAAGGGTAAATCATGTGGGTCCCACAATATTAATTGCATGGCTAGAGACCGTGGGCCCCATCTATTTTTTGCATGGGCAGCGAGCGTGGGCCCCACATGATTAATTGCATGGGTAGGAATGTGGGTCCCACCTGGTTAATTGCAAGGATATTTTAGGTACAAATTTGCTTCGATGTTGCGATGAAAATAATTGATCAGAAATTAAAAATAAAATCACCATTTTATAATTCTACAATCCAGTACCAATGTTGTACCACCCCAGTACAAAGCCAATTCCCACCCATTAAGTAATTTTCATTTCAAAACAAATAAGTATAAATAACAACATATAACACATGAAGGAGAAATATTGTAATAAGCATTAACCAACATACTGTTATCAAGCATGCACTATACCAAAAAGAAAATACCAGGTCAACAACCACACTAATGTAATAAACTTGTGCCTGGACCCAAAAGAATAGTTGTAGATTGTAGAAGCCCCATTTAGTGCATGGCAGTGTGAGCTTTAGTATGTAATAAATGGATCATCTTCTTTGCTTGCAAGTTCTATGCATGCATCTGTTTAGAGAGAAATTGTTAAATTTGCATACTATTTTGCTTCAATTTACTAGATATCTAGACTTATTAAAAATTTCTAAAGCATAACCAAAGTATTATGCAAATTCCTAATTAACCTTTGCAAAAGTGGAAATGTACCATCTGTCTGATTTTGGAAAACCCAGATTTTGGAACCTTGTTACAGATAAAAACAAAATTACAAAAATATAACCTAAAAAAAAGCAGAAAATAAAGATTTCATTATCAAAAACAGCTACCTCCTTATTGAATTAGCAAGGACATGTAGGCAGACAGTGATAATCAGGTAATGCCTGCAGATATTACATATCTCTCAGTATTAATAATCACTTATTAAGATGACAACAAAAATAGGAAATTCCAAAAATAAATTAGAGAGATTGAAGGGTTTTAAATTGTAAAAGATTCTCTTTTCAAAAATAATGATAAATCAAGGTTATATGTACCTTCAAAAATGTGGCAATATGGCTCGGAAGCCCTATTTCCTACAAGAAAAAAGTGTTTACATCAGACATATATGTCAAAAGGGGACATATAGTTTTTCATTATGTCGAAAGGGGACAAATATGCCCTGCCCATTAACAGCTATATATATTTTTTTAGCAATAAACAAACAGATGCACCAATAATTTCAACTATACAAATGGAAGTGAAAAATAGTCATGTGATATTTGTATAAAGATGTACCTTGTTACATCAAAGCCACCAATATAACAATATTTGGAAGCACTTATCCCACCATCCAGCCCCTATAAAAATTAATAATAAATGACAATATAAGAAAATAGAGCTCAAGTATTTAATTTTTCAAACAACAGTTCCAAAATTGCCCTTCTTTGCTTTACTCCTTCATATATGCAATTAAAAACCAAGCATAAGATTCGGTGCTTGCGCAATACCAAGCACCTGAAATATTCCAACATAATACATAGTACCTGACACAAGAATTTATAGTGATAATTTTAATAGTACATAAATGCAGTTTTTCAGTACATGTTGACTAATTTTTTTATCAAAATGATATTAACTAAACACATTGTGCAAGAAAAAATATCAAGTATAAACTACACGAGGTCTGTTGTTAAAGTGCATTCAATCTTTACCATTTGTTAGTCACTTGCACGACAATGCAAGAGGTTCTAAAGCAATTCTGTTGGTTACTACACAAATTCAGAAGTAGAATGGCATATTTTGCATTGATTAAACTTGGCTTAAGTAAACTAAACCTGGGTTGTAACAGCCAGTGTCATTTCCAAATAGACTAAAGATTGTCTGTCACGGTAGAAATGATAGTTTTCTTAATTCTGTAAAAACACTAACCCCGTGAACATAACTTTTCAATTTCATAGTATGATCTTGCCTTTTATCAAAAAAAAAAAAAAAAAAAAACTAACCCCATGAACTAAGATGAAAGGATCATCATCTGTGTTGCTTGTCTGAGTAACATAACCATGAACTTGAATAGCATAAGAGGGATACATTAGCCGTCGCCAAGCAAGCTTATGTAGTACCTGGGTATTATCACACACATCCTTTTATTTAATTTGAAGTGCATTTTTTTTGACGAATATGAAGATATATAGTACCTAACTAGAAGCATACCTCCAAAGCTCTACGGCCTCTTCGCTTAGCCTGTGTACTCACCAGATGCCGAAGCACTACTCTCGAATTGTACAAAGGACTATAAGAAAAAATAAGCGGTTAATTTGAAAAAACTCTTACATAATTTTTTTTTAACTTCTTTCCTAATATCTTATCACTTGATAATAGTAAACGAGGAAAATGGTAATAAATGATGCATGGCAAGACCTAGTGGAAATTGAAAGATGATTGAGGGAATTTTATGGACTAAATCACACAAAAGATCTATATAAGCATGAAATTCCGAAAATGCTCAACTGAAATTGATATTGATTGATTCCAAAGAAGCCAACACCTCACTCCATCTTTCCTTTTTCCCATTGAAACAGTTAAATGCCAGAATATCACTGATTACTCAAATAAAACCTTATTTCCATAAATTGCCCAAAGTTTTTATAATCAAAATGTAACTGTTATGATCACTTCAATTGAGTACTACAGAAATGGATTCAATAAATTGGAACTGTCACAGCTTACTGATTGGGATCGCTCACTATAGCCTCAAACATCAGCTCGTCGGTCTAGCATTCCAGTCATGCATTAAAATTGAATGAATAAAGCGCAAATTTAGCATTAACTACGAGTGAAAATTGAGGCAACAATTTGTAGAAGCACTTACTCTTCCTTGAAGCCCCGCACTGACTTGGCTTGCCACAGCAAAATCCGACATGGAGAACTTAAGCACAGACCCCACCTGACCTTCCTCCACCTCAACCTCTCTCGCCAGCGGTTCAGCCGTCGTGAAAGGCGTTGCGCCCCACCATGGCCGTCTCCACCAGCTTCTCTGCACTTCTCACCACCTTATATCAGAAATCATGTAATCGGATCTACGGGGAATTTTGGCCCCGCCTTGTTGCTGGTGGAGGTGGCCTTTGTGACCTTGGTCGCACCGATCGCCTTTCCTCTTCTTGCCATTTTAGATCTAGGGTTTTTTTAAGAGAGAGGCGCTGAAGAGAGCGCGAGAAATGAAAAAAATATGAGGGAAGTAAATTTTGGGAGGGAATCCAATTAAGCGGACAGGTGAAACACCAAAAAATAGGAGGGAAGTTGAAAAAATTGGGGGAAGGTGAAACTCTCTTGAGAATGAAAAACCTAAGTTAGGCGGCTGTTCTCTCTCACAGAGAGGAGGGAAATGAAAACTTAGAGGTAAATAAAGAATTATATACTCTGTGGTAACATAATATTTGTGTTTAGATCGGGCTAAGTAGTCATCTTTACGCACCAATATCAAAGGATCCTATGCATTATCTACCGCCGGATATAAACAGAAATATTATGTTACCTCAGAGTATTGAGACTCTTTACTCACAACTATTGAAAATGAATAAATCAAGACCATTCTTCACTTATCGGACGGCATAGAAGTTTGATATATACTAATCACCTAATGTATGTACAGCATTACATATAAAAAAATTCAAAATTTTTTTTTTATTTTTTTTTACATCTTATGTGGTCAAATAATACTTATACATGACATTTTTTATATACTTTCATCATTATATGTCCCTTCAAATTTAAAAAATATTTTCGACCGTTCATTTTCATGCGAAAAATCAACGGTCGATCTACAATGAAATCATTCCAAATCTGTTTTAAAATGATCAAGGGAGAACATTAAAAATAATTAACATAAAAGTTCTGAAGTTTTATCGTGAATGAGCTTCGATCCAACATGAGGTGGTTATGGCCATCCGATGCTTCAATTTTCAATCAACTAGATGGATAGGTAAATAAAAATAATTTTTCGTCAAACTTGGGTGCAAGACAATAAATGCAGTGCTCTTTAATTTGAACGGTTCTGATCGATCAACAGACGGTATATTTTCCGCACGCCTTCACTAACTCACAAATCAAGAGTTTATGTTTCATGGTCACATGAAACATAAACTCTTGATTTGTGAGTTAGTGAAGGCGTGCGGAAAATATACCGTCTGTTGATCGATCAGAACCGTTCAAATTAAAGAGCACTGCATTTATTGTCTTGCACCCAAGTTTGACGAAAAATTATTTTTATTTACCTATCCATCTAGTTGAAGGAATATTAAAACATTGAAAGGCTACAAACACTTCAAATCGGATCGAAGCTCAATCATAATCAAACTTCAAAATTTTTATGTTGGTTACGTTCAATGTTTTCCCTTGATCACTTGAAAATAAATTTGAAATCATTTCATCGCAGATCGACCGTCGAAATTGTCAAGGGAAAATGAACGGTCCGCAAATATTTGCTAAATTTGAAGGGGCAAATAATGATGAAATTATTTCAAATTTTAAATTATAAGTATGATTTAACCATAGTAGATGTAAAAAAAAAAAAAAAATTCTTTTTTGAATTTTTTTCATATCTGTTGTACATGCATTACGTAATTAGTAAATATCAAGCTCCGAGCCGTTCGATAAGCAATGACTGGTTCTGATGTCTTCATTTGGACTATTTTGTTAGCAAAGCAATTTTTATTTTATGCAGCACACAACCTATATAATTTAAAAATCGTCCAATATATATAATAAACTTCCTCAAGCTAAAACTGCTCTGTTAAAATCTGTACTTACCAAATTTTTTTGTTCCCTTATCGCATCCAGAGAGGATTCCTCTCAAGAAAATTCATCTCCATTCATCTCCTTACCTTAGCTAGATTTTTCTCTTCTCAAGGCCTTACCCCATTTTTGTTTCCCTCTAACACTATTTTGTTTCCCTCTAAAACAGCCAAACATTTTGTTTCCCTCTAAAACCATTTTGTTTCCCTTTATAACCTCTCTCTCTCACTGTCTCTCTTTCTCCAAGACTCCTCCCCTCTTTCCCTCCGCCACTTCAGATTCTGATCGGTCGCCGCAATTGAAGAAACCACCGCCCCCAAGGTTGAAATGGGCGGATCAAACTCACAATCGAGTATGACAGTGCTAAGGTTTATTTTTTTAGTTTTTTTAGTTGTATACCGGTGTTTGATTATGTGCACACAAGGTGTTTGATGAAATGACATAAGTGCACAAGTTTTTAGTAAACTAATAATTTTTGTGTGCTTGATCGATGTCTGTGCTCGATGAATTGTTGTTGATTTCTTGTGTTAGGTGAAACCCTCTGTGTTGATTTTTGTGATGGGAAACTCGTGCAGCTGCTAAAGATCCAAAGGTAGATGCTGCCTCGTCAGAGAAAGTATGTAGGCAGATGACCCTAGCATCATCCTTGTAGATCATAACAGAATCATCCCCGCTTGCTTGCCTGTACACAAACTATGGTAATACCAACTGTAATACCATTTCAGACACTGCACCCGAAGTTAGACTCAAGGAAATGAAGCCGGGGGAGCTTGAACAATGTTGTTTTTCTTACCGGTACATGTGATCTTTAGGAACACAGTAGTTCTTCTTTCTATCGGCTCCTTATTTTAGTTTTAGATTTTTAGCTTCTGTTACTTTCTAATGTCTTAATTCTAGTACTAGGATTTGTACCTTATCTTTTAATCAATGAATGCCTACGGGTTTGAATCAAAAAAAAAAAAACTGTACTGTACCCCACAAGCTTCTTCAATTTTTTTCTGAAAGAGAAAAAAAATCCTAATTTTAATTTGAAGTACACAAATGGAAAAGCAATTGCCAACCTAATTTATAATTTTGATGTGATGCAGTATAAATGCTTGTGTTAGGCCTTTTTTATTTTTCTCGGACAAGTATCCTTATGGAAAAGCAATTGCAACTTTTGACATGAATTCTAAAATAATCAAGGTATAGTTGCACGCGTACTGTCATTATTTTAAATCAAATCCTACTCATGTCAATATGTAATGATACTTGTTGTGACTGATCCTTGGTATGACCAGGTAAATGAAGAATGGTTTATCATGCCATGGGCCTCCTTATCCTTAGCATTCATGGACATGCAAGAAAGCAACAGTAATAGCACCTCTGGTGGAACCAAGTGCGGTGACGGTTCTACTGGCAATCTATGTTTTAAAGGCTCTTACTGTAGTGCAGCTTGTGTTGGCGGTTGTTTGGCAGCAGCTGGTAATGAGGGTAGTCTTTGTTTTACAACTTGTATTTGGTCTTCTTTATCTTCTATCCCAGCAGCTAGCCAGACCGGTACTAAAGGAATTAGCATGTTCATTAACTGGATAAAGGAATTAACATGTTTTTAATACCATAAACTCAAAAAATTAAAAGTATATCAGGTCCATGCTAAGTTTTTAGAATGAAAGAGACTAAAACCGGTACTAAAGGACGGGTACTGATACTGACACAGACCTTGGGCGATTTTGCTCAAATTGAGCTCAAAATATTAGAGTTAAATTGTGAAATTGCGGTATAGGCAATGAGACTTAATTCATTTATTATATTTCCTAGATTGCATTTTAGTAATTGTTTTATATGCTTTGGGCAATGTAAAGAGAATAAGTTGGGAACATTGTGGTATAGGCAATGAGACTAATATTAAGTGACTATGCGATCTTACTTAGCAGTATGGTAAATAGAAAATAGACATAGTGCTGCTAATTTATAATTGTGTAACATAAATAGGAGAGGAGACAGTGCAAGCATGGCTAATTCTTCTAACTTTTATTTTCTGTTTCATCTGTGTTTATGACTTTTTATACTATTGCTGCATGAGGTAGTTAACATTGGTCTACAGTTGACGGTAAATTACTCTCCAGATTTCCAATTTTAGACTAGAGCACATGAGGTGTTTGTGAAAAAGACTTTTTAAAGCTGTTTATTAGTAAATTCACTTTTATTATTTTTTCATTGTTGATTTCAGATTTGTATGAAAGAACTGTATTGGAGAGATTCTTTAGCCAAAAGGGGTAGGAATATTGATTTGAAAATGAACATTGGTTGTAGGAACAAGGGGTAAGATTAAATGAATATTCCAGCTAGCAATATATTAATTGAGGAAACAGTCATTACAATATATATATATTTTTTTTCAATTTGATGAATTAATTGCGTATCTCAAAAATTTGGGAGAATTTTATCTAAAACCCAAATGCTTATGTTTCAAAACTTGAGTTATTTTAAAATTCATAGTGCTGTGATTTATAGTTATATTCATCACTGAAAGGGAGAGAAAAAAACAAAAAAAAAACTCTGACCATTAATTCAGAACTATTAGCATGGGATGTCCCATGCAACTACTAAGTCTCCACAATCCAGATTATTAGCAAGGGCATAAAATAATATAAATAGGGTCAAGAAAACAATTGCATGCGCATCCCATGCAATAACTCGATTTCAACCCTCCAGATTATTAGCATGGGCATGGTGGCCGGGTTTTAGCATGGGACTCTACCTTAAAATAATATAAAAAAGATCAACAAAACAATTGCATGCGATAGCCCATGCTAAAAGTCGGTTTTGACTCTCCATATTATTAGCATGGGCATGGTGGCTGGGTTTTAGCATGGGACTCTACCTTAAAATAATATAAAAATGATTAACAAAACAATTGCATGCGACAGCCCATGCTAATAATATGTCCCACAACTTCAAAACTATTTGCATGGGCATAGGATCAAGTATTTGCATGTACCTTTAATAAAATATACTATCTGAGTCGTTTTGGTGGGGCCTGGCTCACTCAATATTAGTTGCATGGGCAGATAGAAGACAATTGCATGGATAAGCAGCCAGCAGTTGCATGGGTTGTGTTTTGCATGGGCCAGCGCATGCAAAAAGGTAAACGAAACCAAAAATCCAAATTCTTTTGCATGGACCCTTCCTACCCATGCTACTACGATTATTACCCTTGCAACAAGTGAAAATTCTGGTAGTGTGATTTAATGGGCCTTGGAAAAAGATATAGATATATAGAATTTAATTTCATACATAAAATCTAGATATATATATTTTTTCAAGAACCTCTTGTCAAGTATTATTACCATATTATATGTTGAGAAGCTTGATTGGAATTTCTATTGATTAGTACGATTTTTTGAATGCTTTAATAACTAAGATTAATATTTATTATTTGTTATCCAGATTCTATATAAAATTTATGTATTAAATACCTAAGATGCGTTGGAAATAATATATAAATGCTGGACAATTGGAAATAATGTAATTCATCCTCTCAATTTTAGCAATACACTATATTATAGCCGCTAAATATTTTCGATCAAGCAACTCTCATTCATGATCCTCCCATGTGCATGGATTGCGCACTCCAACCAATGTAAATCTAGCTTCCTTGCCACTAAGTAGTCCTCCATCAATATTGTAACCCAATTGCTATCATTCAACTTCTCAAATTCCGTAGCCTTCTCCATTTGACACCACATATTTATAATCACAATTACAAGCTCAAATTTAAACATACTCAAGCTTCAATCACTCATATGCCAAAGTTCAACGTGCTATGATACCAATTGTTGGGGACGGTCGCAGAAACGTTCAATGAGTAAATTTCTCGAACACCCTGCGAGCATACAACAATACCCAACTAAATGGAGAAATATGAAAGACACAAGAAGCCAACAACAACAAACAATCAAGCACATAAAATAAAAGAGACACAAAATTTTACGTGGAAACCCTTTCGGGAAAAAACCACGGGAGCACGGCACAAAGTCACTATAACAAAGAGTTTTACAATATAAGAAGATTATCAAGCCAATATATAACACTCTATCTCACATTCTCTCACAATTTCATACACTAATATATAAGATTATCAAGTGTATTTGGGTGAATTAAACAAGAGAAAAAATTCTAGAAAAGATCTTGAAGAGGAGCCTTCTTTTTTTTTTTAAACAGAGAAGAGAACAGCTTCAAAGATGAGACTCTTCAACTCACAGTTTGACTTTTAATCAATTGAAGAGTACAGCGGCGGTTTGGAGATGAATGCCGCCACAAACAACCAAAATGGGCTACAATCCAATTTCTTTTGTCTTCCATATTATAACACCCATAACATGCATATACCCTCTCAAGCACACTATCCACCATTTGAAAATAAGTATATCTCCACTTTACTTTGAATAGTAGGATGAAAAACACCACTAAAAATCCTGCCACAAACCCAAACTCGATGAACAAATACAACCACTTGTCCCTATCATCGGTAATTTTTGAATTGGAATCGTTGTTACCATCACTCTGAGGAAGTCTCACACTGCTAGCACAACTCGTCTCTAGTAGGGGTCCACATAGGTATGGATTGCCACTATAGATTGATGGGTCATTAAGTGTCTGCAACTGATGCCCATTTGGAATGCTCCCAGATAGATTATTGTAAGAAAAATTGAGCACTTCCAAAGAGTATAAAGTGGATATGCTTTGTGGGATAGTTCCTGATAGGTTATTCTTGTGAAAGTCGAGTGACTCTAGAGATGACATATTTCCGATTTCAAGCGGAATGTTTCCTTTTAAGAGATTGTGGGACAAGTTTAGATTCAGTAAACCATTAAGAACAACTATCTCCTGAGGTATTTCACCGGTTAGATTATTGTTTGACAAATCCATACTCTTCCAAAATGAAAGGACTCGAGAATCATACTCAAGGATCAACCCTTTGGTAATTGCATTTACACTCCCATAATAATTTGTCAAAGTAAAATTATCCAAACCCTTTGGTAATTGACTCATCGAAGTAAAATTATCCAAACCTCTTGGTAGCTGTCCAGAAAGGTAGTTATTGGAAAGATCTAAGAATCGTAGATTATTAAGTTGTGTCAATTTGGATGGGATATTACCAGAAAATAAATTGGACTGCAATCTTAGAATTTGCAACTGCTGAAAGCTTTCTCCTATCCAATTAGGTATTATCCCGTGAAAATTATTTTCTCCAAGATCAAGCAGAGATAATCCACTGCAAAATTGCAAATCAAATGGAAACTCTCCAGTTAAACTATTGTTTGCAAGCTGAAGCACTTCTAGTGTGATTGAACAACTCAAAGAGCTGGGCACAACTCCAGAGAGCCTATTATTTACAAGATTTACATTGTAACTGATGTTAGACCAGCAAGGAGGAAGATGCCCTGATAAACTATTACTCGAGAGATCAAGATCATACAAACTAGTTAATCCGCAAGGAAACAACTCTACAATTTCAACAGTGTTATTGTTAGATACGATCGATTTATTCTTATTTGGTGACTTACGGTTTTTACGCAGTTGTCCCGACAAGGAGTTATTTGAAAGATATAGGTACTTCAAACTTGTAGGAAGAAATGGTATTTTGCCCTCAAGCCGATTATTATTCAATTCCACATACACGAGTTTGGTCATGTGTACCAAGCTGACTGGTAACTTCCCTCTAAGTAAGTTTCCCGAGAAATAAAGGATGTTAAGTGAAGATAAACTCCAGAACCAATTGGGTACACTATCATCAATTCCATTGTCTATAAGGTATATATACTTAATTTCTACTTGTCTTCGGAGCCAAGAGGGAAATTTTGGCCCTACTTTGCATGAACTCAACCAGATACTATTCAGTTGGAAAGAAGGGGTCCAATCACTATCAACTAAAATAGTTATGTTGTTATATTCGACATATAAATGTTTTAGTTTTAACAAACTAGTTAGATGACTTTCTGATAGTAATCCTGTGAGGGAGTTAGAACGAAGATCCAGATGGACAAGATTTGTTAAATTTCCAATATCAATTGGTATTGTACCACTTAGGTTATTATTGGAAAGGGCAAGATGAGTTATACTTGTCATGTCCGTTATCCACCCTGTCAAAATTCCAGATATGTTAGTTGATGAAAGATCTAAATACTCCAGATTCGCCAATGTGTAATTTGACAACTTGTTCAATAATAACTCCCTAAGATCTCCTTCTATATTGTTGTGACATAATGATAAGTCGGTTAATTTTGTTAGACTATGTAGTGGAGGTACCATGCCAACAAGTGAATTATAACCGAATGTAAGTTTGTTTAGAGAAGTTAGATTTCCCACCCAATTGGGTATGGTGGTATTGAAGTTTTGATGAGAAAGATGAAGAACTTTGAGGGAGGTGAAGTTCACAAAAGGGATTGATTGTGGAATATGGGTTAGATTGTTTCTGGACAAAACTAACACTTGAAGTGATGATAGTTTGTTAAAAGTTTCTACCCAATCATTTGAATCTTTAAAATCAACTCCTGACATTTTAATATGCTTTAGATACCTTAGATTAGATAACCACCATGTATCGGTCTTCAACATAAAACTAGAAAATGGGTAGCCATAATTGCTAACATCAAAGTACATTAATCTAGAAAGGTTCCCAAGTTGAGGAGGTATCGTTCCTGATAAGCCCGTATTAGACAGGTTGAGATAGTTTAAGTTTCTAAATGCGCCTATAAATTCTGGAAATTTACTCCCATTAAAATTATTAAAGCTGAGATCCAAGTATTTCAGATCACTAAGAAATATCAAAGATGGGCTGATCTTGCCTACCAAACTATGGTAGATCCAATCATAGTAAATATCTTCAATTATATAGAGATTGTCCAGATTATAAGGGTTGGTATTTCGAAGGTTTAGTTTGACAACATGACCTGTTTGATTGTTGCAACGGATCCCTGCCCAGTTGCAGCATTGTTCGCCACTCCATGAAGCCAAACGACTTTTCGTATCATTGACACCAGCTTTGAATTCAAGAAGTGCTTCTCTCTCACGCTCAATACAACAATTTGCTAAGAAGGCTTGAATGAATAAGAGGAGGAGGAGGAAATTGAGTGAGGAATAGTGCATCTTTAGTTAATGTGAGAAGCTCTCAATGGTTCAGTTAAGTCTTCCAGTTGCACCTACTTATACAAGTAGCTAGGTGTTGTTGGTGCAATGATATGCTGAGATTAAATATGTAAGGTACTGAGACACAAGGATATGTCAACTCTTTATTATTGTTGGCCGTCGAATACCCAAATGTCGCTACGACACAACAATTCATGACACATATAGCTCTACGAAATTGTTTTCACGGCAATAATGTAATGAATCCCGCGTATAACTGTTATCAAATTTCTTCTACAAATTTGGAATATAATTGATAAAGTATTTATCATTTTGACCAGAGACTTCAATTGCTGAATTTTCCATAGTGAAACCTCCTCTTGATTGTCCGACAACCGCATAAATTTGTTCAAGTGATGAATTGACTGCAGTACTTGACTAATGACAATTGCAGATGAAAGCTACACGTTCTTGAAGCTTTGATTAGTAAAAGATCCTGTAGGAAAAATAAGTAGTGTTTAAATATCAAAATTTATATAAATAAAGCTTTTCGATTGGAATATTTTAGTGTCATTTCTACAAAAATATAAACACATTATTTTCGCTTCAATTCGGAGCAGGGGTACGTGACGCTAAGCGTTTTACATTCTGTGTTGTTAGCATAAAAATAACGTATTTGTAGGTTTTCAACCATTATATATGGTTTGCCACACTGTTGCTTGCACAATTATCACTACATATTCAGAGAACAAACATGGGCAAAAATCATTGAAATTTGATGCTAGGCAGGGATTTGACCGATATATTTATTATTAGAAATAAATAAATAAAATATTGAAATAGGGGTAGGATTTGGTGAAATTTCGAAATATAGGAAGAATGGGATGTTTTGTCCCATCCATCACGTCCAACTAATTGTGTCTCTAACCACGCAAACTCGCTAGTTAAAAAAAAGGTTTCTTGGACAGGATAATCCATCCCGTCTAGTATTTGTCATTGTTTTTTTTTTTTTTGGGGTTAGAAGAACATCGAAGAAGAAAAAAATTAAGAATAGTACTGGACGGGATGGACTATTACATCCAATTTTTTTTTTTTAGCGATTTTGCGTGATTAATGATGAAATTAGCTGGATAGAATAAACCATTCTTCTTATATTTCAAAATTTTCTAAAAACCAACTCATATATATTTTGAAATATTTTTATTTATTTATTTATTTATTTTTCTATTAATAAAAAAATCTTTTTGATGGTAAGGTTATATTCTCTTGACTAGCTAGTCGCCATGATCAATGAAGCAGACATTTAATTTCGATAAGATTTAACTATGGAAGAACACACATCAGGATCGGTTATTTACGTACATCAGGAGCGGACTTATAGGCGATACTGACCCAGGCGATACAAATATGGAAAGTAATCTGTATCGGTTAAACAGCCGATACTAAAAGTTTGAATCAGAATCGGTTATTACAAGAACCAATCCTAATGGAGACAATCTGGATCGTTGGTTTACTATAACCGATCCAAATTGGGAGAATCTGGATCGGTTCTTTACTATTAACCGATCCTAATTGGGAGCATATGGATCCGTTCTTTACTAATAACCGATCCTAATTGGGAGCATATGGATCCGTTCTTTACTAATAACCGATCCTAATTGGGAGCATCTGGATCGGTCCATTACAATTAACCGATCCTAATTGGGAGACTAATTAGGATCGGTTCTTTACTATTAACCGATCCTAATTAGGAGCATCTGGATTGGTTCTTTACAAATAACCGATCCTAATAGTTGTTTAATCGACTGTTTATTAGTATCTGGATCGGTTTATTAGAAGAACCGATCCTAATGGTTGGTATCTGGATTAGGTTATTAAAAGAACCGATACTGATTTCTTATTTTATTTTAAAAAAAACATTTTTATATTTTGGCCAGCTTCCCTATATTTTGCTGGCCTATATATATTATCGATACACATCCTAATTTAATACACATCCTAAATTATCACAAATCGATACACATCCTAAATTATTACAAAAATATCATGTTCATGCAAAGTTAATTTACACCACATCCTAGAATTAAACTCCTAAATTATTACAAATTATCACATCCTAGAATTAAACTCCTAAATTATTACAAATTACCACATCCTAAATTGTTTTAGTTTTTTTAATCAGTACTTCCTTTAAGAAAAATTTACCCCACACCATGCGAATGTTGTCGATGTTTGAGATACTGTAGCTAACGGGAAAGTCCTGCATTTTTTAAATGATAGAAGAGCACAATTAATCGTGTATTTGAAGCAACTATGCTTACTTTTTGAAAATATATAATGCATATATACCTTTAAATTCGGAAAAACATCGAGGAAGCGATTTATTATGTCATGCACGAACAACATGACATAATATCCACATTCCCAACCGTTACGTTGTTGTGGGCACTAACACATCAAGACATAGTTAAAAAATTAAACATGTGCAGTTTAAATATGCAGTTTTCTCATTTTAAAACCCAACTTTGAAATTAGCTAGAAAATAGCAGAAAAATCAGAAAAATGCAAAGTTTGACTCCAAACAGACTATCTTTTTGTCCTCTATCTAACTGTGTTTTTGGATTTCTGGTTTGAATTCAGATCAATCTGCACTGATCAATCTGTGACAGTGTGTTATTTAGGGCATCTTTGGTACCTATGTTGTACCAGTTTTATAGTGCTGATTTTAGGGCATCTGTGACAGTGTGTCAAATTGATAGTGGGCACTATAAATCTGATTTTAGGGCATCTTTGGTTCCAAATTAATAGCAAATTTCAGAAAATAGAGATAAAATCTGCTATTTTATTAAAGGAGAATAGGCATAAAATTTACAAACAATGAGACATACAAAGATACCCTAAAATCAGATTTATTTATTTCTCCTTTAAATTGCAAATAGTAAGAATAGGCACAAAATTCGATTAAAGGATAATTTAATTCAATAATAACTATTACCTTGCAATGTGTAACCTTCAATTTAGCGGTTTTTCCAAGTCCTCCTGAACTCGTTTCCACTAGGAAGGGACTCTTCAAATATCAATAGAGTGAACAATCAGTACTTACAAGAGATATCTAAAATGATTAGCAAATCAAAAACTTACTCCGCGAGCGCATCGATGATCTTTAGTCTTTTTGAATTCTTCTTATCGGAATCGAACACGAACAATTCACTTTCTCTTGCCATAAGCACGACCAATACCCAATGATTTCTGCATGTTAGGTTTGTAGCATGTCATATTCTATAATTTCTATGAAATGAAAGAGATTTAATAAAATTAGAATATATATATAGCTCTAATCCCTGATAATACGGTATGAATACCAATCTCTTGTCCCGGTTTTCTTTAAGTGTGTTCCTTATGTATGTACCAGCATATCCTCGGTCGTGATCATCACCGTTCAAAAGGGCATACCATGTTTTCACGGGGTCCATGAAACCCACATGCTCATTAGGAAATTCTTCCTTGTAGTATTTGTGCGCATACCTGCAAAAAAGGCATAAAGGTGATCTCAATTTTTTGAAATTTGAATTAAAAGTACTAAATTCTGCCATTATTACGAATATTAACTCACATCATGTAGATCTGAATAATTGGTGCAGTGAGCCACGCCTTTGGTGTAATCAAATCTGTCAAGTCATCTGCATGAACAACTATGGAGCCTTCACTATGGAAAAGGTGAAGTGGCGGGTCGATATGAAATTCATTGCCATCTTGGTTCAAAAACCATTCACGTAAATTCTTGAAACTAGGTCCCAGCTTGTCAAAATTGATATCATCAAACTTCTTGTAGCGACTTGGTGCTAACATTTCAGAACGAAACAAGTTCCCACCCGTATGAACTTGTAACTCTTTGCGTGTTTCCTGCAATTAGAATAAAAAAAACAACTATAACTCCACCTTATAGATACAAATTTATAAGTATAAGAACTTGTAAATTCGGCCATGCAGTGAAACTGCCAACGGCTGAGCGAATGGTTACCAGCTTGTCATTTGATACAGGTAAGGGGGTGTCTTCTTCACCTGCAAGAAAAGCACCCACCATTACTTTTGCATGGTTGGGTGGTATAGGCCTACAATGAATAACTACGCCTTCTACAACTGGAAGATTAATTGTCCCTACAAATATATGTATTAATATATGTATTAATTCGAATGAAATAATATATGTATGAAACTAAGGCATGTAATGGAATTAGGTTTTTAATATTTGAAGAATATCCAGATGGAACTTTGACACCATGAAGGCATTCACATAAGCTTATTTTCTCGGCTTTCGACAACGTATGCATTGTTAGATATGTACAAAATTTATCCTTTTCTCTTTCCTTCTCTGTTGGTTGTAGATCCGGCCGTATGTTCATGAATTGCATGTCTTTCCGAGTATTGATACCGTCCTTAGTCTTACCCAGAATATTCAATAATGTTTCAACCATGCTGTCGCACATATTTTTAACCACATGCATCACATCGAGACAGTGCCGAACTTCTGAATGCTCCCAGTATGGTAAATCCCAAAATATTGACCTCTTATTCCAAGTAATTTTCAGAGCCCCTTTCTTTTTCACCGCTTTTTTTTTAATTTCCCAAATTGAACTTTGATATCCTTCACTCACAAATAAACTTCTTGACCGGTCAACGGATAATTTACTGTGATATTCTCGCCACAATTTTTTTAAATCCTCGATCAATGGCGCTAGATACGCATCTATGTCATTTCCAAGCTGTTTGGGTCTTGATATCAGCAGGGTCATCATGATGTACATGCATTTCATACATAACCAAGGCGGAAGATTATAAATGCACAATGGAACCGGCCAACTGCTATGCTTACTGCTCATGCTACTGTGCGGATTCATTCCATCTGTACTCAGCCCAAGCTTTAGGTTTCTTGGGTCACCGCCAAATTCGGGAAACTTTCTGTCAATATTTCTCCACTGAGGAGAATCAGCTGGGTGCCGTAATTTTCTGTCTTTTTTTCAGTTATCGGCATGCCAACGCAATAATTTCGCATCTTTAGCATTTGAGAACAAACGTTTCAATCTCGGTATCACGGGGAGGTACCACAATACTTTTGCTGGAGGTCCTTTATCCAGTTTATAATCATCACTTTTATCGCTGGTTAACTGCTTTCTACTGTAACGTGATGCACCACATTTTGGACACTCGTGAAAATCTTCATACTCATTTCGATATAATATACAATCATTTGGACACGCATGTATTCTTTGAACTTCCAAATCCACTGGACACAACATTTTCTTCGCTTCATAAACATTAGATGGTATCTCGTTTCCATCCGGAAGCATTTCTTTTAAAGTTTCTAATAACACAGTAAAACTTTTATCACTCCAACCATTAGATGCTTTCAGGTTATACAATTTTAATACACCTTTCAATTTTGAAAATTTAGAACAACCAGGATACAATTCCTTATTAGAATCTTCGTACAAATTCTCAAATACACAATATTGCTTATCATTATCAAAATCCTCTTCTAAATCACGTAACATTTGATCAAAATTAGCACCTTCATCTACCACCATATCATCATTTTCATCATTTGAATCCACGACGGATTAAGTGGTTCCTCACTTGGATGGGGTTGGAAAATTTCTTCATATTGTTACAATCACGACAAGGACACGACATCAGCCCATTCCCATTATTCGCCATATCTTCCGTAGCAACTTTCATAAATTCATCAACACCTGCCATATATTCATCCGATAGACGTGATGTTCCGTACATCCAACCGCGGTCCATCTGCAATTATAAGAAAATACAATTAAGCACACGGTTAGGGTTAAATGTTCACACTAGGGCTTACATGGGGCCGGGTTACCATCCTATCCCACTCTTTGAATACATGTTAGTCGTGTTTTAGTAGTTAAGAAAATTTCGGCAGCATTTCCCCTTAGTTCCCCAAGATTCGGGGAACTAATAAGAGGAAATGCTGCCGAAATTTTCTTAAATACTAAAACACGACTAACATGTGGTCACATCCTAATTGAGACAAAGTATTCAAAGAGCAGTCCCAAAACGGGGACTATTCAAAATTAATCCCTAATTGATTAATTTTGAACGGATATCATGACCTAAAGGCATTAATCATTCGGTTGTGGCTCAATCATAAGACAATACTCTAGCTAGATACATTTAATTAACTATATACTCTTATCAAAATACACATCCATGCACAAAACTAAACATGAGTTTTATATTGTACTTACAATTTTTTGGGATGCCAGATCGAGTGAGATGAAGATTGTACGTTGCACCAAATCCCTCAATAATAGCCAATCTACAAAATTAAGATATTTGGCTTTTATATGAAAATCCATATAGCACTACAATATACTAGTATGTGTGAAAATTCAGAATTTTTCACAATAAGGAGTTATTTTAAATGGTCCACAATACATAATGGGTATAGTTTGGGGGACACCAACATGGCATGCTTACATTACTCAAAGAAATGAAGCAATTATTAAAAACTAACATGAAATCTGTGTTTCAAACCAAAATATGTGCTGCTGGAACAAAGGTACACACCAAAAACAGTAAAAACGACCTGTTCTGCTAAAACAGTCAGTGTATACTGTCACAGGGACCAAAATGCAAAATAAATTACACTGGCATGTAAAGGACTTCAAAACACACAGTTTAGCCCTAAATTTTGATTAAATTGGATTTTTCTACTATTTTTAGTGAAATTTCAAAGTTCAGTTTTTCAAAATTCTGATTACCAATTAAATCATGCATGAAGTACATATCATATTGAACATTTCTATATAAAGAAATAAAAGTTCCATGTAGCCAATTGATCACAACAAAATGGTCCATAATACATAACGGGTATACAAAAAATTTCAGATTCGAAATTTCTGGTTTCAACCGAGATACAAAAATCAAAGAAATGAAGGAAAAAGATTTACATTATTACCTCAATCCTCTTCTTCTAAACTGTGTTTCGTGCAGAGAGATCAGAGAAATGCGACAGATATCGTGTTTTCGCGTACAGAGAACAGAGAAAACCTAGAACCTGGCTTTATTTCGTGCTGTTGGATATTAAGAGAAGAGTTATTAGTATCGGTTAAATTAAAAAAAACGATCCTAAAATTAATCAGGGTCGGTTATAAATTTAGCTGATCCTAATATAGGGACCATCAGGGTCGGTTATATTATTGGCCGATCCTAAAGACCATCAGGATCGGTTGTTTGGAACAACCGATACTAATAAGTACATAATCATGATCGGTTCATTGTAAAGAACCGATCCTGATTTGGCCAGCACTTTTAAGATCAGTTGTTTATATTTAACCGATCATGATTGTCCCTTTCAAGATCAGTTGTTTATAAAGTCTGATTCAGATATAGATCAGTATCAAATTATTGAAAAGTCTGATCCTAATAGGCCAATTCTGATGTGCATTTTTCCACTAGTGTCAATCATGCATGAGGCAAGTAATATTACAATCTTGTGTATATTTTTAGCAAAATATATGTGCATTTGGGTCAACCAACAGATCGAGATGATTTTAAATAAATTTATTAGACAATCATGTCAATCGTCGGCAAAATAATAACAAAATTTTCTATTTTTTGTGAAATAGCAGGCAAAGACGTGCCAACTAAAATTTCATTAATAAAAAAAAACATGTACAAGGCGAATTTGCCGGATGGTTATATGATCATCTCTTTTTACATTTGATTATTATGTCATTACAATTAAGCATTATAACTACTACTTATTACAAAAATTATAACTACTACTTATATGATCATCTCTTTTTACATTTGATTACTATGTCATTAAAATTAAGCATTATAACTACTACGTACTGCTTATTACAAAAATTATGTGGTTTGGTTTCCTTGGAAAATTCTTTGGTTCTCTCCTTTCAAATATATAGTGCATCCTAGTGTTGATGTGCCGTCGTATTGATGATCTATATATATATAGAGCTGGACTTAGCTAAGCCATAGAGTAAAACGCTTTGTACTCCACTCCATATTTCCATTTTGAAAATCCAAACTACCGATCCGAACCGCTCAAGTTGTTCTCCATATTGAAATGTACTCCATATTTTCAAAGTGGCTTAATAAAAAGTAAAAAAATTCCAAAAAATGTAAAATTTGGTCTCCAAGCACATTTCAATATGGAGATCATGTTGAGCGGTTTGGATCGGTAGTTTGGATTTTCAAAATGAAAATAATGAGGCGTGTAGCACCAAGTCATTTTACTCCATGGCTTAGCTAAGCCCAGCTCTATATATATATGTGGCTCAAAACTAGATTACATCGTCGTGGAAGAGATTGGATATGGAATGAGCGCCATATTCCATTTTCATGAGGGGCCCAAAGAGGTTGATTAATGTGTGGTCGGTTCGAGCTGAGTTAGCTTGAGTCAAGGGTAACTCAAATTCAATTTAGGAAAATAGCGAGCTAGTCGTGTTGACTCGTATTGAAAAGTCTAGCACTTTGAATTTTCAGGAACTTAATTAAGAGTTGAAAGACCATTAGATGCTATCTTTTGTGTTATCATTTAAGTTTTATTTGCCCATGTAATCACTATTTCACAAGTACAAACATAGTTGTGTACATACATAAAAAATATACAAAAGTACAAACTCGTACTGCCCATGGGACGCAGGTACTCAACTGAGTCCAAGTTGTAATGAGCGAGCTGAGTCCAACTCGACAATACGTAGTTTAGAGAGTTGAGATTAAAAATGAGCAAAAGTAGTTTAGAGAGCGAGCTATATTAATTATTCTTGTAGTGATACAGCTTTTTTTTTTTAATTTAGGAACTCATTATCCATAAAAATAAAAAATCAAATTAAATGGACAATATGTAAATGCATAAAAAGTTAGAGAAAACCTCCCAACTTAAGCACATTATAGAACAATCAAGATAAGAGAAAATAACACAAAAACTTATCATTATATATAATTCTAGAAGCACAAATCATCTCTGTATATATTATATGTACATAAATTGCCAAAAACAAAAATATTTCCAATTATGACATACTTCTTATCAAAAACAGAAGTCTTGCAATTATGTGTCATACTTCTTATACAAAAAAACTATTCAAATTATTATTTATTCATAACTTGATCAGGTTGGGATCGACAATACGTCAAATTTGTGTTAATTTAAATAAAAATGACAATATAATTAGATGGACTCACTAGTCAAATAAAAATGATAATTGCTTATATATACTAAAAGCATCAAATGAAAATGAGAATTGAAATAATTACACCAGTCAAATGAAAATGACAATTAAAATAATTACATTTACTCACCAGTCAAACGAAAATGACAATTAAAATAATTACATTTACTCACCAGTCAAATGAAAATGACAATTAAATAATTACATTTACTCGCCAGTCAAACGAAAATGACAATTAAAATAATTACATTTACTCACCAGTCAAATGAAAATGACAATTAAAATAATTACATTTACTCGCAAGTCAAACGAAAATGACAATTGAAATAATTACATGGACTCACCAGTCACTACGCAGACCTGCAAGGTTCATTGTTGCACATTCTATGCATTTAACATGATGCAGTTGATACTGACTACTAATCCGTCCGAGCATTTTTGTAACATGCCGCACTGTGCGTCACAAAAAGACGCTTGCGGAAAGGAAAATTTCCGAATCCTACAGAATAAAAAAAGGATTAAATTCCCGAAAAGTTACGAAATTTTGATTTATAGGAAAAACGGAATACAAATTCCCGTCCGCCAGACGGTCAGGGGCGGACCCAATAAGACCCGGGGGGTGGGGCCCCCTGGTTTTGAAATATAACGGGCCTGGACAACTTTGCCCCCTCTGGATTTTATTTTGCCCCACTCTGGAAAGCCCAAACAAATTTCGTTGCTGAAGTATTGTTAAAAAGAAAATTTTAACAGGCCAGTCCACTCTATGAAGCCCAGTTCAAGAAAAAAAATCAAAGCAGCTCTCTGACTCTTATCTCTCTCTCTGAAGCCCAGTTAAAGAAAAAAAAATTAAAGCTGCTCTCTGACTCTCTCTCTCTCTCTCTCTGGGATAACAACAAATTTAGATAGAAATAAACATATATCAGACTGACACCAGAATCAGATGTTTTCTTTTCTATTTATGACTAGAGTAGAAGATTGTAAATTCTAAAATCCCACCGATCTATTCTAACATGAAGCATAACAGTTCGATCATCCATTATGAAGTAACCCACTTTGAATCCTATGGTAGGACCTTTTATTTTATAAAACAAATTGATGGAAAGATGAATATTCTGAATTTACAAATCAAAAACCCAATAAGCTATTTGAACCCGATTAGTTAATGGGTTAAACCTGATTCTTGCCCCCCTAGTGGAAATCTTGGATCCGCGACGGAATAGAAATTTCCATCCATATAATCTTAACTATAACTACTGCAAAATCTGTTGAAGTCGAATTATCACAAAATCATAAAAATTGGAGTACTTTCATAAAAGATTAACATGCGGAAGAATCAATACTCTACATCACAAGAGATATATTGGTTCATTTGTTGCATGATCAACTGGACGAAAATCAACTGTTCCTTTTATTCAATTTGGTTTGTTGTTTCTTTGACCTCTTGATCTTATACAAATTGAACTTCAAATTTTACAATAGTCGAGCACAAGTGGCTTGTGAACGATCCTCAGTGATGCATAGCATAGATTTTGAAAAAACCTAGACGGTACAAACTATTCCGTCCAGGATTTTTTTTTTGGACGGGATGGTTGTACCGTTCGTTTTTTTTTTTTTCTGTTTCGTTAATTAGAGATTTTATGGGAGTTATGATTAAGATTACATGGACAGAAATTTCTATCCCGTTCTTTCTATAAATCAAAATATTATAGAAACCTACCCTTATTTTGATATTTTTTTTCTTATTAATAAAAAAAGGATCCAAGAAAAAGAGCAGCGAAGAAATTAGGTGTCCCACCTCAAGCTTCAAATTTGATTCAGTGGGGGTGGTTCGATGCTTCTAGCACTCTTCAAGTTTTGGACCAACCTGGAAATTTGTCCATTAAAGTTCAATTTATTTAAAAAAAAAATCATTTTTCAAAGCCTTTGTATAATTTAAGTTAAACTTATATATGGTTGCAAAATCAAATGATTCACTTAATATAATCAACTTAATTTTGATGAAATTAAGTTCATAGCTATATATAACACCTAGCGTACTGTAGCTTATCGGTTGAGCATATATAAAAGGAACAATAGCTCGAGTACAGTGAAGTAACTATATAAAATCATTCCATACATTTTCGATGGTCTACAATAGCACGCTTTAAAAAGGAAAATAGTAGACGAAAAAAGTTCTGTTACAATGTAATATGGCCTAAGATGGAAGGCAATTGTCCAGAGCTAAATTAGATGATTGATAACTCCAAATTAGGACAATTGAACCACTCACAGGCCATATTGGGCCAATTCTACTTTTCCTTAAGAGGTACAATGTTTCATGGCCCGTGATATTCTTTCTATTAACTCAAGTCCAATTCTCAAAAATTCGATAGATAGTTTTGAGCTTTTCTTCTAGGCTCTTGGTCAATTTTGGATCCTCCTAGTTATCGACTGGCCCTCTCTTAGTTTCGGTTCAAGCACCACTACTGACTGCAAGTATTAGTCGTGCTCTTTTGCGAACAAACAAGTTGATTAAATTGTAAGATTTATACCTTTAGATGCGTGGCGGGGCCTTGTCAAATAGGACCAATATCTTCTGCGGAGTCCTCCGGAGCTTTTAATCTGATTCGTTCATTTTGATCGGACGGACCAAATCAGATCTTGCCCGAATTGAAAAACGAACGGAATTTTGTTTTTGTTTTTCAATTCAGACAAGATCTGATCTCGTCCGTCCGATCAAAACGAACGGAACAGATTAAAAGCGCCGCAGAGGATACGAATTCGTGCATATTGGAGTAGATTAACTGTTTGACTGGTTCAAACTAGCCTACCACTATTCCCAAATCACCTTCCAATCCTGACAGATTGTCATTTGCAATTGGATGCCTGGTGTGAATAAGGGTCTCCTTCTCTCAGAAATTACGTCGAACACCTAGTGTATATTGGAGCAGAGCACCTAGATAATCGTTGGTTTTTGATTCAATTCTTCTAGGCTGGCGAGCTGTATGGGCGATGGTTACACCGGCCTACTATTGTCCACCTTAGTTCAATCTGTTAGACCTTTACATCTTGCTCTGGTTCAATTGGGATCTGAGGCATGAGAGCACCGTCTTGGTATTATTCAATCGATTATGGAATACTTTTTTTTTTTTCCTCACGGCCTACTATTGTCTAGCCACAGAACGAAGTATAACATTACTGATAAACATTATTAGAGTTTGATTTATGATAAATTGATTGGTACCAGTAATTGAATTATATCTACAATCGGAGAATGATACCATCTTTTGTACCTCCTACAAGGTGCACCCCTTCTAGTAAAGCACTTCTCTTCCTCTATCTATCAGTATTCAGTAGTTCTCTTCTATCCTTTGGTTTTCTTCTAGATATACCCTCCAAAGCTTGAAACGTTACCTTTTTCTTTTAACTTCTTTAGGAGCTCGACACGCTGTTCAATATGCAACACGCTTTCGACCTTGCATTGATATATACACAAGGTGATTTTGTACTGTAATTGAATATCTTTTGAAGTTTCTGTACCGAGTGAGGTTATGGTACTATGCATAGCGCATTTTGGTTCGTACCATGGATGCGTATTTCCATTTTTAAAATCCAAACAGTCGATTTGTTTCGCTCAACATGATCTTCATATGTAAATGTGCTTGGATGTCAAATTTTACATTTTTTAGAATTTTTTACTATTTTTAAGAGGTACAATATCACTTGATCTAAAGATTCTAGACCATTCAAAATTAGTGATTTGCTACCTATCCAAAATGTAAAATTTGGCCTCCAAGTAGATTTTCATGGGGAGATCATGATTAACGGTTCGGATCGACTATTTAGACCTTGAAATGAAGATATGGATCCATATATAGTACGGACCAAAGTGCGCTATGCATAGTACCGTAGCCTCACTCTTTCTGTACCACTAATATGTACAAACATGTATTTTCATGTATTTGTACTATTTTGGTTTAAAGCAATCTTTCTGTTTGCTCTTTTGTGTTTTCCAAGTACTCGAAACACTCCATGTGAGGTTACTTGACCTGACCAGTATTGTATTTGAATGATATTTTTCCATTTTATGGTATAACCCTCAATAAACTTAATTTCTGACCAAACCCTCAATTGAACTTTATTATTTTCTCTTGGGAAAAGTGAAACAAATTGTGGGGTCAACTCTAAGAGATTCATCAGAAAATGGGAACTCCTCTCTTGTGACTAACTTTGAATCTGACAAGTTCAACAAAAAATAAAAAAAAATAAAAAAAATCAGACAAGTCAGCTGCCTACTATGCAAATATGTACAACAGAGACAGTCTCACTGGTAGCCATGTCATAATGCTTGGTGCCGATCCCTTGAGCCAGGTGGCAGCTTTAAAGGTATTACATGTGCGCTTATCCTGGATAGGAATTACATTTGCATTCTTCTACGTTTCTTACTAATTTTATTGGTAGATGGTGAGAGGGTGATGAATATTTCAATTACGGGTAGGGGTGTTCATTGGGTCGGTTCGATTAAAACCGAATTACAATTGTGAGGATGGAAAATATGCCATTGTGACAGACAGATGGCAAGCGTTTAAAATTTTAGTGATGTATTTCTAGATGCTCAAAGTTTGGAATTTTTGGCTTCATATACTGATGAGTTTTTGGTGCATGGAGTTGATGTAGAGGGGAAAAGGTGAAGCTTTCTCACCATCTCATATGTGATTTTTCCTTTTTTGATTACTGTTTAATTAAGGTTACATTAGATTAAGTTTTAGTTGAGCAGTTCAAAATAAAACCCGAAATTTTTTTAGTTACCACAACATAAAATCAAAATTAAATAAATACCACTCTTGCTGAGGTTTTCCAATTCTACCACCCACACGAATCCAGTTTGCGCACCAAAATGGGTTGGTGCGTGGACTGGGTTGGCGCACCTACTGGTGTTCTAACTGGGTTAGACCACCAACTGTTTCGAAATTTTTACTGTTCTTCAGTGCGTTTCATCCCGTTTGAGCACCAATTTTGGTGTGCTAACCCAGTCCGTACACCAACCCAATTTGGTGCGCGAACTGAATCAGCATGGATGGTAGAATTGAAAATAGCTTGGCCGGGTGGTAATAATTTAATTTCTATTTTTTTTACAATGGTAACTAAAAAAATTTCGGAAATAAAACTGATTTTTTTTCATAAACCATAATTAAAAAAAAATATTTTTACGAAACCAACATGATTACTATTTTTTTTATTCCGGATCGAAATGATATTTCGGTCCGGTCTCCCTTTTGGATTTTCTATGGCGGCTCATATGAAAACTTGTGAAACCAGTACCACAAAAAATCCAAAAAGTTGACCGGACATAAATGCCATTTCGTTTCGGAATAAAAAAAAAATAACGGACCGAAATGACATTTCGGTTTTTATGATTTTTGTAAAAAAAAATAATAATCATGTTGGTTTCGTAAAAAAAAAAAATTTAACGTAGTTGGTCATACACTGGATATAACTGTATAATTAATGTCATTGAAGGTATGCTTTCTACTTTGTTGACTTTCATTCATGTCGATTTTCTTATGACATGACAGATTAGGTATAGATGAGGAGCTCGTCACTCTGCTTGGATCTCTTTCTCCAGTACGTAACACCTCTTTTCAAATATTTTGAATCCTTGACTTTTCTCGTTATCTTACATAAAGTTGAGAAGAGAATTGTTGGTTTTCTGGTTGAATTAGACTTTCTTAGAAGACCAATAGTTTGTTATTTATTATTATTTTTATTATTTGAGGAGAACCAATATGATATTAGGTTTCTTTGGCATGATACATGTTATGCTCTACTGCATTTACAAATAACACCAAGCATTAGTCATATTTGTAAGCACCTTTTTGCAGTTCTTTTTTCTGTAAATAATTTAGCAGTTAGCACTGTTGAAAACAATGTTCAGTTGGCCAAATCAACTAAAATTAACTTTCTTATTCATATAGAATCAAATTAATATTTTCAAAATTAGCTCCTAATTAGGTTTTGTTGTACCTGTCACATTCTTTTTACTTTGTGCTTACATACAACAGAGGGTTAATCTCATTTGGATTCCTCCTAATTTTGTAACTGGTTTTGTAGATTCCGGTAACATATGTTGGAGGTGTATCAAAAATGGAAGACCTCGAGAGAATAAAGAAAGCTGGTAGGGGCCGAGTTGATGTCACAGTCGGTAGCTCTGTCGACATATTTGGAGGTGACCAATCCTATCAGAAGGTTGTAGCATGGCATAATGAACAAACCATGGTTAAAATTTGAGTTGAATTCGGCTTTTCCTTGATCAAATTATTCATGTAATGGAGAGTAATAAATTAATGAGAGAAATGTATTTGTACAATTAAGGTCAACAACTAGAGGAATACTATCTTGTTTTGAGTAATAAATTGTAGTAGAAGAGAAAATAGGGTGTTCTTAAGCTCATCAAATATTTGGTGAGCTTAACACTAAAACCTAATGTTCTGTCTTCAATTGACAAATTCATCAAACAATTAAAATCGATCATTTTCGCGAGTAATTTGTTTACATACAAATTTTTTAAATTTGTGAATGAATTTAGTATAAAGTCGAGCGGTCAAAATATAATGAACAATTAACGCATTAAAATTAACAATATAGATATTTTTCTTGATGGCTTGACTTTATACTAAATTAGTTTGGAAATTCTATAAATTTGACATGTTAACATATCATTCGATCGTGAAGTAGGTTGGTTTTAATGATTTGGAAAGCCAATTTAATAGATTTTAGAGTTAAGTTTACCAAGAAGCTTATTGAGTTTAAGAACACTCTAGTTCTACTTCTACTTGCTGTAGAAACAAATTTTTTTATTAATATTCTCAACTAAAAAAAATTACACAAATGTCCTCGATTTTATTTATTAATATCTGTCATTCCGAAGTGAACCGCTAGCTAGGAATCCTGGCTCTTGGGATATTTTTAAAAACAAAAAAAGAGGGCTGTGTAATTTTTGTAATTGAGGATATTAATACAAATTTCAGAAGGATATGCATTGCCTTAAAAAAAGCCGACTTTTAAATTCTTTTGAATTTATACAATGAAAAGAGGACTAGAGGAAACAACGATTTGTATTTTTTAATTATGTAACTAATAAATATTAACCATTAATAATAAGTCCATCATTTATTTAAAGGGCAAGCAACTATAAAAGCCATAACCACTACAAAAGACAGGCACTTTTCGCGAGAATAAAGAGTGACTTTTCGCGATGGAGTGCCGTCATAAACGTGCTTTTTCTATTGCGACGGTACTTTTCCCGACGAAGTCCCGTCGCGAAAAGTGCCTATTTTGTTGTTGTGAACAAAATTAGTGCTTATAGTTACATTTTCTCTTGTGCACTAAATTTCATGATTCTGAACCTCAGAATCGGAATCAGGATAAACATTATGTTCGTGAAGTGAGAATTTCGAAATCGAAATCAGATGTCTCAAGTTGATATGGGCTGAATTAGATTGGAAACTCATATTTCTAGCAACAATTATTTTTATATAAAAATATAAAAAATTAATTTAAAAATTTTCAGTCATATATTGCCGTAATGTTAAGCAATTCAAGCATACAAAAGTAAAATACTAAGCCTGATCGATTTGGTTATAAATTATGTTTAAAAAAATATTATCACTACTACAAAAAAAGAGATTGCACACGGACATAAATGGAAGAGCTACACGGATTTCCTACCGTGTTTAAATCGAGGGTGTACGAATAGGTCAATAACTACACACGGACATTTGCCCGTGTGCAATTATAACGATTTCTACACGGATTACTTTATAAACAGCCGTGTACAAAGACCTGCCTGTGTCGCTCTCCATGTTACCGAGCTACACGGATATTACCTAAATAACCGTGTACAATTCTTTTTATACACGAACATTTAACTAAATATCCGTGTAGCTCTCCTCTTTCTACATGGACATTTAACTAAATATCCGTGTAGCTCTCCTCTTTCTACATGGATTTTTAACTAAATATCCGTGTAGCTCTTTGAACTATCATACACGGACTTTAGTTAAATATCCGTGTAGAATTAACTAAATTTTTTTTTTGTATTCGCGCGCGATTATTTTTGAAATCACTCTTCTTACACGGATTTTTGTTAAATATCCGTGTAGGATTGTCTTATAATTTTTTTGTTTGTCTTTTTTTTTTTGGCTAGCCTCCTGTTTTGCTAGCCAGTATTTAAATTTTTCAGATAGCAATTTAAAATTCATGTACATGAAATTATACAAAATTATACAAATTCATATTTAGCATTACAAAATTATACAAAATTACACAAATCCATATTTATCATTACAAAATTATAACCGAAACCATAAAAGCATAAAATTCTAATATCAACATATATAACAAAAAAACATAAAGCATGAAAGCATCAACATATATAACAAATGAAAGGATAAAAGCATCAACATATATAGATATTGCTTTTTGTACATATACAATCCCATGTGATCCACATATAACATATACTCCTCAAGATCCAATACAATGTTTGTAGATCAAGTTATGTCCTTACCACCTAGTAACCATGTGATGGAGGTTTGGCCCAATTTTGCCAAAACGCTTGGTTATGATCTAGTTTGGACAAGAATTTCATACAAACTAAGGCGTATTAGATCCAACATATCAAAAAGAAGAAAGCACATGTGATCCATGACATGATGCCTCTTTGTTAAAGGTCTCCAACATATTGCATCTCCAATAAAAAATACATTTTTATCAACATATATGTGCATGCATGCATAATAGAGAATAAAAATTCTCCTTTAAATTCAATTTTTTTTCAAACGTGGCAGAAATATAGAGAGGAGAAAATAAAAACTAACCTTAGAAATATAGAGAGGAGAAAAGAAATATATATATATATATATATATATATATATATATATATACTAACCTTAGAAATATAGAGAGGAGAAAATAAAAACTTCAAAGATCTCTGATCCCAGTTGCTAGCCTTTGCAGAAATCAGATCAACATTCAATACAGAGAGAGAGCAAGAGAGAGACAGTATAAAAAACTTGATCAAAACGGCGCTGGAAGGAGAAGGCCTTTTATACTAATTAAAACCCTACACAGCCTTTTATACACGGATTTATACTTATTAATCCATGTAGCTCTCCAAATAATCATACACAGCTATTTATAATAAAATCCGTGTACATTTCTATCATTTCTACACGGATATATTATCAAAAATCCGTGTATATATTCCTACACGGATATTTAACAAAAATCCGTGTAGCTCTCTCAATTTTTTCCACACGGTCTTCTTTGCACACAGATTTTTGATCCCTAATAAACCGTGTAGCTCTCTCAAACAATTCTACACTGATTCTTAACTAAATGTCCGTGTATAATTCTCGCAGATTTTTTGGGCTTTCAAAAATTCATATTTGGTACACGGTTTTTATATAAGATAGGGAAAACCGTGTACAATGTGCAGTGTAGAATTACCATTTTTGTAGTAGTGTATATTAATTGATGATAAAAGAACACAATTTAAAGTATGCATGTATGCGTCATATATTTTATTGAGAAATAAATAATAAAATATAGAACTAGAGCATATTTTATCAAATTTAAACTTCAGGCTGATTTAATGGGTCTTGAAAAAAGATATAGATACATTGATCGAATTTAATCTCATACAAAGAATCTAGATATTTTATCAAGGACCTCTTGTCAAGTACCATATTATATGTTGACAAGCCTGATTGTTTAATGCTTTAATTACTAAGATGAATATTTACTATTTGTTCTCCGGATTCTATACAAAATTTATGTATTATTGACTACAGCTAAGATGCGCTGGAAATAATAAATGCAGGACAATTGGAAATTATGTGCATTCACCCTCTCAATTTTAGCAATACACTAAATTATAGCAGTTAAACATTTTCGATCAAGCAACACTCATTTATAATTCTCTATGTGCATGGGTTGCATACACCAACCAATTAATCGAAAATCTAGTTCCCTCACCACCAAGTAGTCCACCATAAATAATTTTCAAATAGCCCAATTGTTATCATTCAACTTCTCAAATTCTGTAGCCTTCTTCATTCTACACAACATATATATGATCACGAATACAAGCTCAAATTTAAACACACTCAAGCTTCAATAACTCCAATGCCAAAACCCAACATGCTCTGATGCCAATTGTTGGGGACGGTCGCAAAAGCGTTCAATGAGTAATTTCGTCAAACACCATGCGAGCATACACTAATATCCGACCAAATGAAAAAATATGAAAGACATACAAGAAGCCAACAACAACAAACAATCAAGCACATAAAATAAAAGAGAGACACACAATTTTACGTGGAAATCCTTTCGGGAAAAAACCACGGGAGCACGGCACAAAATCACTATAACAAAGAGTTTTACAATATAAGAAGATTATCAAGCTAATAACACTCTATCTCACATTCTCTCACAATTTGATACACTAATATATAACATTATCAAGTGTATTTGGGTGAATTAAACAAGAGAAAAAAATTCTAGCTAGAAAAGATCATGAAGAGGAGCCTTTTTTTTTTTTTTTTAAACAGAGAAGAGAGCAGCTTCAAAGATGAGACTCTTCAACTCACATTTTGACTTTTAATCAATTGAAGAGTTCAGCGGCGGTTTGGAGATGAATGCCGCCACAAACAACCAAAATGGGCTACAATCCAATTTCTTTTGTCTTCCATATTATAACACCAATAACATGCATATACCCTCTCAAGCACACTATCCACCATTTGAAAATAAGTATATCTCCACTTTACTTTGAATAGTAGGATGAAAAACACCACTAAAAATCCTGCCACAAACCCAAACTCAATGAACAAATACAACCACTTGTCCCTATCATCGGTAATTTTTGAATTGGAATCGTTGTTATCATTACTCTGAGGAAGTCTCACACCGCTAGCACAACTCGTCTCTAGTGGGGGTCCACACAGGTAGGGATTGCCACCGTAGATTGATGGGTCATTAAGCGTCTGCAACTGATGCCCACTTGGAATGCTCCCAGACAGATTATTGTAAGAAAAATTGAGCACTTCCAAAGAGTATAAAGTGGATATACTTCGTGGTATAGTCCCTGATAGGTTATTCTTGTGAAAGTCGAGCGACTCTAGAGATGTCATATTTCCGATTTCAAGCGGAATCTTTCCTATTAAATGATTGTGGGATAAGTTTAGATTCAATAAACCATCAAGAACAACTATCTCCTGAGGTATTTCACCGGTTAGATTATTGTTTGACAAATCCATACTCCTCCAAAATGAAAGCTCTCGAGAATCATACTCAAGGATCAACCCTTTGGTAATTGCAATTACACTTACATCATAATGATAATTTTCCAACGAGAACAATTCACTCATGGAAGTAAAATTATCCAAACCTCTTGGCAGTGGTCCAGAAAGGTAGTTATTGGAAAGATCTAAGACTCGTAGATTATTGAGTTGTGTCAATTTGGATGGGATATTACCAGAAAATAAATTGGACTGCAACCTTAGAATTTGCAACTGCTGAAAGCTTTCTCCTACCCAATCTGGTATTATCCCGTGAAAATTATTTTCTCCAAGATCAAGCAGATATAATCCACTACAAAATTGCAAATCAAATGGGAACTTTCCAGTTAAACTGTTGTTTGCAAGCTGAAGCTCTATTAGTGTGATTGAACAACTCAAAGAGCTGGGCACAACTCCAGAGAGCCTATTATTTGCAAGATTTACTTCGTAACGGATGTTAGACCAGCAAGGAGGAAGATGCCCTGATAAACTATTACTCGAGAGATCAAGATAATACAAACTAGTTAATCCGCAAGGAAACAACTCTACAATTTCAACAGTGTTATTGTTCGAGACGATCGGTTTATTCTTATATGGTGACTTACGATGTTTACGCAGTTGTCCCGACAAGGAATTATTGGAAAGATCTAGATACTTCAAACTTGTTGGCAGAAGTGGTATTTTGCCCTCAAGCCGATTATTACTCAAATCCATATACACGAGTTTGGTCATGTGTACCAAGCTGGCTGGTAACTTTCCTCTAAGTAAGTTTTGCGACAAAGAAAATCCGCTAAGTGAAGATAAACTCCATAACCAATCGGGTATACTATCATCAATTCCAGCATCTGTTAGGTCTAGATCCTTAATTTCTACTTGTCTTCGGAGCCAAGAGGGAAATTTTGGCCCTAGTTTGCATGAACTCAACGAGATACTATTCAGTTGGAAAGAAGGGGTCCAATCACTATCAACTAAAATAGTTATGTTGTTATCTGCGAGGAATAAATCTTTTAGTTTTAACAAACTAGTTAGATGAGTTTCTGATAGTAATCCTGTGAGGGAGTTAGCACAAAGATTAAGATTGACAAGATTTGTTAATGTATAATTTGACAACTTGCCCAATAAGAACTCCCTAATATCTCCTTCTATATTGTTGCCACCTAAAGATAAGTCGGTTAATTTTGTTAGACTATGCAGTGGTGGTACCGTGCCAGCAAGTGAATTATAACCGAGTGTAAGTTTGTTTAGAGAAGTTAGATTTCCCACCCAATTGGGTATGGTGGTATTGAAGTTTTGATCAGAAAGATGAAGCACTCTGAGGGAGGTGAAGTTCACAAAAGGGATTGATTGTGGAATATGGGTTAGATTGTTTTCGGACAAAACTAACACTTCAAGTGATGATAGTTTGTTCAAAGTTTCCACCCAATCATTTGAATCTTTAAAATCAACTCCTGACATTTCCATATGCTTTAGATTCCTCAGATTAGGTAACCACCATGTATCGGTGTTCAACATAAAACTAGAAAATGGGTAGGCATTGCCAAGATCTAAGTACATTAATCTAGAAAGGTTCCCAAGTTGAGGAGGTATCATTCCCGATAAGCCCGTATAAGACAAGTTGAGATACTTTAAGTTTCTAAATGCGCCGATATATTCTGGAAATTTACTCCCATTGAAATTATTAAAGCTGAGATCCAAGTATTTCAGATCACTAAGAAATATCAAAGATGGGCTGATCTTGCCTACCAAACTATGGTAGATCCAATCATTGTAATATTCATCCATATAGTCATCCAGATTATAAGGGTTGGTATTTCGAAGGTTTAGTTTGACAACATGACCTGTTTGATTGTTGCAACGGATCCCTGCCCAGTTGCAGCATTGTTCGCCACTCCATGAAGCCAAACGACTTTTCGTATCATTGACACCAGCTTTGAATTCAAGAAGTGCTTCTCTCTCACGCTCAATACAACAATTTGCCAAGAAGGCTTGAATGAATAAGAGGAGGAGGAAATTGAGGGAGGAATAGTGCATCTTTAGTTAATGTGAGAAGCACTCAATGGTTCAATTAAGTCTTCCAGTTGCACCTACTTATACAAGTAGCTAGGTGTTGTTGGTGCGATGATATCCTGAGATTAGCAAGGTACTGAGACACAAGGATACGTCAACTCTTTATTATTGTTTGGCCGTCGAATACCCAAATGTCGCTACGACACAACAATTTCCAGTGTTAACACACGTATATTTTTGTTAAATCATGTAGTCATCCAACTTTTTACAAGATGAAATTTGACTGGAGGCGAGCCTTATGCTTACTAATAATCCAGTGCAATGTTCTACATGATTTATTATTGAATCTTTGATGAGGTTTTTTTATAGATTGTTTTTGTATGGAGCGGAAGGAATAATTAAATTAAAGTCGAATGCATTTATAAATAAAATTCTATGGTATTAGCTAGTCATATAAATTGTACTTCATCAGAAATTATACTTTTATTTCAAATGATATACAAGCACAAAAATTTTGCAACTTAATACTTTTGATGTGTTGGTCATGCCTTACATTATTAATGAATCAAACTAGAAAAAGAAGTGTTTTCATGGCAATTAATGTAATGAATCCCGCGTACTACATACAAAATTACAAACAAACTGTTATCAAATTTCTTCTACAAATTTCGAATGCAATTGATGAAGTATTAATTATCATTTTGACAAGAGCCTTCAATTGCTGAATTTTCCATAGTGAAACCTCCTCTTGATTGTCATAAATTTGTTTAAGTGATGAATTGACTGTAGTACTTTGACTAATTAATGACAATTAATTAGATGAAAGCTACACGTTCTTGAAGCTTTGATTAGTAAAAAATCCTGTCGGAAAAATAAGTGTTTAAATATCAAAATTTACTTATATAAATAAAGCTTTTCTTTTGGAAAATTTTAGTGTCATTCTACAAAAATATACGTGACATTTGGCTCATCCAACAGATCGAGATGATTTCATTAGTAATAAATTTATTTAACAATCATGTTAGTCATCGACAAAATAATTACAAATTTTTCTATTTTTTGTGAAATAGCAGGCAATGTGCCTACTAAAAACATTCTACTGCAGGTTAGTTCTAATTTTTTGATAGTTTTTTCTTTATCTTAGGTTGAGGCAAAAATTTATATTTTTCCCCTTTTAATTTTGAGTTGTTTAATTTTTGTAGTATTGATGTTTTATAAAAGGTCAGGACAGTCAGAGATCAGAGGACAGCGATCAGTCGTGGTGAAATAGTACAGTTGATGTTGTCAGATACAGTTGATGTTAGTGAACATTGAAATCTATATCATTTTTTGTATCGATCAGGAGAGTCAGAGGTCGCTGAACAGTTATTTTTGTGACTAGTGACATTTTGTAGTTTGTATATGTTGTTTTTATAGTTTCATGTGTCAATTTTACAGTATTGAAGTCTTGTAGTTAACATCTGTTAGTTTTATAGTTTGCATCTGCTAATTTTACAGTATTGAATAGTTATTTTTGTGACTAGTGACATTTTGTAGCTTGTGTATGCTGTTTTTATAGTTTCATGTGTCAATTTTGCAATATTGAAGTCTTATAGTTAACATATGTTAGTTTTATAGTTTGCATCTGCTAATTTTATAGTATTGAAATCTTATTTTTACATGATATAGATCCATATATAAATATTAATAATTGAAGAAAAATGATGATTTTTTTTTAATTTAAAAAAATTCAAAATTTTAATTTCGAAAAAAAATTAATTTTGATGCAAAAAAATTAATTTGCCATAATTTTAGGTGTAATTTGTAAATAATTACAAGTTTTAGAAGTGGTTTGTTTTACAAATCTTCTAGAAGCTGGAAGTAGAGTCAGAAATACAGCTAGTTTACAAGTTGTTAACAGTTTGCAACTAACTTGGGACCACTTGGGTTATTAGAATTTTGAACTAGGTATTATACATGATTTGTTGTTGAAGATGCAATATTGATTATAGAGTTTTAGAGTATTCACGTAAGTCAAGTGACAGTTTTTTTGGATAAAAACTGGGTACAACTCCTTGGGTACAATTAGTCGGACCCTATAAATAAAGCTTTTCTTTTGGAAAATTTTAGTGTCATTCTACAAATATGTACGTGGCATTTGGCTCATCCAACAGATCGAGATGATTTCATTAGTAATAAATTTATTAGACAATCATGTTAGTCATCGACAAAATAATTACAAATTTTTCATTTAACAAAGAAAACCATGTACAAGGCGAATTTGCCGGATGGTTAATTATATGATCATCTCTTTTTACATTTGATTATTGTGTCATTAAAATTAAGCATTATAACTACTACTGCTTATTACAAAAATTATGTGGTTTGATTTCCTTGGAAAATTCTTTGGTTGTCTCCTTTCAATGCTGTCGTGTTGATGATGTGTGTGTGTGTATATATATATAGAGAGAGAGAATGGCTAATATCAAAACGTTTGTTCCTGAGCTCAGGAACAAACGATTCCGTTCTCCAATTTTCGAAGTTCAAACAACAAATCTAAACCGTTAGATGTTCAATCTATAACATAAATGTGTTTGGAGACCAAATTTTACATTTTTTGGAATTTTTTACTATTTATTAAGCTGGTTTGAAAACCGCTGTTTTTATGAAATTTCTGCAGCATTGAAAAACAGCGGTTTTCAAACTAGCTTAATAAATAGTAAAAAAATTCCAAAAAATGTAAAATTTGGTCTCCAAGCACATTTTAATATAGATTGAACATCTAATGGTTTAGATTTGTTGTTTGAACTTCGGAAATTGGAGAACGGAATCGTTTGTTCCTGAGCCCAGGAACAAACGTTTTGATATTAGCCATTCTATATATATATATATATATGTGGCTCAAAACGAGATTACATCGTCGTGGAAGAGATTGGATATGGAATGAGCGCCATATATCATTTTCACGAGGGGCCCAAAGAGGTTGATTAATGTGTGGTTGGTCCGAGCTAAGTTAGCTTGAGTCATGGGTAACTGGAATTCAATTCAGGAAAATAGCGAATTGAAAAGTCTAGCACTTTGAATTTTAAGGAACTGTTAAAAATTAGACAAAAATACAAACTCGTACTATCCATGAGACGCTGGTACTTAATCGAGTCCAAGTTGTAATGAGCGAGCTGAGTTCAACTTAAACTCAACTCATAAGTTAAATGAGTTACTCGAGCCAGGATAACTCGAGCTTTTAACAAACAAGTTATTAGCGAGTTCGTTTCCGAGCTGAGTTCAAGCAGCTCACGAGTCATGAGCTTTTTGTACAGTCCTTCGAATCGAGGCACCTCTAGGATTAATGTGTCTTTCTAATTTCATAGGGACATTTGTCTTCTATCAAGTAAACGGCAAATATAGCTTTTATAGGTATTGAATTATATATCTTTTTTTTTATTTGTGGGCATGACCAGATTAAAATCAGAATATAATATAAACTAATGTGTAAAGATAGAAAAGACAAAATTGAGGAGATTAAAAATGAGCAAAAGTAGTTTGGAGAGCGAACTATATTAAATATTCTCGTAGTGATACAGCTTTTTTAATTTAGGGATTCACATGCATTTGTTATTCATAAAAATAAAAAATTAAATTAAATAGACAATGTGTCAAATGCATAAAAAGTTAGAGAAAACCTCCCAACTGAAGCACATTATAGGACAATCAAGATAGGAGAAAATAACCCAAAAAACTATCATTATATATAACTCTAGAAGCACAAATCATCCCTGCATATATTATATATATGTACATAAATTGACAAAAACAAACTTTTTTTCCAATTATGACAATATATATTTTCAAGCTGCAGAAGTTTTGCTCAATTATGTGTCATACTTCTTATAAAAATTTATTCAAATTATTATTTATTTATAAGCTTGATCAGGTTTTGGGATCGACAATACGTCAAATTTGTGTTAATTTAAATAAAGATGACAGTATAATTAGATGCACGTACTCACTAGTCATGTCTATTAAAGATGATAACATTCTTAATTTAAAAGTACTTTTCAAATTTGAAATTTAACATTAATTATAAGCATGATTTATATTGTTCACATATAATTAATGTCTATTTAAAATGATAACATTTCACATATATTTCATGATACATCAAATTATTTAGAATTTCATTGATAAAAAAAATAATGAATCTTAATACATCATCAAACAATATTTAAATTATTTCGGTTTTAACTGAACCGAACCGATGAACACACCTACCCGTCTGGGTGGTTGACTGCCATCCTGGTTTGCTTCCACCAGCTCCACAGATATCGCACATCTATGGTGGCCATTTCCTCAATTATCTTTCCACCTTCAGGCTTTGCAAACAGCAAACTTTCATGTAACCTGTATTAAATCATCTCAGCCGACGATCATAGATTTTTCCACCATAAAATAATTATTAGTACAAACTACAAAGAATTACACACCAGGAACACCAATGGAAACACAACATGTGCAATAGAAAATAAGTTTTTTTTACGGCCTTGAAGTTTCATACAACACGTTAAGAAATACAAAATTAGATATTTCCTAGTACATGCTTTGAGACCAATTTAAATTATTTATATAGGAAAATATCGTACCGGATGAGTCTATTAAGACTCAGAAAAAAAAAAGTAAGCCAAAATGAATAACTAGTTCTAATTAGATATGTTGGTCGACCATGTTTTGTTGTTCATTCTTATTTTAGTTTGTAGTGATGCATATAGTGTTATGCGGTTGAGTTGGCCATCTTTTTTCCTTTTTTGTAATATATAATTTTTATTGTTTTAATGAAGTTTATCAGCAAGACAATGCATATATTCTCGATTAAAAATTCTTCGTAACAAATATTATCCATACAAAAATTATCTAATAAAAAGAACAACATCTCAGACATAATTTTAAAAAACAAATATCAAAACTTTTACTATAAACAAAAAACAACCATAAAAAAATAGTTCCAATGCAATGCAACACAATGCAAAAATTTAGTGGGAAGTACTTTAAAGTGGACTAGGTAGTTTTCTTTTCCATATGTTCACATCTTGTTGATTGTCATAAACAATTTTTATTCATGAAATCAAGATTCTTGTTTCATAAACAATTTTTCTCCACAGTTTTTGGAGGAATTAAAATAAAACTATACAAGAAAATAAATTAAGGATAAGGAAACTACTTTTGAAGACTACTTTTCTGTCCATAAAAAAACAACGTCTCTTACACTTTAGATATATTGTGTATAAACTTTTAACAATTTGAAAACCAACTTGTCATTAATCAAGGAATTAAAAAATTAATAGTTAAGTTTATCCACACGACCAATAATCAAATGGACAAGTATCCTCTCAGGTACTGTACACGATTCCCCTCACTTTACGGCTTGAGATTTACTCCCAACCGCTTTGAGATTCGGGCTAGCACAGGGGTAGTATTATTGGGCTTTGAGATTCGTGCCAAGTTAAAAAGAACGTTCCAGATCCACTAATTGTAAAAGATTCCCTATTACGGTACCGGGAAGGATCTGAATTCTGATAAAATGATTATTAAATTACACCATACCTATTTAGCCTATCGAGAGTATACATACTATTTTAATTTTATTGAGTTTAATAGTGATTTTATCGATTATCACGATAGTCCAGAACATATATAGTGGCTGAATTCAATCCTCCAAACCTTTTCTATTTTGCACGCCTCGGATTGAAGGACCAAATGCGCAGACATCTCGACTGGTTGCTGTGATTTTTAGCCTCGACTCAACGTTTGCATGTGGCGTGCGTACGTGGAACCGAATGCATTATGGACGGTTTGGATTAAGAGACTACGAGCCGATCGATATCAAGTCCAATCTGGACCACTCCACTGGATTGGAACAAGTTCCTTCTTTTGGTCACAGCTGCTCAACTTAAAGGCCCTGTTCCACTGGAGCACAACCTGGCAAGTAGGGGAAGGATCTGCAATATCATTCTGGTATGATTCATGGAATGGAGCCCCGCTAAAAAGGTTCAAAGAATCAGGGCGGAGACCTCAGCTTCACCGAATTGCCCTAAGGGAGGCTTGGCCAATTAGACAATCCCTATTGCCACACGCGCAACTGAACCCGTTAACTATGGTACCGGGTCAGAGTGATAGGCTCCGTTGGCGTTGGGGTAACTCTGGTGAATACACTGCAAGAGACACTTATGCAATGCTCGTGGGAGGCGGTCGGATCAAATGGCGGTATGCAAGGATATGGTCAACTAGCTACCCACCCACAGTAAGAATTTTTACTTGCCTTCTGTTGCGAGGAAAAATTCTTACTCACGATGTGTTACAGAGAAGGCACATAAATTGCTCCTTGGAATGTGTAATGTGTAATACTTGTGCGTTAGAAACTGCAGTTCACCTCTTATTTCAATGTAATTACGCTAGACAGGTATGGCATCTGATGGCTCTGAAGCTTGGTACTAGGCTCATGGTACCGGGTACTGAGGTCAAGGAAGTGTGGGATAAATCCTTCGGGGAAATGAAAAGGGCTGGAGTTTTAACGCCAAAGGTCTGGACCTGTTGGTTTGTTTGTACTCTGTGGGAGGTGTGGAAACAACGCAATGTCGTCATTTTCAAAGAGACCAAGGTGCCACCATGGGTGATTGCTAACAAGATAATTTCCGAAGTTCAATCTTGGCAGCAATATAGTTAGTAGTGATGGATAGTGGTGTTCTGTAATGGGATGGGATGGTAATCTGTAACGGGCTCCGGATTAGTTTGGGAGAGCAGAAAAATTGGATACACTGTTCCAATTGGTTAGTTGTAAGAATGATTTAAGAATGCAATACAACCCCTTGGTAGCATCTACCAAGTTTCTCAAAAAAAAAAAGACTCAACGTTTGCATGCAAAGCCCGGCCAATCTACAGAAGCTGAGCTTGCCATCGTCAACAGACATTGGTTTGTAAAACTTAATTGCAGGCCCGTTATGATGGATGAATTTCGGGCTTGGTTCCTTTTTCAAGCCCAGTTTTCACTATTAACAGCCATGATGCCATCAATCTAATTAAAGTTTTTTTTCAAATTATTATTTATTCATAAGCTTGATCAGGTTTTGGGTTTTGGGATCGACAATACGTAAAATTTGTGTTAATTAAAATAAAAATGACAATATAATTAGAAGGACTCACTAGTCAATTAAAAATGACAATTTTGTTAGAAATGTACTAACATATTTTGGGCCTAAATTAATAGTTAATTTAATGAATTAAATATGAATCAATTTTTATTGGGCTGCATCAATAATGGGCCTATATTTTTGCTCTGATCTGTTCCATTAGGAACACGTCGAGAAAGACACTTGTGAGCATGATCACTCTGGTGCATAAATGAAGGGAACACACGTACACATCATTTCCTATTTGTACTTGACTTAATACATGAACATGAACTCGTGATACATTAAGGGCAAGCAACTATAAAAGCCATAACAAAATTGGTGCTTATAGTTACATTTCTCTTGTGCAGTAAATTTCATGATTATGAAAACCTCATAATCGGAATCAGGATCAACATGATCTTCGTGAAGTGAGAATTTCGAAATCGGAATCAGATGTCTCAAGTTGATATGGGCTGAATTAGATTGGAAACTCATATTTCTAGCAACAATTTTTTTTTATATAAAAATATAAATTAAAAATTTTGAGTCATATAATTCTGTAATGTTAAGCAATTCAAGCATACAAAAGTAAAATACTAAGCCTGATCGATTTCGTTATAAATTACGTTTAAAAAAATATTATATTGATGATAAAAGAACACAATTTAAAGTATGCATGTATGCATAATATATTTTATTGAGAAATAAATAATAAAATATAGAACTAGAGCATATTTTATCAAATTTAAACTTCAGGCTAATTTAATGGGTCTTGAAAAAAGATATAGATACATAGATCGAATTTAATCTCATACAAAGAATCTAGATATATTTTATCAAGGACCTCTTGTCAAGTATTATTACCATATTATATGTTGAGAAGCCTGATTGTTTAATGCTTTAATTACTAAGATGAATATTTATGTATGAGTGAGGCTATGGTGCTATGCATAGCACGGATGGCTAGTGTACTACAGCTCAATATGGTATTTTTTAAAATCCTAACGGTCGATCCGACCGTTCAATGTGATAACCATATGAATATGTCCTTGCAAACTAAATTTTATATTTTTTCGAATTTTTTTACTATTTTTTCAGATAGGTAGAATTTTGATGGTCCAGAATTTTCAAAAAACACTGATTTTTCTACCTATCTAAAAAAATAGTAAAAAAATTCAAAAAAATAAAAAATTTAGTTTGCAAGTACATATTCATATGGATATCACATTGAACGGTCGGATCGACCGTTAGAATTTTAAAAAGTACCATATTGAGCCGTAGTACACTAGCCATTGGTGCTATGCATAGCACCATAGCCTCACTCTTTATGTATTATAGAAGATACCTAAGATGCGCTGAAAATTATAAATGCAGGACAATTGGAAATTATGTGCATTCACCCTCTCAATTTTAGCAATACAATGTATTATAGCCGTTAAACATTTTCGATCAAGCAACACTCAATCATAATTCTCTCTGTGCATGGGTTGCACACTCCAACCAATTAATTGAAAATCTAGTTCCCTCACCACCAATTAGTCCTCCATCAATAATTTTCAAATAGCCCAATTGCTATCATTCAACTTCTCAAATTCTGTAGCCTTCTTCATTCTACACGACATATATATGATCACGAATACAAGCTCAAAATTAAACACACTCAAGCTTCAATAACTCCAATGCCAAAGCCCAACATGCTCTGATGCCAATTGTTGGGGACGGTCGCAGAAGAGTTCAATGAGTAATTTCGTCGAACACCATGCGAGCATACACTAATATCCCACCAAATGAAAAAAAATGAAAGACACACAAGAAGCCAAACAACAACAAACAATCAAGCACATAAAATAAAAGAGAGACACAATTTTACGTGGAAACCCTTTCGGAAAAAAACCACGGGAGCACGGCACAAAATCACTATAACAAAGAGTTTTACAATATAAGAAGATTATCAAGCTAATAACACTCTATCTCACATTCTCTCACAATTTGATACACTAATATATAACATTATCAAGTGTATTTGGGTGAATTAAACAAGAGAAAAAAATTCTAGAAAAGATCATGAAGAGGAGCCTCTTTTTTTTTTTTTTTTAAACAGAGAAGAGAGCAGCTTCAAAGATGAGACTCTTCAACTCACATTTTGACTTTTAATCAATTGAAGAGTTCAGCGGCGGTTTGGAGATGAATGCCGCCACAAACAACCAAAATGGGCTACAATCCAATTTCTTTTGTCTTCCATATTACAACACCAATAACATGCATATACCCTCTCAAGCACACTATCCACCATTTGAAAATAAGTATATCTCCACTTTACTTTGAATAGTAGGATGAAAAACACCACTAAAAATCCTGCCACAAACCCAAACTCGATGAACAAATACAACCACTTGTCTCTATCATCAGTAATTTTTGAATTGGAATCGTTGTTATTATTACTCTGAGGAAGTCTCACACCACTAGCACAACTCGTCTCTAATGGGGGTCCACACAGGTATGGATTGCCACCGTAGATGGATGGGTCATTAAGCGTCTGCAACTGATGCCCATTTGGAATGCTCCCAGATAGATTATTGTAAGAAAAATTGAGCACTTCCAAAGAGTATAAAGTGGATATGCTTTGTGGGATAGTCCCTGATAGGTTATTTTTGTGAAAGTCGAGTGACTCTAGAGATGTCATATTTCCAATTTCAAGCGGAATATTTCCTATTAAGTGATTGTGGGACAAGTTTAGATTCAATAAACCAGCAAGAACAACTATCTCCTGAGGTATTTCACCTGTTAGATTATTGTTTGACAAATCCATACTCGTCCAAAATTGAAGTTCTAGAGGATTATACTCAAGGATCAACCCTTTGGTAATTGCATTTATACTCGCAGAATAAAAAGTATATGTCGATGAGAATAATTGACTCATCGAAGTAAAATTATCCAAACCTCTTGGTAGCGGTCCAGAAAGGTAGTTATTGGAAAGATCTAAGACTCGTAGATTATTGAGTTGTATCAATTTGGATGGAATATTACCAAAAAATAAATTGGATTGTAATCTTAGAATTTGCAACCGCTGAAAGCTTTCTCCTACCCAATCTGGTATTATCCCGTGAAAATTATTTTCTCCAAGATCAAGCAGTTGTAATACACTACAAAATTGCAAATCAAATGGAAACTCTCCAGTTAAACTGTTGTTTGCAAGCTGAAGCCCTATTAGTGTGACTGAACAACTCAAAGAGCTGGGCACAACTCCAGAGAGCCTATTATTTGCAAGATTTACTTCGTCACTGATGTTAGACCAGCAAGGAGGAAGATGCCCTGATAAACTATTACTCGAGAGATCAAGATAATACAAATTATTTAATCCGCAAGGAAACAACTCTACAATTTCAACAGTGTTATTGTTCGGGATGATCGGTTTATTCTTATATGGTGACTTACGGTTTTTACGCAGTTGTCCCGACAAGGAGTTATTGGAAAGATATAGTCCGTACAAACTTGTAGGAAGAAATGGTATTTTGCCCTCAAGCCGATTATTACTCAAATCCATATACGCGAGTTTGGTCATGTGCACCAAGCTAGCTGGTAACTTCCCTCTAAGTAAGTTGTTTGACAAAGAAAGGCTACTAAGTGAAGATAAACTCCAGAACCAATCAGGTATACTATCATCAATTCCAGTGTCTACCAGGTGTAGATCGATAATTTCTACTTGTCTTCGGAGCCAAAAGGGAAATTTTGGCCCCAGTTTGCATGAACTCAAATCGATACTATTCAGTTGGCAAGAAGGGGTCCAATCACTGTCAAGTAAAATAGTTACGTTGTTATATCCGAGGTATAAACTGTTTAGTTTTATCAAACTAGTTAGATGAGTTTCTGATAGTAGTCCTGTGAGGGAGTTAGCACTAAGATCAAGATGGACAAGATTTGTTAAATTTCCAATATCAATCGGTATTGTACCACTTAGGTTATTATAGCTAAGGTCAAGATGAGTTACACTTGTCATGTCCGTTATCCACCCTGTCAAAGTTCCAAGTAAGTTATTTAATGAAAGATCTAAGTACTCCAGATTCCCCAATGTGTAATTTGACAACTTGCCCAATAATAACTCCCTAATATCTCCTTCTATATGGTTGTTTTGTAAAGATAAGTAGGTTAATTTTGTTAGACTATGTAGTGGTGGTATCATGCCAACAAGTAAATTATAACCGAGTGTAAGTTTGTTTAGAGAAGTTAGATTTCCCACCCAATTGGGTATGGTGGTATTGAAGTTTTGATCAGAAAGATGAAGCACTCTGAGGGAGGTGAAGTTCACAAAAGGGATTGATTGTGGAATATGGGTTAGATTGTTTTCGGACAAAACTAACACTTCAAGTGATGATAGTTTGTTCAAAGTTTCCACCCAATCATTTGAATCCTTAAAATCAACTCCTGACATATCCATATGCTTTAGATTCCTCAGATTAGGTAACCACCATGTATCGGTGTTCAACATAAAACTAGAAAATGGGTAGCCATAATTGCTAAGATCAAAGTACATTAATCTAGAAAGGTTCCCAAGTTGAGGAGGTATCATTCCTGATAAGCCCGTATTAGACAAGTTGAGATACTTTAAGTTTCTAAATGTGCCGATAAATTCTGGAAATTTACTCCCACTAAAATTATTCAAGCTTAGATCCAAATATTTCAGATCACTAAGAAATATCAAAGATGGGCTGATCTTGCCTACCAAACTACGATAGATAATCCAATAATCAAAGGAGTAATCTCCATAGGTATTTCGAAGGTTTAGTTTGACAACATGACCTGTTTTATTGTTGCAACGGATCCCTGCCCAGTTGCAGCATTGTTCGCCACTCCATGAAGCCAAACGACTTTTCGTATCATTGACACCAGCTTTGAATTCAAGAAGTGCTTCTCTCTCACGCTCAATACAACAATTTGCCAAGAAGGCTTGAATGAATAAGAGGAGGAGGATATTGAGTGAGGAATAATTCATCTTTAGTGAATGTGAGAAGCTCTCAATGGTTCAGTAAAGTCTTCCAGTTGCACCTACTTATAGAAGTAGCTAGGTGTTGTTGGTGCGATTATATCCTGAGATTAAATATGCAAGGTACTGAGACACAAGGATACGTCAACTCTTTATTATTGTTTGGCCGTCGAATACCCAAATGTCGCTACGACACAACAATTCGTGACACATATAGCTCTAAGAAATTGTTTTCACGGCAATAATGTAATGAATCCCGCGTATCACAACAACAAAGTAGACACTATTCGCAAGGGAAAAAGTGCATTTATGACGGTACTCCCTCGCGAAAAGTACCGTCGCGAATAGAAAAAGCATATTTATGACGGTACTCCGAAAAGTCACTTTTTACCCTCGCGAAAAGTCTATCATTCTTGTTGTGTATAACTGTTATCAAATTTCTTCTACAAATTTGGAATGTAATTGGTAAAGTATTATCATTTTGACCAGAGACTTCAATTGCTGAATTTTCCATAGTGAAAGCTCCTCTTGATTGTCCGACAACCGCATAAATTTGTTCAAGTGATGAATTGACTGCACTACTTTGACTAATTAATGACAATTAATTGCTGGTGAAAGCTACGTACACGTTCTTGAAGCTTTGATTAGTAAAAGATCCTGTAGGAAAAATAAGTGTTTAAATATCAAATTTTACTTATATATATAAATAAAGCTTTTCTATTGGAAAATTTTAGTGTCATTTCTACAAAAATATAAACACATTATTTTCGCTTCAATTCGGAGCAGGGGTACGTGACGCTAAGCGTTTGACATTCTGTGTTGTTAGCATAAAAATAACGTATTTGTAGGTTTTCAACCATTACTGCAGTATATTATATATGGTTCGCCACACTGTTGCTTGCACAATTATCACTACATATTCAGAGAACAAAAATGGGCAAAAATCATTGAAATTTGATGCTAGGTAGGGATTTGGCCGATTTATATTAATAGAAATAAATAAATAAAATATTGAAATAGGGGTATAGGATTTGGTGAATTTCAAAATATAGAAAGAATGGGATGTTTTGTCCCGTCCATCACGTCCAACTAATTGTGTCTCTAACCACACAAACTCGCTAATTTAAAAAAAAGTTTCTTGGACGGGATAATCCATCCCATCTAGTATTTGTCATTGTTTTTTTGTTTTTGTTTTGGGGTTAGAAGAACAACGAAGAAGACAAAAATTATGAATAGTACTAGACGGGATGGACTATTTCGTCCAATTTTTTTTTTTTAGCGATTTTGCGTGATTAATGACGAAATTAGCTGGACGGAATAAACCGTTCTTCTTATATTTCAAAATTTTCTAAAAACCAACTCCTATATATTTTGAAATATTTTTATTTATTTTTCTATTAATAAAAAAATCTTTTTGATGCTAAGGTTATCTTCTCTTGACTAGCTAGTTGCCATAATCAATGAAGCAGGCATTTAATTTCGATAAGATTTAACTCTATGCATGCATGAGGCAAAGATGTGCCAACTAAAATTTCATTAATAAAAAAAAACATGTACTAGGCGAATTTGCCGGATGGTTATATGATCATCTCTTTTTACATTTGATTATTATGTCATTACAATTAAGCATTATAACTACTTATTACAAAAATTATAACTACTACTTATATGATCATCTCTTTTTACATTTGATTACTATGTCATTAAAATTAAGCATTATAACTACTGCCATGTTTATTACAAAAATTATGTGGTTTGGTTTCCTTGAAAATTCTTTGGTTCTCTCCTTTCAAATATATAGTGCATCCTAGTGTTGATGTGCCGTCGTATTGATGATCTATATATATATGTGTGGCTCAAAACTAGATTACATCGTCGTGGAAGAGATTGGATATGGAATGAGCGCCATATTCCATTTTCACGATGGGCCCAAAGAGGTTGATTAATGTGTGGTCAGTCCGAGCTGAGCTAGCTTGAGTCAAGGGTAACTCGAATTCAATTTAGGAAAATAGCGAGCTAGTCGTGTTGACTCGTATTGAAAAGTCTAGCACTTCGAATTTTAAGGAACTTAAGAGTTGAAAGACCGTGAGATATCTTTTGTGTTATCATTTAAGTTTTATTTGCCCATGTAATCACTATTTCACAAGTACAAACATAGTTGTGTACATACATAAAAAATATACAAAAGTACAAACTCGTACTACGTGCCCATGGGACGCAGGTACTCAACTGAGTCCAAGTTGTAATGAGCGAGCTGAGTCCAACTCGACAATACGTAGTTTAGAGAGTTGAGATTAAAAATGAGCAAAAGTAGTTTAGAGAGCGAGCTATAATTATTCTAGTGATACAGCTTTTTTTTTTAATTTAGGAACTCATCCATAAAAAAAAAATCAAATTAAATGGACAATATGTAAATGCATAAAAAGTTAGAGAAAACCTCCCAACTTAAGCACATTATAGAACAATCAAGATAAGAGAAAATAACACAAAAACTTACCATTATATATAATTCTAGAAGCACAAATCATCTCTGTATATATTAAATGTACAAAAATTGCCAAAAACAAAATATTTCCAATTATGACATACTTCTTATCAAAAACAGAAGTCTTGCAATTATGTGTCATACTTCTTATACAAAAAAACTATTCAAATTATTATTTATTCATAACTTGATCAGGTTGGGATCGACAATACGTCAAATTTGTGTTAATTTAAATAAAAATGACAATATAATTAGATGGACTCACTAGTCAAATAAAAATGATAATTGCTTATATATACTAAAAGCATCAAATGAAAATGAGAATTGAAATAATTACACCAGTCAAATGAAAATGACAATTAAAATAATTACATTTACTCACCAGTCAAACGAAAATGACAATTAAAATAAGAGGAGAAATCGGATTACACCCTTTTTTTTTATACATTTTGACACCTACCATTTTCAAAGTCCAAATTGTCGATCCAAACCATTCAACATGATGGATATATTAAAATGTGCTTGGAGTCAAATTTTACATTTTTTTGAATTTTTTTACTATTTATTAATATGGTTACAAAATCGTTGTTTTTAGACCATTGAAAAACAACGATTTTGTAACCATCTTAATAAATAGTAAAAAAATTCAAAAAAAATGTAAATTTTGATCTCCAAGCACATTTTAATATGGTGATCATGTTGAACGGTTCAGATCGACTCTTTGGATTTTTAAATCGCAAAATTGACCTATAAAAAAACAGTGTTAAGATGTGTCAAAAAAAAGAGTGTAATTGAATCCCTCCTCTTAAAATAATTACATTTACTTACCAGTCAAATGAAAATGACAATTAAATAATTACATTTACTCGTCAGTCAAACGAAAATGACAATTAAAATAATTACATTTACTCACCAGTCAAATGAAAATGACAATTAAAATAATTACATTTACTCGCAAGTCAAACGAAAATGACAATTGAAATAATTACATGGACTCACCAGTCACTACGCAGACCTGCAAGGTCCACTGTTGCACATTCCATGCATTTGACATGATGCTGTTGATACTGAGTACTAAACCGCCCAGGCGTTTTTGTAACATGCCGCACTATGCGTCCCAAAAAGATGCTTGCGGAAAGGAAAATTTCCAAATCCTACAGAATCAAAAAAGGATCTAATACCCGAAAAGTTACGAAATTTTGATTTATAGGAAAAACGGAATAGAAATTCCCGTCCGCCAGACAGTCAGGGGCGGACCCAATAAGACCCGGGGGGTGGGGGCAACTGCCCCCCCCCCCCCCCCCCCCCCCCCCCCCCCCCCCCCCCCACCCCCACCCCCACCCCCACCCCCACCCCACCCAGATTTTGAAATATAGTGGAGAATAACGGGCCTGGACAACTTGGCCCCCTCTGGATTTTATTTTGCCCCACTCTGGAAAGCCCAAACAAATTTCGTTGCTGAAGTCTTGTTAAAAAGAAAATTTTAACAGGCCAGTCCGCTCTGAATCCACTCTTTTATCTCACTCTATGAAGCTCAGTTAAAGAAAAAAAAATTAAAGCTGCTCTCTGACTCTCTCTATCTCTCTCTCTGGGATAACAACAAATTTAGATAGAAATAAACATATATCAGACTGACACCAGAATCAGATGTTTTCTTTTCTATTTATGACTAGAGTAGAAGATTGTAAATTCTAAAATCCCACTGATCTATTCTGACATGAAGCATAACAGTTCGATCATCCATTATGAAGTAACCCACTTTGAATCCTATGGTAGGACCTTTTATTTTATAGAACAAATTGATGGAAAGATGAATATTCTGAATTTACAAATCAAAAATCTGATAAGCTATTTGAATCCGATTAGTTAATGGGTTAAACCCGATTCTTGCCGCCCTGGTGGAAATCCTGGATCTGCGACGGAATAGAAATTTCCATCCATCGGGCGGGATAAACTATCCCATCCATATAATCTTAACTATAACTACTGCAAAATCACTAATTAAGGAAATAGAAAAAATAAAGGAACGGACAGTACAAACCATCCCGTCTAGACCCACTCAAAAAAAAGAAAAATATATATATATAGTTTGTACCGTCCAGATTTTAAACTAAATTTGCAAGGCTTGATACAATGAATTCCCTCGAGTTTGGCTAATATGTGTTCACAAGTCCTCTTTGATCTCAGTCAGACCTTTAATTTCATAATTACCAAATCTGTTGAAGTCGAATATATATATTTCCTTAATTAGGTTTGTACCGTTCGGTTTTTTGTTTTTTTCTATTTCCTTAATTAGGGATTTTGTGGGAGTTATAATTAACATTACATGGACAGAAATTTCTATCCCGTTCTTTCTATAAATTGAGATTTTATAGAAACCTACCCCTATTTTGATATTTTTTATTTATTTTTTTATTAATAAAAAATGATCCAAGAAAAGAGCAGCGAAGAAATTAGGTGTCCCACGTCAAGGGAGAATTTTACAAACTGCCCTAGCTATAAAAAGATCAAACAAAATACCCCCTTACTAATTTTCTTGACAAAATACTCTTGTGGACCCAAATTTCCCTTCCTTTCCTCTCCCCCCCCCCCTCTCTCTCTCCACGTTACTCTCTGCTCCTTTCTTCACGGTACTCTCCAGTGGGTATTTAATTTGAAAAGTGTCAAATGAAGAAGAATATAATTTTTTACCACATTTGAAAAGCTCCACTCTCTCATATCATATTTTTTTAATAAGATTAAATGAGTGTCTCCAGGCATATACTTTATTAGTAATATTTCTAATATCTTAGAGGATTTACAGATTTATAAATCTTATATATTTAGTATAAAAATTATTTAATGCCAACGACATGTATTTCTCTCCAATACTCATATATCATATTCAATATAAAATCTTTTTAATGAAGAATGTTATTAGATAAACACATACATGATTTTGTGCTCCAATATGCTCCACAACTTTTATCTCCGTTTTCAAAGTCCGAACAGTCGATCCGAATCGCTCCACATAATCTTCATAATAAAATATTCTTGGAGACCCTCCTCCAAGCATATTTTATTATGAAGATTATGTTGAGCGGTTCGGATCGACTGTTTGGACTTTGAAAACGGAGATAAAAGATGTGAATCATATTGGAGCACAAAAATTATGGTGCATTTGAACCCTCCTCCTGAATCATATTGGAGCACATTTTATATTCTTTTGAAATGCATGCCCATTCTGAGATGTTTTGATCAAGATTTAACTAGGATTAATTTGGTAACTTTTCTTTATAATCTTCTATGCCCCTTTCTCACTTATCTAATACTCAAAATGTGCTGACATAATCAACCAAAATAGTTTTTTCTTTTTTTTTGGATGAAAGATGAGAGTGAAGCCTTAAATTTTGTTTTCATTTATAAAAGACACAAGTAGTGTCATTATTTACATAAGGTCCTAAAATATACACAAGGAAAAAAAATAAAAAACTAAACTAAACTACAAATGAATATAAAATAAAATAAATGTAAACTATAACCTACAGAGGGAAGAGTAAATGTAACAGCGAAAATGAAAAAGAAACTTTTAAGTAAAAGTTCTAATTATTACAACTGTACCACTAACAAGAGAACACCAGTACCAGTTACCAGTTGGTTTCGCACTCAGGGTGTCAACTGGAATTAATATCAGACCCGATATCACAAATTCCTCCTAATAAGCTTGGCATCCTTCTTCTTTTTACTGATGCTGTAAGAACCAATTCGCATACTCGTTTTTAATCTCCTCTTTAGTTAGTTCTCTGCATCAACCAACATAGTTAAAATAATGTTATCAGCCTAATCCATTTGCATATACCCTTTCTTCAATAGTCTTAATTCACAAGTCAAACAATTTATAAGGTTATCAGTCAAACAATTTATAAAATATTTTTAATATTTTTAAAATCCTATTAGCCTAATCCGTTTGCATTGGAGGACGGCATAACTCGTTTGCATTAAAAATATTTTATACTAATTAAGATTCTACATAAGGGATAATAATAAAATGTTTAAATCTTAGTATACTTCAGAAAGGGAGAAACTCTGTGGCAGTTCGACTATGTGCAGAGGAGAGACATGGAGGCCAATCAGAGAAGCGAAGAGCAAGTGCGGAGGAGAGCTAATGGGGCGGTGCAAAGGAGAGACAGTGGCGTTGTACGGAGGAGAGACAGGGGCGGTGCGGAGGAGAGCGTGGTGCGCAAGAGGAAGATTTTGAAGAAAAACGAATAGAGCAAATTCCCACCAATATTTTGATTTTGGGGGAGGCGAACAGACGGAATGGAAAGAAGGGAAATAACAAAAGTAAACAGAGTCTTGGAAGCCACTTCCAAGTTTAAAAAACAAAACAAAAGTAAACAGAGGGGAGGGAAAATCTTTACGTTGGTGGGGTCCACAAGAGTATTTTGTCAAGAAAATTAGCAAGGAGGTATTTTGTTTGATCTTTTGTACAGCCAGGGCAGTTTGTAAAATTCCCCCACCTCAAGCTTCAAATGCGATGGTCTACAATAGAACGCTTTAAAAAGGAAAATAATAGACTAAAAAAGTTCTGTTACAATGTAATATGGCCTAAGATGGAGGGCAATTGTCCAGAGCTAAATTAGATGATTGATAACTCCAAATTAGGACAATTGAACCACTCACAGGCCATGTTGGGCCAATTCAACTTTTACTTAAGAGGTGCAATGTTTCATGGCCCGTGATATTCTTTCTATTAACTCAAGTCCAATTCTCAAAAATTCGATAGATAGTTCTGACCTTTTCTTCTTGGCTCTTGGTCAATTTTGGTTCCTCTTAGTTATCGACTGGCTCCACTACTGACTGCAAGTATTAGTCGCGCTCTAATGCGAACAAACAAGTTGATTAAATCGGAATGAAATTTGCTTTATAAATTGTAAGATTTATACCTTTAGATGCTTGGCGGGGCCTTGTCAAATATGTTGGAGTAGATTGACTGTTTGACTGGTTCAAACTAGCCTACCACTATTCCCAAATCACCATCCAATCCTGACAGATTGTCATTCGCAATTGGATGCCTGGTGTGAAACAGGGTCTCCTTCTCTCAGACATTATGTCGAACACCTAGTGTATATTGGAGCAGAGCACCTAGATAATCGTTGGTTTTAGATTCAATTCTTCTAGGCTAGCGAGCTGTATGGGCGATGGTTACACTGGCCTACTATTGTCCAGCTTAGTTCAATCTGTTAGACCTTTACATCTTGCTCTGGTTCAATTGGGATCTGAGGCATGAGAGCACCGTCTTGGTATTATTCAATTGATTATGGAATACATTCTTTTTTTCTCACGGCCTACTATTGTCTAGCCATAGAACCAAGTATAACATTACTGATAAACATTACTAGAGTTTGATTTATGATAAATTGATTGGAACCTGTGAATTGAATTATATCTACAATCGGAGAAAGATACCATCTTTTGTACATCCTACAAGGTGCACCCCTTCTAGTAATGCACTTCTCTTCCTCTATCTATCAGTAGTTCTATTCTATCCTTTTGTTTTCTTCTAGATATACCCTCCAAAGCTTGAAACTTTACCTTTTTGTTTTAACTTCTTTAGGAGCTCGACATGCTGTTCAATACGCAACACGCTTTCGACCTTGCATTGATATACACAAGGTGATTTTGTACTGTAATTGAATATCTTTTGAAGTTTCTGTACCAAGTGAGGTTATGGTACTATGCATAGCGCATTTTGGTTCGTACCATGGATGCATATTTCTATTTTTAAAATCCAAACAGTAGATCCGTTCCGTTCAACATGATCCTCACATGAAAATGTGCTTGGATGTCAAATTTTATATTTTTTAGAATTTTTTACTATTTTTTAAGAGGTACAATATCATTTGATCTAAAGATTTTAGACCATTCCAAATTAGTGATTTTCTACCTATCCAAAAGAATAGTAAACAAATAATTAACAAATGTAAAAATTGGCATCCTAGTAGATTTCATATGGAGATCATGATGAACGGTTGGGATTGACTATTTAGACCTTGAAATGAAGATATGGATTTTCATGTACCACTAATATGTAGAAACATGTATTTTCATGTATTTGAACTATTTTGGTTTAAAGCAATCTTTCTGTTTGCTCTTTTATGTTTTTTTAGTTTTTCTTGTTTTATTATTGGTATACCGTATCTTTTTCCAAGTACTCGAAACACTCCATGTGAGGTTATTAGACCTGACCTGACCAGTATTGTATTTGAATGATATTTTGTCCATTTTATGGTATAGCCCTCAACAAACATAATTTCTAACCAAACCCTCAATTTTACTTTTATTGGGTTTCTATGGTAGAGTTTAGGTTTTGTAAAATTTAATGTGTTCATTTTACTTTGAATTAAAATTACTACTTCTGAAGGCTTATACACTAAGTTTTGGTCAAGGACACGATAAATGACATTCATTAGTTTGTATTTAAGAAAATGCAAGAAAACAAACTATGTAGTAAACACAAATTCATTTTGGTCCTTGAGTAATATTACCTTCTTATGTTAGATTATTTTAATGATGTAGCAGATCAATTTATTAGCTTTAATGATTTGGAATTTTATCCAAATTTTTTACCATTTTTAGTACGTCTTCAGTGACGGAAAGATGAACATGGAGTGGCTCCAAGGCCTTGTTGATTTGATAGGGAGGAAAAGACTTGTTTTGGATCTTAGTTGTCGAAAAAGGTACATCAAGTTTTTGCTTAAATCAAGGCTTCATTGAATGCACGGTTGATTGAAGCAAAATCAGTTTATATCAAGTTTTTTTTCTGGACTAAACTGGGGCATATTTAATCAAGTTATTTTTTGTATTTTTTATTTTTAAGCTTGACCAAGCAGTGAGTTTATGATAGGTACTGTCAGTTTGATAGGGAAGTAAAATAATTGCATCTAGTTTTGAAGAAAGTATTTGCCAGTTGATTTACATGAGGCTTAATGAAGGAAAAATTGGGTAGCCCAGCAGTTGTTGATACAAATTTGAGTTTAATTGGGGCTTAATGGTATAACTTGTGTTTGATTGAGAATTGGTTTTTTTAATTAAGTTGGATTTGATTGAGACTAATTTTGGTTTTTCCAATGTCCAATTTTGATTTTTTTTTTTTTGTAATGCAGAATGGAAAATATGCCATTGTGACAGACAGATGGCAAAAGTTTAGTGATGTATTTGTAGATGCTCAAAGTTTGGAATTTTTGGCTTCATATGCTGATGAGTTTTTGGTGCATGGAGTTGATGTAGAGGGGAAAAGGTGAAGCTTTCTCACCATGTCATATATGACTTTTCCTTTTTTAATTACTGTTTCATTAAGGTTTCATTGCATTAAGTTTTAGTTTAGCAGTTCAAAGGCACAAAATGGCATGAGATACAATAAACTGGTATAGATGAGGAGCTCGTCACTCTGCTTGGATCTCTTTCTCCAGTATGTAACACACCTCTTTTCAAATATTTTGAATCCTTGACTTTTCTCGTTATCTTATTTAAAGTTGAGAAGAAAATTGTTGGTTTTCTGGTTGAATTAGACTTTCTTAGAAGACCAATAGTTTGTTATTTATTATTATTTTTATTTTTTTGAGGAGAACCAATATGATATTTGGTTTCTTTGGCATGATACATGTTATGCTCTACTGCATTTACAAATAACACCAATGTAAGCACCTTTTTGCAGTTCTTTTTTCTGTAAATAATTTAGCAGTTAGCACTGTTGAAATCAATGCTCAGTTGGCCAAATCAACTAAAATTAACTTTCTTTTTCATATAGAATCAAATGAATATTTTCAAAATTAGCTCCTAATTAGGTTTTGTTGTACCTGTCACATTCTGTTTACTTTGTGCTTACATACAACAAAGGGTAAATCTCATTTGGATTCCTCCTAATTTTGTAACTGGTTGTGTAGATTCCGGTAACTTATGCTGGAGGTGTATCAAAAATGGAAGACCTCAAGAGAATAAAGACAGCTGGTAGGGGCCGAGTTGATGTCGCGGTCGGTAGCTATCTCGACATTTTTGGAGGTGACCTATCCTATCAGAAGGTTGTAGCATGGCCTAATGAACAAACCATGGTTAAAATTTGAGTTGAATTCGGCTTTTCCTTGATCAAATTATTCATGTAATGGAGAGTAATAAATTAATGAGAGAAATGTATTTCTACAATTAAGGTCAACAACTAGAGGAATACTATCTTGTTTTGAGTAATAAATTGATGTAGTAGAAGAGAAAATAGGGTGTTCTTAAGCTCATCAAATATTTGGTGAGCTTCACACTAAAACCTAATGTTCTGTCTTCAAATGGCAAATTATTCAAACAATTAAAATTTATCATTTTCCCGAGTAATACGTTTACATACAATTTTTTTTAATTTTCGAATTAAATTTCATGATTATGAACCTCAGAATCGGAATAAGGATCAACATGATGTTCGTGAAGTGAGAATTTCCAAATCAGAATCAGATGTCTCAAGTTGATATGGGCTGAATTAGATTGGAAACTCATATTTCTAGGAACAACTTTTTTTTATATAAAAATATAAAAAATTAATTTAAAATTTTTCAGTCATATAATTCCATAATGTTATGCAATTCAAGCATACAAAAGTAAAATACTAAGCCTGATCGATTTGATTATAAATTACGTTTTAAATAATATTATATTAATTGATGATAAAAGAACACAATTTAAAGTATGCATGTATGCGTCATATATTTTATTGAGAAATAAATAATAAAATATAGAACTAGAGCATATTTTATCAAATTTAAACTTCAGGCTGATTTAATGGGTCTTGAAAAAAGATATAGATACATTGATCGAATTTAATCTCATACAAAGAACCTAGATATATTTTATCAAGGACCTCTTGTCAAGTACCATATTATATGTTGACAAGCCTGATTGTTTAATGCTTTAATTACTAAGATGAATATTTACTATTTGTTCTCCGGATTCTATACAAAATTTATGTATTATTGAAGATACCTAAGATGTGCTGGAAATAATAAATGCTAAATGCAGGACAATTGGAAATTATGTGCTTTCACCCTCTCAATTTTAGCAATACACTAAATTATAGCAGTTAAACATTTTTGATCAAGCAACACTCATTTATAATTCTCTATGTGCATGGGTTGCATACACCAACCAATTAATCGAAAATCTAGTTCCCTCACCACCAAGTAGTCCACCATAAATAATTTTCAAATAGCCCAATTGTTATCATTCAACTTCTTAAATTCTGTAGCCTTCTTCATTCTACACGACATATATATGATCACGAATACAAGCTCAAATTTAAACACACTCAAGCTTCAATAACTCCAATGCCAAAGCCCAACATGCTCTGATACCAATTGTTGGGGACGGTCGCAGAAGCGTTCAATGAGTAAATTCGTCAAACACCATGCGAGCATACACTAATGTCCGACCAAATGAAAAAATATGAAAGACACACAAGAAGCCAAACAACAACAAACAATCAAGCACATAAAATAAAAGAGAGACACACAATTTTACGTGGAAACCCTTTCGGGAAAAAACCACGGGAGCACGACACAAAATCACTATAACAAAGAGTTTTACAATATAAGAAGATTATCAAGCTAATAACAATCTATCTCACATTCTCTCACAATTTGATACACTAATATATAACATTATCAAGTGTATTTGGGTGAATTAAACAAGAGAAAAAAATTCTAGAAAAGATCATGAAGAGGAGCCTTTTTTTTTTTTTTAAACAGAGAAGAGAGCAGCTTCAAAGATGAGACTCTTCAACTCACATTTTGACTTTTAATCAATTGAAGAGTTCAGCGGCGGTTTGGAGATGAATGCCGCCACAAACAACCAAAATGGGCTACAATCCAATTTCTTTTGTCTTCATATTATAACACCAATAACATGCATATACCCTCTCAAGCACACTATCCACCATTTGAAAATAAGTATATCTCCACTTTACTTTGAATAGTAGGATGAAAAACACCACTAAAAATCCTGCCACAAACCCAAACTCGATGAACAAATACAACCACTTGTCCCTATCATCGGTAATTTTTGAATTGGAATCGTTGTTACCATCACTCTGAGGAAGTCTCACACTGCTAGCACAACTCGTCTCTAATGGAGGTCCGCATAGGTATGGATTGCCACTGTAGATTGATGGGTCATTAAGCGTTTGCAACTGATGCCCATTTGGAATGCTCCCAGATAGATTATTGTAAGAAAAATTGAGCACTTCCAAAGAGTATAAAGTGGATATGCTTTGTGGGATAGTCCCTGATAGGTTATTCTTGTGAAAGTCGAGTGACTCTAGAGATGTCATATTTCCGATTTCAAGCGGAATGTTTCCTATTAAGTGATTGTGGGACAAGTTTAGATTCAACAAACCAGCAAGAACAACTATCTCCTGAGGTATTTCACCGGTTAGATTATTGTTTGACAAATCCATACTCTTAAAAAATGGAAGGTCTCGATAATCATACTCAAGGATCAACCCTTTGGTAATTGCAATTACCCTCATATAATAATAATCATAATTTGTCAATGAGAACAATTGACTCATCGAAGTAAAATTATCCAAACCTCTTGGTAGCGGTCCACAAAGGAAGTTGTTGGAAAGATCTAAGACTCGTAGATTATTGAGTTGTGTCAATTTGGATGGAATATTACCAAAAAATAAATTGGACTGCAAACTTAAAATTTGCAACTTCTGAAAGCTTTCTCCTACCCACTCTGGTATTATCCCGTGAAAATTATTTTCTCCAAGATCAAGCAGTTGTAATCCACTACAAAATTGCAAATCAAATGGGAACTCTCCAGTTAAACTGTTGTTTGCAAGCTGAAGCACTATTAGTGTGACTGAACAACTCAAAGAGCTGGGCACAACTCCAGAGAGCCTATTATTTGCAAGATTTACTTCGTAACTGATGTTAGACCAGCAAGGAGAAAGATGCCCTGATAAACTATTACTCGAGAGATCAAGATAATACAAACTAGTTAATCTGCAAGGAAACAACTCTACAATTTCAACAGTGTTATTGTTCCAGACGATCGGTTTATTCTTATATGGTGACTTACGTTTTTTACGCAGTTGTCCCGACAAGGAGTTATTGGAAAGATATAGTCCCTCCAAACTTGTAGGAAGAAATGGTATTTTTCCCTCAAGTCGATTATTACTCAAATCCATATACATGAGTTTGGTCATGTGTACCAAGCTGGCTGGTAACTTCCCTCTAAGTAAGTTTGTTGACAAAGAAAGACTGCTAAGTGAAGATAAACTCCAGAACCAATTGGGTATACTATCATCAATTCCAGTGTTTGTTAGGTCCAGATCCTTAATTCCTACTTGTCTTCGGAGCCAAGAGGGAAATTTTGGCCCTACTTTGCATGAACTCAACCAGATACTATTCAGATGGAAAGAAGGGGTCCAATCACTATCAACTAAAATAGTTATGTTGTTATATGCAAGGTATAAATCTTTTAGTTTTAACAAACTAGTTAGATGAGTTTCTGATAGTAGTCCTCTAAAGGAGTTAGCACTAAGATCAAGATAGACAAGATTTGTCAAATTTCCAATATCAATTGGTATTGTACCACTTAGGTTATTATGGTAAAGGTCAAGATGAACAAGATTTGTTAAATTTCCAATATCAATTGGTATTGTACCACTTAGGTTATTATAGGAAAGGGCAAGATGAGTTACACTTGTCATCTTCGTTATCCACCCTGTCAAAGTTCCAGATAAGTTAGTTGATGAAAGATCCAAATACTCCAGATTCCCCATTGTGTAATTTGACAACTTGCCCAATAATAACTCCCTAATATATCCTTCTATATTGTTGTCACTTAAAGATAAGTCGTTTAATTTTGTTAGACTATGTAGTGGTGGTACCATGCCAACAAGTGAATTATAATCGAGGGTAAGTTTGTTTAAAGAAGTTAGATTTCCCAGTGTAGCGGGATATGGCCCCACCAGGTCACAGAATTCGAGAACTAGAACATTTAAACTATGTAAACTGCCCACCCAATTGGGTATGGTGGTATCGAAGTTTTGATGCGACAGATGAAGCACTCTGAGGGAGGTGAAGTTCACAAAAGGGATTGATTGTGGAATATGGTTTAGATTGTTTCCGGACAAAACTAACACTTCAAGTGATGATAGTTTGTTCAAAGTTTCCACCCAATCATTTGAATCCTTAAAATCAACTCCTGACATATCCATATGCTTTAGATTCCTCAGATTAGGTAACCACCATGTATCGGTCCTCAACATAAAATTAGAAAATGGGTAGTCGACTTCATTGCTAAGATCTAAGTACATTAATCTAGAAAGGTTCCCAAGTTGAGGAGGCCGAGATTTTTATTTTTACCCAAAAAAAAATATATTTTAATATAATTATCCAAATTTTTGAAAAATTTAAATTTTTACCCAAACCGTAAGAATTTCTTACGGTTTGAATTCGGAATTCAAACCGTAAATTTTTCTTACGGTTTGAAACTCTTTTTTTTTTTTTTTTTTTTTAAAGAGAAAAATAGCTAAAATGCTGAAATGAAATATAACACAAAAAAATCGAATTGTTTTTTAAAATATTTGTTAGAAAATACGCTACGAACAGAGCCGATTTTGTGCTAAAATACGGTAAATTACAATAATTATGCCAAAAGACGGTAAATTTACTAAAATGCTGAAATTACAATAATTATGTAGAATTATGCTAAAATACGGTAAATTACGCTAAATTACGTATGAATTGGGCCGATTTTCTGGCATCTTTCATAAATTTACTAAAAGGAGCATAACTTTTGATCCGTCCGTCGATCGGACTGAAATTTTGACAGGAACTCCACAACCCAAAACCCGATCCGAAACCCATCTATGATCCATTTCGCCCATTTGCGGCTCAGATTCGCGATCCGAGTCTTCCTTCATGGACTTTTGAACATTTCTTTATAATTTTAGAGTTTTTAGGGTCTTTGATGTATCTTTTATATATATTTTCTGTTTTAGGGTTTGTATTTAAACAGACGTCATGTCTTTTGGCATAATTATTGTAATTTACCGTATTTTAGCACAAAATCGGCTCTGTTCGTAGCGTATTTTCTAACAAATATTTTAAAAAACAATTCGATTTTTTTGTGTTATATTTCATTTCAGCATTTTAGCTATTTTTCTTTTAAAAAAAAAAAAAAAAAAAAAAAAAGAGTTTCAAACCGTAAGAATTTCTTACGGTTTGAATTCTTTATTCAAACCGTAAGAATTTCTTACGGTTTGAATTCCGAATTCAAACCGTAAGAAAAATTTACGGTTTGAATTCCGAATTCAAACCGTAAGAAATTCTTACGGTTTGGGTAAAAATTTAAATTTTTCAAAAATTTGGATAATTATATTAAAATATATTTTTTTTTGGGTAAAAATAAAAATCTCGGTTGAGGAGGTATCATTCCTGATAAGCCCGTATAAGACAAGTCGAGATACTTTAAGTTTCTAAATGATCCAATAAATTCTGGAAATTTACTCTCAGTAAAATTATTAAAGCTGAGATCCAAGTATTTCAGATCACTAAGAAATATCAAAGATGGGCTGATCTTGCCAACCAAACTATGGTATATCCAATCATAGTAATTATCTTCATAGGTATTGCGAAGGTTTAGTTTGACAACATGACCTGTTTGATTGTTGCAACGGATCCCTGCCCAGCTGCAGCATTGTTCGCCACTCCATGAAGCCAAATGATTGCTCGTATCATTGACACCAGCTTTGAATTCAAGCAGTGCATCTCTCTCATGCTCAATACAACAATTTGCCAAGAAGGCTTGAATGAATAAGAGGAGGAGGAAATTGAGTGAGGAATAGTGCATCTTTAGTTAATGTGAGAAGCTCTCAATGGTTCAATTAAGTCTTCCAGTTGCACCTACTTATACAAGTAGCTAGGTGTTGTTGGTGCGATGATATCCTGAGATTAAATATGCAAGGTACTGAGACACAAGGATACGTCAACTCTTTATTATTGTTTGGCCGTTGAATACCCAAATGTCGCTACGACACAACAATTCGTGACACATATAATGTAATGAATCCCGCGTATAACTGTTATCAAATTTCTTCTACAAATTTGGAATGTAATTGGTAAAGTATTATCATTTTGACGAGAGACTTCAATTGCTGAATTTTCCATAGTGAAAGCTCCTCTTGATTGTCCGACGTCAACCGCATAAATTTGTTCAAGTGATGAATTGACTGCACTACTTTGACTAATTAATGACAATTAATTGCTGGTGAAAGCTACGTACACGTTCTTGAAGCTTTGATTAGTTGTAGGAAAAATAAGTGTTTAAATATCAAATTTTACTTATATATATATATAAAGCTTTTCTATTGGAAAATTTTAGTGTCATTTCTACAAAAATATAAACACATTATTTTCACTTCAATTCGGAGCAGGGGTACGTGACGCTAAGCGTTTGACATTCTGTGTTGTTAGCATAAAAATAACGTATTTGTAGGTTTTGAACCATTATATATGGTTCGCCACACTGTTGCTTGCACAATTATCACCACTACATATTCAGAGAACAAAAATGGGCAAAAATCATTGAAATTTGATGCTAGGCAGGGATTTGACCGATTTATTTATTAATAGAAATAAATAAATAAAATATTGAAATAGGGGTAGGATTTGGTCAAATTTAGAAATATAGGAAGAATGGGATGTTTTGTCCCGTCCATCACGTCCAACTAATTGTGTCTCTAACCACGCAAGCTCGCTAATTAAAAAAAAAGTTTCTTGGATGGGATAATCCATCCCGTCTAGTATTTGTCATTGTTTTTTTTGTTTTTGTTTTGGGGTTAGATCTAAGAACAACGAAGAAGACAAAAAATATGAATAGTACTGGACGGGATGGACTATTTCGTCCATTTTTTTTAGCAATTTTGCGTGATTAATGTCGAAATTAGCTGAACTAAATAAACCGTTCTTCTTATATTTCAAAATTTTCTAAAAACCAACTCCTATATATTTTGAAATATTTTTATTTATTTTTCTATTAATAAAAAAATATTTTTGATGCTAAGGTTGTCTTCTCTTGACTACACTACTACAAAAAAGGAGATTATACACGGACAAAAATGGAAGAGCTACACGGATTTCCTACCGTGTTTAAATCGAGAGTGTATAAATAGTTCAATAACTACACACGGACATATGTCCGTGTGCAATTTCAACGATTCTACATGGATAACTACACAAACAGCCGTGTAGAAAGCCCATAATGTGTCGCTCCCCATGTTACCGAGCTACACGGATATTACCTAAACAACCGTGTACGATTCTTTTTGTACACGGACTTTTAACTAAAAAACCGTGTAGCTTGACTCTTTCTACATGGACATTTAGTTAAATGTCCGTGTATCTCTCCTCTTTCTACATGGACATTTAACTAAATGTCCGTGTAGCTATCTTATTTTCTACACGGACTTTAGTTAAATGTCCGTGTAGAAAGAACATTTTTTTTTTTTTGTATTTTTTGTTTTTGGGCTAGCCTCCAGTTTTGCTAGCCAGTTTTGTTACAGAACTATTCCATATTTTCCATATTTTCCAGATTTCATATAACAAGAAATCCATATTTTCCAGATTAGCAATAAATCCATATTTTCCAGATTAGCAAGAAATTCATATTTTTCAGATTATCCAGAAATCCATATGCAATAAATTATACAATATTCATATACACCAAATTATACAAAATTATGGAAATCCATGTTGAGCATTGCAAAATTCCATTAGAAACCACCTTGCCCACACACACCTGATATCGTCGATCTGCTCCTTGGTGTAATGCGGTTCCTTTGGCACATTCTACAAGCTGTAATAAGGACGTGAAACTCTTATCGCTCCAACCATTGTCTGCTTTTAAGTTTAATAATTTCAACACAGCTGACAGTTTCGTAAATTTGGCACACCCGGGATACAACTGCTTTTTGGAATCATTAGACAAATTTTGGAATTTATCATAATTTTTATCACTAATTTCATCTTCCGCGTCACGAAACATTTCCTCTAGATTTTCAATAAACTCGTGTTCTACATTTTCACCAGAATTCATCTCCAGCTCATCATCGTCGTTTCTGGGTTCAACATTATCAAAAATTTCCACATTCTCATAATTCTCGTTCCAATCAAATTCAAAATTATCAGAAATTTCTACATTCTCATCATTCAATTCACAACGATTAAAATCTTTATTGGTACTACTACTTTCACCAAATTTCTCACCGTGCATGATCCAACATGTATATCTCTTCTTAAATCCCCGACAAATTAAATGACCTCTAATTTCTTCGGAGTCCACAAATCTTAAAATATTTTTACAATCTCTACAAGGACACAAAATGTCTTCTTCTTTTTTCTTCACTCTATACCTCTCAGCAAATTTTATAAACTCATCAACGCGAACCAAATATTCTTCACTGCCACGTCGCAATTCATACATCCAACTTCGATCCATCTGTAAATTAAATTATAAAAATGATTTGATCAATTAATCATGCATGGTCAACATATAAATTGTACCAAATTTTGGGCTTACAAAGGGACGGTTTACAATCCTAACCCACTCTTTGAATATTATGTCTCATATGTGAACACATATTAGCGAGTTTTAATTAGTATTTGAGAAAAATTCGGCAGCATTTCCCCTTAACTCCCCAAGTATGCGTACGAACCACATACTCGTAGGAGCAATAAGGGAAAATACCATCGAACTTTCCTCAAATACTAATTAAAACCCACTAATATGTGTTCACATCCTAAATGAGACACAATATTCAAATAGCAGTCCCAAAACGGGGACTGTCCAAAATTAATCCCTATTGGATTAATTTTGAACGGGCATGGACCTAAAAGCATCTATAGGTCGGTTATTGGACCACAATACACTAATTATATATTTATATTATCTAATTAATAATTAAATCAAGCATGCATGAATATATTACACACCTAATTAAATAAGCAATAATAATTAATGAACAGAAAATTAGAGAGAAAAAAGAAAAATATGTATATACTAACCTTCGAAAGTTAGAGAGGAGAAATAAAGACTTCTAATTCCAGCTGCTAGCCTTTAATTTGCAGAAATCAGATCTCAGTTCAATACAGAGAGAGAGCGTATTAATTACTTGATCAAAATGGCACTAGAATGAGAAGTCTCTGGAAGAGAAGGGGCCCTTTTATACTGAAATAAAACCCTACACGCCTTTTCTACACGGATTTATACTTAACAATCCGTGTAGCTCTCGCACAAGTTATACACGGTTATTTATTAAACAATCCGTGTAGCATTACCCTTTATACACGGATATTTGATAAAAAAACCCGTGTAGCTCTCTAACTATTCTACACGGACATGTAACTAAAAACCGTGTAGCTCTCTTACTATTTCTATACGGTTATTTAATCAAATATCCGTGTAGCTATTCATACACGGATTTTAGTTTAATACCCGTGTAACTCTCTCAATCTTTTCCACACGGTTTCCTTCCACACGGATTTTTGATCCCTAATAAACCGTGTAGCTCTCTCAAACAATTATACACTGATTTATAACTAACTGTCCGTGTATAATTCCCCTATATTTTTTGGCCTTTCAACATTTCATATTTGACACACGGTTTTTATATAAAATTAGAAAAACCGTGTACAATGTGTGCAGTGTATAATCTCCTTTTTTGTAGTAGTGCTAGCTAGTTGCCATGATCAATGAAGCAGGCATTTAATTTCGATAACATTTAACTCTATGCATGCATGAGGCAAGTAATATTACAATCTTGTGTATATTTTTAGCAAAATATATGTGCATTTGGCTCATGCAACCAACAGATCGAGATGATTTTAAATAAATTTATTAGACAAGTCAATCGTCGGCAAAATAATAACAAAATTTTCTATTTTTTGTGAAATAGCAGGCAAAGACGTGCCAACTAAAATTTCATTAATAAAAAAAAAAACATGTACAAGGCGAATTTGCCGGATGGTTATATGATCATCTCTTTTTACATTTGATTATTATGTCATTACAATTAAGCATTATAACTACTACTTATTACAAAAATTATAACTACTACTTATATGATCATCTCTTTTACATTTGATTAAAATTAAGCATTATAACTACTACTGCTTATTACAAAAATTATGTGGTTTGGTTTCCTTGGAAAATTCTTTGGTTCTCTCCTTTCAAATATATAGTGCATCCTAGTGTTGATGTGCCGTCGTATTGATGATCTATATATATATGTGGCTCAAAACTAGATTACATCGTCGTGGAAGAGATTGGATATGGAATGAGCGCCATATTCCATTTTCATGAGGGGCCCAAAGAGGTTGATTAATGTGTGGTCGGTTCGAGCTGAGTTAGCTTGAGTCAAGGGTAACTCAAATTCAATTTAGGAAAATAGCGAGCTAGTCTTGTTGACTCGTATTGAAAAGTCTAGCACTTTGAATTTTCAGGAACTTAATTAAGAGTTGAAAGACCGTGAGATATCTTTTGTGTTATCATTTAAGTTTTATTTGCCCATGTAATCACTATTTCACAAGTACAAACATAGTTGTGTACATACATACAAAATATACAAAAGTACAAACTCGTACTGCCCACGGGACGCAGGTACTCAACCGAATCCAAGTTGTGATGAGCGAGCTGAGTCCAACTCGACAATACGTAGTTTAGAGAGTTGAGATTAAAAATGAGCAAAAGTAGTTTAGAGAGTGATCTATATTAATTATTCTTGTAGTGATACAGCCTCTTTTTTTTTAATTTAGGAACTCATTATCCATAAAAATAAAAAATCAAATTAAATGGACAATATGTAAATGTATAAAAAGTTAGATAAAACCTCCCAACTGAAGCACATTATAGAACAATCAAGAGAGGAGAAAATAACACAAAAACTTATCATTATATAAACTCTAGAAGCACAAATCATCTCTGTATATATTATATGTACATAAATTGCCAAAAACAAAAATATTTCTAATTATGACATACTTCTTATCAAAAACAGAAGTCTTGCAATTATGTGTCATACTTCTATCAAAAAAACTATTCAAATTATTATTTATTCATAACTTGATCAGGTTTTGGGATCAACAATACGTCAAATTTGTGTTAATTTAAATAAAAATGACAATACAATTAGATGGACTCACTAGTCAAATAAAAATGATAATTGCTTATATATACTAAAAGCATCAAATCAAAATGAGAATTGAAATAATTACACAAGTCAAATGAAAATGACAATTAAAATAATTACATTTACTCACCAGTCAAACGAAAATGACAACTAAAATAATTACATTTACTCACCAGTCAAACGAAAATGACAATTAAAATAATTACATTTACTCGCCAGTCAAATGAAAATGACAATTAAAATAATTACATTTACTCCCCAGTCAAATGAAAATGACAATTAAAATAATTACATTTACTCGCAAGTCAAACGAAAATGACAATTGAAATAATTACATGGACTCACCAGTCACTACACAGACCTGCAAGGTTCATTGTTGCACATTCTATGCATTTGACATGATGCAGTTGATACTGACTACTAATCCGTCCAGGCGTTTTTGTAACATGTCGCACTGTGCATCACAAAAAGACTGTTTGCGGAAAGGAAAATTTCCAAATCCTACAGAATAAAAAAAGGATCTAATACCGGAAAAGTTACGAAATTTTGATTTATAGGAAAAACGGAATAAAAATTCCCGTTCGCCAGACGGTCAGGGACGGACCCAATAAGACCCGGGGGGTGGGGCCAACTGCCCCCCGCCCCCCGCCCCCCCCCCCCCCCCCCCCCCCCCCCCCAACCCAGATTTTGAAATATAGTGGAGAATAACGGGCCCTGGACAACTTTGTCCCCTCTGGATTTTATTTTGCCCCACTCTGGAAAGCCCAAACAAATTTCGTTGCTGAAGTCTTGTTAAAAAGAAAATTTTAATAGGCCAGTCCGCTCTGAATCCACTCTCTTATCTCACTCTATGAAGCCCAGTTAAAGAACAAATATCAAAGCAGCTCTCTGACTCTTATCTCTCTCTCTGAAGCCCAGTTAAAGAAAAAAAATTAAAGCTGCTCTCTGACTCTCATCTCTCTCTCTCTCTCTCTCTTTTTTTTTTGAAAATATTGGCAGCGGCTGCCAATGTATTAATATTGAACAAAATATTGTTACAAACCGGATATAACAGCAATTAGAGGAACCAAAAAAAGAAATCCCCTACATCCCTACGACCTTACATCTAGCAACATCAGGTACTCACTTTATTACAACACTTAAAAGTTATGAACTTAAATCAGCAGTGTTGCATCCAGAGCTGCGATTCTTGCCAAATCCGGTCTACCAGTATTTGTGGTGTGACCCTTTCATTCGAAATTTTTTTTGAGTTTCGCGTCTTCCAAACCCACCAAAGCGTGCAGGTCAGCAAAGTCGGCCCCTGTTTCCTCCAGGCCTGACCTTTCTTCCTGACTGATACAAGCGACCTGTGCCAGGTAGACTCAAGGTCTGGACCGAGTATCCTTAAATCAAAGCCAAACGTTCTCCCCAAAATAAACCAGACCTGTACCACATATGGGCATAGGAAGAAAATGTGCATGGCCGACTCCACTGGGCAGTTATCACAAAGCGCGCAAGGAAGAGAGCACGACATATTCCTTCTTGACATAACCTCATGTGTTAGGATCCGATTTTGAAGCAGCAAAAACAGGAAAATCTTGACTGTAGGAGGAATCTTGGATCGCCACAGTACCGCCTGCCTACTTCTTGTTCGACCACCAGCCTTCATCATCCTATAAATCGACCTGGCCGAATATTCACCCCTCGGTTCCCATTTCCAACGTATCTCATCAACACTGTCAGTGAGAGCCAAGTTTCCTACCCGGTTTGCATGATCCGGAGCAAGCATTTCTATAATTGGCAGAGCATCCCTCAAGGAGAGGTATGGATGCTGCGGTCTTTCTTGCTGGTCTAATAGGAGCGGTCTACCAAGCCACGCATCCTGCCAAAATGAGATCTGCGCACCTGAGCCAATCCTCCACTCGGTCGACCAATGAAATAGAGGCCTGATTTTAGAAAGTTGGTTATAAAAGAAAGAACCCCGTGCTGCCCAAAACCTGGGGCCATTTTCGTATGTTCCCGTTCGCCTAAGCCTTCTTACTGTAACCGACCACAGAGCCTCAGGAGTGACATAGGGGCGCCACCACCATCTCAGCAGCAGTGCTGTGTTCTGCATGTGCAAGTCCATAACACCCATTCCCCCATTCTTCTTAGGCATACAGACAACCTCCCAGTTAATTAGCGAAATGCCCAACTTCTCGTCATTTTTTCCCCATAAGAATTGTCTACGGATTTGATCTAGTCTCGCTATAACCCACTTGGGCAGCATGAAACAACACATGAAATACACCGGGATGGAAGATAAGACCGATCTGACCAGCTGTAGTCGGCCGCCTCGCGAGACAAATTTCCTCTTCCAACTCTGTAACCTCCTTTCCAACTTGTCAATTAGGGGTAAGAACAGGTCCCTCGTTGGTCTCTTAATCGTGAGTGGCATTCCCAAGTAAATTACCGGGAGGTTTGTTTGCGGGCATCCCAACACGGCTTGCACCTTGGACAACAATGAGTAAGAGAGATTGAAAGGAACAAAACAACTTTTGCCGAAGTTGATGTGCAGTCCAGAGATTTTGGAAAACAGCCTTAGGACGATTTTAAGTGTTACAACCGCCTCCAAATCTTCCGTTGCATTTGCAATTATTACCGTATCATCGGCGTATTGCAAGGCCACTATAGAATGTGGGATCTTTAGAGCAATGGACCTAGGAAGCCGCGTGTTAACCCCACGTACCATTTGCTGTAAGACATCTGCAGTAATTATGAAAAGCATTGGGGATAGAGGATCCCCCTGCCGGAGCCCTCTCTTATGAATGAAATAGTCCGACATCTCTCCGTTTACCACCACCCTTGAAGCCGAGCTATTTAGGATAGTTGAGACCCATTTTATCCATCTGTCCGGGAAACCTCGAGCCCGCATGACTTTGAACAGAAAAGGCCAATGAATCGAGTCGAAGGCCTTGGTAAAATCTAACTTTAGAAATACCGCTTGAGCACATGTTGCATCAATCTCATGCAATAATTCTTTTGTAGAAGTGAAGGTCTCGGCTATGTGTCTATTCTTAACAAAAACAGTTTGCTCACATGACACTATAGCAGGGAGTTTTGGTCTCAATCGATTGGACAGAACCTTAGATATCAACTTCGGCACTAAATTTATGATACTAATCGGGCGGTAATCTCCAACCTCTTCCACTACTTCCTTCTTTGGGATGAAAACAATATTAGCTTTGTTTATGGAAGCTAAATTGAATTGGTTATGAAAGAAGGCAGTGAAGATTTGTAGCACCTCTTCTTTAATGGTCGGCCAAAAGGTTTGAGCAAATTCACCGGGTAGACCATCCGGCCCGGACGCCTTGTTTTTTGCTAGCTGCCGCACCGCCCGCTCTATCTCATATTCGGAGAAAGGTGCCTACAATTCCTGCAAATTAACGCTGTTGGTGTATAAACTTGCTGGGTCAAAGTCCATGGCCTGCCCTTCCGTCCCGAGAATCTGCACCATATGACTTCGAAACACCTCTACTATCTCAGCTTTGTCCGTGTAAGTGACCCCCTCATGATGAATGGTTGCTACCGCATTCTTCCTAGCCCTTGCCGACGCATAAGCATGGAAATAGCGAGTATTTTTGTCTCCGCATTGAAGCCATGTAACCCGTGATCTCTGTCTCCACCTAATCTCTGTTACCCGTGCTAGTTCGTAAGCACGAGCTCTAATCATCAATCGGAGGTTAAATTCCCGCTTGTCTAGCGCCCTCTTTTCTTCTACAGCATCTAGAAGTTTGAGAAATTTCCTGCAATTCTCCAGATGACCCTCTGATTTTGCGAACTTTGCCATGTGCCACTGCCTCAAAGCTTTATGCACAGCATCCGATCTGCTCATGAAGCATGAAGAATCCGCTAACAGTTTTGTTGGGCATGCCACACCGTTTGAACTATTTGCCTTGCCTCTTCATAATCAAACCAGAAAATCTCAAGTCTGGGAGGTATTCTTGATGTGCCTTGCTTGCAACAAGTCACAAGTAATGGTACATGGTCAGATACAATCATTTCTAAAGCTTGCATTTTAATGTCAGAGAACAGTAATGACCACTGATTGGTTAAGAAGATCCTATCCAACCTAGAAAAAACTGGGTTGGGACGCTTGCTACTCCACGTATAGGATCTATTTTTGAGCTGGACATCCATTAATTCGAAATCCCTAACCATGTCATTAAAATCACACATGATCCCATAACCTCTCAGGTCTGCCGAGCGGTCAGAGAACCATCGAACCATGTTAAAATCTCCCATCAACATCCAAGGAGATCCTACTAGCTTCTGGACTGATCTCAATTCATGAATGAAATCCCTTTTCTCGCTCTCTGCACATGGACCGTAAACATTAGTGACCAAGAATTGCCAACCGGTAGTCTCCTGCACTAGGAGGACCGATAGTGTGTGTTTAGTAGCCCAACTGGTGACTTGACTGTACATTTTTTTCCAGGAAATCAGCAGACCACCTGAAGAATTTTCGGCCAGTACCCAACATCAATTTTTCTCAAAAAAGGAAGGAAGGACCCATTCACATACCGGTAATCAAAAGAATTCCATTTCAGTTCTTGCAAACAACATACATCACACCTTGAATTTTTAATCACATTTCGGACCACATCGCATTTGTTTACATCTCCTAAACCCCTTACATTCCAACAAAAAGCTTTAATTTTTTTTGGATTCATCATTAACCAAAAATAACAGCAACAACTGGGAAGGCTATCTCCTGGGACCTCAATCCTCTTCGGACTCCGTGTCCTCATCACCATTTGTCTCAAATCTTAGATGTGTATTCTGCCGAGTTGTCCTTTCATTATTATCTTCCTCAACTGTTAGAAGCACCTGTTGAGGATTCACTCCCACCAGCCTGGCTATATCAGTACAAATATCATAGGAAATATTGACTTTATAAAAGCCATCTGGACCTAATTCGCAGGTCATGCCTTGGGGCCGAGCTGCTGCTTCAGGTTGGGCTGCAGGGTTGGGGGTTTGTCTGCTAGAAGGGCCGGCTTCAAATTGACTGTTATGAGGAATCAGAGGAGGCCGAACTGGAGCTGTGGGTAGGGCTGCCGAGTTGGGGGCCTGTCGCGTGGAAGGCCCGGTTTGGGCTTGAGTGCTCGCAAAATTCTGAGAAGGCTGGGAGGACCCGATTGGGCCCGTAGGTTGCTGCCTCTGTTGGCCCACCAGACCGCCATTAATTGGACCCCCATTTGCACTTTCTTGGACAGGTTGACTCATTAGCTGTCTCTTGGATGGGCCAGATGCAAGTTGGGCCCTATGGCCCGATTTCCTTTTAATTCTTCCTGATTTGCGAAGAAGGGCCAGCGGAATAAGAAGGTTAGTTGAATCTCCACTGGTTGGAGACCTTTCAGGCTCGTTTCCCAAAGCTGGACTTCTTTCTTTCTTACTGCCTGCCTTATGACTTCCAAGTTTAGTAACGCGTGCTGGACGAAAACCCCCTTTCTTCCAAACATTCCATCTCTGGGTCTTTTCTCTTGGACCGTTGCTCCGGAAATCACTCTTTCTGATCTGATTTGACCTTTGCACTGTTGTTGAGGCGAGACGTACGCTGACATTTTCTGCCAGGGCTACAGGCATGCTTGTTTCCAATTGGGTCGGCCTAGAGAGGATACGGATCCCTTGTGAGGGTCTTGCACCTTTTCCTTCGGAAAATATGTGTTGCGGGTCAACAAGGCGCTGGGAGGAATGACCCGCTCCCCTATTACTCGCATGGCCCGCCATAGTAATACTTCTCCCTGTAGGGTTTGGATTTTGAAACCTGGAAGGGCCCGGATTTTCTGTGACCACTATGTCCCTGTTCCAGGTTGCATGGTGACATTGTGACTCCTGTGTGGCCGCCACCCCTTTACCTTTTTCCTCCGCCGTTGGCCGGCCATTGTTTTGCCGAGTGGGAACGTTCCCCGGTGGGACCGGGGTAGCTAGGTGTCGAATCTCCGCCGGCAAAGACTGCGGATCCTTCCCCCTGCAAATCTCTCGAATCGTCTGTCGAGTTAGCGGTATGGTTTCCGAGTCATCTTCTGATTCTGGCTGAGAAGCAGTGGACGATCCCTCTGGCGGTTGGGGAAACTTGTATAGCGGGGGAGTGGGGGGCAGATCCTGAGCTCTGTACAGAGGAACCTTCCTCCACTTTAGTGGTGTTACAGATATATCATAGACCATACCGCCGGCATGCATTGCTACTTGCTCCGGAACATATTTCAGATCGTCAACCCCCACCGCTGCCCACCAGTGAGCCCTGTGGGAAGGATGTTCTTGCTCCACCGTGCCGAGATAAACCCCAAACTTGGACACCGCCTTTATGACGTCCGTCTCGTTTGATAGGAACGGCGGTATCCCCCCAAACTTACCAATATTTTGTACTCAGGAATCGATATGGAAGCTCCATCGAGGGGAGACCATAGCTGATAGTGAAACCCTTCATCCCATACCTCTTGTGGAGTAGCATTAATGAAAGTATCGGGGTCAACTCCCATTGGTAGGGTGATCAGAAACCGTGAACCGGTCAGGCAACCAACTTGTATCTCCTCCTTTGATACCAGACCTGTCTTAACCGCATAATGAGCGGCATTCTCTGGTGAGAAATCCCACTGGTACCCTCCCATATGCATCACAACAGCATGGCGCTGTAGCCTTTCAGTTTCCTGGAAATGGCTCTCTTGACGGTCAATAAAACAGTGCATTCTTTTGGGTCTACCCTCCGGCATGGCTGGAGTTTCGTAGGGGTAAGAGTCGGCTAATAGTTCCTCAAACCCAGGTTCACTTCTGCCAAGAGTTTTAACAGGAGCTTGTTGTTCAGGCCTAGCTGCCGGTTGCACTGTCGGGCGCTTGCAGTTCATGCCAATATGTCCACTGCGCCAACATCTCCCGCATCTCTTGGGATTACGGCACTGCGCCATGGTATGCCCCGTTCTGCAGCAACGGAAACAGCGTCCCCGCCACTCATTGAATCTTGACGACGGAGGGAACCGAAGACGGGAAGGACTGTGAGGAGACACGTAGTAGGCAGTGCCCGGTGGGGTCGCAGGTGAACGGGGCCTGGATGAGGTTGGTGAGGTTCTGTTGGAGGAGCTGCTGCCCTCCCTGCGCAGAGGAGCCGGCCTTTGAAGCACCTGGGCATACGTCGGTTTTTGTGAGATAGGCTGGTAGCCGGCTACCCCTGGGGCAGTTGCAAATGCGGACCTCCAGCCCTGAGGGAACTGCTTGCGACGTCGCACTTGTTGCCATGCACCCTCTCCCGTTAAGTCTGCCATCGAAACTACTACTCTGGGCTTGTAATCCAAGCGGAGGCACCGGATGATTTGAACGATTGGTTCGCCTCCGTAGACCGGATCTCAACCGCTCTCAGTCGGCCCGCCCGTTCCAAGTTGGGCAGTTGATCCAAGCAGCTTTAGGCGAAGGCCTCCTCTCTCTCTCTCTCTCTCTCTCTCTCTCTGGGATAACAACAAATTTAGATAAAATAAACATATATCAGACTGACACCAGAATCAAATGTTTTCTTTTCTATTTATGACTAGAGTATAAGATTGTAAATTCTAAAATCCCACCGATCTATTCTGATATGAAGCATAACAGGTCGATCATCCATTATGAAGTAACCCACTTTGAATCCTATGGTAGGACCTTTTATTTTATAAAACAAATTGATGGAAAGATGAATATTCTGAATTTACAAATCAAAAACCCGATAAGCTATTTGAACCCGATTAATTAATGGGTTAAACCCGATTCTTGCCCCCCCTGGCGGAAATCTTGGATCCACGACGGAATAGAAATTTCCATCCATCGGGCGGGATAAACTATCCCATCCATATAATCTTAACTATAACTACTGCAAAATCACTAATTAACGAAATAGAAAAAATAAAAGAATGGACGGTACAAACCATCCCGTCCATACCCACTCAAAAAAAAGACAAATATATATATAGTTTGTACCGTCCAGATTTTAAACTAAATTTGCAAGGCTTGATACAATGAATTCCCTCGAGTTTGGCTAATATATGTGTTCGCAAGTCCTCTTTGAGCTCAGTCAGACCTTTAATTTCATAATTACCAAATATGTTGAAGTCGAACTGTCACAAAATCATAAAAAATTGGAGTACTTTAATTTCATAAAAGATGAACATGTGGAAGAATCAATACTCTACATCACAAGAGATGTATTGGTTCATTTGTTGCATGATCAACTGGATGAAAATCAACTGTTCCTTTTATTCAATTTGGTTTGTTGTTTCTTTGACCTCTTGATCTTATACAAATTGAACTTCAAATTTTACAATAGTCGAGCATAAGTGGCTTACCGTTTGGTTTTTTTTTTTTTTCTGTTTCGTTAATTAGAGGATTTATGGGAGTTATGATTAATATTACATGGACAGAAATTTCTATCCCGTTCTATAAATCAAAATTTTATAGAAACCTACCCTTATTTTGATATTTTTTTTTTCTTATTAATAAAAAAAGGATCCGAGAAAAAGAGCAGCGAAGAAATTAGGTGTCCCACCTCAAGCTTCAAATTAGATTCAGTGGGGGTGGTTCGATGCTTCTAGCACTCTTCAAGTTTCGGACCAACTTGGAAATTTGTCCATTTAAAGTTCAATTTACTTAAAAAAGAAAACTATTTTTCAAAGCCTTTCTTATCAATATAATATAAGTTAAACTTATATATGGTTGCAAAATCAAATGATTCACTTAATATAATCAACTTAATTTTGATGGAAATTAAGTTTATAGCTATATATAACAGCTAGCTTACTGTAGCTTATCGGTTGAGCATATATAAAAGGAACAATAGCATCTACAATAGCACGCTTTAAAAAGGAAAATAGTAGACTAAAAAAGTTCTGTTACAATGTAATATGGCCTAAGATGGAAACCAATTGTCCAGAGCTAAATTAGATGATTTATAACTCCAAATTAGGACAATTGAACCACTCACAGGCCATGTTGGGCCAATTCAACTTTTTCTTAATAGGTACAATGTTTCATGGCCCGTGAAATTCTTTCTATTAACTCAAGTCCAGTTCTAAAAATTCGATAGATAGTTTTGAGCTTTTCTTCTTGGCTCTTGGTCAATTTTGGTTCCTCTTAGTTATCGACTGGCCCTCTCTTAGTTTCGGTTCAAGCTCCACTACTGACTGCAAGTATTAGTCGTGATCTTATGCGAACAAACAAGTTGATTAAATCGGAATGAAATTTGCTTTATAAATTGTAAGATTTATACCTTTAGATGCTTGGCGGGGCCTTCTCAAATATATTGGAGTAGATTAACTGTTTGACTGGTTCAAACTAGCCTACCACTATTCCCAAATCAACATCCAAAATAACAGATTGTCATTCGCAATTGGATGCCTGGTGTGAATCAGGGTCTCCTTCTCTCAGACATTATGTCGAACACCTAGTGTATATTGGAGCAGAGCACCTAGATAATCGTTGGTTTAGGTTCAATTCTTCTAGGCTAGCGAGCTGTATGGGCGATGGTTACACCGGCCTACTATTGTCCACCTTAGTTCAATCTGTTAGACCTTTACATCTTGTCCTGGTTCAATTGGGATCTGAGGCATAAGAGCACCGTCTTGGTATTATTCAATTGATTATGGAATACATTTTTTTTTTCCTCATGGCCTACTATTGTCTAGCCATAGAACGAAGTATAACATTACTGATAAACATTACTATAGTTTGATTTATGATAAATTGATTGGTACCAGTCAATTGAATTATATCTACAATCGGAGAATGATACCATCTTTTGTACCTCCTACAAGGTGCACCCCTTCTAGTAATGCACTTCTCTTCCTCTATCTATCAGTATTCAGTAGTTCTCTTTTATCCTTTGGTTTTCTTCAATATATACCCTCCAAAGCTTGAAACGTTACCTTTTTCTTTTAACTTCTTTAGGAGCTCGACATGCTGTTCAAAATATGCAACACGCTTTCGACCTTGCATTGATATATACACAAGGTGATTTTGTACTGTAATTGAATATCTTTTGAAGTTTCTGTACTGAGTGAGGTTATGGTACTATGCATAGCGCATTTTGGTTCGTACCATGGATGCATATTTCCATTTTTAAAATCGAAACGGTCGATCCGTTCCGCTCAACATGATCTTCATATGAAAATGTGCTTGGATGTCTAATTTTGGCCTCCAAGTAGATTTTCATATGGAGATCATGATGAACGGTTGGTATTTAGACCTTGAAATGAAGATATGGATCCATAGTATGGACCAAAGTGCGCTATGCATAGTACCGTAGCCTCACTCTTTCTGTACCACTAATATGTACAAACATGTATTTTCATGTATTTGTACTATTTTGGTTAAAAACAATCTTTCTGTTTGCTCTTTTATGTTTTTTTTAGTTTTTCTTGTTTTATTATTGGTATACCATATCTTTTTCCAAGTACTCGAAACACTCCATGTGAGGTTACTTGATCTGACCAGTATCGTACTTGAATGATATTTAGCCGTTTTGTGGTATAACCCTCAATAAACATAATTTCTAACCAAACCCTCAATTTAACTTTATTATTTTCTCTTAGGGAAAAGTGAAAGAAATTGTGGGGTCAACTCTAAGAGATTCATCAGAAAATGGGAACTCCTCTCTTGTGACTAACTTTGAATTTCACAAGTCAGCTGCCTACTACGCAAATATGTACAAAAGAGACAGGCTCACTGGTGGCCATGTCATAATGCTTGGTGCCGATCCCTTGAGCCAGGTGGCAGCTTTAGAGGCATTACACGCTTATCATGGTTAGAAATTACATTAGTATTCTTCTACCTTTCTTACTTTTATTGTTAGATGGTGAGAGGGTCATGAATATTTCAATTACGGGTAGGGGTGTTCATTGGGTCGGTTCGAGTAAAACCGAATTAAAATAGTCAAACCAAAATTTTATTCGGTTTTAAAAATATAACCGAACTAACCAAATTAAAATTATCAACTGAATAACAACCGAACTAAAATAACCACAGTAAATGTTGGTTTGTTTGGTTGAACCGAAATAAGAGAGATTAAATTTTAAATGGTCAAAACTCAATACATGCAGAAATACATTTGATAATCATAGAAATAAATATGAATTATCTATATCAGTTGTTGACATTACACACATTGTTCAATTCCATACAAAGTATCTAGATGTTTTAAAAATATCCAAACAGAAAATTTTCTACATTTTAAGTGATCCAAAAAAGTTAGCAAACCATCGATCACACTAAAACATGGATTTGAACCATATAGAGTTTGGTCGGTTCGATACACCCCTAATTACGGGTGAATAAGCTTATCTGATTTAATATTGTACTTCTTATATATGCAGTTCTAATTTGTTGCCAGTCTTTGAAGTTTGGAAAGGAATGAAAGCTGTATAATTTTGTGATTAGGTGGTTTGCATGTTGGAGGTGGGATAAACTTGGAGAATGCCATGAAATACCTTGATGAAGGTGCATCTCATGTTATTGTTACCTCAGTATGTTTTTCCCTCTCTCCCTCCCACCCCTCATGTGTTATTTAAAAATATGATAAGTTTTCCGTTATTATTTGCAAAATTAATTGAAAAGACTCAATGTTCCTTCAATTATCATCTTTATGTTTGTGATGTATGTCTAAGGTGCCATTGGTTTTGTTTATTGGGTTTCTATGGGGGTTTCGTAAAATTTAATGTGTTTGTTTTACTTTGTATTAAAATTTACTACTTGTGAAGGCTTATACACGATAAATGACATTTATTAGTTTGTAATTAAGAAAATGCAAGAAAACAAACTATGTAGTAAACACAAATTCATTTTGGTCCTTGAGTAATATTACCTTCTTATGTTAGATTATTTTTATGATGTAGCAGATCAATTTTATTAGCTTTAATGATTTGGAATTTTGTCCAACTTTTTTACCTTTTTTAGTACGTCTTCAGTGACGGAAAGATGAACATGGAGCGGCTCCAAGGCCTTGTTGATTTGATAGGGAGGAAAAGACTTGTTTTGGATCTTAGTTGTCGAAAAAAGGTACATCAAGTTTTTGCTTAAATCAAGGCTTCATTGAATGCACGGTTGATTGAAGCAAAATCAGTTTATATCAAGTTTTTTTCTGGACTAAACTGGGGCATATTTAATCAAGTTATTTTTTGTATTGTTTATTTTTAATTTTGAGCAAGCAGTGAGCTTATGATAGGTACTGTCAGTTTGATAGGGAAGCAAAATAATTGCATCTAGTTTTGAAGAAAGTATTTGCCAGTTGGTTTACATGAGGCTTAATGAAGGAAAAATTGGGTAGCCCAGCAGTTGTTGATACAAATTTGAGTTTAATTGGGGCTTAATTTTATAACTTGTGTTTGATTGAGAATTGGTTTTTTTAAGTTGGATTTGATTGAGGCTAATTTTGGTTTTTCCAATGTCCAATTTTGATTTATTTTTTGTATTGAAGAATGGAAAATATGCCATTGTGACAGACAGATGGCAAAAGTTTAGTGATGTATTTCTAGATGCTCAAAGTTTGGAATTGTTGGCTTCATATGCTGATGAGTTTTTGGTGCATGGAGTGGATGTAGAGGGGAAAAGGTGAAGCTTTCTCACCATGTCATATATGACTTTTCCTTTTTTGATTACTGTTTAAGTAAGGTTTCATTGGATTAAGTTTTAGTTTAGCAGTTCAAAGGAACAAAATGGCATGAGATACAATAAAACTGGTAGTTCATTCTGGCACTGAACTTAGTTGGTCATATACTGATAATTGTATAATTAATGTTATAGAAGGTATGCTTTCTACTTTGTTGACTTTCATTCATGTCGATTTTCTTATGACATCACAGATTAGGTATAGATGTGGAGCTCGTCACTCTGCTTGAATCTCTTTCTCCAGTATGTAACACACCTCTTTTCAAATATTTTGAATCCTTGACTTTTCTCGTTATCTTATTTAAAGTTGAGAAGAAAATTGTTGGTTTTCTGGTTGAATTAGACTTTCTAGAAGACCAATAGTTTGTTATTTATTATTATTTTTATTTTTTTGTGGGGAACCAATATGATATTCGGTTTCTTTGGCATGATACATGTTGCTCTACTGCATTTACAAATAACACCAAGCATTAGTCATATTTGTAAGCACCTTTTTGCAGTTCTTTTTTTCTGTATATAATTTAGCAGTTAGCACTGTTGAAATCAATGCTCAGTTGGCCAAATCAACTAAAATTAACTTTCTTTTCCATATAGAATCAAATTAATATTTTCAAAATTAGCTCCTAATTAGGTTTTGTTGTACCTGTCACATTCTGTTTACTTTGTGCTTACATACAACAAAGGGTAAATCTCATTTGGATTCCTCCTAATTTTGTAACTGGTTTTGTAGATTCCGGTAACTTATGCTGGAGGTGTATCAAAAATGGAAGACCTCGAGAGAATAAAGACAGCTGGTAGGGGCCGAGTTGATTCACGTCGGTAGCTCTCTCGACATATTTGGAGGTGACCTATCCTATCAGAAGGTTGTAGCATGGCATAATGAACAAACCATGGTTAAAATTTGAGTTGAATTCGGCTTTTCCTTGATCAAATTATTCATGTAATGGAGAGTAATAAATTAATGAGAGAAATGTATTTGTACAATTAAGGTCAACAACTAGAGGAATACTATCTTGTTTTGAGTAATAAATTGATGTAGTAGAAGAGAAAATAGGGTGTTCTTAAGCTCATCAAATATTTGGTGAGATTAACACTAAAACCTAATGTTCTATCTTCAAATGGCAAATTATTCAAACAATTAAAATCGATCATTTTCGTGAGTAATATGTTTACATACAATTTTTTAAATTTTTTGAATTAATTTAGTATAAAGTGGAGCGGTAAAAAAATAATGAACAATTAACGCATTAAAATTAACAATATAGATATTTTTCTTGACGGCTTGACTTTATACTAAATTAGTTTGGAAATTCTATAAATTTGACATGTTAACATATCATTCGTGAAGTAAGTTGGTTTTAATGATTTCGAAAGCCAATTTAATAGATTTTAGAGTACTAAGTTTACCAAGAAGATTGTTGAGTTTAAGAATACTCTAGTTCTACTTCTACTTGCTGTAGAAACCAAAAATTTATTAATATTCTCAACTAAAAAAAATTACACAAATGTCCTCGATTTTTTTATTAATATCTGTTATTCAGAAGTGAATCACTACGAGTCTTGGCTCTTGGGATATTTTTAAAAACAAAAAAGAGGGCTGTGTAATTTTTGTAATTGAGGATATTAATACAAATTTCAGAAGGAGATGCATTGCCTTAATTAAAAAAAGCCAACTTTTAAATTCTTTTGAATTTATACAATGAAAAGAAGACTAGAGGAGACAACGATTTGTATTTTTTATTATGTAACTAATAAATATTAACCATTAATAATAAGTCCATTCATTTAAAGGGCAAGCAACTATAAAAGCCATAACAAAATTAGGATTTTTTTTTTTAAATAGAATTACTCTAAATTATTTGAACGGAACAAGCCTTCGCGGTTTTGATTTTCGGAAAATAGCCTCCACCGATCCCTAGGACCGGTGGAGCTAAAAAAACACAATCTACACCGGTCCTAGGGACCGGTGGAGCAAGTTTTGCACCTGCCCCTGACCTCGCCACAGAAAATCCCAATCCATACCTCCACCGATCCCTAGGACCGGTGGAGCCTTGGTTTTCAATTTTCAACAAAAATGTCGTTTTAATAAATTAGACAGGATCGGTGCAAGCAATATATGTGCTGATTTTAAGTCAGAGGGGAGAGAATCAATAATTAATTAATTTACGGACCTTTAATTGTGTGCTAGAGAAATATTGATTGTGGACCTGTATATATATATATACTTGTACCACGTTGCTTTTGTTGTAAAATTCAATACCCCAATTAATTCTAAGTACGCAGCAAGGATTCCACGTTGCTTTTGCTTGTACGGCTCTACGACTCTTCGGTTTAATAAATTTCCAATTGGACCTACACCGATCCACAGGATCGGTGCAGCTATGTGTCGTGTGGTCTTCCGTGTGGTGTGCTGTGGCAGGTGCAAAACTTGCTCCACCGGTCCCTAGAACCGGTGTAGATTGTGTTTTTTTAGCTCCACCGGTCCTAGGGATCGGTGGAGGCTATTTTTCGAAAATCAAAACCGCGAAGGCTTGTTCCGTTCAAATAATTTAGAGTAATTCTATTTAAAAAAAAAAAATCCAAAATTAGTGCTTATAGTTACATTTTCTCTTGTGTAGTAAATTTCATGATTCTGAACATCAAAATCGGAATCAGGATCAACATGATGTTCGTGAAGTGAGAATTTCGAAATCGGAATCAGATGTCTCAAGTTGATATGGGCTGAATTATATTGGAAACACATATTTCTAGCAACACTTTTTTTTTTATAAAAATATAAAAAATTAATTAAAAAAATTTCAGTCATATAATTCCGTAATGTTAAGCAATTCAAGCATACAAAAGTAAAATACTAAGCCTGATCGATTTCGTTATAAATTACGTTTAAAAAAATATTATATTGATGATAAAAGAACACAATTTAAAGTATGCATGTATGCATAATATATTTTATTGAGAAATAAATAATAAAATATAGAACTAGAGCATATTTATCAAATTTAAACTTCAGGCTAATTTAATGGGTCTTGAAAAAAGATATAGATACATAGATCGAATTTAATCTCATACAAAGAATCTAGATATATTTTATCAAGGACCTCTTGTCAAGTATTATTACCATATTATATGTTGAGAAGCCTGATTGTTTAATGCTTTAATTACTAGGATGAATATTTACTATTTGTTCTCCGGATTCTATACAAAATTTATGTGTTATTGACTACAACTAAGATGCGCTGGAAATAATAAATGCAGGACAATTGGAAATTATGTGCATTCACCCTCTCAATTTTTGCAATACACTATATTATAGCCGTTAAACATTTTCGATCAAGCAACACTCATTCATAATTCTCTATGTGAATGGCTTGCACACTCCAACCAATTAATTGAAAATCTAGTTCCCTCACCACCAAGTAGTCCTCCAATAATTTTCAAATAGCCCAATTGCTATCATTCAACTTCTCAAATTCCGTAGTCTTCTTCGTTCTACACAACATATATATGATCACGAATACAAGCTCAAATTTAAACACACTCAAGCTTCAATAACTCCAATGCCAAAGCCCAACATGCTCTGATACCAATTGTTGGGGACGGTCACAAAAGCGTTCAATGAGTAATTTTGTCGAACACCATGCGAGCATACACTAATATCTGACCAAATGAAAAAATATGAAAGACACACAAGAAGCCAACAATAACAAACAATCAAGCACATAAAATAAAAGAGAAACACAAAATTTTACGTGGAAACCCTTTCGGGAAAAAACCACGGGAGCACGGCACAAAATCACTATAACAAAGAGTTTTACAATATGAGAAGATTATCAAGCCAATAACACTCTATCTCACATTCTCTCACAACACAAATATATAGGATTATCAAGTGTATTTGGGTGAATTAAACAAGAGAAAAAAGATCTTGAGGAGGAGCCTTCTTTTTTTTTTTAAACAGAGAAGAGAGCAGCTTCAAAGATGAGACTCTTCAACTCACAGTTTGACTTTTAATCAATTGAAGAGTACAGCGGCGGTTTGGAGATGAATACCGCCACAAACAACCAAAATGGGCTACAATCCAATTTCTTTTGTCTTCCATATTATAACACCAATAACATGCATATACCCTCTCAAGCACACTATCCACCATTTGAAAATAAGTATATCTCCACTTTACTTTGAATAGTAGGATGAAAAACACCACTAAAAATCCTGCCACAAACCCAAACTCGATGAACAAATACAACCACTTGTCTCTATCATCAGTAATTTTTGAATTGGAATCGTTGTTATTATTACTCTGAGGAAGTCTCACACCGCTAGCACAACTCGTCTCTAGTGGGGGTCCACACAGGTATGGATTGCCACTGTAGATTGATGGGTCATTAAGCGTCTGCATCTGATGCCCATTTGGAATGCTCCCAGATAGATTATTGTAAGAAAAATTGAGCACTTCCAAAGAGTATAAAGTGGATATGCTTTGTGGTATAGTCCCTGATAGGTTATTCTTGTGAAAGTCAAGTGACTCTAGAGATGACATATTTCCGATTTCAAGCGGAATGTTTCCTATTAAGTGATTGTGGGACAAATTTAGATTCGATAAACCATCAAGAACAACTATCTCCTGAGGTATTTCACCGGTTAGATTATTGTTTGACAAATCCATACTCTTAACAAATGAAAGGCCTCGATAATCATACTCAAGGATCAACCCTTTGGTAATTGCTTTTACACTCCCATAATAATAATAATATATTTTCAACGAGAACAAACGACTCATGGAAGTAAAATTATCTAAACCTTTTGGCAGTGGTCCAGAAAGGTAGTTATTGGAAAGATCTAAGACTCGTAGATTATTGAGTTGTGTCAATTTGGATGGAATATTACCAGAAAATAAATTGGACTGCAACCTTAGAATTTGCAACTGCTGAAAGCTTTCTCCTACCCAATCTGGTATTATCCCGTGAAAATTATTTTCTCCAAGATCAAGCAATTGTAATCCACTACAAAATTGCAAATCAAATGGGAACTTTCCAGTTAAACTGTTGTTTGCAAGTTGAACCCCAATTAGTGTGATTGAACAACTCAAAGAGCTGGGCACAACTCCAGAGAGCCTATTATTTGCAAGATTTACTTCGTAACGGATGTTAGACCAGCAAGGAGGAAGATGCCCTGATAAACTATTACTCGAGAGATCAAGATAATCCAAACTAGTTAATCCGCAAGGAAACAACTCTACAATTTCAACAGTGTTATTGTTCGAGACGATTAGTTTATTCTTATATGGTGACTTACGGTTTTTACGAAGTTGTCCTGACAAGGAGTTATTGGAAAGATCTAGTTCCTTCAAACTTGTAGGAAGAAATGGTATTTTGCCCTCAAGCCGATTATTACTCAAATCCATATACACGAGTTTGGTCATGTGTACCAAGCTGGCTGGTAATTTCCCTCTAAGTAAGTTTGTTGACAAAACAAAGTAGCTAAGTGAAGATAAACTCCAGAACCAATTGGGTATACTATCATCAATTCCAGTGTCTGTTATGTATAGATCCTTAATTTCTACTTGTCTTCGGAGCCAAAAAGGAAATTTTGGCCCTAGTTTGCATGAACTCAAATCGATACTATTCAGTTGGAAAGAAGGGGTCCAATCATGGTCAACTAAAATAGTTATGTTGTTATATCCGAGGTATAAATCTTTTAGTTTTAACAAACTAGTTAGATGAGTTTCTGATAGTAGTCCTCTGAGGGAGTTAGCACTAAGATCAAGATGGACAAGATTTGTTAAATTTCCAATATCAATTGGTATTGTACCACTTAGGTTATTATTGCCAAGGTCAAGATGAGTTACACTTGTCATGTCTGTTATCCACCCTGTCAAAGTTCCAGATAAGTTAGTTGATGAAAGATCTAAATACTCCAGATTTCCTAATGTGTAATTTGACAACTTGCCCAATAATAACTCCCTAATATCTCCTTCTATATTGTTTCCATATAAAGATAAGTCGGTTAATTTTGTTAGACTATGTAGTGGTGGTACCATGCCAATAAGTGAATTATAACCGAGTGTAAGTTTGTTTAGAGAAGTTAGATTTCCCACCCAATTGGGTATGGTGGTATTGAAGTTTTGCTCAGAAAGATGAAGTTCTCTGAGGGAGGTGAAGTTCACAAAAGGGATTGATTGTGGAATATGGGTTAGATTGTTTTTGAACAAAACTAACACTTCAAGTGATGATAGTTTGTTCAAAGTTTCAACCCAATCATTTGAATCTTTAAAATCAACACGTGACATATCCATATGTTTTAGATACCTCAGATTACGTAACCACCATGTATCGGTCTTCAACATAGAACTAGAAAACGGGTAGCCATTGCTAAGATCCAAGTACATTAATCTAGAAAGGTTCCCAAGTTGAGGAGGTATCATTCCTGATAAGCCCGTACTAGACAAGTTGAGATACTTTAAGTGTCTAAATGAGCCGATAAATTCTGGAAATTTACTCCCATTAAAATTATTAAAGCTGAGATCCAAGTATTTCAGATCACTAAGAAATATCAAAGATGGGCTGATCTTGCCTACCAAACTATGGTAGATCCAATCATAGTAATATTCATCGAAAGAGTCATCCAGATTATAAGGGTTGGTATTTCGAAGGTTTAGTTTGACAACATGACCTGTTTGATTGTTGCAACGGATCCCTACCCAGCTGCAGCATTGTTCGCCACTCCATGAAGCGAAACGACTTTTTGTATAATTGACACCAGCTTTGAATTCAAGAAGTGCTTCTCTCTCATGCTCAATACAACAATTTGCCAAGAAGGCTTGAATGAATAAGAGGAGGAGGAAATTGAGTGAGGAATAGTTCATCTTTAGTTAATGTGAGAAGCTCTCAATGGTTCAATTAAGTCTTCCAGTTGTACCTACTTATACAAGTAGCTAGGTGTTGTTGGTGCGATGATAACCTGAGATTAAATATGCAAGGTGCTGACACACAAGGATACGTCAACTCTTTGAGGTACTAAGACAGTACTACGACACAACAATTCGTGATACATATAGCTCTAAGAAAGTGTTAACACACGTATATAGTTTTGTTAAATCATGTAGTCATCCAACTTTTTACAAGATTAAATTTGACTGGAGGCGAGCCTTATGCTTACTAACAATCCAGTGCAATGTTCTACAATATTTATTTCGGAAATACAAATGTTAACTTCTTAAAAAGCACTAATCCGACTGTTATATTATTGAATCTTTGATGAGTTTTTTTTATAGATTAATTGTTTTTGTATGGAGCGGAAGGAATAATTAAATTAAAGTCGAATGCATTTATAAATAAAATTCTATGGTATTAGCTAGTCATATAAATTGTACTTCATGAGAAATTATACTTTTATTTCAAATGATATACCGGCACAAATAATTTATTTGCAACTTAATACTTTTGATGCGTTGGTCATGCCTTACATTATTAATGAATCAAACTAGAAAAAGAAGTGTTTTCATGGCAATTAATGTAATGAATCCCGCGTAATACATACAAAATTACAAACAAACTGTTATCAAATTTCTTCTACAAATTTGGAATGTAATTGATGAAGTATTAATTATCATTTTGACGAGAGACTTCAATTGCTGAATTTTCCATAGTGAAAGCTCCTCTTGATTGTCCGACAACCGCATAAATTTGTTCAAGTGATGAATTGACTGTAGTACTTTGACTAATTAATGACAATTAATTGCAGATGAAAGCTACACGTTCTTGAAGCTTTGATTAGTAAAAGATCCTGTAGGAAAAATAAGTGTTTAAATATCAAAATTTACTTGTATAAATAAAGCTTTTCTTTTGGAAAATTTTAGTGTCATTCTACAAAAATATACGTGACATTTGGCTCATCCAACAGATCGAGATGATTTCATTAGTAATAAATTTATTAGACAATCATGTCAGTCATCGACAAAATAATAACAAATTTTTCTATTTTTTGTGAAATAGCAGGCAAAGTGCCTCCTAAAATTTCATTTAACAAAGAAAAACATGTACAAGGCGAATTTGCCGGATGGTTAATTATATGATCATCTCTTTTTAGTTTTTTCATTTGATTATTATGTCATTACAATTAAGCATTATAACTACTACTTATTACCAAAAATATGTGGTTTGGTTACCTTGGAAAATTGTTTGGTCATCTCCTTTCAAATATATAGTGCATCGATCCTAGTTGATGTGCCGTCGTATTAATTGAGGAATGATCGATATATGTGGCTCAAAACTATATTACATCGTCGTGGAAGAGATTGGATATGGAATGAGCGCCATATACCATTTTCACGAGGGGCCCAAAGAAGTTGATTAATGTGTGGTCGGTCCGAGCTGAGTTAGCTCGAGTCAAGGGTAACTCGAATTCAACTTGGAAAAATAGCGAATTGAAAAGTCTAGCACTTTGAATTTTAAGGAACTGTTAAAAATTATACAAAAGTACAAACTCGTACTGTCCATGGGACGCAGGTACTTAACCGAGTCCAAGTTGTAATGAGCGAGCTGAGTTCAACTCGAACTCAACTCATAAGTTAAACGAGTTACTCGAGCCAGGATAACTTGAGCTTTTAACAAACGAGTTATTAGCGAGTTCGTTTCCGAGCTGAGTTCAAGCAGCTCACGAGCCATGAGCTTTTTGTACAGACCTTCGAATTGAGGCACCTCTAGGATTAATGTGTCTTTCTAATTTCATAGGGACATTAATTTGTCTTCTATCAAGTAAACGGCAAATATGGCTTTTATAGGTATTGAATTATATATTTTTTTTTTATTTGTGGGCATGACCAGATTAAAATCAGAATATAATATAAACTAATGTGTAAAGATAGAAAAGACAAAATTGAGGAGATTAAAAATGAGCAAAAGTAGTTTGGAGAGCGAACTATATTAAATATTCTCGTAGTGATACAGCTTTTTTAATTTAGGGATTCACATGCATTTGTTATTCATAAAAATAAAAAATTAAATTAAATAGACAATGTGTCAAATGCATAAAAAGTTAGAGAAAACCTCCCAACTGAAGCACATTATAGGACAATCAAGATAGGATAAAATAACCCAAAAAACTATCATTATATATAACTCTAGAAGCACAAATCATCCCTGCATATATAATATATATGTACATAAATTGACAAAAACAAACTTTTTTTCCAATTATGATAATATATATTTTCAAGCTGCAGAAGTTTTGCTCAATTATGTGTCACACTTCTTATCAAAATTTATTGAAATTATTATTTATTCATAAGCTTGATCAGGTTTTGGGATCGACAATACGTCAAATTTGTGTTAATTTAAATAAAAATGACAATATAATTAGATGCACTCACTAGTCATGTCTATTAAAGATGATAACATTCTTTAAAAGTACTTTTTAAATTTGAAATCTAACATTAATTATAAGCATGATTTATATTGTTCACATATAATGTATATTTAAAATGATAACATTTCACATATATTTCATCATACATCAAATTATTTAGAATTTCATTGATAAAAAAAATAATGAATCTTAATACATCATCAAACAATATTTAAATTATTTCGGTTTTAACCGAACCGAACCGATGAACACACCTACCCGTGAGACATGTCTGGGTGGTTGACTGCCATCCTAGTTTGCTTCCACCAGCTCCACAGATATCGCACATCTATGGTGGCCATTTCCTCAATTATCTTTCCACCTTCAGGCTTTGCAAAAAGCAAACTTTCATGTAACCTGTATTAAATCATCTCAGCCGACGATCATAGATTTTTCCACCATAAAATAATTATTAGTACAAACTACAAAGAATTACACACCAATGGAAACACAACATGTGCAATAGAAAATAAGTTTTTTTTACGGCCTTGAAGTTTCATACAACACGTTAAGAAATACAAAATTAGATATTTCCTACTACATGCTTTGAGACCAAATTAAATTATTTATATAGGAAAATATCGTACTGGATGAGTCTATTAAGACTCAGAAAAAGAAAAAAGAAAAAAAGTAAGCCAAAATGAATAACTAGTTCTAATTAGATATGTTGGTCGGCCATGTTATGTTGTTCATTCTTATTTTGTTTAGTCTGGTGATTATGAGGAAGAAAACTTTCAACAGCTTTTTTGGATATATAGATTTGGACGGGTATATTGATGTATTTATGACAGGGGATTACTCTTAATATTACTTTATATTAAAAGTTTTAATAATCTTTAAAAAGAAGTTTAAATTTACATACAATAATATAGACATGATATATCTATAAAATATAACGAAATTTGGGTTATGTTTCACTGTACATCAAGTAACTTAAAATTTCAACGGCTTGAAATTAATGGTTCTTCATGCATCGTCAAACAATACTTAAATTACATGAAATTTATTAGGTTATCTATATATGTGTCCGATAACATATATACGTACAAATTTACTTTTAAATTTTAAATTGGTAACTGAATCTGATTTTTCCCAATTAACAGAAGCTGGATTTTGGCAAAATAATTGATAATTTATTTATTTTTTATAATTAATTATGTTTATAAAAATATAAACCTAAGGAAAAAAATTAGACGCTAAGATTACGACTGAAATACAATATGTGAAATAGAAAATACAAAATGTAACGTGAAAAAAAAATAAGGATGAGTAGACGGTTTTAATTGGGTTCACTTTCACTTCCAGAGAGGTTAAAAGCTGATCGGTGGTGTTTGGTTGAAACCCAAATAAAATAAGGGGTTTAGGCTTTAATTATTTTATCAAACGCGGATTAATCAGGCCAGTTTAACTAGGCATAACTTTAAAATTAGACCTCTAAATTTAAACTAAATATCCATGTCGCTTAAAGAGTTAGTCCTCCTAGCTAGGGTCCTGCTGTCAGTGACTATATATTTAATTTTTTTCCCCTCTTTCTTCTTTTGATACTATTTTTTCCCCTCAATTATATTCTTCCATCCAACTATTCTTTAGTTTGCTAATATTACTTCGGTACATGTATGTGTACAAGTTGAATTACAGTTGTTTTTTTAAGAACTGATTTGCCTAAGTGTTAGACACATGTGAGGTTATAATTAACATTTCCACCTTAATAATAAAAATAAAAATTTAAGATCCAGGCTACATATCTTTTGTGGTTGAATGAACTTGGGTTGTACCATGTACTTTACGAAGTAGTCCAGCTACCATTAGTCACTTGGGATTTTCATCGAACACCTTCAGTGCAAACAGTTTTGATAACAGCAGCCGTAAACCAGCTAACATTAGCACTTGTAAGATGGAGCAAATGTAACATTAGCACTTCAGCTAACATTAGCCAATCTACAGAAGCTGAGCTTGCCTTCGTCAACAGGCATTGGTTTGGAAAACTAAATGCTGGCCCGTTATGATGGATGAATTTCGGGCCTGGTTCCTTTTTGAAGCCCAGTTTTCACTATTAACAGCCATGATGCCATCAATCTACTGTTCACGCGTTGAGACCCAATCAAATACTTTCTGCAAGCAAGCTTAATTTTCTATTTCCATCTACCTGCTAATTATGATCTCTCAACTTCATACTAATCATTCAGTATGGAATAGTTTGAGCATGATCACCCTGGTGGATGGAAACAGAAGTTATGTAGATAGAGAAGGCACTTATGATCATGCTATGACCAGAAGTTTACTAGATGCATGATCACCTTGGTGGATGATATAACACTATAAATGCTACAACCTACACCATAATGAAAACAACGATTGTGGTACTTGGATTAAGTAGTAAACTTCTGGTCATAGCATCCACCAGGATGATCATGCCACTGATCATAAGTGTTTTCACTACGTGTTTCAGGCGAACTAGGTCGGTACACTTACTGAAGATGAAAGAGATTGTAAGAAAGACTATTATCATATTTGTGAAGGATGATGCGAGACAAAACTTCCACCACATTTTCTCATGCTTAGGCATTTTATCTTAGTCTGACTCGTTTAGAGCTAACTCTAGAGTCAGAATAACATCTGATCAGCCACTATGGCTACCATATTTCTCATACGCAGTTTGTCTTTTTTGACATCGGTGGTAGTTTATGCAGCTTCAATGTCGGCGGCGGCAGCTAGTGCGGCATCATCGGCGGTGGTGGCAGCTCGTACGGCATCAGCGACAGCTAGTGCTGCTTCTGTGTGGGTGGCGGCAGCCATAGAAGGCAAAATCGGCCGTTCCGGCGCGGAATCGGCCGTTCCGGCGCGGAATCGGCCGTTCCGGAGCGGGATCGGACGGTGCCGATCCGATTCCAGGCCGATTTACCCGGATAGTGCAGATTTCGGCCAATTTCGGCCGTTTCTTCCATGTTTCGGACGGTTCCAGTCAAATTTCGGCCCGTTCCGGCCCGTTCCAGTCATATTTCAGCCGAAACGCGAATATATAAAGAAGGAGAAAACTTTTTGCAGCCGTGGGGACTCGATCCCTTGCCCTTAAGCTTGGAGTCCATGCAAGTTACCACCACACCATTCAATTGTTTTTGTTTTATATCACAACTCATTTATATATATATCAATTATATCATGGATTAATATAATACAAATAAAAAAAGTCCGATTTTTCTATTTTTTTCTATTTTTTTAGTATAAAACAAGCTCGCAAAAAAGTCCGATTTTCCGATCTGATTCGGCCGATCCCAACCGATTTTTCCGATCCGGATCGGGATCGGACGGGGCCGATCCCGATTCCGATTCCGATTTTTCCTTCTATGGCGGCAGCTCGTGCGGCTTCAGCAGTAGCTCATGGGGTTTCAGCAGCAGCTCGTGCATCTTCAGTTTGGGTGGACCAGCTCGTGCGGCTTCACTGTCGGTGGGAACTTTTGCGGATTCAGCGGCAGCTCGTGCGGCTTCACTGTCAGTGGGAAGCAGAAAAACTAATGTATTTATTTCAGCAGTTAGATATTTCAATTTCTCGTAGATTTACTTTAAATTGGAACAATGTAATCTTGCTACAATATTTTTCAATATATGCAAATACCTAATTAAGGCTTTCAAATAAAAAAAAAAATGTGATCGCCTCAATTTTGAAAGGTAGATGCTTATGTGACTGATTTTTTTTTTTTTGCCATGTTTGAGAGAGGAGAGAGGAGAGGTGAGAGACCTCTAATATATCCCGAATTGGGTATGAGAAGAGATCAGGTGATTTCCTTCGGAAAAAACATCTTATACTGTAGAAGTGGAAATGTCTACAAGGGATGTCCATGTCAGAAGGGGAAATGATTTTGGAGCTGCTAATAAAAGGTGAATGGAGAGAAACTTACCAACATACCCTTCATTTTTTCTTTTCCTGCTGTTAAAAATTGAAGAGTGGGATGCGGAAAAGCTCATGTTTTTATTTCAGTAGTTAGATACTTTAATTTCTCGTATATTTACTTTAAATTGGAACAATGTAATCTTGCAACAATAAATCTTACTTTACAAATATTATTGAAAAATACAAAATTTAAATTATGAGGATAAATATTTTTCTTTGTAAAATGATATCGCGCGCTCTAATTTTTCTTTGTAACCATGCAATAAATGTAAAGTGGAAGACAAATATTTTTCTTTTTCTATTTAAGAATCGGTCAATCCAAATAAAGTTTACTTTTTGTCTGCGGTTCATCTTTAAAGATATGCAAAACGGAGTAAGTAATAAATTCAACGCTGTTTGCACAGATAAAAGACTTAGGCTCAATATTTGATATAAAAATAATGGTCATAATAAGGCAGAAATGATTCCTTCACATTTTTAACCCACTCAATTTGTGCATAAATGAAGGGAACACACATGTGGTACACATCATTTCCTATTTGTACTTCATACATGAACATGAACTCGTGATACATATATAACCGGACTGGTTTAATTGATGCAAAATCAAAAAGTAAATAAATTTAGCTTATGACAATATATTTTGCATGGCAAAAATTGACCAATTGTATATAAAAAAAACCATTCTCTTTTTCAGCATGTCAGATTCGTAACTTTGACTCAGCATTAATATTGGTGACGGCATTACTAGAAAATTTGAAGCTATAGAGAAGCTATGTATCATGACAACTCGACAATTTTCATCAAACACAGAGTGATTGTTTTCAAAAAGAGAGAGAGAGAGAGAGAGAGAGAGAGTGCTACGTACGAATCTGACATGCCGAAAGTCTAATAAGTAGCTATTAAGAATATCTCGTATTAAGAAAGGAAATCTATATATAATTATGAATGTTAAAACTCTAATTGATAATACCTAGTAGTTATGCTCTGTATTTGATAATCAAGTTTTATACTTGTATATATGTCGTGTTGCAATTGAACTTGTTAATTACGATATTAATTGGTTACTAATTTTTTTTTTTTGCACAGTGCACAAAAAGTCAATTATATCCTTCTTAATATATAAAAAAAAATATCTTGCAAAAGGTCATCATTCAAAAGTAAAATGATGCCCAGATGCCTACACAAAAGATCATGGGATGAAAATTGCAGATTTATGTTGTATAGAGAAAGAGAGTGTTTGATGAATTACTTGATAGTATATGCGATGAATATGAATGAGGCGGTTTTATAGAATAAATTTCTTAGTGAATTTATTGCAAATTTATTACAGCTATTTAATACATTGGCAGATATACCTAGCGTTTGTACATATGTTTATATGTGTGTCATTGCATTCAAATAGGGTGTGTTAACTAAAAAAACAGAGGGTCTTAGAACATGTTGTCATCTGAGCCGTCACATCAAGATAGACCGACTCAAATTTTCTCAACGAAAATACAATTTTGGACATCCAAAAGCTGAATTAGACTCCACTAAAGTAACAAAAATTTTGTGTTTGGATCTAAGCCATCCGATCTTCTCTGGCACGAAATTTAAGGGATCCTGTGCAGTACTCCACGGTCGGATTGAACACAAAATTTGGATTACTTTAGGGGTGGCGGACCCGAGCTGAATTTGGATCTGGCGTGACACGTGTCGGCCTGTTATTAGCGGAATTCAAAACCAACAGCGCACAGTCCAACGACTGAAGTGAACCGCCAGGAATCCTGATGGTTGGGACCATTATTAAAAATAAAAAATGAGGGCATTTGTGTAATTTTTTTTAGTTGAGGATATTAATAAACATTTCGGAAGGAGATACATTCTCTTAAAAAAACCGTCTTTTAAATTCTTTTGAATTTATACAATGAAAAGAGGACTAGAGGAGACAACGATTTGTATTTTTTATTGTGTAACTAATAAGTATTAACCATTAATAATAAGTCAATCATTCATCCTTCAAAAAGGGCAAGCAACTATAAAAGCCATAACAAAATTAGAGCTTCTAGTTGCATTTTCTCTGGTGCAGTAAATTTCATGATTTTGAACCTCAGAATCGGAATCAGGATTAACATGATGTTCATGAAGTGAGAATTTCAAAATCGGAATCCGATGTCTCAGTTGAAATGAGCTGAATTAAATTGAAAACTCATATTTCTAGCGACAATTTTTTTTATGTAAAAATATAAAAAAATAATCTAAAATTTTTCAGTCATATAATTCCGTAATGTTAAGCAATTCAAGCATACAAAAGTAAAATACTAAGCTTGATCGATTTGATTATTAATTACGTTTTAAAAAAATATTATATTGATGACACAAGAACACAATTTAAAGTATGCATGTATGCGTAATATATTTTGTTGAGAAATAAATAATAAAATATAGAACTAGAGCATATTTTATCAAATTTAAACTTCAAGGCTGATTAAATGGGTCTAGGAAAAAAATATAGATATATAGAATTTAATCTCATACATAGAATCTAGATATATTTTATCAAGAACCTCTTGTCAAGTATTATTACCATATTATATGTTGAGAAGCCTGATTGGAATTAATTTCTGTTGATTAATACGATTGTTTAATTTTCTAATTACTAAGATGAATATTTATTATTTGTTCTCTGGATTCTATACAAAATTTATGTATTATTGACCAGTGTTGTAAAAAACATTCGTTTAGACCGATTAATCGGCCGATTAGTCATTAGCGGTGACCAAACCATTATAGATTTTTCCGACTAATCGGCCGATTATTTTCAATTATGACCAATTATTCCCGATTAATCGCTTTGCGGTACCCTGTCCGTCCGACGAACGCATACCATTATTTAAGTACAACACTGATATTGACTAGACCTAAGATGCGCTGGAAATAATAAATACAGGGCAATTGGAAATTATGTGCATTCACCCTCTCAATTTTAGCGATACACTTTATTGTACTATAGCCGCCAAACATTTTCAATCAAGCAACTCTCATTCATGATCCTCTATGTGCAAGGGTTGCCCACTCCAACCAATCAATTGTAAATCTAGCTCCCTCACCACCAAATAGTCATCCATCAATATTTTCCAAATAGTCCAATTAATATCATTCAACTTATCAAATTCCATAGCCTTCTCCATTATACACTACATATGTATGATCGCAAATACAAGCTCAAATTTAAACACACTCAAGCTTCAATCACTCCTATGCCAAAGCCTAACGTGCTCTGATACCAATCGTGGGGGACAGTCGCAGAAGCGTTTAATGAATAATTTGGTGAAACACTTTGCGAGCATATACCAATACCCGACCAAATGGAGAAATATAAAAGACACACAAGAAGCCAACAATAAGCAATCGAGCACATAAAATAAAAGAGAGACAAGATTTTACGTGGAAACCCTTTCGGGAGAAAACCACGGGAGCACGGTACAAAATCACTATAACAAGGAGTTTTACAATATAAGAAGATTATCAAGCCAACAACACTCTCTCTCATACTCTCTCACAATTCCATACAGTAATCTATGATATTATCAAGTGTATTTGGGTGAATTAAACAAGAGAAAAAATCCTTGAAAAGAACTTGTAGAGGAGCCTTCTTTTTTAATATAGAAGACAGCAGCTTCAGAGATGAGACCCTTCAACTCACAGTTTGACTTTTAATCAATTGAAGAGTACAGCGGCGGTTTGGAGATGAATTCCGCCACAAACAACCAAAATGGGCTACGATCCAATTTCTTTTGTCTTCATATTATAACAACCATAATTATATACCTTCTCAAGCACACTATCGACCATTTGGAAATAAGTATACCTCCACTTTACTTTCAATAGTAGGATGAAAAACACCACTAAAAATCCTGCTACAAACCCAAACTCGATGAACAAATACAACCACTTGTCTATATCATCGGTAATTTTTGAATTTAAATCGTTGTTACCATCACTCTGAGGAAGTCTCACACTGTTAGCACAACTTGTCTCTAGTGGGGGTCCACATAGGTATGGATTGCCACTATAGATTGATGGGTCATTAAGCGTTTGCAATTGCTGCCCATTTGGAATGCTCCCAGATAGATTATTGTAAGAAAAATTGAGCACTTCCAAAGAGTATAAAGTGGATATGCTTTGTGGTATAGTCACTGATAGGTTATTCTTGTGAAAGTCGAGTAACTCTAGAGATGACATATTTCCTATTTCAAGCGGAATGTTTCCTATTAAGTGATTGTGGGACAAGTTTAGATTCAATAAACCAGCAAGAACAACTATCTCCTGAGGTATTTCACCGGTTAGATTATTGTTTGACAAATCCATACTCTTAAAAAATGGAAGGTCTCGATAATCATACTCAAGGATCAACCCTTTGGTAATTGCAATTACACTCATATAATAATAAGAATAATTTGTCAATGAGAACAATTGACTCATCGAAGTAAAATTATCCAAACCTCTTGGTAGCGGTCCACAAAGGAAGTTGTTGGAAAGATCTAAGACTCGTAGATTATTGAGTTGTGTCAATTTGGATGGAATATTACCAAAAAATAAATTGGACTGCAAACTTAAAATTTGCAACCGCTGAAAGCTTTCTCCTACCCACTCTGGTATTATCCCGTGAAAATTATTTTCTCCAAGATCAAGCAGTTGTAATCCACTACAAAATTGCAAATCAAATGGAAACTCTCCAGTTAAATTGTTGTTTGCAAGCTGAAGTGCGTTTAATGTGACTGAACAACTCAAAGAGCTGGGCACAACTCCAGAGAGCCTATTATTTGCAAGATATATTCCGTAACTGATGTTAGACCAGCATGGAGGAAGATGCCCTGATAAACTATTACTCGAGAGATCAAGATAATACAAACTAGTTAATCCGCAAGGAAACAACTCTACAATTTCAACAGTGTTATTGTTCGAGACGATCGGTTTATTCTTATATGGTGACTTACATTTTTTACGCAGTTGTCCCGACAAGGAGTTATTGGAAAGATATAGTCCCTTCAAACTTGTAGGAAGAAATGGTATTTTGCCCTCAAGCCGATTATTACTCAAATCCATATACATGAGTTTGGTCATGTGTACCAAGCTGGCTGGTAACTTCCCTCTAAGTAAGTTTGTAGACAAATAAAGGTATCTAAGTGAAGATAAACTCCAGACCCAATCGGGTATACTATCATCAATTCCAGTGTCTGTTAGGTCTAGATCCTTAATTTCTACTTGTCTTCGGAGCCAAGAGGGAAATTTTGGCCCTAGTTTGCATGAACTCAACGAGATACCATTCAGTTGGAAAGAAGGGGTCCAATCACTATCAACTAAAATAGTTATGTTGTTATCTGCGAGGTATAAAACTTTTAGTTTTAACAAACTAGTTAGATGAGTTTCTGATAGTAGTCCTGTGAGGGAGTTAGCACTAAGATCAAGATGGACAAGATTTGTTAAATTTCCAATATCAATTGGTATTGTACCACTTAGGTTATTATTGTAAAGGTCAAGATGAGTTACACTTGTCATGTCCGTTATCCACCCTGTCAAAGTTCCAGATAAGTTAGTTGATGAAAGATCTAAATACTCTAGATTCCCCAATGTGTAATTTGACAACTTGCCTAATAATAACTCCCTAATATCTCCTTCTATATTGCTGCCCCGTAAAGATAAGTCCGTTAATTTTGTTAGACTATGTAGTGGTGGTACCATGCCAACAAGTGAAATATTACCGAGTGTAAGTTTGTTTAGAGAAGTTAGATTTCCCAGTGTAGCGGGATATGGCCCCACCAGGTTACAGTATTCGAGAATTAGAACATTTAAACTATGTAAACTGCCCACCCAATTGGGTATGGTGGTATTGAAGTTTTGCTCAGAAAGATGAAGCTCTCTGAGGGAGGTGAAGTTCACAAAAGGGATTGATTGTGGAATATGGGTTAGATTGTTTTCGGACAAAACTAACACTTCAAGTGATGATAGTTTGTTCAAAGTTTCCACCCAATCATTTGAATCCTTAAAATCAACTCCTGACATATCCATATGCTTTAGATTCCTCAGATTAGGTAACCACCATGTATCGGTGTTCAACATAAAACTAGAAAATGGGTAGCCATTGCTAATATCAAAGTACATTAATCTAGAAAGGTTCCCAAGTTGAGGAGGTATCTTTCCAGATAAGCCCGTATGAGACAAGTTAAGATACTTTAAGTTTCTAAATGTGCCGATAAATTCTGGAAATTTACTCCCATTAAAATTATTAAAGCTGAGATCCAAGTATTTCAGATCACTAAGAAATATCAAAGATGGGCTGATCTTGCCTACCAAACTATGGTAGATCCAATCGAAGTAGTTATCGTCATAGATATTGTCCAGATTATAAGGGTTGGTATTTCGAAGGTTTAGTTTGACAACATGACCTGTTTGATTGTTGCAACGGATCCCTGCCCAGCTGCAGCATTTTCCGCCACTCCATGAAGCCAAATGACTTTTCGTATCATTGACACCAGCTTTGAATTCAAGAAGTGCATCTCTCTCATGCTCAATACAACAATTTGCCAAGAAGGCTTGAATGAATAAGAGGAGGAGGAAATTGAGTGAGGAATAGTGCATCTTTAGTTAATGTGAGAAGCTCTCAATGGTTCAATTAAGTCTTCCAGTTGCACCTACTTATACAAGTAGCTAGGTGTTGTTGGTGCGATGATATCCTGAGATTAAATATGCAAGGTACTGAGACACAAGGATAGGTCAACTCTTTGAGGTACTAAGACAGTACTATATCACTACAAAAGACAGGCACTTTTCGCGACGGAGTACCATCATAAACGTGCTTTTTCTATTTGCGACGGTACTTTTCGCAACGAAGTTCCGTCGCGAAAAGTGCCTAGCTACTTTGTTGTTGTGTATGACACACAATTCGTGATACATATAGCTCTAAGAAAGTGTTAACACACGTATATATTTTTGTTAAATCATGTAGTCATCCAACTTTTTATAAGATTAAATTTGACTGGAGGCGAGCCTTATGCTTACTAATAATCCAGTGCAATGTTCTACAAGATTTATTTCGAGAATACAATTGTTAACTTTTTAAAAAGCACTAATCCGACTGTTATATTATTGAATCTTTGATGAGTTTTTTTTATAGATTGTTTTTGTATGGAGCGGAAGGAATAATTAAATTAAAGTCGAATGCATTTATAAATAAAATTCTATGGTATTAGATAGTCATATAAATTGTACTTCATCAGAAATTATACTTTTATTTCAAATGATATACAGGCACAAATAATTTCCAACTTAATACTTTTGATGCCGAGATTTTTATATATAAGAAAATAAAAAAATAAAATATTAAAAATGAGAAACTGTTGATCATAATTTGAAAAATAAGAAGGTTGGTATGTGCCAGGCATCCCAGTGGGACGCCATGGCATACTCCGGCCCGTGGAAAAAAAACCGGGACGCCATGCCATACTCCGGCCCTAAAAAAAAAAAAAAAAAATAAAATTTTTTTCTGCTGTGTTCAGTCAGAAATCCAATAATTTTGATCAGATTCAAAATTCATTTTAGAGAAAATGGCTACATGGATTTTTGTGTTCTTTATATCAAAATAAAGGTATGAAAGTCTAGTTTCCAGATAATATAATTTCTCTATACAAAAATATTACAGATTGGTACAGTTTTAGCGATTAATTGACAGAGGTCAGAATTCAGAAAAGCTGAAATTCCAGTGAGCAGTCCTATAATTTTGACCAGATTCAAAATAAAATTTAGAGAACATGACTACATGGATTTTTGTGTTATTTATATCAAAATAAAGGTATGAAAGTCTAGTTTCTAGATAATATAATTTATCTATACAAAAATATTACAGATTGGTACAGTTTTAGCGATTAATTGACAGAAGTCAGAATTCAGAAAAGCTGAAATTTCAGTGAGCATTCCAATAATTCTGACCTCTGTCAATTAATCGCTAAAACTGTATCAATCTGTAATATTTTTATATAGAGAAATTATATTATCTGAAAACTATACTGTCATACCTTTATTTTGATATAAAGAACACAAAAATCCATGTAGCCATGTTCTATAAATTGAATTTTGAATATGGTCAAAATTATAGGACTGCTCACTGCACTACTACAAAAAAAGAGATTATACACGGACATAAATGGAGGAGCTACACGGATTTCCTGCCGTGTGGGAATCGAGGGTGTACGAATAGGCGAAGATTTACACACGGATATTTACCTGTGTGCGATTGTAATGATTTCTACACGGATTACTTTATAAACAGCCGTGTACGAATACTTAAAACTGTCGCTCTCCATATAACCGAGCTACACGGATATTACCCAAACATCCGTGTACGATTCCTCTTTCTGCACGGACTTTTAACTAAATATCCGTGTAGCTCTCCTCTTTCTACACGGACTTTTAACTAAATATCCGTGTAGTTCTCTTAACTATTCTACACGAATATTTATCTAATAATCCGTGTACGTATAGATTCATACACGGATTATTGGATAAATGTCCGTTTAGGAAACAATCCTACACCGACATTTATCCAATAATCCGTGTAGAAATGTATTCGTGCACGAATTATTTTATAAATTACTTTTCTTACACGGACTTTTGTTAAATATCCGTGTAGGATTGTTTTATAATTTTTTTTTTGTTTTTGGCTAGCCTCCTGTTTTGCTAGCCAGTATTTAATTTTTTCATATAGCAATTTAAAATTCATGTACACAAAATTATACAAAATTATACAAATTCATATTTAGCATTACAAAATTATACAAATCCATATTTATCATTACAAAATTATAATCGAAACCACCTTGCCCACATAGATCTGACATCGTTGATCTGCTCCTTGGTGTAATACGTCTACTTTGTTCCATACTACAATTATAATTTGGTATTAGTTAGTAACAAGAAAAGGTAGATGCAAGACACTCGCAAATATCAATTGCTATTAATAAACTGAAAATTATAAGTAAGCAAAATATGAAAATATCAACATATATAACAAAAAAGCATAAAAGCATCAACATATATAGACATTTTTTTTTTTTTTTTTTTTGCTTCATATATATAGACATTGCCTTTTGTACATATACAATCTCATGTGATCCATATAACATATACTCCTCAAGATCCAATACAATGTTTGTAGATCAAGTTATGTCCTTACCACTTAGTAAGCATGTGATCAAGGTTTGGGACCAATTTCCGTAAAATACAATCTCATGTGATCCATATAACATATACTCCTCAAGATCCAATACAATGTTTGTAGATCAAGTTATGTCCTTACCACTTAGTAAGCATGTGATCAAGGTTTGGGACCAATTTCCGTAAAGTTGGGCTCATGTTGCCAAAACTCTTGGTTATAAACTAGCTTGGACAAGAATTTCATACAAACTAAGGCGTATTAGATCCAACATATCAAAAAGAAGAGTGCCCATGTGATCCATGACATGATGGCTCTTGATTAAAGGTCTCCAACATTTCAACTCCAATAAAATACATTGATCAACATATATGTGCATGCATAATAGAGAATAAAAATTCTCCTTTAAAATTTTCGTCAAAAAAAAAAAACAAAATTTCCAGATAATATTTATACATAAAATTAATTAAATCTGTATATCTTTTATACGAACTATTGAGGACACCCATTTTTTCCAAAATTCAATTTTTTTTTCAAATTCAATTTTTTTTTCAAATTTCAAATTTTTTTCAAACGTGGCCGCCCCCACGCTGGGGCTCCCCGCTCAATCGACTTCCCCCCGCTTTTGCGTGGCTGCCCCCACACTTCGGCTCCCGCTCAGTCGAACTTTCTGTCGTTTTTGCATTCTCTTAAGAAATAATAAGTAACAAAAAATTAGAGGAAGAAAAGAAAAATATATATATACTAACCTTAGAAAGATAGAGAGGAGAAAATAAAAACTTCAAAGATCTCAGATCCCAGCTGCCAGCCTTTGCAGAAATCAGATCAACATTCAATACAGAGAGAGAGAGAGAGAGAGAGAGAGAGAGAGAGTATAAATTACTTGATCAAAACGGCGCTGGAAGGAGAAGGCATTTTATACTAATTAAAACCCTACACAGCCTTTTATGCACGGATTTATACTTATTAATCCGTGTAGCTCTCCAAATAATCATACACGGCTATTTATAATAAAATCCGTGTACATTTCTACCATTTCTACACGGATATATTATCAAAAATCCGTGTATATATTCCTACACGGATATTTAACAAAAATCCGTGTAGCTCTCTCAATTTTTTCCACACGGTCTTCTTTCCACACGGATATTACCTCCTTAATAAACTGTGTAGCTCTCTCAAACAATTCTACACTGATTCTTAACTAAATGTCCATGTATAATTCCCGCAGATTTTTTGGGCTTTCAAAAAATCATATTTGGTACACGGTTTTTATATAAAATTGGAAAAACCGTGTACAATGTGCAGTGTAGAATTACCATTTCTGTAGTAGTGCTGGAATTTCAGCTTTTCTGATTTCTTACATCTTTCAATTAATCGCTAAAACTGTACCAATCTGTAATATTTTTGTATAGAGAAATTATATTATCTGAAAACTAAACTTTCATGTCTTTATTTTGATATAAAGAACACAAAAATTCATGTAGCCATTTTCTCTAAAATGAATTTTGAATCTGATCAAAATTATTGGATTTCTGACTGAACACAGCAGAAAAAAAATTGATTTTTTTTTTTTAGGACCAGAGTATGGCATGGCGTCCCGTTTTTTTTTTTTTTACGTTTTTTCCACGGGCCAGAGTATGCCATGGCGTCCCACTGGGACGCCATGGCACATACCAGCCTTCTTATTTTTCAAATTCTGACCAACATCTCATTTTTAATATTTTATTTATTTATTTTCTTTTATATAAAAATCTCGGCTTTTGATGTGTTGGTCATGCCTTACATTATTAATGAATCAAAATTGAAAAATAAGTGTTTTCATGGCAACTAATGTAATGAATCCCGCGTAATACATACAAAATTACAAACAAACTGTTATCAAATTTCTTCTACAAATTTGGAATATAATTGATGAAGTATTAATTATTATTTTGGAGAGAGACTTCAATTGCTGAATTTTCCATAGCGAAACCTCCTCTTGATTGTCCGCCAACCGCATAAATTTGTTCAAGTGATGATTGATTGCAGAACTTTGACTAATTAATGACAATTAATTGCAGATGAAAGCTACACGTTCTTGAAGCTTTGATTAGTAAAAGATCCTGTAGGAAAAATAAGTGTTTAAATATTAAAATTTAGTTATATAAATAAAGCTTTTCTTTTGGAAAATTTTAGTGTCATTCTACAAAAATATATGTGACATTTGGCTCATCCAACATATCGAGATGATTTCATTAGTAATAAATTTATTAGACAATCATGTCAGTCATCGACAAAATAATTACAAATTTTTCTATTTTTTGTGAAATAGCAGGCAAAGTGCCTACTAAAAATTCATTTAACAAAGAAAATTAAACATGTACAAGGCGAATTTGCCGGATGGTTAATTATATGATCATCTCTTTTTACATTTGATTATTATGTCATTAAAATTAAGCATTATAACTACTACTTATTACAAAAATTATGTGGTTTGGTTTCCTTGGAAAATTCTTTGGTCATCTCCTTTCAAATATATAGTGCATCCTAGTTGATGTGCCGTCGTATTAATTGATGATTTGGATATGGAATGAGCGCCATATACCATTTTCACGAGGGATCCAAAGAAGTTGATTAATGTGTATGTGGTCGGTCCAAGCTGAGTTAGCTTGAGTCAAGGGTAACTCGAATTCAACTTGGAAAAATATCGAATTGAAAAATCTAGCACTTTGAATTTTAAGGAACTGTTAAAAATTATATAAAAGTACAAACTCGTACTGTCCATGGGACGCAGGTACTTAACCGAGTCCAAGTTGTAATGAGCGAGCTGAGTTCAACTCGAACTCAACTCATAAGTTAAACGAGTTACTCGAGCCAGGATAACTCGAGCTTTTAACAAACGAGTTATTAGCGAGTTCGTTTCCGAGCTGAGTTCAAGTAGCTCACGAGCCACGAGCTTTTTGTATAGCCCTTCAAATTGAGGCACCTCTAGGATTAATGTGTCTTTCTAATTTCATAGGGACATTAGTCTTCTATCAAGTAAACGATAAATATAGCTTTTATAGGTATTGAATTATATATTTTTTTTTTATTTGTGGGCATGACCAGATTAAAATCAGAATATAATATAAACTAATGTGTAAAGATAGAAAAGACAAAATTGAGGAGATTAAAAATGAGCAAAAGTAGTTTGGAGAGCGAACTATATTAAATATTCTCGTAGTGATACAGCTTTTTTAATTTAGGGATTCACATGCATTTGTTATTCATAAAAATAAAAAATTAAATTAAATAGACAATGTGTAAATACATAAAAAGTTGAGTGAGGCTATGGTGCTATGCATAGCACGGATGGCTAGTGTACTACGGCTCAATATGGTACTTTTTAAATTCCTAACGGTCGATCCGACCGTTCAATGTGATAACCATAGGAATATGTACTTGCAAACTAAATTTTATATTTTTTCAAAATTTTTTACTATTTTTTCAGATAGGTAGAATTTTGATGGTCCAGAATTTTCAAAAAACACTAATTTTTCTACCTATCTAAAAAAATAGTAAAAAAAAATCGAAAAAATATAAAATTTAGTTTGCAAGTACATATTCATATGGATATCACATTGAACGGTCAGATCGACCGTTAGGATTTTAAAAAGTACCATATTGAGCCGTAGTACACTAGCCATTGGTGCTATGCATAGCACCATAGTCTCACTCTAAAAAGTTAGAGAAAACCTCCCAACTGAAGCACATTATAGTAAAATCAAGATAGGAGAAAATATATAACCCAAAAAGCTATCATTATATATAACTCTAGAAGCACAAATCATCCCTGCATATATTATATATGTGTACATAAATTGACAAAAACAAACTTTTTTTACAATTATGACAATATAGATTTTCAAGCTGCAGAAGTTTTGCTCAATTATGTGTCATACTTCTTATCAAAATTTATTCAAATTATTATTTATTCATAAGCTTGATCAGGTTTTGGGATCGATGACAATACGTCAAATTTGTATTAATTTAAATAAAAATGACAATATAATTAGATGCACTCACTAGTCACGTTTATTAAAAGATGATAACATTCTTTAAAAGTACTTTTTAAATTTGAAATCTAACATTAATTATAAGCATGATTTATATTGTTCACATATAATGTATATTTAAAATGGTAACATGTCACATATATTTCATCATACATCAAATTATTTAGAATTTCATTGATAAAAAAAAATAATGAATCTTAATACATCATCAAACAATATTTAAATTATTTCGGTTTTAACCGAACCGAACCGATGAACACACCTACCCATGAGACATGTCTGGGTGCGTGGTTGACTGCCATCCTATATAGTTTGCTTCCACCAGCTCCACAGATATCGCACATCTATGGTGGCCATTTCCTCAATTATCTTTCCACCTTCAGCCTTTGTAAAAAGCAAACTTCCATGTAACCTGTATTAAATCATCTCAGCCGACGATCATAGATTTTCCACCATAAAATAATTATTAGTACAAACTACAAAGAATTAGACACCAGGAACACCAATGGGAAACACAACATGTGCAATAGAAAATAAGTTTTTTTACGGCCTTGAAGTTTCATAGAACACGTTCAGAAATACAAAATTATATAGATATTTCCTAGCTAGTACATGCTTTGAGACAAATTTAAATTATTTATATAAGAAAATATCGTACCGGATGAGTCTATTAAGACTCTAGAAAAAAGAAAAAAGTAAGCCAAAATGAATAACGAGTTCTAATTAGATATGTTGGTCGACCATGTTATGTTGTTCATTCTTATTTTAATTTGCAGTGATGCATATAGTGTTATCAAATATTAACGGACACATATAAATAAAAATTGAGATAAAACAAGTTACAAAAATTATCTTGGTTAAATGAATGATTCATAATTATCAAATACCATTTTGTACTTTTAAATTACTACAAGAATAATAAGTACAAAATTGTTCTTAGCCATACATAAAAGTTAGTATTTTTTTCTTAGCAGATAATTAAATCATATTACTGCTAACTGCCTGCTTAATTAGTATATTCATCATATTTGATGAACTGAGAAAAAAAAATTATTCATATCCTATAGGTAATTGTCAAGTCCATGTCCGCATTTATTGCATGTATAATTGCACTGATTATTAATTCCTTGGCAACTACGAGTCTTTTTTGACGACGTCCTGAGGTCACTGAATTATAGGCTTTCTTCAATGACATTAGATGACCTCTGATAATCTTAACCGTTAATTCATGATCTAATGATTCGGTGACTCGTCAATTTTAAAATTACCCAGTTAAGCAAAAATAAACAAATAACTTTTTATCTGACATGATCTAAAAAAGTCAAAAATATTAATACCAATTTTGTATTACACTAAATTCCTCAAAATTGATGAATTCATTTTTGAAAATACAAACTACTGTTCTCCGCAAAGAAACCAAAAAAAACCACAAAACATTATAATCCCCTAATACCAAAACTCAGCGACACACTGCTGACTAATATCCAGTTCTTTGAAAAAATAAACAAAAAATAAAATAAAAATAACTGTAAAATAAAGTAATAATGTTGTAAAAAATTATCTATAGAAAATAAATTTTTTCTTTGAAATTAATTATCATATAAGATAAATAATAACATAAATTTATGTTATTTTGATCACATGTAGTCACGTCTGTTCATGTTTCATTCAGTGTCGTGTCTTGCACACAGGGGCGGACCCATAAAGGCCCAGGGGTAGGCACTTCCTACCCCTGGATTTAAAAAAAAAATTAGGCCCAGTATAAATTTACCTAAGTGCCTACCCCTGGGCCCAGAAAAAATTAAATAGCAAGGCCCATCTGCTACAGCTAAGGAAAATAATTGAAACCCAATAAAACAAAACAAAGAAAGTAGTGACACTACAGCCAAGGAAAAAAAAAGATCTTTCTTCACGTGAGGGGAAAAAAAAAGGACCTGCTTGCAGCTTCCTAGAAGACCTGCTTGCTTCACGTTAGGGAATTTTTTTTTTTTGTGCACTTTTATTAGTATTTGTGCCTACCCCTGATCAAATTCCTTGGTCCGCTCTTGCTTGCACACATAAATTTATGTTATGTTTTTTTAGGATGATCACGACACATAACTGGCACACATACCATGTCATGTTGCGTCAGAACTGTGATGTGCCGTGACGTATCTGGTCACGACATGACTTTTTAAGGTCCCTATTACAGGCAACGAACAGAGAAATTGTCAAATTTTATATGTTGAAAAATGGCAACGAATAATATACTAGAATATAATTTCACATATGCATAACACGATGAAATATAAGAAAAATATTGATAGTTCTTGATCAGATGAATAACATAACCCCAAACTGGTTTGCTTCCACCATTTTCTCAATTATCTTTCCACCTTCAGCCTTTGCAAAAAGCAAACTTCCATGTAATAACCAGCTAACATTAATCACTTAGGACGTTAAGAAATACAAAATTAGATAGTTCCTAATACATGCTTTAATTAAGACAAATTTAAGTGATTTATATAGAAAAATTGTAATCGCAATTATCAATCAAATATGAGCTAGACCTCTATTTTTCCTCAAAAAAAATATAGAAAAATATCGTACCGGATAAGTCTATTAAGACTAAAAAAAAAAAAAAGTAAGCCAAAATGAATAACTGGTTCTAATTAGATATGTTGGTCGACCATGTTATGTTGTTCATTCTTATTTTAATTTGTAGTGATGCATATAGTGATTTATATTGTTCACATATATTTCATCATACATCAAATTATTTAGAAGTTCAATGATAAAAAAAATAATGAATCTTAATGCATCATCAAACAATATTTAAATTATTTCAGTTTTAACCGAACCGAACCGATGAACACATGTACTTGTGAGACATCTCTGGGATATTGACTGTCATCCTGATTTGCTTCCACCAGCTGCACAGATCTCGCAAAAAGCAGGTTTGATTTCACATATAGTTCCTGCCAGCTTGTGAATTAATCATGCTCCATGTACATTCAATGAATGAATAACATAACCCTTCATTCGGGGTGTCATTGATTGTGGAGAGCAACACGTTTGGAGTTGTTGTTATCAAATATTAACGAACACATAAATAAAAATTGAGATAAAACAAGTAGGATTAAGTTGACATATGACTCGTAAGGACAGAGCGGATCAAAAAAGATCTTGACATACTACAAATTAATAATGTTGGTCCTATACATTCCAAAAATATTAATACTATATATTAGTCCTATCCATCAAGATATTTTGTCATCAAATATTAGAGATGCACATATAAATAAAAAATTAGATAAACATGTAGCGTTATTGAACTACATTATTTTCTTTAAATAAATTCTGATATAATTATTTTTAATAAGACACTATATTTCAAATTAGAAGTGAAATAAAAATTGTTTGAAAATAAAATAAAAACATGACCGGAAATTCCAAAAGACCAATGCATGGCGAGTCAAAATTGGAAATTCCAAAAGAAATTCTTAATTGAAAAATTGTGCCCGGATTTTCAAAGTTCCTATTTTATGATAGAGACATGGATATAAAATAAATAGTAGTGGTGTTGCATACCTGTCGTCTATGAATTAACCATACTCCATGTACATTCAATCATCATTAATTAACGTAACAGTCATGGCCGACAGGATAATGTTGGGTTTAATTGGTGGGAAATCCGAAGACTTTCATTTTCATGGAAGACTTCGGTCAAAAAGTTAGAAAAATAATGGAAGACTTTCATTTTCATGGAAGGCAACGGAGATCTAGCAACACGGCTGACTATTCAAAAACTTAGAAAAATTATCTTGGTTAAATGAATGGTTCATAATTATAAAATACGATTTTGTACTTTTAAATTACTACAAGAATAATAAGTACAAAATTGAGGATATTAATACAAATTTCAGAAGGAGATGCATTGCCTTAAAAAAGCCGACTTTTAAATTCTTTTGAATTTATACAATGAAAAGAGGACTAGAGGAGAACGATTTGTATTTTTTATTATGTAACTAATAAATATTAACCATTAATAATAAGTCCATCATTCATTTAAAGGGCAAGCAACTATAAAAGCCATAACAAAATTAGTGCTTATAGTTACATTTTCTCTTGTGCAGTAAATTTCATGATTCTGAACCTCAGAATCGGAATTAGGATCAACATGATGTTCGTGAAGTGAGAATTTTGAAATCGGAATCAGATGTCTCAAGTTGATATGGGCTGAATTAGATTGGAAACTCATATTTCTAGCAACAATTTTTTTATATAAAAATATAAAAAAATAATTTAAAAAATTTCAGTCATATAATTCCGTAATGTTAAGCAATTGGAGCATACAAAAGTAAAATACTAAGCCTGATCGATTTGGTTATAAATTACGTTTTAAAAAATATTATATTGATGATGAAAGAACACAATTTAAAGTATGCATGTATGCATAATATATTTTATTGAGAAATAAATAATAAAATATAGAACTAGAGCATATCTAATCAAATTTACACTTCAGGCTGATTTAATGGGTCTTGAAAAAAGATATAGATACATAGATCGAATTTAATCTCATACAAAGAATCTAGATATATTTTATCAAGGACCTCTTGTCAAGTACCATATTATATGTTGACAAGCCTGATTGTTTAATGCTTTAATTACTAAGATGAATATTTACTATTTGTTCTCCGGATTCTATACAAAATTTATGTATTATTGAAGATACCTAAGATGTGCTGGAAATAATAAATGCTAACTGCAGGACAATTGGAAATTATGTGCATTCACCCTCTCAATTTTAGCAATACACTATATTATAGCAGTTAAACATTTTCGATCAAGCAACACTCATTTATAATTCTCTATGTGCATGGGTTGCATACACCAACCAATTAATCGAAAATCTAGTTCCCTCACCACCAAGTAGTCCACCATAAATAATTTTCAAATAGCCCAATTGTTATCATTCAACTTCTCAAATTCTGTAGCCTTCTTCATTCTACACGACATATATATGATCACGAATACAAGCTCAAATTTAAACACACTCAAGCTTCAATAACTCCAATGCCAAAGCCCAACATGCTCTGATGCCAATTGTTGGGGACGGTCGCAGAAGCGTTCAATGAGTAATTTCGTCGAACACCATGCGAGCATACACTAATATCCGACCAAATGAAAAAATATGAAAGACACACAAGAAGCCAAACAACAACAAACAATCAAGCACATAAAATAAAAGAGAGACACAATTTTACGTGGAAACCCTTTCGGGAAAAAACCACGGGAGCACGGCACAAAATCACTATAACAAAGAGTTTTACAATATAAGAAGATTATCAAGCTAATAACACTCTATCTCACATTCTCTCACAATTTGATACACTAATATATAACATTATCAAGTGTATTTGGGTGAATTAAACAAGAGAAAAAAATTCTAGAAAAGATCATGAAGAGGAGCCTTTTTTTTTTTTTTTCTAAACAGAGAAGAGAGCAGCTTCAAAGATGAGACTCTTCAACTCACATTTTGACTTTTAATCAATTGAAGAGTTCAGCGGCGGTTTGGAGATGAATGCCGCCACAAACAACCAAAATGGGCTACAATCCAATTTCTTTTGTCTTCCATATTATAACACCAATAACATGCATATACCCTCTCAAGCACACTATCCACCATTTGAAAATAAGTATATCTCCACTTTACTTTGAATAGTAGGATGAAAAACACCACTAAAAATCCTGTCACAAACCCAAACTCGATGAACAAATACAACCACTTGTCTCTATCATCAGTAATTTTTGAATTGGAATCGTTGTTATTATTACTCTGAGGAAGTCTCACACCGCCAGCACAACTCGTCTCTAGTGGGGGTCCACACAGGTATGGATTGCCACTGTAGATTGATGGGTCATTAAGTGTCTGCAACTGATGCCCATTTGGAATGCTCCCAGATAGATTATTGTAAGAAAAATTGAGCACTTCCAAAGAGTATAAAGTGGATATGCTTTGTGGTATAGTCCCTGATAGGTTATTCTTGTGAAAGTCGAGTGACTCTAGAGATATCATATTTCCGATTTCAAGCGGAATGTTTCCTATTAACTGATTGTGGGACAAGTTTAGATTCAATAAACCAGCAAGAACAGCTATCTCCTGTGGTATTTCACCGGTTAGATTATTGTTTGACAAATCCATACTCCTCCAAAATGAAAGCTCTCGAGAATCATACTCAAGGATCAACCCTTTGGTAATTGCATTTATACTCGCACCATAATAAGTATGTGTCAATGAGAACAATTGACTCATCGAAGTAAAATTAGCCAAACCTCTTGGCAGTGGGCCAGTAAGGTAGTTATTGGAAAGATCTAAAATTACTAGATTATTAAGTTGTGTCAATTTGGATGGGATATTACCAGAAAATAAATTGGACTGCAATCTTAGAATTTGCAACTGTTGCAAGATTTCTCCTACCCAATCTGGTATTATCCCGTGAAAATTATTTTCTCCGAGATCAAGAAGTTGTAATCCACTGCAAAATTGCAAATCAATTGGAAACTCTCCAGTGAAACTGTTGTTTGCAAGTTGAAGCTCTATTACTGTGACTGAACTACTCAAAGAGCTAGGCACAACTCCAGAGAACCTATTATTTGCAAAATTTACATGCTCACTGATGTTAGACCAGCAAGGAGGAAGATGCCCTGATAAACTATTACTCGAGAGATCAAGATAAGCCAAACTAGTTAATCCGCAAGGAAACAACTCTACAATTTCAACAGTATTATTGTTCGAGATGATCGGTTTATTCTTATATGGTGACTTACAGTTTTTACGCAGTTGTCCCGACAAGGAGTTAAAGGAAAGATCTAGTTCCTTCAAACTTGTAGGAAGAAATGGTATTTTTCCCTCAAGCCGATTACTACTCAAATGCATATATTCGAGTTTGGTCATGTGTACCAAGCTGGCTGGTAACTTCCCTCTAAGTAAGTTTGTATACAAATAAAGGTCTCTAAGTGAAGATAAACTCCAAAACCAATCGGGTATACTATCATCAATTCCAGTGTCTCCCAGGAATAGACTCGTAAGTTTTACTTGTCTTCGGAGCCAAAAGGGAAATTTTGGCCCTAGTTTGCATGAACTTAAATCGATACTATTCAGTTGGAAAGAAGGGGTCCAATCATGGTCAACTAAAATAGTTATGTTGTTATATCCGAGGTATAAATCTTTTAGTTTTAACAAACTAGTTAGATGAGTTTCTGATAGTAGTCCTGTGAGGGAGTTAGAACGAAGATAAAGATGAGCAAGATTTGTTAAATTCCCAATATCAATTGGTATTACACCACTTAGGTTATTATAGCTAAGGCCAAGATGAGTTACACTTGTCATGCCCGTTATCCACCCTATCAAAGGTCCTGATAAGTTATTAAATGAAAGATCTAAATACTCCAGATTCCCCAATGTGTAATTTGACAACTTGCCCAATAATAACTCCCTTATATCTCCTTCTATATTGTTGCCACTTAAAGATAAGTCGGTCAATTTTGTTAGACTATGTAGTGGTGGTGCCATGCCAACTAGTGAATTATAATCGAGTATAAGTTTGTTTAGAGAAGTTAGATTTCCCATCCAATTGGGTATGGTGGTATTGAAGTTTTGCTTAGAAAGATCAAGCACTCTGAGGGAGGTGAAGTTCACAAAAGGGATTGATTGTGGAATATGGGTTAGATTGTTTTCGGACAAAACTAACACTTCAAGCGATGATAGTCTGTTCAAAGTTTCCACCCAATCATTTGAATCTTTAAAATCAACTCTTGACATATCCACATGCTTTAGATTCCTCAGATTAGGTAACCACCATGTATCGGTCTTCAACATAAATCTAGAAAATGGGTAGTCATTGCTAACATCAAAGTACATTAATCTAGAAAGGTTCCCAAGTTGAGGAGGTATAATTCCTGATAAGCCCGTATAAGACAAGTTGAGATACTTTAAGTTTCTAAATGCACCGATAAATTCTGGAAATTTACTCCCGTTAAAATTATTTAAGCTGAGATCCAAGTATTTCAGATCACTAAGAAATATCAAAGATGGGCTGATCTTGCCTACCAAACTATGGTAGATAATCCAATCATAGTAATTATCTCCATCGATATAGTCCAGATTATGAGGGTTGGTATTTTGAAGGTTTAGTTTGACAACATGACCTGTTTGATTGTTGCAACGGATCCCTGCCCAGCTGCAGCATTGTTCGCCACTCCATGAAGCCAAACGATTGCTCGTATCATTGACACCAGCTTTGAATTCAAGCAGTGCATCTCTCTCATGCTCAATACAACAATTTGCCAAGAAGGCTTGAATGAATAAGAGGAGGAGTAAATTGTGTGAGGAATAGTTCATCTTTAGTTAATGTGAGAAGCTCTCAATGGTTCAATTAAGTCTTCCAGTTGCACCTACTTATACAAGTAGTTAGGTGTTGTTGGTGCGATGATATCCTGAGATTAAATAAGCAAGGTACTGAGACACAAGGATACGTTAACTCTTTGACGTACTAAGACAGTACTATGACACAACAATTTGTGATACATATAGCTGTAAGAAAGTGTTAACACACGTATATATTTTTGTTAAATCATGTAGTCATCCAACTTTTTATAAGATTAAATTTGACCGGAGGGGAGCTTTATGCTTACTAATAATCCAGTGCAATGTTCTACAAGATTTATTTCGAGAATACAATTGTTAACTTTTTAAAAAGCACTAATCCGACTGTTATATTATTGAATCTTTGATGAGTTTTTTTTTATAGATTGTTTTTGTAAGGAGCGGAAGGAATAATCAAATTAAAGTCGAATGCATTTATAAATAAAATTCTATGGTATTAGCTAGTCATATAAATTGTACTTCATCAGAAATTATGCTTTTATTTCAAATGATATACAGGCACAAATAATTTGCAACTTAATACTTTTGATGTGTTGGTCATGCCTTACATTATTAATGAATCAAAATAGAAAAAGAAGTGTTTTCATGGCAATTACACTACTTATTTTTCCTACATGATCTTTTACTAACCAAAGCTTCAAGAACGTGCAGCTTTCATCTGCAATTAATTGTCATTAATTAGTCGAAGTAGTGCAGTCAATTCATCACTTGAACAAATTTATGCGGTTGTCGGACAATCAAGAGGAGCTTTCACTATGGAAAATTCAGCAATTGAAGTCTCTGGTCAAAATGATAATACTTTTATCAATTACATTCCAAATTTGTAGAAGAAAGATAACAGTTTGTTTGTAATTTTGTATGTATTACACGGGATTCATTGCATTAATATTTAAATATCAAAATTTACTTATATAAATAAAGCTTTTCTTTTGGAAAATTGTTATCAATGCTGTCGTGTTGATGATGTATATATATGTGGCTCAAAATGAGATTACATCGTCGTGGAAGAGATTGCATATGGAATGAGCGCCATATATCATTTTCAGGAGGGGTCCAAAGAGGTTGATTAATGTGTGGTCGATGCAAGCTGAGTTAGCTTGAGTCAAGGGTAACTTGAATTCAATTCAGAAAAATAGTGAGATAGTCGAGTTGACTCGAATTTACAAGTCAAGAACTTCGAATTTTAAAGTGTTGAACTGTTGAATTTTAAGGAACTTGGTGTTGAAAGACCGTTGGATGTAATCACTATTTCACAAGTACAAACTCGTATTTTTCATGGGACACAGGTACTCAACCGAGTCCAAGTTGTAGTGAGCGAGCTGAGTCCAACTCGAACTCGACTCATGAGTTAAACGAGTTACTCAACTTGACCCAAATAATTCGAGTTTTTAACAAACGAGTTATTAGCAAGTTCGTTTCTAAGCTGTATGTACAGCCCTTCGAATTGACGCACCTCTAGGATTAATGTGTCTTTCTAATTTTATAGGGACATTAGTCTTCTATCGAGTAGACGGCAAATATATATAGCTTCTGTAGGTAGTGAATTATATATTTTTTTTTTTATTTGAGGGCATGACCAGATTAAAATCAGAATATAATATAAACTAATGTGTAAAGACAGAAAAGACAAAATTGAGGAGATTAAAAATGAGCAAAAGTATTTTAGAGAGCGAGCAATATTAAATATTCTTGTTGTGATACAGCTTTTTTTAATTTAGAAACTCACTTACATGCATTGTTTATCCATATAAATAAAAAAATAAATTAAATAGACAATGTGTAAATGCATAACAAGTTAGAGAAAACCTCCAAAGTGAAGCACATTATAGAACAATCATGATAGGAGAAAATAACACAAAAACCTATCATTATATATAACTCTAAAAGCACAAATCATCTCTGCATATATAATATGTACATAATTTGACAAAAACAAAAATATTTCCAATGACATCATATATTTTCAAACTGCAGAAGTTTTGGTTGATTATGTGTCATACTTCTTATCAAAATTTTATTCAAATTATTATTTATTCATAAGCTTGATCAGGTTTTGGGATCGACAATACATCAAATTTGTGTTAATTTAAATAAATTAAGATGACAATATAATTAGATGCACTCACTAGTCACGTTTATTAAAGATGATAACATTCTTTAAAATTACTTCTTAAATTTGAAATCTAACATTATAAGCATGATTTATATAGTTCACATATTATGTCTATTTAAAATGATAACATTTCAAATATATTTCATCATACATCAAATTATTTAGAATTTCAATGATAAAAAAATAATGAATCATAATACATCATCAAACAATATTTAAATTATTTCGGTTTTAACCGAACCGAACCGATGAACCGATTATTTCGGCTTGCTTCCACCAGCTCCACAGATATCGCACATCTATGGTGGCCATTTCCTCAATTATCTTTCCACCTTTAGGCTTTGCAAACAGCAAACTTTCATGTAACCTGTATTAAATCATCTCAGCCGACGATCATAGATTTTCCACCATAAAATAATTTTTAGTACAAACTACAAAGAATTAGACACCAGGAACACCAATGGTAACACAACATGTGCAATAGAAAATAAGTTTTTTTTACGGCCTTGAAGTTTCATAGAACACGTACGTTAAGAAATACAAAATTAGATATTTCTTAGTACATGCTTTGAGACAAATTTAAATTATTTATATAGGAAAATATCGTACCGGATGAGTCTATTAATTAAGACTCAGAAAAAAAAAAGTAAGCCAAAATGAATAACGAGTTCTAATTAGATATGTTGGTCGACCATGTTATGTTGTTCATTCTTATTTTAATTTGTAGTGATGCATATAGTGTTATATATGCGGTTGAGTTGGCGATCTTTTTTCCTTTTTTGTAGTATATAATTTTTATTGTTTTTAATGAAGTTTATCAGAAAAACAATGCATATATTCTCGATAGAAATTTCTCCGTTACAAATATAATCCATACAAAATTATCTAATAAAAAGAACAACATCTCAGACATAATTTTAATAACCAAATATCAGAACTTTTACTATAAACATAAAAACAACCATAAAAAAATAGTTCCAATCCAATGCAACACAATGCAAAAATTTATTGGGAAGTACTTTAAAGTGGACTAGGTAGTTTTCTTTTCCATATGTTCACATCTTGTTGATTGTCATCAACAATTTTTATTAAGTCGGTTTGAAAACCGCTGTTTTTCAATGGTGCAGAATTTTAATAAAAACAGCGATTTTCAAACCATCTTAATAAATAGTAAAAAAATTTCAAAAAATGTAAAATTTGGTCTCCAAGCACATTTTAATATAGATTGAACATCTAACGGTTTGAAAATATCGTTTGAAGTCAATTCGATAGGTTTTAGAGTCGAGCTCACGGAGGGCTTGGTGAGCTTAGGAACACCCTAGTTCTACCCCAATGCAAAAATTTAGTGGGAAGTACTTTAAAGTGGACTAGGTAGTTCTCTTTTCCATATGCAAGGTACTAAGACTGTACTACGATACAACAATTAATTCGTGATACATTATAGCTCTAAGAAAGTGTTAACACACGTATATTTTTGTTAAATCTTGTAGCCATCCATCCAACTTTTTACAAGATTGTCTTTTTTAACTTAATAAAAAGCACTAATTCGACTGTTATATTATTTAATCTTTGATGAGTTTTTTTTTTTTAGATTGTTTTTGTATGGAGCGGAAGGAATAAATTGAAGTCGAATGCTTTTATAAATAAAATTCTATGGTACTGGTCATATAAATGGCAATTCATCAGAAATTATACTTTTATTTCAAATGATATACAGGCACAAATAATTTGCAACTTAATACTTTTGATGTGTTGGCCATGCCTTACATTGTTAATGAATCAAAATAGAAATTAAAGCAGTGTTTTCACGGCAATGTAATGAAAATAAACTGTTATCGAATTTCTTCTACAAATTTGGAATGTAATTGATAAAATATATATCATTTTGACGAGAGACTTCAATTGCTGAATTTTCCACAGTGAAACCTCCTCTTGATTGTTTGACAACCGCATAAATTGTTGTTCAAGTGATGAATTGACTGTAGTACTTTGACTAATTAATGACAATTAATTGCAGATGAAAGCTACAGTTCTTGAAGCTTTGATTAGTAAAAGATCATGTAGGAAAAATAAGTGTTTAAATATTAAAATTTACTTTTATAAATAAGATGATGGTTTAAATGCTTTCATTTTTTGTGCCTCCACCATGTTTTCATTTTTAAAACGTTAATATCTCAAAAAATCATAAATATAATAATAATACCGTTATATGTGATCTATGTTATTTTCCCTATGTGCTCATCAAAATTTATCATGTTTCGGTTTCATTTTTTATGTGAATCAATAAGTTAAAAAATCAACGTCTAGAAATTATCCACATTAGTACGTTTTGATAAGCTCTTAATGACAACCAAAACAAAGTTGAAATGTCATAATTTTTTACATGTGCATAGCATAGATAAAATGATGTAGATCATATCCAACGGTTTTATTTTATTAACTTTTGAGTTTTAAATTTTGAGTTATTACAGTTTTTAAAAATAGAGGCATAATGGAGGCACAAAAAAATGGATGTATTTGAACCGTCCTCTATAAATAAAGCTTTTCTATTCGAAAATTTTAGTGTCATTTGTAGGATAGAAAAATTTTAGTGTCATTTCTACAAAAATATAAACACATTATTTTCGCTTCAATTCAGAGCAGGAGTATGTGTCGCTAAGCGTTTGACATGAAATCTACAAATTAAGATCGCAGGCAGCATTGGTGCGGGGTTCACAAACTCATGTAGCGGCCACACGCACGCATTTGTAGGTTTTCAACCATTACTGCAGTATATCTGGTTCGCCACACTGTTGCTTGCACAGTTATCACTACATATTCAGAGAACAAAAATGGGCAAAAATCATTGAAATTCGATGCTAGGCAGGGATTTGAACGATTTATTTATTAATAGAAATAAATAAATAAAATATCGAAATAGGGGTAGAATTTGGTGAAATTTCGAAATATAGGAAGAACAGAATGGTTTATTCCATCCATCACGTAAGAAAAAAAAATTATAAACAGTACTGGACGGGATGGACTATCCTGTCCAAGATCCTTTTTTTTTGGCGATTTGCGTGATTAGTGACAAAATTAGCTAAACGGGATGGTTTATTCCGTCCCGCGGATAGGATAAACCATCCCATTCTTCTTATATTTCGAAATTTCCTAGAGACCTACTCCTATTTCGCTATTCTTTTTATTTATTTTTCTAATAATAAAAAAATCGGTTTTGATGCTAAAATTATCATCTCTTGACTAGCTAGTCGCCATGATCTATGCATGAGCCAAATAATATTACAATCTTGTATATATTTTTAGCAAAAATATATGTGACATTTGGCTCATCAAACAGATCCAGATGATTTTATTAGTAATAAATTTATTTGTGAAATAGCAGGCAAAGTGCGCGCCTACTAAATTCATTAAACAAAGAAAAACATGTACAAGCTAGGCTAATTTGCCGGATGGTTATATGATCATATCTTTTTACATTTGATTATTATGTCATTAAAATTAAGCATTATAACTACTACTGCTTATTACAAAAATTATGTGGTTTGGTTTCCTTGGAAAATTCTTTGGTTGTCTCCTTTCAATGCTGTCGTGTTGATGATGTGCATGTGTGTATATGTATATATATGTGGCTCAAAACGAGATTACATTGTCGTGGAAGAGATTGGATATGGAATGTGCGCCATATACCATTTTCACTTGAGTCATGCATAGATTATTGTGTGGTCGGTCCGAGCTGAGTTAGCTTGAGTCATGGGTAACTGGAATTCAATTCAGGAAAATAGCAAGCTAGTCGAGTTGACTCGAATTTAAAAGTCTAGCACTTTGAATTTTGAAGTGTTGAACTGTTGAATTTTAAGAAACTTAGAGTTGAAAGACCGTTGGATGTAACCACTATTTCACAAGTACAAACATAGTTGTGTACATACATAAAAATTATGCAAAAATTATACAAAAGTACAAAAATACATAAAAACATAGTTGGATGTAATGAGCGAGCTGAGTCCAACTCGAACTCGACTCATGAGTTAAACGAGTTACTCAACTTGACCCAAATAATTCGAGTTTTTAACAAACGAGTTATTAGCAAGTTCGTTTCCGAGTTGAATTCGAACGGCTCGCGAGCCCCGAGCTTTTTGTACAGCCCTTCGAATTATTGAGGCACCTCTAGGATTAATGTATCTTTCTAATTTCATAGGGGCATTAGTCTTCTATCAAGTAGACGGCAAATATAGTTTTTATAGGTATTGAATTATATATCTTTTTTTATTTGAGGGCATGACCAAATTAAAATTAGAATATAATATAAACTAATGTGTAAAGATAGAAGAGACAAAATTGAGGAGATTAACAATGAGCAAAAGTAGTTTAGAGAGCGAGCTATATTAAATATTCTTGTATAGTGATACAGCTTTTTTTAATTTAGGAACTCACATGCATTTTTTATCCATATAAATAAAAAATTAAATTAAATAGACAATATGTAAATGCCTACAAAGTTAGAGAAAACCTCCCAGCTGAAGCACATTATAGAACAATCAAGATAGGAGAAAATAACACTAAAACCTATCATTATATATAACTTTAGAAGCACAAATCATCTCTGCCTATATCTCCATTCCATTATTAAGCACGTTGGGTGTCCGATCCGCCAACGGCTACGATTGAAAGATGAAATTTCGGATTTAATGTAAGCCCTCCAATCACATAATCTGTCTTCTTTTGATTAAACACATATGTTTTATGTGCAGAAGTCTAAATTTAGTTAAAAACATAATTACCACACGTACTGCCACACGATACGTTACAATTAAAAGTGAGTAGAGTTCGAAATTTAGCGATATATTTCTCCGTTTCCTTATTTCTTTGTTTCCTTATTCCTCCCTCTTCAATGGAGTAGACTCCACCTTCCGTTTTCTTATTTCTTTGTTTCCAAACTTCTTTTGCGTTTCTATATGGATCACAATGAATTGATGTTTTCCTAATTTTCTTATTTCTCATACTTTGTTTCTATACATATTGCCGTGGAAAATCTAGAATATATTTTCAATTTTATTTGTATACAGATATAATCCACGACCCTTTGAAAATCATAGAAGCCAAGAAAAATTCATAGAAGCACAAACCAGCAAGAATTTTGTTGACATTGTTGTTCTTTTTCTATACTTAGAAATATATATTTTTTAAATATATTTACGAAAATTTGCCTAAACTACATATTATCATACCCATATATCGAGTGTGGTTATGGCTGGTAACAATAAATACTAGCAACTTTTTCTACTATTATTGCAAGATATATTGTTTCGTATAATCGATAATGCGAGGGGTTTTATTGTGACTCTGTATCATTTAACTTTCAATACATGCAATTATTATTTGTTTGATTACTGTACCAAATAGAAGTATATAAATTGAGGAGAAGATTTATGTGTAGGTAGTGCCTACAAAAGTAAATGGAGGCATTATGGCTTTATACTACTTTTTGTGGGGGCAAAGGACTGAGCACTTAGTGATTCTAAAATAAACAAGCTTACTGTTACAAATCTGTTGGGATTTCACGTGTATGCCTATATGGTGAGAATTTAAAATTTTCCTATCACCACTTGGCTCAATACACAAAATATCTTATTTATACGACAAAAGCAAAATAAGATTTTCAATAAACTAATGTATACTAAATTAAAATAAATTAATCTCATCTAATTTATTGCTAAAGAGGATTAAAATCTTTACCTAAAGAGATTGTCAAATCTCTTGATGGAGAGAAGCCGATTTCCCTTCTCTTTCTCGTGTTCTTCTTGGAAGCGCCTCTTAGTTCACCTTGAACCTAAACAACGAACTAACACACCTCTTAGATAGATGGATGTGAAGTTCAAGGCTTACATCCAACCACCTCTTGATCTTCAAATTAACAATCGATTTGATTTCTTGGTGGCTAAACCTATCAAGAAGATATTAGAAAAGAGATTGAACCACTAAGGTTTTTGGCTTTGAACAAAGGGAATGCTACAGTAATTTCGGCCACTGCTACAGTAAATTCGGACACTGCTACAGTAATTTCGGCCAAGAAAAATGAGCAGAAAAATTCTCACTCTTTTCCTTAATTACACCCCTTTAAATAGGCAAGGGTTAGGGCAACTATTTGTGTAATGTTTAAATTAATTACACAAATGCCACTAGCCTTGTTTAGCCATTTTATGATCTCTTTAATCTCATCTTGTGTTGGTTTAATAAATTAATTTATGAATAAATAATATTAATCATATTATTCTATTATGCAATATTCTTATTATTCTTATAATGCATTCAAACATTATACCAAATAATATTTGCATAACTTCACAAATTTATTTATGATCTAAGCATGTCATATTATGATATTTTATTTTATCATTTCATCTCATGTATTTTATCTTATACATCATTATGAAATATAAAATACTTGTTGTTTCTCTTCAGTTGGTGTGACCGTATAGAGGATTTATGTCATCTTGGCAATAATATAAAACTTTATATTATTGACTATAAGAGGTTCTATCATTACATTATATTTATCCAAATGACATAATAATCATTCACTCAATCCACTAATTTCGTGTCTATCCTTGTCTCATGATATTATGAATAATATGCAAAATAGGATCGTGTCATTCTTGCATTATATTCTTTTCTTGGTTTCTCAAGTGAATTATAATTATAACTACATCAGTTATATTGCATGCGATATAATTCCACTTTACCAAGGGGCCTAGTAATATCATAACTCAAATTGAGGGACAATGATAATATTAACATATAGATTTTTCCCGCACAAGTTGTACACAACTAACTACTATTTTATTCCTATCTGAAGATAGTATTTAAATAGCAATCACATTATATACTTCTCATGTGAAAAACCTACACATCTCATATCTTAGATTCTAAAGACACAATGAAAACATTAATGACACAAAACACAATCCATATAATGTTTCATTCATTTAGGTCATGTTCAATATATAAAATGCACATATTTATATATTCATGTTATTAAATGATAATCCTTTATCAACATTTATAGAACTTCAATGTACTTTAATCAACATGACAATCTTTCTCGGTAATTAATGTTCCTCCTTAATTACCACGATTGTGAACATATTTAGTGATTAAATGTTTCTCATCTTAGGAGTTCTATGGTTCAAGACCAAGAGCATCTTCTTGAACTCTTTCAAAGATATAACATATAAATCTCAAGGAGCATGAATAATAATATTCGTAATAAAATCATGAACTACATATAAATTATCACTAAAAGAAATAACTTTCAAAACACACATCCTTCAAAATCATAGTAAAAAAACTGTAAATAAATAAGAATAAAAGACCTATGTTTGAGAAGGGGAATAAATATGAAAATGCACTTAGTGATTATTGTAGTGATGTCCCTGTTGCAACTCACGGGCATGTTATATATTATATTATATATATATATATATATATATATATATATATATATATATATATATATGTGTGTGTGTGTGTGTGTGTGTACATAAATTGACAAAACCAATTTTTTTTTCCAATTATGTGTCATACATCTTATCAAAAATTTATTCAAATTATTATTCAAATTATTATTTATTTATAAGCTTGATCTGGTTTTGATATCGACAATACGTCAAATTTGTGTTAATTTAAATAAAGATGACAATATAATTAGATGCACTCACTAGTCACGTTTATTGAAGATGATAACATTCTATAAAGTACCTTTTAAATTTGAAATCTAACATTATAAGCATGATTTATGTTGTTCAATATAATGTCTATTTAAAATGATAACATTTCACATATATTTCATAATACATCAAATTATTTAGAATTTCAAACAATATTTAAATTATTTCGGTTAACCGAACTGAACCGATGAACACATCTACGTGTGAGACATTGATCTCTGGGATATTGGAATTCAGATCCAGTGAAGTAACCCAAAAATTGGGTTTTGAATCGGGACCGTCCGATTCGAATCCGTGACCATCCATCTAAAGTGGAGCGCACGCATCCCGAGAGACATTCTAATCTCGAAGCGATCTTGAGCAACGGATTCGATTCGGACAGTCCCGATCCAAAATCCAAAAATTAGGTTACTTTAGAGAATCTGGACCCGGGATATTGACTGTCATCCTGGTTTGCTTCCACCAGCTGCACATATCTCGCACATCTATATATGCTGGCCATTTTCTCAATTATCTTTCCACCTTCAGCCTTTGCAAGAAGCAAACTTCCATGTAATAACCAGCTAACATTAATCACAGACATAATTTTAAAAAATAAATATCAGAACTTTTACTATAAACAAAAAACAACCACATAAAAAAATAGTTCCAATGCAAAAATTTAGTGGGAAGTACTTTAAAGTGGACTAGGTAGTTTTCTTTTCCATATGTTCACATCTTGTTGATTGTCATAAACAATTTTTATTCATGAAATCAAGATTCTTGTTTCATAAATAATTTTTCTGCACAGTTTTTGGAGGAATTAAAATAAAACTATACAAGAAAATAAATTAAGGATAAGGAAACTACGTTTCAAGACTACTTTTCTGTCCATGAAAAAACTAACGTCTCTTACACTTTTTTGGGAAATTTTGTGGTCAAATAAGAAAATAAATTTTGGCGTAGGTTATGTTGGCAACAAAAAAAAAAATTGACAATCTTGACGGACGATAAAGTACTAACTAAAATTAAAACAATAACAATTTAGATATATTGTGTATAAACTTTTAACAATTTGAAAACCAACTCGTCATTAATCAAGGAATTAAAAAATTAATAGTTAAGTGTATCAACACCACCAATGATCAAATGGACAAGTATCCTCCCAGGTACTGTAAAAGATTCCTCTCACTTTATGGCTTGAAATCTACTCTCAACTGCTTTGAGATTCGGTCTAGCACAGGGGGCAGTATTATTGGGCTTTGAGATTCATGCCAAGTTAAAAAGAACGTTCCAGATCCACTAATTGTAAAAGATTCTCTATTACGGTACCGAGAATGATCTGAATTATGATCAAATAATTATTAAATTACACCATACCTATCTAGCCTATCGAGAGTACACATACTATTTTAATTTTATTGAGTTTGATAGTGATTTTATGGATTATCACGATAGTCCAGAACATAGTGGCTGTTCAATCCTCCAAACCTTTTCTATTTTTGACGGCTCGGATTGAAGGACCAAATGCACAGACATCTCGACTAGGGATGGCAATGGGCCGAGTCCACAGGTATTTCGCTAAGCTCATGCCTGACCTGCCTGTTAAGAATTAATGGCCCGGCCAATCTACAGAAGCTGAGCTTGCGTTCGTCAACAGACATTGGTTTGTAAAAATTAATTGCAGGCCCGTTATGATGGATGAATTTCGGGCCTGGTTCCTTTTTGAAGACCAGTTTTCACTATTAACAGCCATGATGCCATCAATCTAATTAAAGTTTTTTTTTTCAAATTATTATTTATTCATAATCTTGATCAGGTTTTGGGTTTTGGGATCGACAATACATAAAATTTATGTTAATTAAAATAAAAATGACAATATAATTAGATGGACTGACTAGTCAATTAAAAATGACTATTGTGTTAGAAATGTACTAACATATTTTGGGCCTAAATTAATAGTTAATTTAATGAATTAAATATGGATCAATTCTTATTGGACTGCATCAATAATGGGCCTATATTTCTGCTTAAAAAATCAATTTGGAGAATCCAAATTAGCCACCTCCACACATTCAATTCTTATCAAAGTTCCTTTCGCTCCATTTCCCCTCCTTTCCTTCCCAATCTCTCCTCAACCTCTCTCTCTCTCTCCCTCTTTTTTTTTTCTTGTCTTCTTTTGTTTTCCTTTCCTGCCATTACCCTCCCCAAGTCCCACCCTTCCCTCCAATAAATATTAAATTGAATCAATTGCTGCATGTTTCTTACGGCCTTGTTAGTTTTAGATATTTTGTAAAATGATGCTACGTATTTAATTTTTTTTATATTTTTAATGTTATGAATAAAAAAAACCAGCCTAAATAAGTTTCATATAACACGTTATGAAACACAAAATTAGATAGTTCCTAGTACGTATATACATGTTTTAATTGAGACAAATTTAAATGATTTATATAGGAAAATATCGTACCGGATGAGTCAATTATGACTCAGACAAAAAAAAAAAAAAAAGTAAGCCAAAATGAATAACTAGTTCTAATTAGATATGTTGGTTGGCCATGTTATGTTGTTCATTCTTATTTTGTTTAGTCTGGTGATTGTGAGGAAGAAAACTTTCAACAGCTTTTTTGCATAGATTTGAACGGGTATATTGATATATTTATGACAGGGGGTTACTCTTAATATTACTTTATTTTAAAAGTTTTAATAATCATTAAAAAGAAGCTTAAATTTAAATACAATATTATAGACATGATATATCTATAAAATATAACGAAATTTTGGGTTATGTTTCACTGTACATCAAGTAACTTAAAATTTCAACGGCTTGAAATGAATGGTTCTTCATGCATGGTCAAACAATACTTAAATTGCATGAAATTTATTAGGTTATCTATGTGTCTGATAACATATATACGTACAAATTTACTTTTAAATTTTAAATTGGTAACTGAATCTGATTTTTCGCAATTAACAGAAGCTGGATTTTGGCAAACTAATTGATAATTATTTTTTATAATTAATTATGTTTATAAAAATATAAATTATAACGTGAAAAAAAAAAAGGATGAGTAGACGGTTTTAAATGGGTTCACTTTCACTTCCGGAGAGGTTAAAAGCTGATCGATCGGTGGTGTTTGGTTGAGACTCAAATAAAATAAGGAGTTTAGGCTTTAAGAATTAGTCCCCCAACGGTCCTTGTGTCAGTGACTATTTAATTTTTTTCCCCTCTTTCTTCTTTTGATACTATTTTTTCCCCTCAATTAGATTCTTTAGTTTGCTAATATTACTTCGGTACATGTATGTGTACAAGTTGAATTACAGATGTTTTTTTTAAGATATTACAGATTGGAGTTATTGTAAGATACAACAGTTGTTTTTTTAAGAACTGATTTGCCTAAGTGTTAGACACATGTGAGGTTATAACATTTCCACCTTAATAAATAAAAAAATAAAAAAAATTTAAGATGCAGGCTACATATCTTTTGTGGTTGAATGTACTTTACGAAGTAGTCCAGCTACCATTAGTCACTTGGGATTTTCATCGAACACCTTCAGTGCAAACAGTTTTGATAACAGCAGCCGTAAACCAGCTAACATTAGCACTTGTAAGATGGAGCAAATGTAACATTAGCACTTCAGCTAACATTAGCCAATCTACAGAAGCTGAGCTTGCCTTCGTCAACAGGAATTGGTTTGTAAAAATTAATTGCAGGCCCATTATGATGGATGAATTTCGGGCCTGGTTCCTTTTTCAAGCCCAGTTTTCACTATTAACAGCCATGATGCCATCAATCTACTGTTCACGCGTTGAGACCCGAATCACCCAATCAAATACTTTCTGCAAGCTTAATTTTCTGTTTCCATCTATCTGCTAATTATGATTTCTCAACTTCATACTAAATCATTTCAGTATGGAATAGTTTGTATAGTCTTTTTCTATACTCAACAATTCACAAAATTGATATACATTTGTCCTGTTAGTTGACTGCCGACCTGACAATGAAGTTAGATGGATGACCCAAGTCAATATGAAACGACTCGGATAGTGATGAATGATAATACACCTTTTGAATTGAGGTCCCATCATTTGATTCCTCTTACACCTTTTGACTTGAGGTCATCTAATAGGACAATATATGTACTCAATTGTATTGAATTGTGAATGAGGAATTATGTATCCTTCGTTCCGGAGTTCAGTCTCAGTCTCAGTCTCAGTCTCAGAAAATGATAACTTTCAGTTTGGCTTCTTCATTTTCTATTTATCGGACACCGATTACATTTTATTGACAGATTGGGATTTCGAGTTGATTGGAAATTGAATTCAGAGTAAGTCTGATGCCCATCAGACCTACTTTGGTTCGATGGGCTCAATCACAGATGCATGCGCACTGCTTTAAAATCCGAGTGTGTTTGCTTTAATTTCCGTGCACGCAGATTTAAATGCGAATCGGATGGTGTTGAAGTTTATTGGACCCAAAAGTAGGTCCGATGCCCATCGGACCTACTCCGTTCTCTTGAAAATTATATGTGTGGGTTGGAAATAGAGAAAAACCTGTCAGCATATCCCTGCCTTGTGCGTTAATCGTACTAAAAAATGGGGACTTTAATTTTACAGTTTCATAAACTGATGTTGTTTGAATAATAATAATATATAATTGTACTATATATATATATATATATATTCCCATATAACTCATCAAGTGTCACGTATTATGGTTATGAATAATTAAATAATTTGCAATAGTAGTTGCAGTCTTTTCCAATTCTATATCGGGATTGGATGACACTGATACCGGTACTGCCAGAATCTCAAACATTTCGGCCATCATTGTTTTATCTTCAATAAATATTTTTGGTCATTCTTAATAACTAAATGAGGTCCCATGATAAGTTAGCCAAAGTGTTATTCTCTGATCAACATGGTTTCCTTCTTCTTCTTTGTCATCCTTTTGTGTTTAAACAATCTCTCTTCAGCAACAGTAGACACACTTCTACCTGGTGAATTTCTCTACCCAAACCAGAGCCTCATGTCAACAAATGGCAGGTTTGAGTTTGGTTCCATTGACTCAGGTAACGGAAATTACTATGTCGGCATTTGGTTAACCATTGATGAAACTGAAACCGGTCAAACCCAACTGTTGCCACTGGTGCTGAACTATATGGTAGATGTTGTATGGACAGCAAATACAGAGAATCCCATTACCAAACTTCAACTTTCCAGACTGAGTATATCTCCAAATGGAACATTGATCTTGACCCAATCTCAATCCTGTATATGGTCAACGAATAAACCGCAAAATAAACCAAATTCCACCAAGTTAGTTCTCCTTGATACCGGAAATCTTGTTATGCAAGACCAAACAAGAAATTCAGAAGTGATATGGCAGAGTTTTAACTATCCGACAGATACTTGGCTGCCTGGAGCTTGGCTCGGTTACAGTACCATAAATGGGGAGAATATTGATGTGTCTCTTACTTCTTCCAAAACCTCTAGTGACCCCTCACCAGGGGTGTATTCATTTGAAATAGATTATACTAGTGGAACCTGGGGGTTTGTTATAAAGCAAAAACAAAGAAATACACAGTATTTTGGTACTTTTCCCTCATTGTTAAGTATCCAACAGCACGACAGGTTGGTAACATATAATGATGCGAATGGAAAAATAATATACATAAGATTGAATAGTTATGGTAATGCATTCATATTCAAATCGAATGGCGCCGGTGGTCATTACTGGTTAACAACCGGTCAGAGTTGTTTGTTCTATCGGGTTGATGGCTATTGCGGACCTTATGGCATGTGCTTTAGCCAGGGTCCGAACTACTGGTGTAAATGCCCACATGGCTTCTATCCTGCTTCTTCTGACTCATCTTCACGTCATAACATTAGTGCTGGTTGTACAAGAAATTTCTCATTAAGTTGCAAAGGCAGTTCAGTTGGATTGAAGGACACATTTACTTTGATCGATAACCTCTATATGTTGCCTGACAACTCTGAATACTTGGGGGCTAAAAGTGAGGAAGAATGTGAAAGTGCATGCCGAAGCAATTGCTCTTGCACAGCTTATGCATCTGGTTCTGGATGCAATCTTTGGTACGGAGATCTAATGAATGCAATCATACGCGATGATGGATTGAGTGGCAAATATATACATATCCGCATGGGGTCCTCTGTTGCTTACGCTAAAAGAAATCATATCAAGCATGTGACATTCATAGGAGGTGGGGTTGTGGTCATCCTATTTTTTTGTTTAGTACTTTTGTGGTGGTTTAGAAGAAAACTCAATAATGTTGAGCCGGTGAACGTCGATGATCATAGATTCAAGGCTTACTCGTATAAGGAGATAAAAAGATCAACAAAAAATTTCTCTACCAAACTAGGTCAAGGAGGTTTTGGAATTGTTTTCAAGGGGAAATTATTGGGTTCTACTACTGTGGCCGTGAAGAAACTCAAAATTGTAGGACAAGAAGAGAAGCAATTTCGAGCAGAAGTGCAAACAATAGGAATGATTCACCATGCTAATATTGTGGGCCTCCTTGGATTTTGCGCTGAAGGCAGTAATAGGCTACTGGTTTATGAATATATGTCAAATGGTTCCTTGGATTCCCACATCTTTTCAGGGAGTTCTCATGTATTAAGTTGGCAAGCTCGATACAAAATCGCACTCGGGACAGCAAAGGGATTGGCCTATTTGCATGAAGAATGTAGAGATTGTATCATCCATTGTGACATTAAACCCGAGAATGTGCTTCTGGATGATGATTTTTCCCCTAAAATTGCCGACTTTGGCTTGGCAAAACTTATCGGCCGAGAACATAGCCGAGTATTGACGACAACAAGAGGTACTGTCGGCTATTTGGCACCAGAATGGATTTCTGGACAAGCAATCACTCAAAAGGCAGATGTCTACAGTTTTGGAATGTTGCTCCTCGAGATGATATCGGGGAAAAGAAATTCAACAGGATTCAGAAACAAAATGTACCCGTACTTTCCTCTTTATGCTGCTGTTAAAATTAATGAAGGTGAGGTTTTATGCTTGCTAGATGAAAGGCTAGGGGGGAATGTGAATGTAGTTGAGCTGATACGGGCATGTAAGGTTGCGGGTTGGTGCATTCAGGATTCGGAAGCAAGCCGACCATCAATGGGAAAAGTTGTACTGATGCTCCAAGGTGTCATAAGTGTTGGCGTTCCTTCTATTCCGAGTTCCTTCCTAAATCTCATCGATGCGGAAAATTCATTCTTGAGTTATTAAGAACGACGGCTAAGCCTTGAAATTAAGATAATTTGCACAAATATTTGCATAATTTATCATTAAATTAATCAGTACTGTGACGAGCTGTACTGTTAGATTATTACTTGTAGTGTGTGTGTTCTTTTTGGGACATATTATCTAATTTTCTATTTCATTATACGCTTTCTTGTGAACTCTGTTTGTAATCTCCTTAATTTCTTGTAAACTCCTTTTGTGTGAAGATTGTAATATTATGGTTTTTGTTGCTTAAATTTGTCTCTTGATACTTTTGAAGTTATAGAGGACCTCAAGTCAAAACGTGTAAGAGGAAATGATGGGCCCCTAACGCGTTTTTTTGGGTGAAAACGGATTGGATAGTGATCAAACTTATATTGATATCCGCTTTAATTTTTATATTTAATTAGATACAGATTTAAATCTTTACAAATTCAAATTAAGATGGATATGAAAATAAAATGTTACTTAGATTTTATGAAATAGATGAAATTTATCATAAAATAAATTTTTTGTACTAATATCTATAAATAAATGAGGAGAGATCCAATTACACCATTTTTTGGTGACACATCTTGATACCATATGTTTATAAGTTAATTTTGCGATTTCGAAGTCCAAACCGTTCAACATGATCTCCTTATTAAAATGTGCTTGGAAACCAAATTTTATATTTTTTGGAATTTTTTTAGTATTCATTAAGATGTGTACAAAATTATTGTTTTTAGACAATTTTGAACCATTGAAAAACAATGATTTAAAAAAATTCTAAATAAATAGTGAATAATTCACTAACCATAGAATGACGAATTACCTTTGGGTAAATCATGAAGTTCTAATAGGCATTCTAACAATAGTAAGGAAAAATAACTATTTTATGCATGATATATAGAATGAATCATTCTAGTTTGGTAGTATCTTCTTCTAGAATCTTGTGTCCAGTGGATGGCTTAATGGAGGTCTCCATTTGATTGTCAACGGGGCTTAATTGAGGATTTTCAAGGATTATTCGGAACTTACAGAGGCTCGGTTTATAATTGAGAATTATGAGCATTGTTGGGTCTAATTTAGTACTTGCTTAAACTGGGGAAATTAAAACCAGGTAGTATTTAAACTGGCGATGATGTCCCCTTACATACCGAATAAATAGCACCCAATTGCCTACGGGCTTGATTCAATAAAGAAAAGAAAAATGCACCCAATTAAAAAAAAAAAACAGAAACAAATACAATATTCCGAAATCCAAATACAATCAAAGGATAACCTTGTTGAATTTAACTGAAGTACCTTTTGGTCAGAATAGGCCTGCTAAATGGAGCCCGTGGACAAACGGGCCGAGCAGTTAATTTGTTAATGTTGGAAGAGTTGTGATCCAAACAAGGCCCAAAGTTCGGCCGAAACTCACCCCGCCTCTCTAGATATCTTTCTGTTTGCTCTTTTGGTTAATGAAGTACTATTTTGGTTTAAAGCAATCTTTCTGTTTGCTCTTTTGTGTTTTTGTTTACTTTTTCTTTTTTTATTATTGGTATCCCGTATCTTTTTCCAAGTACTCGAAACTCTCCATGTGAGGTTACTTGATCCGACCAGTATCGTACTTGAATGATATTTTGCCATTTTGTGGTAGAACCCTCAATAAACTTAATTTCTGACCAAACCCTCCATTGAACTTTATTATTTTCTCTTAGGGAAAAGTGAAACAAATTGTGGGGTCAACTCTAAGAGATTCATCAGAAAATGGGAATTCCTCTCTTGTGACTAACTTTGAATCTGACAAGTCAGCTGCCTACTACACAAATATGTACAATAGAGACAGTCTCACTGGTGGCCATGTCATAACGCTTGGTGCCGATCCATTGAGCCAGGTGGCAGCTTTAGAGGCAATATATGCTTATCCTGGTTAGAAATTACATTTGTATTCTTCTACCTTTCTTACTTTTCTTGTTAGATGGTGAGAGGGTCATGAATATTTCAATTACGGGTAGGGGTGTTCATTGGGTCGGTTCGGGTAAAACCGAATTAAAATAGTCAAACCAAAATAAGAGATAAAATTTTAAATGGTCAAAACTCAATACATGCAGAAATACATTTGATAATCATAGAAATTGAAGTAATTGGAAATGAAATTAGGGTTAACCTTCTCTCATGGAGAGGCCCCTCTTTTATATTAAAGCACTCTTACAAATATGTCCTTACAATATTAACTAATTAACTTAATATATCTAAATAACTCAACACTCCCCCTCAAGATGAGTGATAGATATCAATCATCCCCATCTTGTTACAAAAGATATCATACTCTTTAGAACCTAATCCTTTTGTTAAACAATCAGCTAGCTGCTCTTCTGATTTCACATAGCTCAAGGTCAGAACTCCTCTATTCAGTTGTTCCTTGATAAAGAACCGATCGATCTCCACGTGTTTGGTGCGATCATGCTGAACTGGATTGTTTGCAATATTAATTGCCGATTTGTTGTCACACCAAAGTTGTAGAGAGTCTCCTCTAAACAAGCGCAGCTCAGATAACATGTTTCTCACCCACATCAACTCGCACAGACTAATTGTCATAGCCCTGTACTCATCCTCAGCTGTAGACCTAGCCACCACATCTTACTTTTTGCTACGCCAAGATACGAGATTGCCTCCAACAAATACACAGTAGCCTGTAGTGGACCTACGATCATCCATACAACCCGCCCAATCAGCATCACAATAACCTTCAATTCTCAGATGTCCAGAACTCCTGAACCATAACCCTTTTCCTGGGCTTCCTTTAATATACCTGAGAATTCTGCGAACTGCCTCCATATGCTGCTCTTTGGGATCATGCATATATCTACTCACCACACTCACTGCATGAGTAATATCAGGTCTCGTATGGCATAGATATATAAGTCGTCCAACTAATCTTTGATATTGCTCTTTACTCACCGGGTCACCACCCTCGGCACACATCTTATGATTCTGCTCGATAGGAGTAGAAGCAACTTTGCAACCCAACATCCCTGTCTCTGAGAGAAGATCAAGAGCATACTTCCGCTGAGAAAGCACTATATCCTTTCGCGACCTTGCAATTTCAATTCCGAGGAAGTACTTCAACTGCCCTAGATCTTTAACTTCAAATTCCTCTCCCAGTTTCTTCTTCAACCGTAGGATTTTCTCAGCATCATCTCCGGTGATTACAATATCATCAACATAGACCGCCAGGATGGTGATACGAGTTTTGGAGTGCATGTAAAACACTGTATGATCCCCATTGCACTGCTTGTACCCCATACCACAGACTGCCAACCTAAATCTATCAAACCATGCCCTCGGAGACTGTTTTAACCCATACAAAGACTTCTTCAACTTGCATACCTTCTTAGCTGCTTGAGAAGTAGCGAAGCCTGATGGAATCTCCATATACACCTCCTCCTGGAGATCTCCATGCAAAAAGGCATTCTTGACATCTAGCTGATGTAGTGGCCAATTGAAGTTGGCAGCACATGACACCAACACTCTAACGGTGCTCATCTTTGCTACTGGAGCAAATGTCTCGTCATAGTCAATGCCATAAGTTTGGTTGTAGCCTTTAGCAACCAATCTGGCCTTGTATCTGTCGATCTTGCCTTCTGGAGTTTGCTTAACTGTATACACCCACTTACATCCAACAGCACGCTTCCCAACTGGCAAAGGTACCAGCTCCCATGTGTCATTCTTCTTCAAGGCCTGAAGTTCCTCTTGCATGGCACTCAACCACCTAGGATCTTGCTTAGCTACCTGCCAGTTGTTAGGTACAGGCACTGAATGCAATGATGCAATGAATGACTTATATGCAGGTGGAATGGATGCATATGAAATGTAATTCGCAATGTTAGTCTCCCAACTACCAAACTTAGCTGGAGGTTTTCCAGCATTAACTCTAGAGGTTCTGCGGAGCAAGACAGGAGTATTAGAAGTATCAGGGAAGGAATCGTTACCTCTTGACTCAGGTGGGGAAGGTGAAGAAGGCATTAGAGAGGAGGAACTTGGGACATCGGCATTTGTGAGTACTGGCATAGGCACAGGAGGCGGCTCATGCTGCTGTTTTCGTCTCCTCATGTATACTCTCAGCTCCCCCTGACCTTGATTGTCAACTCCTGAGACACCACCACTACTCGGTAATGTACCATCACTACTCGGTGACTCCAAAGGACATGGAATTATCCCAACCACAATGCCATTCTCATTCTCATTCTCCCCCTCTCTACTAGCATCAGTAGAGCCATCCCCAAACAAGGAACTCAACTCCGTCTTCTCCCCATAAAAAGGTTCAAACTCTCGGAAAGTCACATCCATACTGACAAACAACCTTCTTTCAGTGGGACACCAACACTTGTATCCTTTCTGACTTGATGAGTAGCCAACAAAGATGCTTGTGGATCCAGTTTACTCACCATCAGTCTGTGATCTCTCACATAACATGTGCATCCAAACACTCTTGGTGGAACAACAAAAACATTCGAGCCCAAGAGCATCTCACATGGTGTCTTCATCCCTAATACTCTTGATGGCATCCTATTGATCAGATAAGCTGCTGTCATAACAGCCTCACTCCATAAAAACTTAGGCACATTCATTGTCAACATCAATGAGCGTGCCACTTCCAGTAGATGCCTGTTCTTGCGTTCAGCCACCCCATTCTGAGCAGGAGTGTCTGGATAGGTGGTTTGATGAAGAATTCCCTGACTAGAGATGAAAGCCGCAAACTCCTTGTTGACATACTCAGTCCCATTATCTGTTCGAAGAATTTTCACCTGCACTCCAAACTGGGTCTTCACATAAGCCGAGAAATCTTGAAAACATTTGTAAACCTCAGATTTCTGCTTCATCATGTATATCCAGGTCATATGTGAATAACAATCAATGAAAATAACAAACCATTTAAAACCACTAATAGAGGTAGTAGGACATGGTCCCCAAACATCAGAATGAAAAAGTGCAAATGGCTCAAAACTTCAAAGACCAATCATTTTATAAGTAGAACGAGTATGTTTTCCAAGTTCACAAGCATTACAAAATAACTCTTTTCTATCTACTTTCTTCATTATCTCAGGTTCTAACCTATTCAAACTATCAAAAGATAAATGCCCTAATCGGCAATGTTGAAGCATGGCTTCTGCCTCTGGCCCTCCACTAACAGCAGCAGCAATCATTGCAGTCTCCCTGTCCAAATACCAAAGGCCATCACGCCTGATGCCAGTCCCAATCCTCCTCCCTGATTCCTTCTCCTGGAAGACACACATATCCCGATCAAACAACATAGTGCAATTCAATTGATCAATGAGAGAACTAACAGAGAAGGAATATGCAATACAGATGACAAGGTAACAGATGAAGTGCAATGGACTGAGCCAGTACCCTTGATGGGTTGGGATGTCCCATCAGCAGTCTGAACTGTCTCAGGATGCAAATGCTTACTCGGATAATATAATGCGAACTCACTAGATGCTCCTGTGACATGCCTAGATGCACCTGAGTCTATGATCCAATCAACATGAGTTATAGTGGATGCAAGTGCCTGAACCTGTGTACCTTTATTCGCATGAGCATAACCAACAAAGTTACCAAAGCAGGTAGTGTTATCCTGATCCTGAGTGACTTGTCCCTTGCCCTTAGAATTCTCAACCTGAAGCTTGAACTGACGTAGTTCCTCCAGCTCTGTTATTTCAGCTCCAGTCATCTCAGTAGCAGTATGGGACTCCTCTGCCACAGCTAGGTGAGCAACTCCTCGGCCTCCACGCCCCCTGCCTCCTCGACCTGCACGACCACCTCTCTGTCTGCCCCCTCGGATACCACCAGTATTGCGGGGTTGAGGGCAGTTGTAGCTGAGATGCCCTTTTTTCCCGCAATTGTAGCACTCTCTATCTTCTCTGATGTGAGCATCAGGAACCACCAATGTTGAGCAGACAGTAGCTGAGGCCTCGCCTGTCATCACCTTTTGTCTGATCTCCTCTTGTTCTATCGATGCAATAGCCTCATCCAAGGAGGGGAGAGATGACAGGTGACACATTGCTGTCCTTCTTCCCTCAAACTTTGGATTCAGGCCCTTGAGAAAACGAGCCACACGCCTGCGCTCAAGATATTGCCTCCCAAGAAGAACATCTGTCGGGTTCTGAAGTGATAGCGGATCATAGTGGTCCAAATCTGCCCATAAGTGACGTAGCTCTGCTGCATACTGGTGAACTGTCTTCTCCCCGTGTGTGGTAGCATCAATCTTCTCCTCCACTTCCATCATCATCATCACACTCCCAGCTCTTGAATACATTCCCTCCAATGTCTTCCACACATCAGCTGCACTTGAGATAGACTCTACCATCCCAGCTATGGTTGGAGACACAGAAGTCAACAACCAAGAAACCACCAGAGAATTAGTGTTACTCCATGTGTTCCACTCAGCACTTACCTTATTCTCCGGCTCAGTGCACTCCCCCTAGACATACTTTTGAAGTCCTTTGATCCGAAGGTTCAGCAATGCCCTCCTAGACCAACTCAGATAGTTTCTTGTCCCCTCAAGTTTGATGTCATTAGGCAGCAACTCTATCCTCTGCATTACTTGCGCCGACTCCGGTGCGGCCACAACTATCACTACTACAGAAATGGTCATTGTACACGGACATAAACAGGGGAGCTACACGGATTTCCTGCCGTGTGGAGTGCGATGGTGTATAATCCCCTGAATAAATTATACACGGATATTTAACCGTGTGCAATTCCTGAGAGCTACACGGATCATTACAAAAACAACCGTGGTCAATTCCTTGCCAAGTGGCGTTCTCCAAACCCGAGCTACACGGATCAGTACATAATTAACCGTGTCCAATTCCTTGCCAAGTGGCGCTCTCCAAAGCCGAGCTACACGGATCACTACATAATTAACCGTGTCCAATTCCTTGCCAAGTGGCGCTCTCCAAAGCCGAGCTACACGGATCACTACATAAACAACCGTGTCCAATTCCTTGCCAAGTGGCGCTCTCCAAAGCCGAGCTACACGGATCACTACATAAACAACCGTGTCCAATTCCTTGCCAAGTGGCGCTCTCCAAAGCCGAGCTACACGGATTGGAACATAAACAGCCGTGTACGATTTCTCTGTCTACACGGACTTTTAGGTTAATATCCGTGTCGACATAGTTATTCTACACGGCTCATTACATAAAAAACCGTGTACATTAGTGGAGATCTATACACGGATATTTAACTAAAAGGCCGTGTACGATCATGTTTCTACACGGATGTCTATCAAAATATCCGTGTAGAATAACTATTTCTACACGGATCATTACATAAGCAGCCGTGTAGCTATCTTATATTTTTATTTGCTCTTTATTTGGCTTTCCACACGGACTTATGTGAAACATCCGTGTAGAATGGTTATATTTTTTTTTCAATTTTTATTTTATGTTTTGGCTAGCCTCCAGTTTGCTAGCCATTAAAAATCAATTCCAAACAAAGAATTTCCATTATATCAGAATACAACCCCTAAACAAAATTCATGTACACTAAATATATCAAAAATTCATGCACACAAAATTATACAAATCCATATTCTGGTTTACAAAATTCATTTTGAAACCACTTTGCCCACATACATCTAAAATAATCTATATCTTCATTGCTGTAATGCCCTGCCTTCTCGTTCGATTTATGCTGCCAAAAATTCAAAATATGTAGGTTATTAGAAAAATACAATATAACAACTGCATCTCTGTTTTGCTTTATAAAAATAAATATTGTAATTATAACAATGCAACTAATAAAACAAATTTAGTAGAATAAAATATTAGAGGAAATCAATATTAATTATATGGACAAGTCAAGGCAAACATATGAATTACATACCGGATAATTTGGCCATTCGAATTGTAAGCGTTCAACAAAGTGATACATAAAAATCATCGTGTAATAACCGCATTCCCAACCCTGAAACTGTTGCGGGCACTGAAATTTTCATTTAGCGGCCTATGTTAGAATGACAATTAATTTTTGAACAAAAAATATGAAATTATAAAAATTATAGTGCATGTGCTCACCGGCTGCCACCTGAAACACAACTTATTTTTACGCTTCGGAATCGTGCTTTGCCTTCCTCCATCTTTAAGATATTTCAGAAAAGCCCTTACAAAATTGAGTGAATGTAATTAGCAATTCCACAATTTGTTATATGTAATTGGGAAAAAATCAAACCAAGTGAATTACTATTGCTTACTTTCTTATTGGAATGCAGATCTTTTTGGATTGCTGAGGAATGATGCCCGGTCCGGGATGTGAAGAATCCATGAGGAAAACCAAATTCTCAAGTGGCACAATCACAATCAAACACCAGTGGCCACTCTGGTGGTATGGCACGAGAATAAATTTCTTATTCTCCGAAACAGCCTTATGCATCGCTGAACGCATGTACTGGACAGTATCTTCCTCCTGATATTTCACCATCGTACCACTAGTAAAAGCGGGGTCCAAGAATGCACAGGAGTTCACCCTATCTTTCCCACGAGCCACAGACTGTTTTCGTTGTATCATCCTGAAAAATCATCATTTCACATTAGAATATATATTTGAGTGCTATACACATGATATATATGATTTTTTGGTCACTAACATGACGAAAACGGTGAGGACTCCCACATCGAGCCATTTATCGCTTGATGAGGCATGTAGAAAGTCCTTGAATTCTTTGAAAGGCAGCACGACCGTCCTGCCTTTGTGTAGGAGAACCTCGGGGGGATTTCGAAGATTACGTCCTCCATATCATCTGGTGCCTTAACCAGGCAGGCGTGGAGATTCCGCAAATCCTCGGGCAAACGGCTAACCTCTTTTTCAGAGAGCCCCGTACGGTCTACTGGGGCATCCGCTGGCGCAGCCTCTGGCGCAGCCGCTGGCGCATTTGCTGGCGCTTCCGCTGGTGCCGCCGCTGGCGCAGCAGGAGATTCTTGCGCATCAGCCCCGACTACTACTTCCAAGCCTCGCCGTACCGGTGACAAAGCTTCGTCCGCAGCGTTTCCAACGCCTCTTCGGGTCTGTATCAGATTTTGAACCTTTTTTCAAGTATTTCAAAATAATCATTTGAACGTAACATAAGATATCCGTGTTTTATTTAGAGATTACCTGATCCAAAATAATATGACACTTGGGCCATTGGACAATCGCCTTTGCACGGGCATCATCAAGCACCAGCAATTCGTCAGTAGGGACAGGAAGAGGTATGCGGGCAGCCCAATCGGCCACAATCATGTCAACCGTTACGGGGAGATGGTTGGGCCTTAGCTGAGAACCGGCTGGAGGATGTACAATGCCCTTAGCAATGGTCAGAGGAGTTTTATCGTGCCACATGACGAGGTCGCATGATGTGGCCTCCTGCAATAATTATCAGCAATTAGTTAATGAACAAGTCAAAATTAAGGGTAGATTATGAACAAGTAGTGATTACCTGTAGATTGTCCAACACGCCCAGAACTTCGGTCCCGGATGCTTGACTGCTTCGCCGAAATCCCGGCGAAACGGGAGGTTGTTGCTCGGATTGCTGCGTCAGAGATGTAATATGGTTGATCCACCTTGATTCGAATTCAGCAATCCTTCCATCGTACTCCGTTCTGAACTCCTCGCATACCTCCTGGCGTACCTGCGCCAACCTTGATTCCATCTCTTCCGTGCTAACTTTGGCACGCGGTCTTCTTTTTGGTTTTGGTCCGTCGTATACATCCTTCCAGCCACAGTAGACCGAGACACCCCTAACTCGACCCGTGTGTTCTTTAGTCCCGAGCGCTGCGGACAAGGAATCATCCACTCTTTCGACAGTCATGGAGCCCGAATTTACCTCCTCCTCCACATCCAACTGTTTAAAAAAAAATTAGTTATAGCAAAAGACAAAGTAATGTACACGAAGTTACCACAAAGACTCTTACCATTTTCTGAGCCACGGGTTGCACGTCACTTGGGAGTACTATCGTCCCGTCAGCGGTTACCTCAGATCTTCCCATGAGCCAGCATTGGGCCCTAGGATTTTGGATCCTAACCACAGGTGAGTCAGAATGTTTGTTTTGGTCCAGTACCTTAGCCCATTCGGCCGACTTACCCTCGTAACCACCTGACCCTAATTTGTGCGGGTACTTGTTCAATTTCGCGATCCTCCTGCCCTCGTCACTTTTTACCTTCACACATCAAGGCACATCAATTAGTTAGTTTAAGGAAGATAAGTACATATCGAGAAAGAACAGAGAGAAAGTTAATTGGCTGAATTTATATACCTTGAACTCTTCTGTGGACTTCAAAGCTTGAAACGCCTCCCAGTCCTCTTGTTTCAGCCATTTATAGTAGCCTACCGGATTTCTCCCTTCCTCCATGAAAACCGTCTTCAACGTGCTCTTGAATTGCTTCCAAGCTTCATTCATTTTCCTCAGAGTCTTTTTCTTTTTCGCGGACTTTGGGTCGTCATCCTGGATGTTCCAATGAGCCTGCATGATTGACAACAAAATTACTGCATGTAAGTTCATTCAAGTTTTCAGGTCAGGTATAGACATATATAACTTGCACTTAACCAAAGTACGGGGAATAAGTAGCTTGAAAATAATTTGTGTTTCACTTGCTCTACCAAATTGTTTTCTGTATATTAGGAAACTTTGGGGCACAACCTATGTCACTACCTACATGCAATCTAACCTTTATGACCAAATCAAAGTGAAATAATGTGTTGTATTTAGCTGAGTTTGTTAGTGATATTTCTTTGCTGATTTTGCTATCTGTCATGATAATAGTGTAGGGCACCAGAATTGGGTCAAGGTGTCTGGCGATTACCTTACCTTTCCTGGTGGCGGTACCCAGTTCAAGCATGGTGCACTACACTAGCTACATTGATTAATTTCATTCAGCAGGTAATATATATTTGGTTTTGAATTTTTCTCTGTATATATAACTGCTAAATGATAGAATTTGGGATATAGTCCTACAAAGCAAGAATTATCACCTACACCCCTAGAAATATACCAAAGGTTAAGACATGCTAGAAAACTTGTATCCAACAAAAAAAGAAATAACAAACAGAATACGAAAACTGAATATATAATGCATGTACAGTTTTTTTTTTTTACCTTCACAATGTTCCACCATTCATTCTTATCTTCGTCATCGAATTTGTCCCACCTCTCAACCAAGATAGATGCCTTCTGCTTCACCAAATTGTTACACCAATTTGTGTACTCTGCCCTACGTGGACCCTTCGGACACCCGGTTTTGTCGAACTCGATTTGCAAATCCTTAGCCTCTGAGGTCTTCGTGCACATTGTCGGACCTCTTTTCCTCTTTTCTGTCTGAGACTGCTGGTCCTCTTCTTCCACTATTATATCTACCTGCGGTTCCACTGTTTCCAAAATCATATCTGCATTCTCACCTGGCTGTGACATGGTTCTTTCTACAAAAAAGAAACATTATTACAAATGCTATGAAATGTAAAATTTAGGTCTAACTTATGTGTTGTTGGGTCCTTTGTTCAATCATAGTGTTGGTTTTGCAATTTAGTCCCTGTAACATTAATTAGGTGTCCATGTCACCAGAATAGGTCAGTTGAGGAAACTTTTCACTTAACCAAAATACAATCAGAGATAAGGATTTTGATTTAACCAAGATACAGGGAGCATTGCAACTTAGAGAGAGAGAGAGAGAGAGAGAGCCTTTCAAGGACAGAACAGCAACCGCGCGAGAGGAGCTTAGAGATTCAATTGGCGAGTTCAGAGGAGAGAGACAGAGGAGACCGAGCTAGCACCGAGAGAGAGAACGATGGCAGCACCACAGAAAGAGATAGGAGACTAGGGGGTTTAGGTTTTAGGGGAGACGAGGAGATTTTGAAAACATATCGAGCGACAGAGACGAGGCGCGCACTTTATTTGCGTAAACTAAATATACACGGACATTTAAATAAACACCCGTGTAGAAACGTAAGAGAGCTACACGTTTAATTAAACACCCGTGTATAATTAGGTTACGCGAAATTATGAAATGCGCGCCTACATATGGTTTTCTAGATTAATTTTTTCAAATTCCAAAGTTTCATATTTTTCAAATTCCATATTTTTCAAAATGGAAATTCCAAAATATAAAAAGGAACCTGATTTCAGTTTTATTTAGCTTGAAAATTATTTTATATCTTCGAGTATCTAGCAGAACTTAATAATAAATGCAAATAAATATTTCAATTTCTACACGGGCGTTTAAATAAATAACCGTGTAGAAAACAGTTTGTACACGGATTTTTTATTAAACGCCCGTGTACGTTGCTTATAAGGCGAAACAACTCTTGAAAATTAAACGACCGTGTTAAAAGCCATTTGTACACGTATTTTTAATTAAACGACCGTGTATGATTCTTGTAAGACGAAATTCAAAATTAAAGGACCTTCAAAAGCCTTTTGTACACGGAAGTCGAGAAGTTGCCTTATCTTTTTAATTAAGAAGACGAAACGACTTCAAAATTCAATATAATCTGAGAAACTCCCCCTTTTCGATTACTTTTCTCTGAGAATTTGGAAGAAGAAATGGCCGCTTCGGTGCCACCGGAAGAAGATGCAAATGTGCCATGGCCATTGCCCCCCGGCTATGTCATTCCCGAGGATGCTCCCGAAGTCCCTCCCGGCTATGAAATGCCTCCTCCCAACTACAGGAGGACATGGCCATGGCCGCCCTCAAATGTGCCACGACGAAGCCCAAGGGAGCACCCACCACCAAAGCCCTACAAAAGGAGGGGCAATCCCTGGATCAGGCCAAAGAGACCCTGGATTAAAAGGAGGGGGTCAGGCCAAGGAGCAATCCAGCCAGGCCAGTGAAGGAGTGTTTCATTAAGTTAGCTTTTTTTTTTCGTTTTGTTTTGATGTAATATATTTTTGTTCTTAATTTAATCAGCATTTTGTTTTCTTTCCGTTTAACTATTTTGTTAAATACTTCATGCTATCTAAATAAATACTGTTATAGATATGAATTAGCAGTACAAAACAACCAACAAATAATTAATTCATGGATAATCACTAAAAAGTAAATTATTTAAAATTAACTTAAATAATCTGTCTAAATAATATCATAGAATGCCTAATGCTCTCTAAATAATCCGATTTGAAAACATAAATGAACATTTTACTTGATATGACCTTATCTGGGTTTACAAATTTACAAAACAACCATAGAATATTTTTTCGGAAAAAAAATACCTTCTGTTCAAGTAATTATTTCAAAATATTTTTTACAACAAAATATTTCAAAATAACATGCAATTTAGTCACTGTTGTTCAAGTAAAGTATTTCAAGAATAATGTAATTTGAATTATTTCAATTTCTACACGGGCGTTTAATTAAATATCCGTGTAGGAAACCTTTTGTACACGGATTATTCATTAAACGCCCGTGTACGTTTCTTAGAAGGACAAAAAACTATTGAAAATTAAACGACCGTAGAGAAAACTTTTCTTACACGGATTTTTAGTTAAACGTCCGTGTCCAACTAAAGAAAACGTTTAATTCGAGAAGTTGCCTTATCTTTTTAATTCTGAAAAGACGAAAACGAATTCAAATAATCACTCCCCCGTTTCGATTACTTTTTCTCTGAGAATAATTTTAGGGGAAAAAATACCTTCCTACACGGATGTGTAATGAAATATCCGTGTAGCTCCCTTTGAATTTCTACACAGACATTTTATGAAACGTATAAATGTATTTGTACACGGATGTTTAATTAAATGTCCGTGTTGCTCCCTTTGAATTTCTAATGAAATTAAAAATTATTCTTAGAAAGATGGGTGTTTCACGTACTAATTAAATTATAACAGAAATTATACAAAAATTCATGTCTAGATTATATCAAAAATTAATACAAAAAAACCTACACTAAATTATACAAAAAAACCTACACTAAATTATATAAAAAATTAATACAAAAACCACTCTGCCCACATATCTAAAATAATCTATCTGGTTCTTGCTCCTGATGCAACAAATAAATATTAGAAACGAAATAAAAACATTACAATGAGACAGAAATATCCAGAGATAAACCGGCCTTGACTCTTTAGCTTCATTGGGCTCTCTGAAATATTATAAAAGAAATATATATTATGCATTGAATTTTTTTTTTCCAAATAAGAAATATTAAAATTTTCAAGTTTAAAAGGAGTAAATATTATACATTGGATTTTTTTTTCCTTTTTCTCTTTTTTTCCACTGTTTGAACATCTTCCCATAATCCTTCATTGTGGTCAGATCTCATGTAATTTGCTTCGTCTTGTTTTGCAATTGTTGCTATCTCAGCTTGCACATCGGTACAAAATTGAGGTATCTCTTCGAACTGGTCGTACTCTTCTTCGTCGGTGACGTTTTCTACCCCAACAATCCTTCTTTTTCTGGATAGGACGACACTCCACCTATCATCACTCGGGTCAGTGACATAAAAGACTTGGGTGGCTTGCTTGGCAAGTATGAACGGATCATCCACATACCCGACTTTGTCAAAATCAACGAGGGTGAACCCGTCGTTATCAACTTTAACACCCCGGTCTTCGACCCATTGGCACCGAAACAAGGGAATGCTAAGGTGAGGATTGTAAACGAGCTCCCAAATTTCTTCAATAACGCCGTAATAAGACTTTGAAGCTATTACAGGCCGGGCATCCCCCGATCTACTAAATTCTTGGGACGTCGCCACCAATGTCACCCCACTATTTTGCATGGTGCTCTTATCACACTGTAATTTAGTGTAAAATGTATATCCGTTAATCTCGTATGCTTGGAATGTTCTAACAACCATTTGGGGTCCTTCGCCCAGCAATCTAACAGTTTCATTTACGGGGGACATTTCGGGGTGTGATTTCACTTTGTCTTTCATCCATCCTATAAAAGAACGGTTATGCTCGTCAGTAAGCCACTTCTGACTTCTCGTGTAGTTCTGTTGTCGAAGGATCGTCATGTGCTCATCTATATATGGAGCAACATCAGCCATGTGCTGCAGTACAATAAAATGTGCCTTTCGCAGGTCATCGTTATCAGCAACTATGGCTTTCAACCCTATTGTCCCTACTCCTTGTAGCCTTCCCTCGTATCGAGATTTTGGAACGCCAATAGGACCCACACCGGTCATGTAGTTGGTGCAAAACTCAATTACCTCTTCTGTGGAATATCCCTCCATAATGCTACCTTCGGGGCGATGTCGGTTCCTTACGTAACTTTTCAAAATACCCATGAATCTCTCGAATGGATACATGTACCGCAGGAACGCGGGACCACAGATCTGAATTTCCCTCACGAGATGAACAACAAGGTGAACCATAACATCGAAAAAAGATGGCGGAAAATACATCTCAAGATGGCAAAGGGTAACGACGACCTCCTTTTGCAAAGCGTCCAATTTGAGCGGGTCTATCACCTTGGAATTAATTGCATTGAAGAAAAAACAAAGCTTCGTAATGGTTTGCCGCACGGGCTTCGGTAAAATTCCCCGAATTGCAACAGGAATCATATGTGTCATTAAAACATGACAGTCGTGGGATTTCGGACCAATCAATTTCAGGTCCTTCATCGACACCAGCTTCTTAATATTCGAAGAATACCCTGATGGGACTTTAATACTATGAAGGCACTTACAAAAGCTCGTTTTCTCAATCTTCGACATTGTGCACATTGCGGGGGGGAGGTATGCCTTTTGCTTCCCTTTATCCTGCGGTGCAAGCTCGGGTCGTATTCCCATTAATTTCATGTCTTCTCGAACTTTAAGACCGTCTTTCGTCTTCCCCGAAATGTTCAATAATGTGCCAATCAAACTGTCACAGACATTTTTTTCAACATGCATAACATCTAGGCAATGTCTCACTTCTAAATATTCCCAGTATGGTAGCTCCCAAAATATGGACTTCTTTTTCCAAATATCTTTCGGTGGTGGTTTGGCACGTTTTCCAAAAACAACAGCAAGGTTTTTAACCCGCATTAAGACATTCTTCCCATCTAACGGACGACGTGCCACTCCAAGCTCAATTTTCCCGTTGAATACCTTCTTCTTCTTACGGTATGGGTGATTAACAGGAAGAAACCTACGGTGCCCCATAAAAACATTCTTTTTACAATTTTTCAACCTCAGCACCTGCGTGTCATCTTCACAGATGGGGCACGCCTTTGCTCCTTTACAAGTGTAACCCGATAAATTCCCGTACGCGGGGAAATCATTTATGGTGCAGAATACCATGGCCCGCAAATTAAATTGCTCTTTGCCGTACGCATCCCACACCCGGACGCCATCCCTCCACAATTTCTGGAGGTCCTCAATTAATGGTGCGAGATACACATCTATGTCATTTCCGGGTTGTCTGGGTCCTTGGATTAGTAATGACATCATTATGTACCTGCGTTTCATGCACAACCAAGGAGGAAGATTGTAGATGCATATAAGAACTGGCCAAGTGCTGTGCTGACTGCTCATGCTTCCAAACGGACTCATTCTGTCTGTGCTCACCCCTAACTTAAGGTTCCGTGATTCGCCACCAAATCCTTCGAAATGTCTATCAATGTTTCTCCATTGAATTGAATCAGCAGGGTGTCTTAGTTTACCATCTCTTTTGCGCTCTTCTTCATGCCAACGCAACAATTTCGCATCTTTGGGATTTGCAAATAACCGTCTGAATCTCGGTATTATCGGGAAATACCACACAGCCTTAGCCGGAGGCCTTGCCTTTTTTCCTCCATCACAATCGTCAGTGTCCTGGTCCTTGCGTTTATACCGTGAAACACCGCATTTAGGACAAACATGCATGGCCTCGTACTCGCCACGGTACAATACACAATCATTCGGACATGCATGTATTTTTTCAATCTTCAAACCCATTGGACAGATCAGCTTCTTCGCCTGATATATTGTACAGGGTAACTCGTTGTTATCTGGGAGCATCTCTCGTAAAAGCTTTAATAAGGACGTGAAACTCTTATCGCTCCAACCGTTGTCTGCTTTTAAGTTCAATAATTTCAACACAGCTAATAGTTTTGTAAATTTGGTACACCCGGGGTATAACGGCTTTTTAGATTCATTAGACAGATACTGAAATTTTTAAAAAATTTTATCACTAATTTCATCTTCCACATCACGTAACATGTCCTCTAGATTCTCAGTAAAATTGTATTCTGCATTTTCATCAATCTCCACCTCATCATCCTCGTTGCAATCAAGCCCAGCATTATCAAAATTTTCGACATTCTCAAAATCATCGTTGCATTCAAATTCAAAATTATCAACAGTTTCTACATTATCATCATTCTCGTCCAAAACAAAATTTCTATTGGTTCCACTACATTCCCCAATTTTCTCACCATGCATAAACCAACATGTATAGTTTTTCTTAAATCCCCGACAAATCAAATGAGCTCTAATTTCTTCCGAATCCCCAAATCTTATATAATTTTTACAATCTCTACAAGGACACAAGATGTCGTTCTCTTTTTTGTCCACTCTATAACTCTCAGCAAATTTTAGGAACTCATCAACGCGAGCCAAGTATTCTGCACTATCACGTCGCAATTCGTACATCCAACTTCGATCCATCTGTAAATTAAAGTAAAAAAAATAAAATTCCAATTAAACATATATGGTGGTCAGCATATATATTGTTCCAAATTCTTGGCTTATAAAGGGCCGGTTTACAATCCTAACCCACTCTTTGAATATTATGCCTCATATGTGAACACATATTAGCGGGATTTAATTAGTATTTGAGAAAAATTCGGCAGCATTTCTCCTTAACTCCCCAAGTATGCGTAAAAACCACATACTCGTAGGAACAATAAGGAGAAATACTGTCGAACTTTCCTCAAATACTAATTAAATCCCGCTAATACGTGTTCACATCCTAAATGAGACACAATATTCAAAGAGCAGTCCCAAACGGGGGACTATCCAAAATTAATCCCTATTGGATTAATTTTGAACGGGCATGGACCTAAAAGCATCAGTAGGTCGGTTATTGGACCACAATACACTAATTATTTACATTATCTTAACAAATCAAGCATTAAATAATAATTGACAGAAATAATTAAGCAATATTAATCAGTAACAGAAAATTAGATAAAGAAGGGGGAAATATATATATGTATGACTAACCTTGGCAATAGAGAGGAGAATGCGAATTAACTTCCAAGCTATATCTCAGATCCGGCCTCGTTCCTTGTGCGCAGAAATCAGACCAATTCAATACAGAGAGAGAGAGAGAAGTATTAATTGATCAAAACGGCGCCGGAAGAAGGCCTTTTATATAGTTCCAAACCCTAAAATAACCTTTCTACACGGATGACAATCTATAAATCCGTGTAAAAAAAGCATTACGAGAGCTACACGGACTTTTACATATGTAGCCGTTTATAAAAGATAACCTTTATACACGAACAATTATATAAACAACCGTGTGTAATATAAAAGATAAATTTTCTTCACGGACATTTAGAATTCTTTTTTTTTTCCTAATTTTTGTTTTATTTTTTTTGGTTTAGCCTTCCATTATTTCGAGCAAGTATCTTTGTTTTCACGGATATTTAGCTATAAATCCGTGTAGAAAGACACACAGACTTTTATATAAACAGCCGTGTAAATTATTTTTCTACACTGTTAATTAAACAAAAATCCGTGTACTATTTCTCGTTTCTACACGGCTCTTTATTAAACGTCCGTGTATCATTTGTTTTTTTTTTTTTTTTTTTTTTTGTCTGTCAGCTAGTTTTTTTCCCTATGTTTTTCAGAACAAACAATTTCCAAAACAGAGGAAGACATTTAAACTAAAAATTCATGTACCCTAAATTATACAAAATTAAAGCATTACAAAAGTTGGAATAAAAAGTCATATTGTAAACTAAAAATTTCCATTAAGGACTAGAATAGGGTGGTTCTTTCCTTTTGGTGCCAGTAGGGTTTACAGAGGGTAATATGAAGATACATGTTTTACTAAAGAAAGAGTTGAGTAAAAAGTTGGATGAAGGACCTTCAGAGCAAAGGGAAGATGTGGATGAAGGACCGTCAGAGCCGGATGAAGAGTCGAATGAAGAGTCGGATGATCTCCGACTCTTCATTCGACTCTTCATCCGGCTCTGAAGGTCACATTCACCTCTTCATCCGGCTCTGAAGGTCCTTCACCCAACTCTTCACCCAACTCTTCGTCCAGTAAAATTGATCAGAATAGAGAGATAATTTTTTTTTCAATACTTCGATCGCATGGGAATTCGAGATCTAGGTTATCAATTGTACCAGATCGCTCATCTGTGAGCTCCCAAAACAGTAGCTCATATCGATCTAATTTTGCGATCTGAAACAATTGATAAACCTACATCTCAACCCAATTGTTAACTGTGAGAGGGGAGAGTATAAGTTGATCAAAACGGCGCTGGGGAGGGCCTTTTATATAACAAAAAACCTAAAATATCCTTTCTACACAGCTCTTTATTAAACGTCCGTGTAGCTCGCTCAAGGCTTTCTACTCTGTCATTTAAACAAAAAACCGTGTACAAATTAGACATTTCTACACGGATCTTTATTAAACATCCGTGTAGCTCCTACGGGTTATATACACGGTCATTTAAACAAACATCCGTGTACAATTTTTACCTTTCTTCACAGTTCTTTAATTAAATATCCGTGTAGCTCTCTCAAGGCTTTCTCCACTGTTATTTAAACAATAAGCCGTGTACATTTTCTAGTAAACGTCCGTGTAGCTCTCTCACGTCTTTCTACACTGATTCTTTTGTAAATATCCGTGTAGAGATCCTACAGATATTTCAGGCATCCAACAAATTACAACTTCTACACGGTTTTTCTATAAAATTGCCAAGTCCGTGTACAATGTGCCGTGTACAATGACCATTTCTGTAGTAGTGTATTTTACTAGAATTCTCCTCTAGTTTGGTCTGAAATACCCTGGCTACCCCTCCAGGATCTCCTTCAGTTCCTGACTAGTCACAGGTGTTCCCATCTCCACAGTTGACTGCCCTTATCTCAAACACAACAAAGGAACAAGATCAAACGCAACTCAACCACAGGTCGTGCGCCTACACACAATCACGACTTTCTTCATCTATCTTTACAATCTCAAATTCATGCACATCTAGAAACTCTAATGCTACTGGAGAAATTAGAAAACACCAGCACAATACACCAAATTTAGAAAGCACCAAAAAAATGCTATTTCTACTCTGTTGTTTCCGTCAACCCAAAAAACCAACAAAAATTGGTCAACCCAAAAAAAAAAACGCTACTGGAGAAAAAGCAGCGACTTGGAGGAAATCAGCGACTCCAGAGTGGAAAATAGCGACTCCAAGGAAAAGAGAAATTAGCGGAGATCTAGCAACGATTCACCAGCGGAGAGACAGCCGCCACATGGCTCTGATACCATGAAGTAATTGGGAATGAAATTAGGGTTAACCTTCTCTCATGGAGAGGCCCCTCTTTTATATTAAAGCACTCTTACAAATAGGTCCTTACAATATTAACTAATTAACTTAATATATCTAAATAACTCAACAGAAATAAATATGAATTATCTATATCAGTTGTTGACATTACAAACATTGTTCAATTCCATACAAAGTATCTAGTTGTTTTAAAATGTCGAAACAGAAAATTTTCTACATTTTAAGTCCAAAAAAGTTAGCAAACCATCGATCACACTAAAAGATGGATTTGAACCATATAGAGTTTGGTCGGTTCGATACACCCCTAATTACGGGTGAATAAGCTTATCTGATTTAATATTGTACTTCTTATGCAGTTCTAATTTGTTACCAGTATTTGAAGTTTGGAAAGGAATGACAGCTGTATAATTTTGTGATTAGGTGGTTTGCATGTTGGAGGTGGGATAAACTTGGAGATTGCCATGAAATACCTTGATGAAGGTGCATCTCATGTTATTGTTACCTCAGTATGTTTTTCCCTCTCTCCCTCCCACCCCTCAGGTGTTATTTAAAAATATGATAAGTTTTCCGTTATTATTTGCAAAATTAATTGAAAAGACTCAATATGTTCCTTCAATTATCATCTTTATGTTTGTGATGTATCTCTAAGGTGCTATGCATTGGTTGTGTTTATTGGGTTTCTATGGGGGTTTTGTAAAATTTAATGTGTTTGTTTTACTTTGTATTAAAATTTACTACTTGTGAAGGCTTATACACTAAGTTTTGGTCAAGGACACACAATAAATGACTTTTATTAGTTCGTAATTAAGAAAATGCAAGAAAAGAAACTATGTAGTAAACACAAATTCATTTTGGTCCTTGAGTAATATTACCTTCTTATGTTAGATTATTTTTATGATGTAGCAGATCAATTTTATTAGCTTTAATGATTTGGAATTTTATCCAACCTTTTTACCTTTTTTAGTACGTCTTCAGTGATGGAAAGATAATGAACAATTAACGCATTAATTTAGTATAAAGTCGAGCGGTCAAAATATAATGAACAATTAACGCATTAAAATTAACAATATAGATATTTTTCTTGACGGCTTGACTTTATACTAAATTAGTTTGGAAATTATATAAATTTGACATGTTAACACATCATTCGTGAAGTAGGTTGGTTTTAATGATTTGGAAAACCAATTTAATAGATTTTAGAGTTAAGTTTACCAAGAAGCTTATTGAGTTTAAGAACGCTCTAGTTCTACTTCTACTTGCTGTAGAAACCAAAAATTTTATTAATATTCTCAACTAAAAAAAATTGCACAAATGTCCTCGATTTTTTTTATTAATATCAGTCATTCCGAAGTGAACCGCTAGGAATCTTGGCTCTTGGGATATTTTTAAAAACCAAAAAGAGGGCATTTGTGTAATTTTTGTAATTGAGGATATTAATACAAATTTCAGAAAGGAGATGCATTGCCTTGAAAAATACCGACTTTTAAATTCTTTTGAATTTATACAATGAAAAGAGGACTAGAGGAGACAACGATTTGTATTTTTTATTATGTACCTAATAAATATTAACCATTAATAATAAGTCCATCATTCATTTAAAGGGCAAGCAACTACAAAAGCCATAACAAAATTAGTGCTTATAGTTACATTTTCTCTTGTGCAGTAAATTTCATGATTCTGAACCTCAGAATCGGAATCAAGATCAACATGATGTTTGTGAATTGAGAATCTCGAAATCGGAATCAGATGTCTCAAGTTGATATGGGCTGAATTAGATTGGAAACTCATATTTCTAGCAACAATTTTTTTATATAAAAATATAAAAAATTAATTTAAAAATTTTCAGTCATATAATTCCGTAATGTTAAGCAATTCAAGCATACAAAAGTAAAATACTAAACCTGATCGATTTGGTTATAAATTACGTTATAAAATATATTATATTGATGATAAAAGAACACAATTTAAAGTATGCATGTATGCGTCATATATTTTATTGAGAAATAAATAATAAAATATAGAACTAGAGCATATTTTATCAAATTTAAACTTCAGGCTGATTTAATGGGTCTTGAAAAAAGATATAGATACATTGATCGAATTTAATCTCATACAAAGAACCTAGATATATTTTCTCAAGGACCTCTTGTCAAGTACCATATTATATGTTGACAAGCCTGATTGTTTAATGCTTTAATTACTAAGATGAATATTTACTATTTGTTCTCCGGATTCTATACAAAATTTATGTATTATTGAAGATACCTAAGATGTGCTGGAAATAATAAATGCTAAATGCAGGACAATTGGAAATTATGTGCATTCACCCTCTCAATTTTAGCAATACACTAAATTATAGCAGTTAAACATTTTCGATCAAGCAACACTCATTTATAATTCTCTATGTGCATGGGTTGCATACACCAACCAATTAATCGAAAATCTAGTTCCCTCACCACCAAGTAGTCCACCATAAATAATTTTCAAATAGCCCAATTGCTATCATTCAACTTCTCAAATTCTGTAGCCTTCTTCATTCTACACGACATATATATGATCACGAATACAAGCTCAAATTTAAACACACTCAAGCTTCAATAACTCCAATGCCAAAGCCCAACATGCTCTGATGCCAATTGTTGGGGACGGTCGCAGAAGCGTTCAATGAGTAATTTCGTCGAACACCATGCGAGCATACACTAATATCCGACCAAATGAAAAAATATGAAAGACACACAAGAAGCCAAACAACAACAAACAATCAAGCACATAAAATAAAAGAGAGACACAAAATTTTACGTGGAAACCCTTTCGGGAAAAAACCACGGGAGCACGGCACAAAATCACTATAACAAAGAGTTTTACAATATAAGAAGATTATCAAGCTAATAACACTCTATCTCACATTCTCTCACAATTTGATACACTAATATATAACATTATCAAGTGTATTTGGGTGAATTAAACAAGAGAAAAAAATTCTAGAAAAGATCATGAAGAGGAGCCTTTTTTTTTTTTTTAACAGAGAAGAGAGCAGCTTCAAAGATGAGACTCTTCAACTCACATTTTGACTTTTAATCAATCAGCGGCGGTTTGGAGATGAATGCCGCCACAAACAACCAAAATGGGCTACAATCCAATTTCTTTTGTCTTCCATATTATAACACCAATAACATGCATATACCCTCTCAAGCACACTATCCACCATTTGAAAATAAGTATATCTCCACTTTACTTTGAATAGTAGGATGAAAAACACCACTAAAAATCCTGTCACAAACCCAAACTCAATGAACAAATACAACCACTTGTCCCTATCATCGGTAATTTCTGAATTGGAATCGTTGTTACCATCACTCTGAGGAAGTCTCACACTGCTAGCACAACTCGTCTCTAGTGGAGGTCCACAGAGGTATGGATTGCCACTGTAGATTGATGGGTCATTAAGCGTCTGCAACTGATGCCCATTTGGAATGCTCCCAGATAGATTATTGTAAGAAAAATTGAGCACTTCCAAAGAGTATAAAGTGGATATGCTTTGTGGGATAGTCCCAGATAAGTTATTCTTGTGAAAGTCGAGTGACTCTAGAGATGACATATTTCCAATTTCAAGCGGAATGTTTCCTATTAAGTGATTGTGGGACAAGTTTAGATTCAATAAACCATCAAGAATAACTATCTCATGTGGTATTTCACCGGTTAGATTATTGTTTGACAAATCCATACTCTTCCAAAATAAAAGGCCTCGATAATCATACTCAAGGATCAACCCTTTGGTAATTGCATTTACACTCCCATAATAATGATTTATCCACGAGAACAAATGACTCATCGAAGTAAAATTATCCAAACCTCTTGGAAGTGGGCCAGAAAGGTAGTTATTTGAAAGATCCAAGACTCGTAGATTATTGAGTTGTGTCAATTTGGATGGGACATTACCCGAAAATAAATTGGACTGCAACCTTAAAATTTGCAACTGCTGAAAGCTTTCTCCTACCCAATCTGGTATTATCCCGTGGAAATTATTTTCTCCAAGATCAAGCAGTAGTAATCCACTGCAAAATTGCAAATCAAATGGGAACTTCGCAATTAAACTATTGTTTGCAAGCTGAAGCTCCCTTAGTGTGACTGAGCAACTCAAAGAGCTGGGCACAACTCCAGAGAGCCTATTATTTGCAAGATTTACTACGTAACTGATGTTAGACCAGCAAGGAGGAAGAGGCCCTGATAAACTATTACTCGAGAGATCAAGATAATGCAAACTAGTTAATCCGCAAGGAAACAACTCTACAATTTCAACTGTGTTATTGTTCGTGACGATCGGTTTATTCTTATATGGTGACTTACGGTTTTTACGCAGTTGTCCCGACAAGGAGTTATTGGAAAGATCTAGTTCCTTCAAACTTGTAGGAAGAAATGGTATTTTGCCCTCAAGCCGATTATTACTCAAATCCATATACACGAGTTTGGTCATGTGTACCAAGCTGGCTGGTAACTTCCCTCTAAGTAAGTTTTCTGACAAATAAAGCCATCTAAGTGAAGATATACTCCAAAACCAATCGGGTATACTATCATCAATTCCAGTGTCTTCCAGTGCTAGACCCTCAATTTCTACTTGTCTTCGGAGCCAAGAGGGAAATTTTGGTCCTAGTTTGCATGAACTCAACGAGATACTATTCAGTTCGAAAGAAGGGGTCCAATCACTATCAACTAAAATAGTTATGTTGTTATATGAGAGGTATAAATATTTTAGTTTTAACAAACTAGTTAGATGAGTTTCTGATAGTAATCCTCTGAGGGAGTTAGCACTAAGATCAAGATTGACAAGATTTGTTAAATTTCCAATATCAATTGGTATTGTACCACTTAGGTTATTATAGGAAAGGGCAAGATGAGTTACACTTGTCATCTTCGTTATCCACCCTGTCAAAGTTCCAGATAAGTTAGTTGATGAAAGATCCAAATACTCCAGATTCCCCATTGTGTAATTTGACAACTTGCCCAATAATAACTCCCTAATATCTCCTTCTATATTGTTGCCACCTAAAGATAAGTCGGTTAATTTTGTTAGACTATGTAGTGGTGGTGCCATGCCAACAAGTGAATTATAACCGAGGGTCAGTTTGTTTAGAGAAGTTAGATTTCCTAGTGTAGCGGGATATGGCCCCACCAGGTTACAGTCTTCAAGAATTAGAACATTTAAACTATGTAAACTGCCCACCCAATTGGGTATGGTGGTATTGAAGTTTTGCTCAAAAAGATGAAGTTCTCTGAGGGAGGTGAAGTTCACAAAAGGGATTGATTGTGGAATATGGTTCAGATTGTTTCCGGACAAAACTAACACTTCAAGTGAAGATAGTTTATTCAAAGTTTCCACCCAATCATTTGAATCTTTGAAATCAACTCCTGACATTTCCATATGCTTTAGATACCTCAGATTAGGTAACCACCATGTATCGGTCTTCAACATAAAACTATAAAATGGGAAGCCATTGCTAAGATCTAAGTACATTAATCTAGAAAGGTTCCCAAGTTGAGGAGGTATCATTCCTGATAAGCCCGTATAAGACAAGTTGAGATACTTTAAGTTTCTAAATGATCCAATAAATTCTGGAAATTTACTCTCAGTAAAATTATTAAAGCTGAGATCCAAGTATTTCAGATCACGAAGAAATATCAAAGATGGGCTGATCTTGCCAACCAAACTATGGTAGATCAAATCATAGTAATTATCTTCATAGAAATTTTCTAGATAAGGGATGGTATTGCGAAGGTTTAGTTTGACAACATGACCTGTTTGATTGTTGCAACGGATCCCTGCCCAGCTGCAGCATTGTTCGCCACTCCATGAAGCCAAACGATTGCTCGTATCATTGACACCAGCTTTGAATTCAAGCAGTGCATCTCTCTCATGCTCAATACAACAATTTGCCAAGAAGGCTTGAATGAATAAGAGGAGGAGGAAATTGAGTGAGGAATAGTTCATCCTTAGTTAACGTGAGAAGCTCTCAATGGTTCAATTAAGTCTTCCAGTTGCACCTACTTATACAAGTAGCTAGGTGTTGTTGGTGCGATTATATCCTGAGGTTAAATATGCAAGGTACTGAGACACAAGGATACGTCAACTCTTTATTATTATTTGGCCATCGAATACCCAAATGTCGCTATGACACAACAATTCGTGACACATATAGCTCTAAGAAATTGTTTTCACGGCAATAATGTAATGAATCCCGCGTATAACTGTTATCAAATTTCTTCTACAAATTTGGAATGTGATTGGTAAAAAGTATTATCATTTTGACCAGAGACTTCAATTGCTGAATTTTTCATAGTGAAAGCTCCTCTTGATTGTCCGACAACTGCATAAATTTGTTCAAGTGATGAATTAATGACAATTAATTGCTGGTGAAAGCTACGTACACGTTCTTGAAGCTTTGATTAGTAAAAGATCCTGTAGAAAAAATAAGTGTTTAAATATCAAATTTTACTTATGTATATAAATAAAGCTTTTCTATTGGAAAATTTTAGTGTCATTTCTACAAAAATATAAACACATTATTTTCGCTTCAATTCGGAGCAGGGGTACGTGACGCTAAGCGTTTGACATTCTGTGTTGTTAGCATAAAAATAACGAATTTGTAGGTTTTCAACCATTACTGCAGTATATTATATACGGTTCGCCATACTGTTGCTTGCACAATTATCACTACATATTCAGAGAACAAAAATGGGCAAAAATCATTGAAATTTGATGCTAGGTAGAGATTTGACCGATTTATTTATTAATAGAAATAAATAAATAAAATATTGAAATAGGGGTAGGATTTGGTGAAATTTCGAAATATAGGAAGAATGGGATGTTTTGTCCCGTCCATCACGTCCAACTAATTGTGTCTCTAACTACGCAAACTCGCTAATTAAAAAAAAAGGTTTCTTGGACGGGATAATCCATCCCGTCTAGTATTTGTCATTGTTTTTTTGTTTTTGTTTTGGGGTTAGATCTAAGAACAACGAAGAAGACAAAAATTATGAATAGTACTGGACAGGATGGACTATTTCGTCCAATTTTTTTTTTTAACGATTTTGCGTGATTAATGATGAAATTAGCTACACGGAATAAACCATTCTTCTTATATTTCAAAATTTTCTAAAAACCAACTCCTATATATTTTGAAATATTTTTATTTATTTTTCTATTAATAAAAAAAATCTTTTTGATGCTAAGGTTATCTTCTCTTGACTAGCTAGTCGCCATGATCAATGAAGCAGGCATTTAATTTCGATAAGATTTAACTCTATGCATGCATGAGGCAAGTAATATTACAATCTTGTGTATATTTTTAGCAAAATATATGTGCATTTGGCTCAACCAACAGATCGAGATGATTTTAAATAAATTTATCAGACAATCATGTCAATCGTCGGCAAAATAATAACAAAATTTTCTATTTCTTGTGCAATAGCAGGCAAAGACGTGCAAACTAAAATTTCATTAATAAAAAAAAACATGTACTAGGCGAATTTGCCGGATGGTTATATGATCATCTCTTTTTACATTTAATTATTATGTCATTACAATTAAGCATTATAACTACTACTTATTACAAAAATTATAACTACTACTTATATGATCATCTCTTTTTACATTTGATTACTATGTCATTAAAATTAACCATTATAACTACTACTGCTTATTACAAAAATTATGTGGTTTGGTTTCCTTGGAAAATTCTTGGGTTCTCTCCTTTCAAATATACAGTGCATCCTAGTGTTGATGTGCCATCGTATTGATTTTAAAATACGCTAAGTTATGCTATTTTAGTATAAATATGCTAATTATACATCAAAAGAAGTAATCTAACAAATATTAAAGACAAAATTCGAATTTTTATTGTTAAATTTCAGCATCTTGCTCTTCATGTTGTCTCTCAAAAATCTCAAAAAAAAAACCAAACCGCCCCACAGGGGGCGGTCTAGTATGCATAGGTGACCGCCCAAATGTGGGGCGGTTTGTTGAACAGTGGACCGCCCAGTCAAGGGGCTGTCAGGGTGTTTTAAAAAATATATATATCAAGGGAAAATTTGATATTTTTTATGTTTGCGAGGGTATTAATAAAAATCACGGGACAATATGTAAATGCATAAAAAGTTAGAGAACTTAAGCACATTATAGAACAATCAAGATAGGAGAAAATAACACAAAAACTTATCATTATATATAACTCTAGAATCACAAATCATCTCTGTATATATTAAATGTACATAAATTGCCAAAACAAAAATATTTCCAATTATGACATACTTCTTATCAAAAACAGAAGTCTTGCAATTATGTGTCATACTTCTTATAAAAAAAACTCTTCAAATTTGTGTTAATTTAAATAAAAATGACAATATAATTAGATGGACTCACTAGTCAAATAAAAATGATAATTGCTTATATATACTAAAAGCATCAAATGAAAATGAGAATTGAAATAATTACACCAGTCAAATGAAAATGACAATTAAAATAATTACATTTACTCACCAGTCAAACGAAAATGACAATTAAAATAATTACATTTACTCACCAGTCAAATGAAAATGACAATTAAAATAATTACATTTACTCACCAGTCAAATGAAAATGACAATTAAATAATTACATTTACTCGCCAGTCAAACGAAAATGACAATTAAAATAATTACATTTACTCGCAAGTCAAACGAAAATGACAATTGAAATAATTACATGGACTCACTAGTCACTACGCAGACCTGCAAGGTTCACTGTTGCACATTCCATGCATTTGACATGATGCAGTTGATACTGACTACTAATCCGTCCAAGCGTTTTTGTAACAAGCCACACTATGCATCACAAAAAGATGCTTGCGGAATGGAAAATTTCCGAATCCTACAAAATAAAAAAAGTATCTAATACCCGAAAAGTTACGAAATTTTGATTTATAGGAATAACACAAAAACATATATTAGACTGACACCAGAATCAGATGTTTTATTTTCTATATATGACTAGAGTAGAAGATTGTAAATTCTAAAATCCCACCGATCTATTCTGACATGAAGCATAAGAGTTCGATCATCCATTATGAAGTAACCCACTTTGAATCCTATGGTAGGACCTTTTATTTTGATAAAACGAATTGATGGAAAGATGAATATTCTGAATTTACAAATCAAAAATCTGATAAGCTATTTGAACCCAATTAGTTAATGGGTTAAACCCGATTCTTGCCCCTGGTGGAAATCTTGGATCCGCGACGGAATAGAAATTTCCATCCATCGGGTGGGATAAACTATCCCATGCATATAATCTTAACTATAACTACTGCAAAATCACTAATTAAGGAAATAGAAAAAATAAAGGAATGGACGGTACAAACCATCCCGTCTAGACCCACTGAAAAAAAGAAGAAAAATATATATATAGTTTGTACCGTCCAGATTTTAAACTAAATTTGCAAGGCTTGATACAATGAATTCCCTCGAGTTTGGCTAATATGTGTTCACAAGTCCTCTTTGATCTCAGTCAGACCTTTAATTTCATAATTACCAAATCTGTTGAAGTCGAATATATTTCCTTAATTAGGTTTGTACCGTTCGGTTTTTTGTTTTTTTTCTATTTCCTTAATTAGGGATTTTGTGGGAGTTATAATTAACATTACATGGACAGAAATTTCTATCCCGTTCTTTCTATAAATTGAGATTTTATAGAAACCTACCCCTATTTTGATATTTTTTATTTATTTTTTTATTAATAAAAAAAGATCCAAGAAAAGAGCAGCGAAGAAATTAGGTGTCCCACCTCAAGGGGGAATTTTACAAACTGCCCTAGCTGTAAAAAGATCAAACAAAATACCCTCTTACTAATTTTCTTGACAAAATACTCTTGTGGACCCCAAATTTCCCTTCCTTTCCTCTCCCCTCTCTCTCTCTCTCCACGTTACTCTCTGCTCCTTTCTTCACCGTACTCTCCAGTGGGTATTTAATTTGAAAAGTGTCAAATGAAGAAGAATATAATTTTTTACCACATTTGAAAAGCTCCACTCTCTCATATCATATTTGTTTAATAAGATTAAATGAGTGTCTCCAGGCATATACTTTATTAGTAATATTTCTAATATCTCAGAGGATTTACAGATTCATAAATCTTATATATATTTTAAAAATTATTTAATGCAAACGACATGTATTTCTCTCCAATACTCATATATCATATTCAATATAAAATCTTTTTAATGAAGAATGTTATTAGATAAACACATACATGATTTTGTCCTCCAATATGCTCCACAACTTTTATCTCCGTTTTCAAAGTCCGAACAGTCGATCCGAATCGCTCAACATAATCTTCATAATAAAATATTCTTGGAGACTCTCCTCCAAGCATATTTTATTATGAAGATTATGTTGAGCGGTTCGGATCGACTGTTTGGACTTTGAAAACGGAGATAAAAGATGTGAATCATATTGGAGCACAAAAATTATGGTGCATTTGAACCCTCCTCCTGAAACATATGACATTATTATCAAAATTCAATTTAAAAAATAAGTTGATATATAAGTGAATCCAATGACTCAGGCACATTTTATATTCTTTTTAAATGCATGCCCCTTCTGAGATGTTTTGATCAAGATTTAACTAGGATTAATTTGGTAACTTTTCTTTATAATCTTCTATGCCCCTTTCTCACTTATCTTATACTCAAAATGTGCTGACATAATCAACCAAAATAGTTTTTTTCTTTTTTTTTGGATGAAAGATGAGAGTGAAGCCTTAAATTTTGTTTTCATTTATAAAAGACACAAGTAGTGTCATTATTTACATAAGGTCCTAAAATATACACAAGGAAAAAAAATAAAAAACTAAACTAAACTACAAATGAATATAAAATAAAATAAATGTAAACTATAACCTACAGAGGGAAGAGTAAATGTAACAGCGAAAATGAAAAAGAAACTTTTAAGTAAAAGTTCTAATTATTACAACTGTACCACTAACAAGAGAACACCAGTACCAGTTACCAGTTGGTTTCGCACTCAGGGTGTCAACTGGAATTGAAATTAGACCCGATATCACAAATTCCTCCTAATAAGCTTGGCATCCTTCTTCTTTTTACTGATGCTGTAAGAACCAATTCGCTTACTCGTTTTTAATCTCCTCTTTAGTTCTCTGCATCAACCAACATAGTTAAAATAATGTTATCAGCCTAATCCATTTGCATATACCCTTTCTTCAATAGTCTTAATTCACAAGTCAAACAATTTATAAGGTTATCAGTCAAACAATTTATAAAATATTTTTAAAATTTTTAAAATCCTATTAGCCTAATCCGTTTGCATTGGAGGACGGCATAACTCGTTTGCATTAAAAATATTTTATACTAATTAAGATTCTACATAAGGGATAATAATAAAATGTTTAAATCTTAGTATACTTCAGAAAGGGAGAAACTCTGCGGCAGTTCGACTATGTGCAGAGGAGAGACACGGAGGCCAATCAGAGAAGCGAAGAGCAAGTGCGGAGGAGAGCTAATGGGGTGGTGCAAAGGAGAGACAGTGGCGTTGTACAGAGGAGAGACAGGGGCGGTGCGGAGGAGAGCGTGGTGCGCAAGAGGAAGATTTTGAAGAAAAACGAATAGAGCAAATTCCCACCAATATTTTGATTTTGGGGGAGGCGAACAGACGGAATGGAAAGAAGGGAAATAACAAAAGTAAACAGAGGGGAGGGAAAATCTTTACGTTGGTGGAGTCCACAAGAGTATTTTGTTAAGAAAATTAGCAAGGAGGTATTTTGTTTGATCTTTTGTACAGCCAGGACAGTTTGTAAAATTCCCCCACCTCAAGCTTCAAATGCGATGGTTTACAATAGCACGCTTTAAAAAGGAAAATAGTAGACTAAAAAAGTTCTGTTACAATGTAATATGGCCTAAGATGGGAGGCATGCAATTGTCCAGAGCTAAATTAGATGATTTATAACTCCAAATTAGGACAATTGAACCACTCACAGGCCATGTTGGGCCAATTCAACTTTTTCTTAATAGGTATAATGTTTCATGGCCCGTGAAATTCTTTCTATTAACTCAAGTCCAATTCTGAAAAATTCGATAGATAGTTTTGACCTTTTCTTCTTGGCTCTTGGTCAATTTTGGTTCCTCTTAGTTATCGACTGGCCCTCTCTTAGTTTCGGTTCAAGCTCCACTACTGACTGCAAGTATTAGTCGTGATCTTATGCGAACAAACAAGTTGATTAAATCGGAATGAAATTTGCTTTATAAATTGTAAGATTTATACCTTTAGATGAATATATTGGAGTAGATTGACTGTTTGACTGATTCAACTAGCCTACCACTATTCCCAAATCACCATCCAATCCTGACAGATTGTCATTCTCAATTACATGCCTGGTGTGAATCAGGGTCTCCTTCTCTCAGACATTATGTCGAACACCTAGTGTATATTGGAGCAGAGCACCTAGATAATCGTTGGTTTAGATTCAATTCTTCTAGGCTGGCGAGCTGTATCGGCGATGGTTACACCGGCCTACTATTGTCCACCTTAGTTCAATCTGTTAGACCTTTACATCTTGCTCTGGTTCAATTGGGATCTGAGGCATGAGAGCACCGTCTTGGTATTATTCAATCGATTATGGAACACATTTTTTTTTCCTCACGGCCTACTGTTATCTAGCCATAGAATGAAGTATAACACATGGTTCTGAAACTCGGAATCGGATGAATTGGCCAGAATCGGAAGAACAGGATCGGAAACTCGGTTTTTTTTTTTTTTTGGCAGAAGTTTGTTTTGTAGCCAAAATATAGGATAAAATTAGTAAAAAAAATTAAAGAAAACTATATAGACAAAAGATTATACTCAAATAATCCAATAATTATATAATATAATATAAGCATTACAAATAGAACACACATTTTATGGAAGTTAGATATAATTTATGCATAAGGTGATTTATGGAAGTTAGATATAAGCATTACACAAGGTGATTTTGTACTGTAATCGAACATCTTTTGGAGTTTCTGTACCGAGTGAGCCTACGGTACTATGCGTGCATTTTGGTTCGTACTATGGATGCATATTTTCATTTTTAAAATCCAAACTGTCGATCCGTTCCGCTCAACATGATCTTCATATGAAAATGTGCTTGGATGCCTGAATTTTCATTTTTTAGAATTTTTTACAATTTTTAAGAGGTACAAAATTACTTGATCTAAAGATTCTCGACCATTTAAAATTAGTGATTTTCTACCTATTCAAAAAAATGTAAAATTTTGGCCTCCAAGTAGATTTTCATATGGAGATCATGATGAATGGTTCGGATCGAATATTTAGAAATGAAGATATAGATCCATAGTACGGAACAAAGTGTGCTCTGCATAATACCGTAGCCTCACTCTTTCTGTACCACTAGTAGGTACAAATATGTATTTTTTCATGAATATGTACTATTTTGGTTTAAAGCAATCTTTCTGTTTGCTCTTTTGTGTTTTATTTAGTTTTTCTTGTTTTATTATTGGTATACCATATCTTTTTCCAAGTACTGGAAACACTACATGTGAGGTTACTAGACCTGACCATGTGTTGTATTTGAATGATATTTTTCCATTTTATGGTATAACCCTCAATAAGCATAATTTCTAACCAAATTGAAACAAATTGTGGGGTCAACTCTAAGAGATTCATCAGAAAATGGGAAGTCCTCTAGTCCTCTCTTGTGACTAACTTTGAATCTGACAAGTCTGCTGCCTACTATGCAAATATGTACAGAAGCGACACTCTCACTGGTGGCCATGTCATAATGCTTGGTGCCGATCCCTTGAGCCAGGTGGCAGCTTTAAAGGCATTACATGCTTATCCTTGTTAGAAATTACATTTGTATTCTCTACCTTTCTTACTTTTATTGGTAGATGGTGAGAGGGTCATGAATATTTCAATTAGGAGTCAGGGTGTTCATTGGGTCGGTTCAATTAAAACCGAATTACAATAGTCAAACCAAAATTTTATTCGGTTTTAAAAATATAACCGAACCAACCAAATTAAAATTATCAACCGAATAACAACCGAACCAAAATAACCACAATAAATGTTGGTTTGTTTGGTTGAACCGAAATAAGAGAGATTAAATTTTAAATGGTCAAAACTCAATACATGCAGAAATACATTAGATAATCATAGAAATAAATATGAATTATCTATATCAGTTGTTGACATTACACACATTGTTCAATTCCATATAAAGTATATAGATGTTTTAAAATATCCAAACAGAAATTTTTTCTACATTTTAAGTCCAAAAAAGTTAGCAAACCATCGAGCACACTAAAACATGGATTTGAACCATATAGAGTTTGGTCGGTTCGATACACCCCTAATTACAGGTGAATAAGCTTATCTGATTTAATATTGTACATCTTATGCAGTTCTAATTTGTTGCCAGTATTTGAAGTTTGGAATGGAATGACAGCTGTATAATTTTGTGATTATGTGGTTTGCATGTTGGAGGTGGGATAAACTTGGAGAATGCCATGAAATACCTTTTTTTTTTTTTAAGGTTGGGGGCTAATAGCCCGCCAACATTTTGTATTAATAAGAAAAATATTTACAATCCAGAAAGTCTGGGTTTACTCAAATTACATCAAAATTCATAGATTAAATAATACAGCAAGCAACGCACAATAGACGCTTGCATGATTCCCTCGTCGCAACCTTGTCACTCTACCCTCTTGGAACTCAACACGCTTGGTGCCACAGTTGGATTTCCAATGCCGTATCATTTATCAAAATATGCACTGTCTTGTTTGTGTTCGAGAAGAATCTCCTATTCCTTTCTCGCCACAATGCCCACATGCCTGACGCCCAGGCGGTATCCCAAAGTGATCGTTTATGGCTTTCTATACGGAATCTATGCTTCCACCATGTATCCCGCAGGTCCATGTTTGCATTCGGGATTGAGAAGTTGAAATGCACCAGTAAGCCCCTCCAAAAACTTCTTGCAAACTGACAGGTCCATAGAAGGTGCCCACTTGTTTCTATATCTGAATTCCCACACAAGCCGCATCCTGCAGTCACCGTGCATCCTCTTGCGATTAGTACCTGCTGTGTCAGAATGCTATCTCGGAGTAGCAACCATACAAAAGTCCTCACCTTAGTTGGGACCTTTAACTTCCAGAGTTTCACATGCAAGGCACAGATGATTCCCGGATTGTGCATTATTTTGTATGTTGAGGCAGTTGTGAATGCACCCGATGCTGTCCATTTCCAAATGCTCGTGTCCCTTTGGTCCACCACAGATATGGCATAAAAAGGTAAAAGTGATGCTAGTGATTTTAGGAAGTAGGACTGTGAGCTGTCGATGCCTACCTGCAAGGCATTGTCGATGCCGTGTAGTTGTTGAATTGTTGTGGTCCACATCCCTTGCCTCTCACTCTGTATTTTCCATAGCCATTTCGACATTAAAGCTGCATTTTGTGTTGCTAAATCGATTACTCCCATTCCCCCATTCCTTTTCATTAGGCATACTGCCTCCCAGTTAACCAAGCAATTTATCCCTTTGCAGGTCTCATTTCCTTTCCAAAGAAAACTCCTTCGCAATTTGTCTATATGCTTTATTATATTTTTTGGTATTTTGATGGCCTGCATATAGTGCAATGGCATTGCCGTAAGAACCGACTTTACCAGTGTCATTCTTCCCCCAAAGGATAGAAAGCTCGATTTCCACCCTGCCAGTCTCCGCTGCACCGATGTAATAAGAGTATGAAAATCTTCCTTTCTGGGTCGCTGCACCGATAATGGCAAGCCCAAGTAGCGCATTGGCAATTCCAATTGTTGGCATCCCAGGATGTTCTGAATCACCGGTCTTAAAGTAGGGGGAATAGATATTGGGACAAACCCACTTTTCTCTTTATTCACCTTGAGACCAGTAAGCTTTTCATAAGCTGATAAGATTTCCGCGATCACTTTGAGGGTTACCGGGTGAGCTTATGCTACAATGATTGTATCATCCGCAAATTGTATGGGTTGCGGAGTTATGTGCATGGGGTTGTGCATAAGCAATAGAGAGTTTTTGATGAAACATCTCAGAGAATCCGCTACCAGAATAAAAAGCATTGGAGAAAGTGGGTCACCTTGCCGCAGACCTCGCCTATGTTTGAAGAATCGAGTTATGGATCCATTTACCCGGACTGCTGATCTGGATGTTTTTAGTGCGTTTAGAACTGATGAGATCCATTTGGGAGGAAATCCTTTCTCGATCAGTAGGTTCGTCATAAAGCACCAATCTACCGCATCAAAAGCCTTCTCAAAGTCCACCTTGTATAAAACTGTCGGCATTTTCCGCTTTGTGCAGCTGGTCAGGTATTCCCGTGCTACTAAAAAGGATTCGATCATGGTACGGCCTTGGACAAAAGCCGTCTGATGCTGGCTTACAATGACCGATAATAGTGGTTGTAAGCGATTCGCCAATATTTTAGTGAAAATCTTTGCCACCGTGTTGATAACACTGATCGGGCGGAATTCTGATATTCTGCTTGCTCCTTCTTTTTTGGGGATCAGGGTGATAAGAGCACGATTTAAGGAGGACATATCTGCTGGCATGTTATGGAAGTACTTCATAAGGTTTGTAATATCCATCGCAATGATGCTCCAGTATTTTTGGAAAAATTCTACAGGTAAACCATCCGGTCCACTTGCTTTGTCCCTTGGCATCTGGTTAATGGTTAGTCGGATCTCTTGTTGCGTGATAGGGTGGTCGAGCTGGCCTAGTATGTGGTGGTATGAGGCTCCAACCTTGCCCGTTAAGTCAAAAGGTGGCCTGTCATGTCGGCGCCTTCCCAGGGATTCCTTGAAATAGCGAAGGACCTCCGTCTCTATCTGTCCTGGGGAAAGGGCGGACCCATCCTCCCTTTGTAAAGCGATGATCTTGTTTGAGTTTTTTCTGCCATTTGCACATGCATGGAAAAACCTTGTATTTTTATCACCTAATCTGAGCCATTTGCATCCCGATCTTTGTTTCCATTTCGCTTCCTTTTCTCTCGCGAGCTGAAAAATGTGCTCCTTGAGTTTGATTCGCAGCACAAATTCATGTGTATTGAGGTTCCTGATTTCCTTCGCCCGGTCTAGCTGCTGAAGAGCCCACTTTGATCTGGAAGAAAGGTGTCTCTGGATTTAAATTTTTGGTTTGCCCAAATTGTCATTGCCTTCTGTACCGCGCTGATCTTCTTTCTGAATTTACTGACGGGGTTGGTCAGATTCATTGGGAGGTTCCATGCATGTTCTACCACAGAATAAAGGTCATCATGCATTAGCCAAAAATTTTCGAACCTGAATGCTTGTTTGGGTGGTGGGTTATGTGGCTTGACAGTGAGAATGAGTGGCACATGGTCCGAAGCAGTGGCTGGAATGTCACATAGTTCATGTGACACTCCCAGGGCGATCCAGTGGCTAGATAGCATTGCTCGATCTAAACGGGAGAAGGTGGGGGATGGCCGGCCGTTTGACCAGGTGTATGAACGACCGGTGAGAGGGACATCGGTTAGGCACATGTCATTTATGAAACGGTTGAATTCGAGCATAGTTCCATAGTTCCTAAGAGCACCCGTAGTATCCTGTGCCGAACGGATTAAGTTGAAATCTCCCAGAAGAAGCCATGGTAATGTATTGCTGTTCCTTATGCCTCTTAGTTCCTGTAGAAATTGCAACTTCGCACTGTCCTCCTGGGGGCCATATACACCTGTACACATGAACTCAAAGTTTCCTTTCCTCAATATCGCAGTTGTGGAAAAGGTGTTAGTAAAAGATTGGGTAGAGGAGAAAGATGTGCTCCACGCGAGCAAAATCCCTCCCCTAGTCCCCTCCGCATTAAGTGTCACGTACTCTCTAAATCTAGAAGGACAGACTTGCCTTAATTGAAAGAAAGAAAATTGTCTCATTTTTGTTTCTTGAAAACATAATATGTCGCATTTAGAATCAAGAACAACATCTTTAATTACCTCGCATTTTTGTATGTTTCCTAACCCGCGCACATTCCATCCCAATGTTTTAATCGACACCTTAAAGTCAAAAGTTGTACCATTCATCAATAAGTTTTACAAAATATCACCACTGAGTGCTATAAGACAGATAGGAAAAAGCTGAAAGGAAAGGGAAAAAAACACATAATATAACAGCAAAAGGCACTCTTTGGCAGAGGTACACAGTTCTACTCCTGCAGGCTTACTCGGACCCGAGGTCCTGCTCTTCTCCCTCGGAAATATCATCTTTCGGATCCAATTGCAGTGCCGGTAGGGCTGACTCCGCGTACTCATAGTTGTAAGAGATGTCCTGCAGCGAGGGGGGTGCTGCTGTCCGGTCTTGTATGGGGTTCAGTTGCATTTCTAGCAGAGCCTGATTTGGGTCTGGGTTAAGTGGGTTCGGGTCTGACTGGTTCGGTTCCTGGTCTGGCATAGTCTGGTTCTGGTCTGGCGGAGGAGGGTTTGGATCAGTCTCAAGTGGGTTGGTGGTGACTCCGCAGTAGGCGCTGACTCGGGCGGCCGTGTGACTGTCGAGTGGTGCCGCTGTGAGGGATTCAGAGGAGAGAGCCTTGAGGATGGATTCATCTTGCTGATGCGCAGGAAGTAAAGGGGGGTGCTTTTTGGTTCTTGGTTTGACTGTGGAATAAGTACGGGGGGGCTGTTCCAAGATTCTTGCACTGCGGCGGGGTTTTTTGACTGCAATTCTGCGGTGGTTGCGGCGCGAGGGCTGGGGGGAGGCCGGTACAGTTCGGCCGGAACAGGGTCTACTTGGGGGAGAAATGTGTTGTTCTGAGTGCTGTTCCTCATTCTTGTCGGACTGGTGAGAGGTGGGACATGGTGTGCTGTATTGATCAAGGTCCATGGGGTCAGTGATGGAGGGGTTCGTATCCGACTCATATTCCTCAGGTTCGACTTCCGGTTCAATCTCCTTTGTTCCCGAAGACTCACCTACCTTGGTTGAGCTGCTTAGCCATTTCAGTGTTTTAGTTTCCTTTAGCCATGCATTAAATTCGGCTATCTCTTGCAGTTCTTCATTTGTTTGGGGTCGGCCTGGAATTGGCTCATATAGCCAGGGGTGAGAGCTCTTAGTAGGTGGAAGGGGTAGGTAGGTGGTGACGGATTTTGCTGGATTCTCCAAGGGTGGTGGGTTTGGGCTCGCAGGATTTATTTTAGTCAAATTTGGGCCTGTGTTGTTTGTTGAGAGGATTATATTGGTACTGGAGCTTACTGGTTTAGGCTGGGAATGGGTTGAGGGGTTTGCTGGGCTTGGGCTTGTCAGAGCAAAACTGGGACTGTTTGGGCTTTTACCTCCTTTTTTAGTGCTATTGGTTTCTGGATTAGCCGTTGCATGTGTCAGGTGCATTGGAGGAATTTCAGGAGAATCAGAAAAGTTCTGCCCTGCGTGGCGAGATTTAGGGGAGGCCTCATTAATGAGTAGACCTTTTCCTACTCTCTGTCCCGTAAAGAGGACACTGGACCCGTCCATTCCCCCCTTTTCCCCTGTGGAAATCTGTCCAGTCCATGTATTAATGGACCTGTCCATTTCAACATTGCCCCCCAAGCTGAGTTGAGAGGTGTGTACCTGATGGTGGTCGGACTGCTGCGGTGAGGTGCCATGGCCAGCGGCATTTTCCGTATCTCGCTGCCTATTTGCAAAATATGGGTTATTTTTCAATGCTGCCTCTAATTTCTCCTTTCGCTTACCCGGCTCGAGTTTGTGCCAAATGTCGAGTAGGGTGTCCACTTCAATTGTAACCAGATCTCTACCACTCTCATCTTTGTTGTAGGCAGATTCGGCGCTAAGGTTGGCCCGCTGCACTTGGTCGAAGAAGTTTTCGTTAGGAGTGGTGTCAAGAGGTGGGATGAAGGGTATTGGTTCTTCGATCCAAGAGTGGACCAGGACTTCAATTTGACGAGAGATGCCTCTCACCACTAAGCATACGGTTTCCGGAATAAGTGAGAGGTCATGGACAGCTACCACTGCCAGCATTTTTTCCAAGGAAAGGACACTTGCCATGGGGGTGTGGTCGAGCAGCGGTCCTATTGAGCCGACTGCCTGCAAGAGATGGGTTAGGGTCCAGGCTTGGGGTGGCATGCCTTTGAGCTGTACCCACACCTTAAATTTGAATTTCATCGGTTGTCCATTGATCGCCTGTGTCCATAGGTAGATGACATAGCCTCGTTTCTGTAGGGCCTGACCATGTGCTAGCTGGAACCGATGCCTGTCGACTCCATGCGGTGGTAGCAGCAGGTATTGGTGGCCTTTGATGTGCGTTAGTTGGAAAGCATAGTCTGATTTGCAAGTCTCCATCAGGACAGCTTGCACCAGATGAGGGGTGTGGTGCTGGATTAGCCTTGCGTCTACTATTATGGCCCAGTTGAATTCAAAAGCTTCGTGTTGCATTTGCGGTGTCTCCGGGACAAAGACATGGATGCACTTGGGGCGATTTGGAGGCAAGGATGCCTCCCCCATATTGCCTCTTGGACGGAGAGGATCCAAGCCCTGCTTTTGTGCGTGGACAGAGATTGAACAGGTGCGGGCCTGATGACCTTTCTTCCAGCATTTGGCGCATACCCTGTCAGCACTTGTACAGTCGTTCTGATCGTGGCCAATTTCTAGGCAGTTATAGCACCTGCCTTTCCATTTTGGGTGATTTGGTTCGGGTGGGAGGGGAAGGGGATCAGGTGAGTCCATATGAGGGGATGCAGTGCCCTCTTGGTTAGGGGATTTGGTGAAATTCCAGGGGTTCAGGTCCAGATAGTACTGCCATGGTGGAAAGCGTGGAAGGGTCAGCTGGTTGTGCATATTTCGCGGTGGAGGGGGTGGGCGGGACGCTACCTGAGCGTATGAGTTCGGCTCTGGCCCTGGTGGCAGGGATTGAGGGCTATTAGCAGCCATGGTTAGGGCCTGGACAGCGGCTGGAAGAGGGAAGGGAATGAGGGAGGAGAAGTGGGTTTTGGACTTGGGTACTGTTGGGGTTTTTGTAAAGCTCGGGGGCTGAGAGGAGCGGCGCCGTTCGGATGGCGGAATAGCGGCCCTAGGTACGACGATAGGTGTCGGAAGTAAGGACAGTAAGGGAGGTAGGTATTTGGAGGGGCGCCGTTTAATCCCCCGGTAGTCATGGGGAAAAACACTGTTGAACGGCGCTGAGACTGTACCTGTGCGGCGGCCTCTTGGGTTCCACCTTTTAGCCGTCCTGGTGTCTTGTCGCCGTCGCCGCTGTCTTCTGACCACGGTCGTCCATCCATCCTCCGACGTGAGGAGGATTCGCTTTGCCATCGCCGCTAGGATCGCCTTGCTAACGGGTCCGCTCCCTATTCTTTCCTTTTGTTCTCCCATGAAATACCTTTATGAAGGTGCATCTCATGTTATTGTTACCTCAGTATGTTTTTCCCTCTCTCCCTCCCACCCCTCAGGTGTTATTTAAAAATATGATAAGTTTTCCATTATTATTTGCAAAATTAATTGAAAAGACTCAATGTTCCTTCAATTATCATCTTTACGTTTGTGATGTATCTCTAAGGTGCCATTGGTTGTGTTTATTGGGTTTCTATGGGGGTTTTGTAAAATTTAATGTGTTTGTTTTACTTTGTATTAAAATTTACTACTTGTGAAGGCTTATACACTAAGTTTTGGTCAAGGACACAATAAATGACATGTATTAGTTTGTAATTAAGAAAATTCATTTTGGTCCTCGAGTAATATTACCTTCTAATGTTAGATTATTTTTATGATGTAGCAGATCAATTTTATTAGCTTTAATGATTTGGAATTTTATCCAACTTTTTTACCTTTTTTAGTACGTCTTCAGTGACGGAAAGATGAACATGGAGCGGCTCCAAGGCCTTGTTGATTTGATAGGGAGGAAAAGACTTGTTTTGGATCCTAGTTGTCGAAAAAAGGTACATCAAGTTTTTGCTTAAATCATGGCTTCATTGAATGCACGGTTGATTGAAGCAAAATAATTGCATCTAGTTTTTAAGAAAGTATTTGCAGTTGTTGATACAAATTTAAGTTTAATTGGAGCTTAATTGTATACCTTGTGTTTGATTGAGAATTGGTTTTTCCAATGTCGAATTTTGATATAACTTGTGTTTATTTTTTGTAATGCAGAATGGAAAATATGCCGTTGTGAGAGACAGATGGCAAAAGTTTAGTGATGTATTTCTAGATGCTCAAAGTTTGGAATTTTTGGCTTCATATGCTGATGAGTTTTTGGTGCATGGAGTTGATGTAGAGGGGAAAAGGTGAAGCTTTCTCACCATGTCATATATGACTTTTCCTTTTTTGATTACTGTTTAATTAAGGTTTCATTGGATTAAGTTTTAGTTTAGCAGTTCAAAGGCACAAAATGGCATGAGATACAATAAAACTGGTAGTTCATTCTGGCACTGAACTTAGTTGGTCATATACTGATATAACTGTATAATTAATCTTATAGAAGGTATGCTTTCTACTTTGTTGACTTTCATTGATGTCGATTTTCTTATGACATGACAGATTAGGTATAGATGAGGAGCTCGTCACTCTGCTTGGATCTCTTTCTCCAGTATGTAACACACCTCTTTTCAAATATTTTGAATCCTTGACTTTTCTCGTTATCTTATTTAAAGTTGAGAAGAAATTGTTGGTTTTCTGGTTGAATTAGACTTTCTTAGAAGACCAATAGTTTGTTATTTATTATTATTTTTATTTTTTTGAGGAGAACCAATATGATATTTGGTTTCTTTGGCATGATACATGTTATGCTCTACTGCATTTACAAATAACACCATGCATTAGTCATATTTGTAAGCACCTTTTTGCAGTTCTTTTTTCTGTAAATAATTTAGCAGTTAGCACTGTTGAAATCAATGCTCAGTTGGCCAAATCAACTAAAATTAACTTTCTTTTTCATATAGAATCAAATGAATATTTTCAAAATTAGCTCCTAATTAGGTTTTGTTGTACCTGTCACATTCTGTTTACTTTGTGCTTACATACAACAAAGGGTAAATCTCATTTGGATTCCTCCTAATTTTGTAACTGGTTTTGTAGATTCAGGTAACTTATGCTGGAGGTGTATCAACAATGGAAGACCTCGAGAGAATAAAGAAAGCTGGTAGGGGCCGAGTTGATGTCACACGGTCGGTAGCTCTCTCGACATATTTGGAGGTGACCAATCCTATCAGAAGGTTGTAGCATGGCATAATGAACAAACCATGGTTAAAATTTGAGTTGAATTCGGCTTTTCCTTGATCAAATTATTCATGTAATGGAGAGTAATAAATTAATGAGAGAAATGTATTTGTACAATTAAGGTCAACAACTAGAGGAACACTATCTTGTTTTGACTAATAAATTGATGTAGTAGAAGAGAAAATAGGGTGTTCTCATCAAATATTTGGTGAGCTTAACACTAAAACCTAATGTTCTGTCTTCAAATGACAAATTATTCAAACAATTAAAATCGATCATTTTAGCGAGTAATATGTTTACATACAAATTTTTAAAATTTTCGAATTAATTTAGTATAAAGTCGAGTCATTAAAATATAATGAACAATTAACGCATTAAAATTAGCAATATAGATATTTTCTTGACGGCTTGACTTTGTACTAAATTAGTTTGGAAATTCAATAAATTTGACAAGTTAACACATCATTCATGAAGTAGGTTAGTTTTAATGATTTGGAAAGCCAATTTAATATATAGATTTTGGAGTTAAGTTTATCAAGAAGCTTGTTGTGTTTATTAATATCCTCAACTAAAAAAAATTACACAAATGTCCTCAATTTTTTTTATTAATATCTGTCATTCTGAAGAGAATCGCTAGGAATTCTGGCTCTTGGGATATTTTTAAAAACAAAAAAGAGGGCACTTGTGTAATTTTTGTAATTGAGGATATTAATACAAATTTCAGAAGGAGACAACGATATTCATACAAATTTGTGTAATTTTTGTAATTGGGATATTTTTAAAAACAAAAAAAGCCGACTTTTAAATTCTTTTGATTTTATACAGTGAAAAGAGGACTCGAGGAGACAACGATTTGTATTTTTTTATTATGTAACTAATCAATATTAACCATTAATATTAAGTTCATTATTCATTTAAAGGGCAAGCAACTATAAAAGCCATAACAAAATTAGTGCTTATAATTACATTTTCTCTTGTGCAGTAAATTTCATGATTCGGAACCTCAGAATCGAAATAAGGATCAACATGATGTCCGTGAAGTGAGAATTTCGAAATTGGAATCAGATGTCTGAAGTTGATATGGGCTGAATTAGATTGGAAACTCATATTTCTAGCAACAATTTTTTTTTATATAAAAATATAAAAAAATAATTTAAAAATTTTCAGTCATATAATTCCGTAATGTTAAGCAATTCAAGCATACAAAAGTAAAATACTAAGACTGATCGATTTGGTTATAAATTACGTTTATAAAAAATATTATATTGATGATAAAAGAACACAATTTAAAGTATGCATGTATGCGTAATATATTTTATTGAGAAATAAATAATAAAATATAGAACTAGAGCATATTTTATCAAATTTAAACTTCAGGCTGATTTAATGGGTCTTGAAAAAAGATATAGATACATAGATCGAATTTAATCTCATACAAAGAATCTAGATATATTTTATCAAGGACCTATTGTCAAGTATTATTACCATATTATATGTTGAGAAGCCTGATTGTTTAATGCTTTAATTACTAAGATGAATATTTACTATTTGTTCTCCGGATTCTATACAAAATTTATGTATTATTGACTACAGCTAAGATGCGCTGGAAATAATAAATGCAGGACAATTGGAAATTATGTGCATTCACCCTCTCAATTTTAGCAATACACTATATTATAGCCGTCAAACATTTTCAATCAAGCAACACTCATTCATAATTCTCTATGTGCATGGGTTGCACACTCCAACCAATTAATTGAAAATCTAGTTCCCTCACCACCCAAGTAGTCCTCCATCAATAATTTTCAAATAGTCCAATTGCTATCATTCAGCTTCTCAAATTTCGTAGTCTTCTTCATTCTACACGACATATATATGATCACGAATACAAGCTCAAATTTAAACACACTCAAGCTTCAATAACTCCAATGCCAAAGCCCAACATGCTCTGATATCAATTGTTGGGGACAATCGCAGAAGTGTTCAATGAGTAATTTCGTCGAACACCATGCGAGCATACACTAATATCCGACCAAATGAAAAAATATGAAAGACACACAAGAAGCCAACAACAACAAACAATCAAGCACATAAAATAAAAGAGAGACACAAAATTTTACGTGGAAACCCTTTCGGGAAAAAACCACGGGAGCACGGCACAAAATCACTATAACAAAGAGTTTTACAATATAAGAAGATTATCAATCCAATAACACTCATATAAGATTATCAAGTGTATTTGGGTGAATTAAACAAGAGAAAAAAGATCTTGAAGAGGAGCCTTCTTTTTTTTTTTAAACAGAGAAGAGAGCAGCTTCAAAGATGAGACTCTTCAACTCACACTTTGACTTTTAATCAATTGAAGAGTACAGCGGCGGTTCGGAGATGAATGCCGCCACAAACAACCAAAATGGGCTACAATCCAATTTCTTTTGTCTTCCATATTATAACACCCATAACATGCATATACCCTCTCAAGCACACTATCCACCATTTGAAAATAAGTATATCTCCACTTTACTTTGAATAGTAGGATGAAAAACACCACTAAAAATCCTGCCACAAACCCAAACTCGATGAACAAATACAACCACTTGTCCCTATCATCGGTAATTTTTGAATTGGAATCGTTGTTACCATCACTCTGAGGATGTCTCACACTGCTAGCACAACTCGTCTCTAGTGGAGGTCCACATAGGTAAGGATTGCCACTGTAGATTGATGGGTCATTAAGCGTTTGCAACTGATGCCCATTTGGAATTCTCCCGGATAGATTATTGTAAGAAAAATTGAGCACTTCCAAAGAGTATAAAGTAGATATGCTTTGTGGGATAGTTCCTGATAGGTAATTCTTGTGAAAGTCGAGTGACTCTAGAGATGTCATATTTCCGATTTGAAACGGAATGTTTCCTATTAAGCGATTGTGGGACAAGTTTAGATTCAATAAACCATCAAGAACAACTATCGCCTGAGGTATTTCACCGGTTAGATTATTGTTTGACAAATCCATACTCTTCAAAAGTGAAAGGTCTCCATTAACATACTCAAGGTTCAACCCTTTGGTAATTGCATTTACTCTTCCATAATAATAATAATTTATCAACGAGGACAAACGACTCATCGAAGTAAAATTATCTAAACCTCTTGGTAGCAGTCCAGAAAGGTAGTTATTGGAAAGATCTAAGACTCGTAGATTATTGAGTTGTGTCAATTTGGATGGAATATTACCAAAAAATAAATTGGACTGCAAACTTAAAATTTGCAACTGCTGAAAGCTTTCTCCTACCCAATCTGGTATTATCCCGTGAAAATTATTTTCTCCAAGATCAAGCAGTTGTAATCCACTGCAAAATTGCAAATCAAACGGAAACTCTCCAGTTAAACTGTTGTTTGCAAGCTGAAGCACTTCTAGTGTGACTGAACAACTCGAAGAGCTTGGCACAACTCCAGAGAGCCTATTATTTGCAAGATATATTCTGTAACTGATGTTAGACCAGCAAGGAGGAAGATGCCCTGATAAACTATTACTCGAGAGACCGAGATAATCCAAACTAGTTAATCCGCAGGGAAACAACTCTACAATTTCAACAGTGTTATTGTTCGAGATGATCGGTTTATTCTTATATGGTAACTTACGATGTTTACGCAGTTGTCCCGACAAGGAGTTATCGGAAAGATCTAGTTCCTTCAAACTTGTTGGAAGAAATGGTATTTTGCCCTCAAGCCGATTATTACTCAAATACATATACACAAGTTTGGTCATATGTACCAAGCTGGCTGGTAACTTCCCTCTAAGTAAGTTTTTTGACAAATTAAGCCTGCTAAGTGAAGATAAACTCCAGAACCAATCGGGTATACTATCATCAATTCCAGTGTATGCCAGGTCCAGATCCTTAATTTCTACTTGTCTTCGGAGCCAAGAGGGAAATTTTGGCCCTAGTTTGCATGAACTCAACCAGATAGTATTCAGTTGGAAAGAAGGGGTCCAATCACTATCAACTAAAATAGTTATGTTGTTATATCCGAGGAATAAATGTTTTAGTTTTAACAAACTAGTTAGATGAGTTTCTGATAGTAGTCCTGTGAGGGAGTTAGCACCAAGATCAAGATGGACAAGATTTGTTAAATTTCCAATATCAATTGGTATTGTACCACTTAGGTTATTATAGCCAAGGTCAAGATGAGTAACACTTGTCATGTCCGTTATCCACCCTGTCAAAGTTCCAGATAAGTTAGTTAATGAAAGATCCAAATACTCCAGATTCCCCAATGTGTAATTTGACAACTTGCCCAACAATAACTCCCTAATATCTCCTTCTATATTGTTGCCACGTAAAGATAATTCGGTTAATTTTGTTAGACTATGTAGTGGTGGTGCCATGCCAACAAGTGAATTATAATCGAGTGTAAGTTTGTTTAGAGAAGTTAGATTTCCCACCCAATTGGGTATGGTGGTATTGAAGTTTTGAATAGAAAGATCAAGCACTCTGAGGGAGGTGAAGTTCACAAAAGGGATTGATTGTGGAATATGGGTTAGATTGTTTTTGGACAAAACTAACACTTCAAGTGATGATAGTTTGTTTAAAGTTTCCAACCAATCATTTGAATCTTTAAAATCAACGCCTAACATTTCCATATGCTTTAGATACCTTAGATTAGGTAACCACCATGTATCGGTCTTCAACATAGAACTAGAAAAGGGGTCGCCATTGCCAAGATCCAAGTACATTAATCTAGAAAGGTTCCCAAGTTGAGGAGGTATCATTCCTGATAAGCCCGTATTAGACAAGTTGAGATACTTTAAGTTTCTAAATGCGCCGATAAATTCTGGAAATTTACTCCCATTAAAATTATTAAAGCTGAGATCCAAGTATTTCAGATCACTAAGAAATATCAAAGATGGACTGATCTTGCCTACCAAACTATGGTAGATCCAATCATAGTAATATTCATAGTAATATATAGAGACAATCTCTAGATAAGGGTTGGTATTTCGAAGGTTTAGTTTGACAACATGACCTGTTTGATTGTTGCAACGGATCCCTGCCCAATTGCAGCATTGTTCGCCACTCCATGAAGCCAAACGACTTTTTGTATCATTGACACCAGCTTTGAATTCAAGAAGTGCTTCTCTCTCACGCTCAATACAACAATTTGCCAAGAAGGCTTGAATGAACAAGAGGAGGAGGAAATTGAGTGAGGAATAGTTCATCTTTAGTTAATGTGAGAAGCTCTCAATGGTTCAATTAAGTCTTCCAGTTGCACCTACTTATACAAGTAGCTAGATGTTGTTGGTGCGATGATATCCTGAGATTAAATATGCAAGGTACTGAGACACAAGGATACGTCAACTCTTTATTATTGTTTGGCCGTTGAATACCCAAATGTCGCTACGACACAACAATTCGTGACATATATATCTCTAAGAAATTGTTTTCACGGCAATAATGTAATGAATCCCGCGTATAACTGTTATCAAATTTCTTCTACAAATTTGGAATGTAATTGATAAAAGTATTATCATTTTGACCAGAGACTTCAATTGCTGAATTTTCCATAGTGAAAGCTCCTCTTAATTGATTGTCCAACAACCACATAAATTTGTTCACGTGATGAATTGACTGCACTACTTTGACTAATTTTAGTCATGACAATTAATTGCTGGTGAAAGCTACGTACACCGGTACACGTTCTTGTAGGAAAAATAAGTGTTTAAATATCAAATTTTACTTATATGTATAAATAAAGCTTTTCTATTGGAAAATTTTAGTGTCATTTCTACAAAAATATAAACACATTATTTTCGCTTCAATTCGGAGCAGAGGTACGTGACGCTAAGTGTTTGACATTCTGTGTTGTTAGCATAAAAATAACGCATTTGGTTCGCCACAGCAACACAGTTATCACTACATATTCAGAGAACAAAAATGGGCAAAATTCATAGAAATTTGATGCTATGCAGGGATTTTACCGATTTTTTTATTAATAGAAATAAATAAATAAAATATTCAAATAGGGGTAGGATTTGGTGAAATTTCAAAATATAGGAAGAATGGAATGGTTTATTCCGTCCATCACGTAAGAAGAAGAAACATAATAAATAGTACTGGACGGCATGGACTATATATCATGTCCATGATCCTTTTTCTGTTTTGTGATTTGCGTGATTAGTGACGAAATTAGCTGGACAGGATGGTTTATTCCGTCCAGTGGACAGAATAAACCATCCCGGTCTTTTTATATTTCGAAATTTCCTAGAGGCCTACTCCTATTTTGCTATTTTATTTATTTATTTTTCAACTAAAAAAAAATCGGTTTTGAATTTTTTTTTGCCAAGGTCATCTCTTGACTAGCTAGTCGCCATGATCAGTGCGCAGACATTTAATTTTGACCAGAGACTTCAATTGCTGAATTTGTTCAAGTGATGAAAGCTACATACACGTTCTTTGACTAATGACAATTGCAAATGAAAGCTACATACACGTTCTTGAAAGCTACGTACACGTTCTTGAAGCTAATTAATTAATGACAATCAATTGCTGGTGAAAGCTACGTACACGTTCTTGAAGCTTTGATTAGTAAAAGATCCTGTAGGAAAAATAAGTGTTTAAATATCAAAATTTACTAATATAAATAAAGCTTTTCTTTTGGAAAATTTTAGTGTCATTTCTACAAAAAAATATAAACACATTATTTGGATCATCGATCCAACAGATCGAGATGATTTTATTAGTAATAAATTTATTAGACAATCATGTCAATTATCGACAAAATAATTACAAAATTTTATATTTTTTGTGAAATAGCAGGCAAAGTGCCTACTAAAATTTCATTAAACAACAAGGCGAGTTTGCCAGATGCAGGGCGGATCCAGGATTTTCGTCAGAGGGGCAAAATAATATCGAATTGTGTTTAAATCAATTAACCAATTGGGTACTCAATAAAAAACAATGCTTTAACTTATATTTTCCAATGCTTTGAATTGTAATTTCTGATGCTCTGACTTATAATTCTAATTACCAATCAAAATTCAACAAATTTATTTCAATTTTAACCCTAAATTTAACCCGAATTACAAATCAAACGTCCAGAAGGGGGCAAAAAAAATTTCAGGGGGGGCAAAGTCGGTCCAGACCGATAAATCTTCACTAAAACTGCCCTCCAGGAACACTCTGGGTCCACCCCTGGCTGGATGGTTATATAATAACAGCTAGCTTACTATAGCTTATCGGCCAAAATTATATATAAGAAAATAAATAAATAAAATATTAAAAATAAGAAATGGGTCAAGGGAATTTAAAAAATGGGAAGGCAAGTAGGCGCCATTGGCATACTCAAACCCATGGAAAAAATGGAAAAAAAAAAAAAGGAAGGGACGCCATGGCTCAGGCTGACCTAGAAAAAAGGAAAAAATTAAATTAAACGAGCCGCCATGGCCCAGGCCAGCGCAAAACGAAATTCAATTTTTTTTTATGCTATGTTCAATGAGCAGTCCAATAATTTTGACTAGATTCAAAATTCAATTTAGAGAAAATGGCTACATATATTTTTGTGTTCTTTATATCAAAATAAAGGTATGAAAGTCTAGTTTTCAGATAATATAATTTCTCTATACAAAAATATTACAGATTGGTACAGTTTTAGTGATTAATTAAAAGAGGTCAGAAATCAGAAAATCTGAAATTCCAGTGAGCAGTCCTATAATTTTGAATTTTGAATCTGTTGGACGGTTTGGATCATAGACCCCTCACTGAAATTTCAGCTTTTCTGGTTTCTGACATCTGTCAATTAATCGCTAAAACTATACCAATCTGTAATATTTTTGTATAGAGAAATTATATTATCTGGAAACTAGACTTTCATATCTTTATTTTGAAATAAAGAACACAAAAATCCATGTAGCCATGTTCTCTAAATTGAATTTTGAATCTGGTCAAAATTATAGGACTGCTCACTGGAATTTCAGCTTTTCTGATTTCTAACATCTTTCAATTAATCGCTAAAACTGTACCAATCTGTAATATTTTTGTATAGAGAAATTATATTATCTGAAAACTAGACTTTCATACCTTTATTTTGATATAAATAACACAAAAATTCATGTAGCCATTTTCTCTAAAATAAATTTTGAATCTAATCAAAATTATTGGATTGCTCACTGAACATAGCATAAAAAAAATTGAATTTCGTTTTGGGCTGGCCTGGGCCATGGCGGCCCGTTTAATTTTTTTTTTCCTTTTTTCTAGGTCAGCCTGAGCCATGGCGCCGACATTTTTAAAAATATCCTAAGTTAATTACAGATTAATAAATTTGCCCACGAGTTGGTGGAAATTTTAAATATGCCCAAACCGGCCAATAATTGGCCGGTCCCGATTAAAATCCGCTTGAAATTCCCGATCGGCCAATTATTGGCCAATCCATGATTTTTTTTTTTAGAGAAAAATAGCTAAAATGCTGAAATCTAACACTAAAAAATCGAATTGTTTTTTTAAATATTTGTTAGAAAATACGCTATGAATTGAGCCAATTTTGTGCTAAAATACGGTAAATTACAATAATTATGCTAAAATACGGTAAATTTACTAAAATGATGAAATTACAATAATTATGTAGAATTATGCTAAAATACGCTAAATTACGTATGAATAGGGCCGATTTTGTACCATCTTTCATAAATCATAAAAATAGTAAAAAAATTCCAAAAATAATAAAAATTGGTATTCTACAAGTTCATTATATAACTAATTTACTAAGCTACGTAGATTGGAGAATAGAAATGAAAATCTTAATCGGAAACTTCAACTGAAGTTTTGAGGCTCTTCCCTTTGTTTTTTGGCGATTCTGAATTTGAAAATTTGGCAAGTTAGTTTGGACGCATGCGCATTTTCACAAGCTTTCCGAAAAGTGGTCATTTGCTAAAATCGGACACTCGAGCGCCGTTTTATGGCCGTTTGAAGTTTCGTCGTCGTTTTTCGCTTTCTCAGTGAAGATATCATCCCTATTCATACGTAATGTACCGTAATTTAGTGTATTCTAGCATAATTCTACATAATTATTGTAATTTCAAGTAATTTAGTGTAATTCAGCATAAATCAAGTAATTTAACGTGTTTTAGTATAAATATGCTAATTATATATAAAAAAAATGTAATCTATCAAATATTTAAAAATAAATTCATTTTTTAGTGTTATATTTCAGCATTTTAGCTATTTGTCTCTTAAAAAAAAAGTTAACATAATTTAAAGTAATCTAGTGTCAATCAACATAAATTAATATAATTTCAAGTAATTTAGCGTATTTTAGTATAAATATGCTATCAAAAAAAGTAATCTAACAAATATTTAAAAAAACAATTCAATTTTTTAGTGTTAGATTTCAGCATTTTAGCTATTTTTCTCTAAAATAAAAAATTAAATTAAATTAAAAAAAAATCACGGGACCGGCCAATAATTGGGCATATTTAAAATTTTCACCAACTCGTGGGCAAATTTATTAATCTGTAATTAACTTAGGGTATTTTTAAAAATGTCGGGCCATGGCGTCCCTTCCTTTTTTTTCCGTTTTTTCCATGGGTTTGAGTATGCCATGGGGTCCCGCAGGGACGCCATGGCACTCGCCTGCCTTCTCATTTTTCAAATTCTCCTGACCCATTTGTGCGGGACGCCATGACACTCGCCTGCTTTCTCATTTTTCAAATTCTCCTGACCCATTTCTTATTTTAATATTTTTTTATTTATTTTCTTATATATAAAAATTTCGGGCTTATGAGTTGAGCATATGTGAAAGGAACAATAGCATGAGCACAGTGAAGCAATTATATAGAACCATACCATGCATTTGCGATTGCCTAAATCAATTAAGTTATAAACAATATTGATGAAGTTGTAATATGGTCTACAATTAATAGCACGCTTTAAAAAGGAAAATAGTAGACTAAAAAATTCCGTTACAATGTAATAGGCCTAAGATGGAAGCCTATTGTCCAAATTAGGACAATTGAACCACTCACAAGCCATGTTGGGCCAATTCAACTATTTCTTAAGAGGTGCAATGTTTCATGGGCCATGATATTCTTTCTATTAACTCAAGCCCAATTATCATAATACTAACTTGTTTGATAGGAAACTTTTTTTTTTTGTCCATCTTCATAACACTAAGTTTAAAGATTTTAAAAATGAGGAGATTATTTCTACTTCTGACTTTCACCTTTGTAGCACAACTTTGTTCTCAATTTCACCTTTGTAGCACAACCCAGTTATAAGAATTATATTTATATATCCTTTCTTCATCACCAAATTAGATGTTCAAACAGACTAACACAATTATTTATTTCCACAGCAGTAAAGAAAGCAAAGGAAAAGCAAAAATACAATAGCTGCACAGTATCCGCACAAACTGTTTCAAATATTTTGTTAATACATCTGGACCATACGATCCGCTTTAAGCTCCGTGCAAACTACATCCACACTAATATTAAAAGGCCCTTGCATTATAGGCTAGGACCGGATTGGCTACGTTTAAAATCAGACGGCCGAGATGGATTAACTCAAAAGATGCTCTTTTGAGTTAATGCATGCAGATGATGCGGTGTATGTAACTACAGTTTTTTTATTAAATAAACCTTTACATTTTGGTAATTTCTCTATAAAACTTTTTAATTTTTGGTGTATGTAACTACCTTTATTTTCTGATACAAGTTCTGGAGTTCAATTATTCGTACATCTTTTGAATTTCACTAATTCATATTCACAATAATGCACTAGCATCTGTCGAGCGTGATTGAAATTGAGAGAATATCCCAAATGTAAGGAATAAATGAAATAGGAAAAATGATAAATTGACCAATTTAATTAAGAAAGTGACATGTATTGGTACCTCATTGAAAGAGGTGCACGACACTACATCCTGCTCCGGGACCACGCAACAAACTCTCTCTCTCTCTTTCAGTCTTTCTCCTATATAATTTACATAGCTTTGACCTGAAGAAGATAACAGGAGGATGGAGTGTTAACGGAAGGACTCCGTTAGCGAAATTTGACGCTTCAATAGCACGAATCTCAATGCGAATCTAATGCTCCACGCTTCCAACCTTTTCCCCGTTAAACGATTCAAGATTTCAAATGGACGGTAGGCTATCTATATATGTGTCGATCTGTTTTCCCTCAATTTTTTGAACCAGAAATTTTTTTCCTTCTCTTATTATCTCCATTTTGTGGCTATGCCTTCTCCCTTCAACTCCCCTCTCCTTCTCTCTCCTTCTCTTGGTATTATTCTTTCCTTCTTCAATGGCCACCACCACTCCATCAAAATGCCTACTCTTTCCATCTGCGCCCAGGCCACGGCACACAAACCGGGTTCACCTAGACCGGGTGTACCACCATGTCTCTCAAGGGCCCTTCAGGAACCTCTCCTGTAAGGCAGCTGAAGTGTCCAAGGTGGACAAAGAGGCGGGTCCTCCTGTCAGTGGGGAAACTGGAGGGGAGAACTGGATCCCGGTGGTCCCATTGGCTGCTCTTCCAAGGGGTGAGAGGCGGGTCATTGTGCAGGATGGAGAGACAGTGTTGCTTCTGTGGTACAAAGACCAGGTTTATGCAATTGAGAACCGCTCTCCGGCTGAAGGCGCTTATAGTGAAGGCCTTCTCAATGCCAAGCTCACTCAGGTTTTTCTGACAACTTCTCAAGAACAACAGTAAAATTCTGAAAAGAAGAAATATAACAGTTTCAAATTCCAATTATATTTTTAGGATGGTTGCATAGTTTGCCCCACAACAGATAGCACATTCGATCTGCGAACAGGAGAGATAAAGGAATGGTATCCGAAGAACCCTGTTTTAAGAATCCTGACACCGGCTCTGAGGAAATTATTTGTGTACCCGGTCAAAACCGACATGGAGAACATCTATATTAGTATGAAAGGGAGTATACCGGCAACTGGCGTGTCTGCTGAGATTCTCTTTAGTGGGCGTGCCCAGCCTGGGGTCACTGCTGAGGATGTCAATATTGAAGAGGTCCCACCACCCCTCTCTCTCTCTCTTATAATTTCCAAATTGTAACACAAAATTGTCATACCTAAGGGCATTCATCGGTTCGGTTCAAACCGAATTAAAATATACAAACTAAAGTTTTATTTGGTTTTCAAAAATCAAACCAAACCAAACCGAAATAGGATATTAATCATAATAAATAAACATTTTTTTGTTAATTTTTTTTTATTTTATAAAGATGGATTTGAAATTTTTGTTTGGTTCGGTTTAACCAGTTTTAAATTGAACTAAGCAATATACATTATGTCATAATTTTTTATTTTTTTTAAATATTTGGTTCGGATGGGAGATGGGTTTAAAAATTTCGATCAGTTTGGTCTAACCGGTTTTAAAATTTCTTAACCGAACTGAACTGAACTGAGCTATTAAACCGGTTTTAAAAAACCTAACTGTTTTAACCAAACTCTCTCAATTCGGTTTAAAACTGATTGCACCGGACCCGATGAACACCCCTAGTCATAATGAACTAGCCCAACATACCTCTCTCTATTATAAATAAAAATGATAGAAAAACAATATAGCTTAAATTAAATTTATTGGTCTTAGGTGCGCATGGTGGTTGTCGAGGATTCTGAAGGATTTGGATTTAACAGCACAAACGAACTAATCAATGGAAAAGCAGCCATAATTGGCTTTCTACTTTTAATAGATTTTGAGCTTTTGACTGGAAAAGGACTTCTGAAGGGAACCGGCTTCTTGGATTTCATCTATGCTGCTTTCAGAAGCTTTTAGCTCCTAGAGCAGATGAATGGTTCTATAAGATTTAATAGGTACAGTTTCTTATACTCAAAAAGGATCAAAACACCTGGCCTGTTTTCACTGCTTTTCATTCACTGGTTTTGTACCAGTGCCAATCCCAACAGTTACATGCTGGTACAACCGGAAAGGTCTGGAACTGTATCGGTACGGACACGTAGTGGGTGTGATTGATTTGTTGTAGCCAAGGATTCCTGTACCTGTATTCAGTACCATTTTAGTCGTGGGTGAAATCATGTTGTGCTTTCTACTTCATTTGTTTTTGCTATTTTGAGTTTTTTTATCAAAATGAAATGGTAACCATCTAATTCTGAGCTGGAAACTTGGATTAAGTTTGAGTTTGTGCAGAATATTTTATTGATTCATTCACAAAATTTTCAGCTTGAACAGTTTGAAGTGCAATACTGGGGAATAAAAGATCCAAGTCTGAACAGCTGTTATCTCTTTTGAGCCTGGATTTCTCTCTTTGTGCTTTTCCCCCCTGATTATTCGATGTTAGATTGATCCTAACTGCCTTCATGATATATTAGTTTTCATGTAAATTTTGTAAAACGCACGAAAAGCTGTGAATACCGATGCATCTTACTTTTTTTTTACTCTTCTTAATAAAAGGGAAATGAATCCTCATCCAATTTACAAGAACCAATACATGTTTTTGGCTAATCACTTCTGAAGTTACAAGAAGTGCATAAAGAAATATCATATCACTCTGATAGTAAATTTGCAATGCATGAACACAAATGACTGCTGCATTTTGGAAAAAAGAATGTGAAAATGCATAAAATAAAAAAAAGGCTCTGACCTTGAAGAAATTAGCTGACTTTAATATGGTACATACTTCTGAAAAATTGAGTATTTAATTAACACTGATGGTGGACTGAACCTTCAAAGAAATTGGAACTTGTTTTACAGTTCAAATGCTTTCAAATTACCAGTATGGTAAAAATTAATTTTAACATTGCAATCTTAGCATCTTGAAAAATTCATTCTTTGTTTCTAACTTTCTTTTATATTTAATCTGAGTTCTATAATAGAGACACACAGTTTAGTAGAAAAATCAAATAAAAATGTTAAACACCTCTGCCAGGGGTAAAAATGGAAGAAACACAAGAAAAATCATAAATCAGAGCTGGTTTTGAGTCTCCCTTTGAAACTTCTACAGCTTGTAAAGGATGTTCAAATGTACATATTCTGAATTTTACAGAGTTTTTAGATAAGCTGATTAGGAGGAATAACTAGATTAATCTCAATCTGAAAATAAAATGAAAAAGTCAAACCCTGCAGTTGACTATTGATAAAAATCAAATTTTAATGGTAATAAAAGTTCACATATCTATAGATACACACATATATCTCTTTTACATAATTTACAACCTTTGTATCGAATCAAACAAGCATAAAAATAGAGTTAGAGAAAATCATTAAAAAGAAAACAAATTAATAAAAAAAACAGAAATAAAAGACAGTATCTAATTTGTTGATTTCAATTCCAAATTATGTAAAAGAAAGATAAGAAAATAAAATAAGATGTACACTTTTCTGTATAGAGGAATCAATTGAAAGACAAAACAAAATAAATAAATCTGAATTAGCATACATAAAGAAGGCTCTTCGCAACAACCATGTAAATCTGTATTCCATTCATCATATCTGATCAACCCTTTGCTGCTATAACTTACATCATGATCTCTGTGTTTAGCAAACTTGGAATGCCTCTGTACTGGCAAAGTCTACTACTACAAACAAGAAGTTCAGACCTGAATTATATTGGCAGATCAACAGCTTTCCACAATTTCATACATACCCAAAGAAATTTAAAAGCAATAAAATATCTACCAGCCCAATATTTCCACAAATTCATATAAAAGATGTGCAAAATTACAATTCTTTTATCACCTACCTTGCTACAAGACTAAGTTAAAAGGAAGGCTAGCTTGGTACCTTTTGAAAAAAAATACAAATGAGATGGTACAATTGATATTCCAAATGTTTTAACATTTGCATAAATGAAACATTTTCAATTTCTTTAGAGAAAGTTCTTACTGCTTTTGATAATCCTTCTCATTGCCAAAGTTTATAACTAGTATCTATCACTCTTTTTATATGATTTGGATTTGAATTTGGTAAATAGAAGCCCCAGTAGACTAAATAGTAAAAAAAGAAAAATCAAGGACTACAAATTTATTATACCATCGGCATCAGGTGCTGGCACATAATGGTACCAACATCAACATAATAGGTACAGCCGTACAGGTATTAATTAACAAGCATTGCAATTGCATTTGTGCCTTCAGGTTCAGGTTGGAACTTGACTTGCACAGCCCAATTGATGCTATGTTACAATGCAATATTAATTAGCTAAAAGGTTTAGTTATATGCTGTTATTTATATATCATGTATTAGTACTGATTGCTACGATATTTGGAAATAGTCAGGGGTTGGGGTAGTTGGGCTTTCTTAAGTTTTTTTTCTTTTATAATTAATACTTTTGTAATTAGATATGATTAATTTATATTCAAATGACTATCAGCGCCGCTATGTAAAAAAAAAAAAAAAAAGTTGTTGCTTATTTGTTGATACTTTTTTGCCACTGCCTATACATATTACAAAAAAAAAAAAAAATTAACTACAAAATTTTTGCGTTTATTACATCGCGGTTTTGATTATCCTTCTTTTAGTATCAAACAATTTATGAAGTTCAGGGCGCTTAATTAAAAAATACCATCTCACACTTTGATATCATTTGTCCACCTAAGTCATGGAGTAGCTGTTCTTGAATCGCATATATGTTATATCTATGCATATATATCCTCATTACTTGTATGGATGAATTTCATGTATACCCTTCAAAATTCTCAAATTTTCGTATTATTTCTTTTACAAAAAACTCACATTTACCCAATTTATTGTCCTTTCTATTAAAAGGAGAAATATGTAATTTCAAGAATTTTGAAGGGTATACGTGAAATTCACCCTAATTATATTAATGAAATCGCACACGCAAATAAGCATTAATTATATTAATGAAAGCAACTTTCTACCACAATGTACAATGAACCGTCAATCCACAAAGAATTAATCCTCTGTTCCAAACTTGCAAGTTGTAACACATTCAAACTAAGAAATCAACAAATTAATTGAATAGAACTATTCCTTGATAAAAAATTATGAAATATATGTACAATTTCCATAACATACTTCAGTTTCATCATTGCATCATTTTTTGGAACTATTGCATAGAAAGAGTTTTAGTAGATTGAACATGTGATCATGACTAATGTTGTCGTCAGCTTGCTCGGCGAAATCCTCAACAAATGTGGTTGCACCATGCTTCTCTTCAATCTCCTTGAGAATTGAGGGGCAACTCAGGACAAGATGCTTGTACCCATCGGTTGAAGCCATCCGAAAATAGTTATCTTGTGTTGTTGCGAATTCGAGACAGGTCGCTTTGAGTTGAGGACAGTTGTGTTGCTCAGCCAAAGCAAGAGTCGTTGCCACTGTCGCCGCACTAATGTTTTTACTCAACTCTTCTTGGCACATCAATTTCAATCTCTCTAATGCGTACCGGTCAGCCGCTACAAGCAAGTGCTGCATAATTATAGTTAATATTGTTTGTGCATCAAGGCCTTCTTCCACATCGCTGCTAAGTTCTTTCTCTTCTGGCAGTGAATCAGTATATATAAAATGAAGTAGAGCCTTGAAAACAATCGGTTCCATGTCTTTGATTGTTATTTTCTCAGCATGATTTTCCTTCATCGAGCCAAACAATTCTGCTTTAAAGACCGGTGACCTCAGAGCTAGCACGAGTTTGTGCGCGTAAAAAATCTCTCCTCCAACCACAAAAGTTATATCGGCGCCTTCTTTACTCCTCAACAGTTGGCCGAGCTGCTCTGGTAAATCCGATGGTGGCACCACAATTAAGCAATTGTTCGGTTCTGCAAGGCTTTTAGGACTTATGAACGTGACGCCACAAACAATTTCAAAATGATCATCACTTACATACTTCTCGAAGTCGTCTCTTTTTATGAACTTGGACCATCCTTTGTACTTACCGTGCATTCGGAAAGTGTGAGTATTCCTGCTGCGTAAAGAATTTACGGCGTTCCCCAATCGATCCAACAAACAGAATTCAAAAATCACACCTACTTCGGTTTCGCTCGCATAAGAAAGATATAGTGATACATACTTGCCTTTATTGTTCGCATAGTATCCTTCAGGGTAACACTTGATGTACCATTCAAGTCCTCCTATGGTGAATTTCGGGGACATGAAGAAATTACCGATGCCGATTCCCTTGACTTGGGAGAACCCGGCTGTCAACCTGTATGATCCGCTTGTTATCTCGGTGAGGCTAGTTGATGCATGGTCGGTGAAGTCGGTGTGAGTGGTTCTTCTTGGAGGCATTTTGGCAATTAATTGAATTACTATTTGTTATATTCTTCTTGAGAAGTTGATTTTAGAATGAGAGAAGAACAATTAAAAGTTAGAAGGATGGAGGTTGATGTTTCATTGTATTAGTATTAGAGAGAATTGATCAAGTCTTTTGTTGAATTAGAAAAAAAGAATCAAGATATCTACCTAGATATATCTAATTCCATTATTATATAGTAGTGTCAATTTGGTACGAAAGACTTTGAACTCACCTACAAGCATATGTTATATAATTTGTCTTAAAAGAATGCTAACTTCTATCTTAACTACCAACTTTGATTGATAACTTCACGCAAATGTTTATTTTAAAATAATAGCGCTGATAAGCATCTCCAATTACTACTCACATTGAGTCCAAATAATATAAATACTAAGATTATTCAAGGTTGGTTTTAAAGTAAATTTAATAAATATTTTAATGATAAAATATACTAAATATTAGTTGAATATTAGTGACAATTAATGTGAATTATTATTTTTGGCATTTTCAAATAATATATTCATGTTTTATTTAATATCTTCTAAGAAAATAATAAGTATTCAATTGAATCAATAAGTTAAAAAATCAATGCCCAGAAATTATTTACATCAGTATATTTTTGCAAGTTCTTGATATTAATGAAAAAATATCGAAAATTGTGGTATAATTTTGAACATACAAGTTAAAATGATAGAGATTACATCTAACGGTTTTATTTATTTTGATACATGAGTTTTAAATTTTTAAGTTATTAAAATATTAAATTAAAGACATAATATAATCATCAAAAGTGATAATGCGCCTTTTAATTAATATTAAGCCAAACTAAAACATATCTTCTCTATCTTCCCAATATAATTTAGGCTTGCAAGACACAAATGTGTTTGTTTCAAAATCTCTTCTAAGAAAAAAAATATATGATCAAATACTCTCGAGGACAACCGTTGGTGCTTTGAAGATTAAAAAAAAAAAATTAATGTTTTTGTTAAATATCTGTTTTGAAACTATCTTGCTTATACACAGGACACATATTATATTTCGACCTGTTTATTTTATTTGTAAGATTTAAGTTTGGTATTCTAGATAACCCAATTTGACAAAGTACTGCTTAGATAATTTTAATTAAGCTGACCAAGTCTTACTTTTACAAACAATATTATTTTTTTATGGGTGCCCAACAACTAGAATGCATTGTGTCGTCCTTTATTTTTTTTATAAGTTATAAGTTATAACTATCAGGTTTGTACAAAAAAAAAAAATCAGACTTTATATAATTTTTTATACCTAATTTATACTCTCTTTTTTAATGAATATACCTAATTTATACTTAAAATTGTACTAGAATAAAATTGAACATGCATAATGATGGTAGGCAACCTGAGTGTTGAAAATGTATCTAATTACATACCTTTCAGAGTCTATTGAATTTTTCAACTTTTTTTTTTTGTGAATACTGGTACACCTGCAATTAGCAAATAATTAATCAAAGCAAGCCACAGGTGGCAATACTTTCTTAAATAGCTCATTTGCATGGCCTAAAACTTACAATGCCAAAATAAATAAATAAATCCAAAAAAGAGAAATTAAACCAAGAAAAGGGAAACAAGTAGGAGCTACTGAAATCTATGGATTTATAAATTATACAGCTTTGAAAAATAAAAGTTAAAATAAATTCTAATAATCACTTGTGCGAAGCAAAGAAAGTTAACCCAAGTCCGGCGAAAACAGCCAGTAAAAGTACAAAAATAGCCACTAGAAAATAGAGATTGCTCCCTTTTGATGATGATGAGCTGTTTTTTTTCTTCAAACAATTATTCTGAACTGGTAAATCTGTGCCAGTCACAACTTGCCAGAATGATTTTTCTACTGTTGTGGGTTCAGATTGAGATTCGATTTCTAATATTGATGATGTGTCAATTGTGTCTTCCATTGACATCATCTCCTTGCACCGATCCTTTGTGTCCTGAAAGATAGTAGAGATAGAGAGAGATTTGAATTAACGATTCATTTGCTGTATTGCACTGATTGTAATTACATTCTCTGTTTATATAGAAACACTCATATCTAACCCTAAGCTATTAACTAGAGTAAACAAGAAATATATTCATAGCAGAAGTTTGTTAGAGAGAAGTGTCTTCTTCTACAATCTTGTGTCCAGTGGATGGCTTAATGGAGGTCTCCATTTGATTGTCAACAGGGCTTAATTGAGGATTTCCAAGGATTAATTCGGAAATTAAAACCAGGTAGTAATATATAGGTACTGGTGTCATATTTGATCATGCACTGAAACACCCACATTTATATATTATAACATATTTGAAAATATGCATTTGTAGAATGAAAACAAACCTCAAGGGTCTCTGATGGTTGCAAATAATCACAGATATGTATGCCGGCAACCCAAGGGACCAAAACTCTTCTAGGAAATGAGACCCGAAAATTTTTCCTGTATTTGAAATGTAGTATAAATATAATACCAATAACACCTTGAACTTTTGAGTATTAGAAAGATTCTTGTTAACCTTTTCTTTCTTTCTGACTCCTTTTTTTTTCAAGCAAATTTTGGTTTCCTTCATGAGTGTGTATTGAGAACCTTAGGTCACAGGGGGTGGGGTAATTATTTGTGGCCTGTATTAGTTTTACTTTATAAAATAGATAAACAACTTGTAAGAATTAAATTTACTTTAATTCATGGAAATTCAGTTGGCCGATTGATTTCTCAGATTGCGCATCTTCTCCCTCAGCCTCATCAAGCATCAGGTCGAGTCTACTCCTTAAACTGGCGATTATGTCTCCCTTACACCCAATAAATAGCGGCCAATCAAAACAAAACAAAAAATGAAGACAATATTCCAAATACAATCAAAGGGTAACCTTGTTGAAATTTTTTTTTTTTTTTTGAAGTAGATAACCAACCTTTAGGTCAGAAATAGCTTGGGCAACAGATTCTCGTGGGCCCAAGTACGCAAAGGCACAGACAGATCCACTAAAAAGCACTAACCCAGCTACATCCTCCAAGCTGCTTTCTTTATATGAAACATTGAGGTGATTGAACCACATTTTATTGAATGTGTTATTTTGATAACTACATTTTATAGTTTGTGGAACTGGAACCTACCTTCAGAGGTAGATTCTATCTCAAACGGGAGAAGCAATTCAATATTATGCGGGCCTTCGGTGGTAAGGCTCAAATTGTCTTCCACCTATAAACCAAGTATAAAAAAAGATTAAGTCATGGCAAACAATTTTCAAAAAATAGTTCAAAAATTTGGAATTTAGAATTGTCACAAACTAAGATTATAATTATACTGTTACCATATTTCCATCTAAGAGAGCTTTTGCAGTTTGTAACTTGTTCGAAAGATGAGTTATTCCTTTGGTAACAACATTCTTGAATGACTTGTGATTGGGCAAACTTGCATGATCAATAGGTAACCTAAACAACCAAAGTAGAAGAATAAATAAGCAAGATAAAAAATTGAAGGATTAAAATTAAAGCATGCAAGAGGTTCGTTTGAGTTGCATTACCTTACTTCAAAATTGTACATGCACCTGAACTCCTTAAGAGAAGTCACTACTTTGCTAAGTTTTAAGTCACATGGGCGTAAACTACCTGAATTCCAGTTACAAATCCGACAAGCCCACCTGCCAAATTTTTTTAAAAATAAACTAAAACATTTAAAAAAGTAGCAAGGATATTTTTTGAATTACCTTAATGAATTACAGCTGACAAAACAACATAGAGAAAATGCCTTGAAATACCTTCTTGGGGCATAAGAAATATGAATAAGTAGCCTCTCATCAAATTGAGTATCAGACCAAGGCGCAGCTTGAGCAACCCCCCTTATAACCTTTTAAAAGTTTTCAATAATTAGATTATGACTCAATTTTTAGCTCTCTGAAATTGAATTGTAGACAAAATTAAAAAAAAAAATTGTCAGAAAATAATGAGTTCAAAACCTGACAGAATATGGCAGTAGAAGTAGCCTTGAATGACGCCTCAGAAGCCCAAATGTATATCCCCACCACATCCATACCACCAAGAAGCATTTTTGAGACCTAAATATATATATATATATTTTTTTTTACAAAGACAATAAGAGAGAGTATGATCATCTAAGCCTATATTGTTGTTTATATTGCAACTAAAAAATACACAAAAAAAAACCTGACGAGCGTGCTCAGCAACCCAATCACCATCAACCTCTAGGGATTGTGGCACTTCATTGGATGGTTTCTTGGACCCACTTTTCTTCTTCTCATCTCTCGCGCCACCTCCACCGTCAGATCTGAGGGAACATGCCAGATCACCGCCATCTGTCGGCGGTGTAGGTATCAGAGCATACACCTGTCCTCTATCTGAAGAGGCACTTAGTTTGCCTATCACAAGCCCCACCTGTTGAATTGTAATTGAAGAGAAATAACAATCAACCTTAGCCTTAAGTCTCTAATTCCAGTATTATTTCAAAAATTCTCTTAAGTCCTTTAGGCTGGAATAAAGCATGTTCTTGCATTATTAGCCCAATTTTTATTCCATTCCCTCTTTGCTGTCACTGGAATTTTGCAAGGTTTAAGTCTTGTTGCTTAATTGATCACTTGCACAGAAAGGAATTAAAGAGAGAGAGAAAGGGGGTATACTTGAACAGAGAGAGGAGCGGAGCCAGATTGAAAGAGACTGTCCTCTATGGATTTGAGCTGGGTTTCATCGGCGACCACCGTCTTCACCATTGTTGTTGTTTTGTTCTCGTGCGGATCGGGCGAAACGAGGCGTCAAGACGACGAGAAATTTAACATACCGCACAAAACGAAGTTGCCACTGAGTTTGGGCCCCACTTGTCAGAGAGGTTGGTGGAAATCGGGCCAGGCCGAGTTATTTGGGTCCGGATCCCTAATGTAACCCAATGTTTGGGTTTTGGATCGGGACCGTCCGATTTGAATCCGTCACTCGGGATGTGTGCGCTCCACTTGAGATGGATTGTTGCGGATTCTAATCGGACGATTCCAATCCAAAACCCAAACATTGGGTTACTTCACTGAATCTGAATTCGAGTTATTTGGTGTTCAGATTAAACGGAGATCGGCTCCGCTTTATGATTCGACTATTTGAGTTGTTTTGGACATGTTCGTTGAACGGGTACCGCGAAGTGATTAATTTATATACTACGTTTATTTCTTGTTAACAATATATATGCACTGTATGTATGTGTAAGTAACATATTTATTTAATGCAAAAGTAAATTTGAGAATTAAACTTTTTCAAATACTAATAACATATTATTTGAAAGAAATGAAACATTCAAATATAAAATCACTAAATTTAATTTATGATAACAACTTAATTTCATATATGAACACGTCGTACTAATTGAAAAAATTATATCAGGAAGTAAAAAAAAATGGTATATAAATAATAGAATAATTAATCAATTTCAAAGTAAGTAAGAAAAAAAACATATATAAAAAATATTTAATGTATATTCAAGTACAAATAAAACTACAATACAGGATTTATGAAACTTATTATTATACATAGTCATAGGAAAAAAAAAAAACAATGTCAAAATGAATATTTACTGGAATAAACAGGAATAAACAGACGATTAAATGAGAATAATCAGCCGATTAATAAAAAAATCCCAAACAAACCTTCAATTAGTGTATTCGTAACAATTTAACTGCAATTAACAATTAAACAAACATTTAATCAGCCGTTAAAGCTGTCTTTTACAACACTGTTTTGGACTTGCAGGTATTGGATTATTAAAAAGTTTGACCTCTTTATGCATTGTGTTTATTACATATTTATCAAAGTAACTTTTAGACAAAGTGCTTACACATTTTTGTTTACGTTATTTCTCCGAAAATTTTATTCATAACATAAAAAAATCCAAAAATATTCAAACATAACATTACATTTCTAAATTCTTGAATCATGACACTATGGCATTGCCAACGATAATCTTGGTCCAATACCGCTGGCAAGCGGTACATTGGATGCACACAGTAACAAATGAATAATTCGGGTTCGGTTCGGCAGGGTCAAAAATTCTTGATTTGGAAATAATTTGGGTATAATTCGGAAATAATTCGGAATTACAATACGAGACCTCAGTGCATATTTAATTCATTACCGATGATTTACTATACGAGATACTGCTTGTATTTGCCGTAGAAGATCAGAGTGTGGTAATATAGTCAAAAGTATAATGAATTGTGGGGAACTATGAAGAAAGGTCACGTGGGTTAATAAATGCAGAATGGGAACTGTGTAGAAAGGTCCGGGTTTTCCGAACAAAACGCGAGAAAAACACGTAAAATTCGTAACATTCGCGTTTTATTCGTTTTTTATTCGGTCAAAGATTCGGTTAACGAATAATACACCATTCGGTTCGGAAACACAAATAAAACGCGAGTATTGCCACTATGCTCTGCATCGGTCTTATATAATACCTTACTGTTGCAATGTCAGTTTTATTGGATTGCGCCGTACTGGCCTTATTTAACACTTACCGTGGTATTGCCAGCGGTATCCATATTTCTCCTACCGCTAGCATTTAACATCTAATCGTGGCATTTCCAGAGGTATATTTGAATTTTTAAATTTGTTTATGTTATGAATAAAATGTTTGGTTATTTCCTAGATGTTGTTCTTTTTATATAATTATATATGTATTCCTTGTAGGGAATTTTTATATTTTTGTATTGTTGCATGTCATAAATACATACATAATTTCATATAAAATATCTAATATTAAAATGAAAATATTGCATTATGAAATTTTATTAGCTAACTCAACTACACAACACTCGTTATCAACAAGAAAGAACACAATTAGCTTCTGCTGCTTGCACTGGTAGGAATGGACTGAACACATCTCTCATGAAATGATGGCTTCAATTGGACATTCGAGTTCTAACTTTTAAAATATAATAAAAAAAAAGTGTGTTTATTGTACTATATATATAGACAAGGGATCCGATTACACCACTTTTGAGTTACCACAAAGTTACCCTCCTCATTTTCTACATTTTCAAAGTCCAAATTGCCGATCCAACCCGTTCAACATGATTATCTAAATAAAATGTACTTGCAGATCAAATTTTACATTTTTTTGAATTTTTTTACTATTTATTAAGTATTTTACAAAAACTAGTCAAATTCAGACCATTGAATATGGTACCCATCTTAATAAATAGTAAAAAAATTCAAAAAAAAATGTAAAATTTGATCTGCAAGTACATTTTATTTAGATAATCATGTTGAACGGTTTGAATCAATGATTTAAACTTTAAAAATGTAAAAATATATAAAAAATAACTTTGTGGTAACTCAAAAGTGATATAATTGGATCCCTCCTCGTATATATAATATCTAAAACTTGCAACATTAAAAATTTAAAATCCTTCTCATAAACAAGAAGAATTGTTTTGTAGCTAAATATATTGCCTGTGTTTTTTCAATGAAGGGTTTTATGACCCAGTAAAGCCCATGTAACAGAAGCCCATCCCAATCTTGTCTTCGTGTCCTGTTTTTTCTTTGCATCTCTGCTTAATGGGCTTTATTTGTTACTATTTGCAGATGATATCGTCATACTTAATTTGATCCTCTTCTGCTTTGTAAAATCGTGTAGTGCAAGTCACAAGGACGAATCTCTTATATATATATATATAGTGCTGGGCTTAGCTAAGCCATGGTGTAAAACGACTTGGTGCTCCACGCCTCATTATTTCCATTTTGAAAATTCAAACGACCGATCCGAACCGCTCAAGTTGTTCTCCATATTGATATGTGCTTGGAGACCAAATTTTACATTTTTTGGAATTTTTTTACTATTTATTAAGCCATTTTGAAAATCTGAAAATCCTTATGAACAGTAAAAAACAGTAAAAATTTCTGGACCGCCGGATCAGTGATTTTCAAAGTGGCTTAATAAATAGTAAAAAAATTCCAAAAAATGTAAAATTTGGTCTCCAAGCACATTTCAATATGGAGAACATGTTGGAAGGTTCGAATCGACTATTTGAACTTTGAAAATGAAGATATGGCGTGGAGTACCAAGTCGTTTTACTCCATGGAGTAGCCTAGTCGGACTCTATATATATATATATATATATATATATGGCCTCTGCTTAGGACGTTCAATAAGAATACTTCAAACTTGAGAGACGAAAGCCACGTAGTTTGGATGTAAATCAACTGAAATTTCAAATTCATAAACAGTATATTTGAAATTTCTGAAATTTCGAATTCAACTGTTCAACTTTTTCTGTGCACGTATTTCAAAACAGTTCGACGGCTAGATTCGAAATTTTAGATATTTCAGAGTAATGTACATGGATCTGAAATTTCAACATATTTGGATCACACAGTATAAATATTTTTACACAGTGTCTTGCTATATCGTGTCTGACACTACATCATTAATTATCTCAATAAGAATTCAATCAAAATGTATGTATGATATCACGCTATAATTATATCGTGTAAGTATATGAGTCAGCATCGATCCGTACGTCCTACATAGAATAAAATATGTAAAGAGCCTTGAAGAGGAAAATTGGTTTAATTAAGATTCGGAACAACTGAAGGCATCTAAATAACCTTTAAGCATAGAGATTTTGAAAATGAATAACCCTAGCCACTAACACTGAATTCGCCAATTCTCAGGAAGTGATGTTTCAATGAATTCAGATCCAGTGCAATAGCTGACTGTAGAGTGGAAAAATGGCACGGCGGAGTCGGCTCTGTCACGGAACGGCACAGTTACGTGCCCGCGACTCGCGTGTCAGTTACGTGCGGCGACTCGCCTGTCCCGTGCCGTGACCATTCACGTGTTGTGTCCATCTTTTGAAATTTTAACACGACACGGCATGGCACGTGAAAGATTTAGTCACGGCACAACACGTAGTCACGCGAGTCATGTATAATTAGGACCAGTAGATATTGATTTAATGGTGAATCTTGAATAAACTAACCTAAATTATAATTAAATGGTCACGCGAGTCACGTATAGTTACGGTACGTTTAGGCAAGGCGTGACTCACGTGGCGTGACCATTCGCGTGCCATGACCATCCTTTGACATTTTGGTCATGGCACGGCACAGCACGAGATCAAAGCCATAGCGTGTTAGTCACGACACGGCACGTTTTTTCCACTCTAGCTAGCTGACTGTATAAAATCTAAGTTATCTATTCTATACTTATAATGGAAGGATTTTGCACTGTTGATTGCTGTGCTGGCTTATTCCCTCCCGTTTGATCGATATCGCACGTTTGTTTAATCTGGAACGAATTTTAAAACAAACCCCTATATTCCAAATAGTCACCAAACAAACCATCTGATAGAGTATTATTCTACACGGTCAGATACCGTAGTGATACTCACTTTGTTTCAATGGGATTTACAACCGTTCCTTCGTGTCTTTTAAAATGAGATATTGAAGGAAGAGTTAATGGTTGACTTAAATATTTGAAAACAAATTTATAATTTGATTTGATTTGTTTGGCTCACAGGTGGACAACGAAATAAGAAACTTTAGCATACTACATCATAAAATATAATCCACGTCGCTTTCTCATATAATATATATATATATAGAGAGTGTGGCTAAGCTCAAAACGTTTGCACCAAACCCTTGATGCAAACGATTTGGTTCTCCTATTTGCAAAGTCCAAACGGTCGATCTAAACCGTTAGATATTTAATCCATATTCAAATGTGCTTGGAGACCAAATTTTACATTTTTTGGATTTGTTTGCTATTTATTAAGCCACTTTGAAAGTTGATGCTCCGGGTGAACAGTAAAAACAGTGCAATCAAATTTTGGACCATGTGATCAGCAATTTTCAAAGTGGCTTAATAAATAGCAAAAAAATTCCAAAAAATGTAAAAATTGGTCTCCAAGCAGATTTCAATATGGAGAACAACTTGAACGGTTCGGATCGACCGTTTGGACTTCGAAACTCCGAAAACGAATCGTTTGCACCAAGGGCTTGGTGCAAACGTTTTGAGCTTAGCCTCTCTCTCTCAGTCTCTATATATATATAGAGTGAGGCTATGGTGCTATGCATAGCACCAATGGCTAGTGTACTACGGCTCAATATGGTACTTTTTAAAATCCTAACGGTCGATCCGACCGTTCAATGTGATATCCATATGAATATGTACTTGCAAACTAAATTTTATATTTTTTCGAATTTTTTTACTATTTTTTCAGATAGGTAGAAAAATCAGTGTTTTTTGAAAATTCTGGACCATCAAAATTCTACCTATCTGAAAAAATAGTAAAAAAATTCGAAAAAATATAAAATTTAGTTTGCAAGTACATATTCATATGGTTATCACATTGAACGGTCGGATCGACCGTTAGGATTTTAAAAAGTACCATATTGAGCCGTAGTACACTAGCCATCCGTGCTATGCATAGCACCATAGCCTCACTCATATATATATATACCGAAGCAATCAAGCAAACCTTCATTATCTCATAACTTGTTAATCAGAACAGACGTTAACATCTAATCATTTTGTTGCCTTTGACTGAACTATTATTTTCAGAAATGATAATTATACACCTTAATCTGCGTCTCCTATTTTCAAAAAGTATTTATGCTTGACCATAAAAATATTCATACATAACAATTAGGGCTGCAAACGAATCAAACCGAATCAAACTTAACTCAGTTCGTGCTTGAGTTCGAACCAAGTTCGAATCGAACTGATTCGAAATTGAAGCAGGGTTTCGAACTGAAAAGAAGAGTTTGAGTTTGATTCGGTGCGATTCGAACCATTTTCGAACCGAACTAGTTCGAAATTGAAGCAGGGTTTAGAACTAAAAAGAAGAGTTTCGAACCGAATTAGACTCAGTTCGAGTTCGATTCGAACCAATTTCGAACCGAACTGGATTTGATTTGTTTCAGAACTGAGCTGGTTTGTTTTTTTTTTAATTGAACTCAATCGAATTACTAGCTACTCAAAAATAAAAAGAATGAAGTATTTATGATGCAAGAAATATATTTTCATTTCTATTATTTAATACATATTATCATGTCATTCTTGATATTACAAAAGATTACAAAAATGAAATTTTTTAGAAAAATTATTTAATACATATTATCAGGTTTTGGATCGAGACCGTCCGATTCGAATCCGTGACCATTCAACTAAAGTGGAGCGCACGCATTCCGAGAAACAGGTTCGAATCCCAAGGCGATCTCGAGCGACAGATTCGATTCGGACAGTCCCGATCCAAAATCCAAAAATTGGTTACTTTAGGGTATCCGGATTCGTCTTGGGCCTGGGGGACCTCCGCTCGGGTCTGGATCCCCTAAAGTAACCCAATCTTTGGATTTTGGATCGAGACTGTCCGATTCGAATTCGTCGCTCGGAATCGTCTCGGAATTCAAATTCATCATCGAAATGTGTGCGCTCACTTTAGAAATAAATTTTCGCGAATTCGAATCAGACGGTTCAAATATAAAACCCAAAAGTTACTTCACAAGATCCGAATTCCCTCCGCCCTGGGCATGTTCATGTTCATCCAATCTGACTAAAAAAACAAAAAACATACCTCCTCGAGTTGATCAATTCGGTCCAATTAATTAACTCCCAACTCTATTTTAGAATTTCCAGTTTAAAGCATCGAGCAAGTAGTTGAGGAGTAAGGACAAGTGATTTCGGTAATGAAACAGATTAAAATAAGCAAAGCCGCTATTTCTGGAATGCACATCTCCTGTGGCGACTCCCTATGTAACTTTCCTGTAGTACAACCACACAGTCCACACCGTCACTCTGTTTTTTTTAGAACAGCACTCACATGTCACATATCATGTTCAAAGTATTACGAAACTGGATTGGATGTATAGAGTGAGTAATAGAAGATCAATCCCACTGGTTGTGCACCCCGACAATTTCTTAAATCTTAATTTGTACCTCGGCTAGTTTTTATCCTAAACTTGCTCCAACAAGGCCGACATTTTTATTAATATCCAAAGTTAATTACAAATTAATAAATATACCCGCGAATGTTGGATTATTAATATCCAAAGTTAATTACAAATTAATAAATATACCCGCGAATGTTGGAAATTTATAAAAATATCCATACCGGTCAGAAAATGGCCGGTTTTAATATTTTTTGGTACCGGCCATTTAATATAACACTAAAAAAAAAAAAATTAGTACTGGCCATTAAATGACCGGTACAAAAAAAATTAAAACCGGCCATTTTCTGGCCGGTATGGATATTTTTATAAATTTCCAACATTAGTGGGTATATTTATTAATTTGTAATTAACTTGGATATTAATAAAAATGTCGGCAACAAGGGCAAAGATGTCATTCAAAAGGAAAATGACCATGTTGAAATAGCGAAACAGTGGTATAACCAGACTTTCGAATTATGATGGTCAATTATATAAAAATTTTATACTGATAATGAAAATTAATTTTACAATACCACAACATTTTATTCTAAATTTCACATAAATATAAAAAAATTAGAGAAAAAAATAGAGGTCAATTAACTTTATACGTTCCTCCGCCTCTAACAACACACTATTCCGATTAAAACATTCCTCAAATTAAATTGTTCTAGTACTGAAATATGCCATCAGTATTCTAAAATTAATATAGCACATCACATGATAGCAATTATTTTTATCATCATCGTCATATTTTTACCATTATCATAATCATCATTTTGTTAGTAGCATTTAATGAGTATTTTTTTTTCCATTTTCAAACAATTAATCCAAATCGCTCAATGTAATATACGTCTTAAAATCTTATTGAATACGTAATATTATAAGTAAAAATTTATTATTTTTCAAATTTATTTGAGTAAAGATTAGAGTTCAAACCACTCAACTATTTAATATCCACGTAAACCTCAGTTTGAATTTCATACCTAAAACAACTATTTTCAATTTTTAAAAAGACAGAACAATAAAAATATGCAATATATTTACATATCAACTATCAACTAGGGCCATATTTTAAAAAATAATAAAAAATAATAAAAAATAATAGAAATAGTAAAGCTTGATGATTAAAAGATTTTGATATATAAACCAAACTGTTCAATATGAATCAAAATTTGGATAAGAAAAAGTTGATGAAATATTTATGTTAATATATTAGCAAAACTCCATATACATATTACTTCACTATAAATAAATAAATTAATAATAAAGATAAGATGATAAAAAAATCATGAATCGCAGAATCGGGAATGTAATTTAATTGTTTTTGTAAATCTATATTAATGTTGAAAAAATCATAAAATTTTGAAAGTAAGATTTATATTAGAATAACATTGGATGCCTTAAACCATTACCCAAATCCAAATATATATATACGCAGAGCAGAAAGAGACAAATTCCCGCGGGAACAGCACACCGCAGTTGCTTTCCCTTTTCCTACTTTTTACACCAAACGAAACCCCTGCTTTCTCACTTTGTCATTCGTCTCACTCTCGCCGTGTCTCTCTCTCCTCACTTTCTCTCGCAATCTCCCTCCCTCTTTTCATAATCCATCGTTCTTAGCAAAAAAAAAAGGAAGCACAGCTAAGCTAAGCTAAGCTAAACCAGTGAAGGAGTGTAAGAATGGGGGGACCATTGGGGGCGATAATAGGGAGGTTTCCGACGGCTGGGATGGACGGAGATTCGCAAATGGACGGCGGGATCATACGCCACAACAGAAAGTGCAAGGATCTGGTGTTTCTCTTCATCTTTATCGCCTTCTGGGTTGCCATGATTGTCAACTCCAGCTTCGGTTTCAACCAAGGCAACCCTTTGAGGTACCTACATTTACCCCGCTTTCCTTTCACATCCACTGTGCTCACTGTTTGAATTAGACTAGACTGGGTATGACATTCGAAAAATTGTTTTCAGATTCTTGCTGGTGAAAATCAATTTTTGTCGTACAAATTTCCATACTTTCTTTACATGAATTTATTTCTCTATTAATGTCGAATCAATTCAATTTTTTCATGCATGTAGACTTAAGTATGGCCTTGACTACGAAGGAAACATCTGTGGGGACCGGCATGGGACTCGTGATTTGCGGGAGTTAGAGGTGAAATATTATATGAACCCAAATCAAGTGTACCAGAGTGGTACAAAGGATAGCCAGTTCAACCTGGCTGATGCAAAGACAATCTGTTTGATGGAATGCCCCTTACCAGCCGAAGACGGGGTCAATTTCGTGTGCGATTACCCGGAGGGGGATATCCACCTCTCTACTGATGATTGGATTGATAGGGACTATGATTATTTTGAGTTTCTCACTCCGGAAATGCGAAACAGTTCTCTCCAGTTGCAGGGCCCTTGCTACCCTGTCATTTTTCCAAGCGTAAACGGTATTTATTTCACTATTTTACTATTAATTTTTCTTAATTTTGATACCACCAAACTTTGTTCTTATACTTCGTCATGTCATTTTGTCGTAGTTTTTTGGAGCTGTCAGTATATTGCTCGTGCATCAAACTCTTCTCTGAAGCATTGGCAACAAATGGGTGGTGTTGCCATAGATGATAATATATTAATAGACAAAACTATTCACAAGGCCATTAACTCTCCTTCAGCAGTGCTTAAGGTTTGTTAATTAGCACTAACTAGCTTATACATTTTTTATGTGCTGATTCTTACCTCGTTATGTAAGTTTAGAGATTTTAATTATCGACATGTATCACTTGATCCACAAACATGTTCAAAATCTCTCAGATATAACATAAATTTTGAATTTGTTTACAGAGATATGTAGCAGATATAGGGAAATCGTGGCCTGTATTGATTGTCTGTGGATGGATGTTGCCACTTTTCCTGTCAGTTATTTGGCTATTGATGATTCGATACTTTGTAGCGGGGATGACATGGGTTACTCTTGTTCTCTTTAACGTCCTTATCATATCTGTTACAATGTTTTACTATATAAAAGGTCAGATTACTATTCCCCAAAAATTATTTCTTTTTGCTATAACTTATACGTTATATTGCATTGTTTGTTCAATTATTTATCCATCTTTTTTTTACTATTTGTAGCCGGGTGGATTGGGAATGATCCTTTAACAGTTGTAATCGGTACGAGCGATCCATATGTTAATATTACTGGAAGGGTAAATTAAATCTTTTGTATTGTTATCTTGTCCATTTGTAACTATATCTTCTCTTGTTTGAAATGCAATTTTTTTTTTGAACTTACTACAGGAGATAAGTCACCTCCGAGCAGTTACTATTCTGATGACTATAGTAATGATTATTGCATTTCTCACCTCCCTTGCCATTGCCCGGCGTATACTCATTGCAACATCTGTCCTCAAGGCATGATTGCATTTCTCTATACATATTTTGTTGATAATTTTTTACTATTTACCAACATTTTAAAATTTAAGAAACTTTGCAAGTAAGATGGGGACTGAGAGAGCGAGAGAAAACAGCTCTCATTCGGAAATCTAATATTTCAATAGATTTTTGGAGAACTTCAATAAGTCAATAATAAATTTATAATTCGGAAAACTTCAGGTGGCAGCAAAGGTAATAGGAGAAGTACAAGCGCTAATAATATTCCCAATCCTGCCGTATTTTATTCTCGCTATATTCTACTTGTTCTGGTTCTCGGCCACCCTGCATCTCTTCAGCTCAGGCCAGGTACTGAGAAATGACTGCAATTCCAATTGCTGCTCTTATGACCTCAAATTGAACAAAGTGAGTTGCGACAACTGCTGTGGATACAGTGTGCATTATACCCCACATATCGGTATTTCAATTCTATTTCACCTTTTTGGGTGGTATTGGGCAACTCAATTTATTCTTGCGAGCTCCTCTACTGTTATTGCTGGGTCCGTGGCCTCTTACTACTGGGCCCGTGGTGAAATCTCAGTAAGTCTAGATGTTTTTCTGAAAATTTTAATTATTTTGTTGCTAAGCAGGCAAATAAATTGAGAGAAAATATAGTACTGGTATTATTCGGTTTTTTTTACCTATTACTGCTTTTTATTTGGTTGTTGATTGGTTCTAAATAAAAGCATTTGTATTTATGGAACTACAAGGTGGGAACTCTGGTACCAGTAGTGACTGATGCAAGTTGTTCACAATTTAGACTTCAATTTAGAGCTTGAAGCTACCATTTAGCAAAATATGAACAACTAAGTAATTTAAATGATGATGTGATTGTTTTATTCAAATATAAAAACAGCCAGAGATCCCGTTCCTTCCTGTATTTGCTTCTTTAAAGCGGTTGACACGATACAGCCTGGGCTCAGTTGCTGTAGGCTCCCTTGTGGTGTCAGTCGTAGAGTCGATCCGTTTCATACTCGACTCGCTACGGCGAAGGTTGAAATATGTCGATGCAACTTCTGAAAACTTCATGGGAAGAATGGTTTCTTCCTCATCTCACTGTTGCTTGAGCGGCATTGACTGGACCCTCAGATCCGTAAATCGGAATGCTTATATTATGGTATGTGTGCATAACCCTTTCTAAAATTTGATACTATGCATAGCGCCGATTGGTCCGTACTACAGATCAATATTCATTTTCAAAGTCCAAATAGTTGATCTGAACTGTTCAACATGATCTCCATATGAAAATGTATTTACAGACTAAATTTCACATTTTTTATAATTTCTTTACTACTTTTTTTAGATAGGTAGAAAATCACTACTTTTGAATGGTCTAGAATATGAATATCAAGTGTACCTATCTAAAAAGTTAGTAAAAAAATTCTAAAAAATAAAATTTAGTCTGTAGGTAGTTTTTTATATGAAAATCATGTTGAACGGTTCAGATTGATTGTTTGGACTTTGAAAATGGAGATATTGATCCATAGTACGGACCATTATGCGCTATGTATAGTATCATAGCCTCACTCTTTGCGTTATGCTAATTTAAAAACCAATGTGCACATGTTAGATTTACCATGGTGTTTTCGGGCCACAGTGCAAAAAATATGCGCATCTTATTTGTTACTTCAAACATGAAAAAATTCATATGTTAGGAAATCTTATGAGGCTTCATCATCTTTCTTTATATCATAACTTGCCATTGATCTGGTTTTTGCAGATAGCAATTACTGGAAAAAGCTTTTGCAAGGCTTCTTCAATTGCTACGGGTCTGATAATGAACAATATATTGCGTATCGGGAAAGTGAATGTAATTGGAGACGTTATTTTGTTTCTTGGGAAGCTGTGTGTGAGCCTTTTCTGCGCCTTGTTTGCTTTTTTGATGCTAGACACATACAAATACAAGTCAGCTCACAACAAGATTTCATCTCCTCTTTTCCCAGTTCTGGTAAGCTCTCATTTATTTTTAAATCAACAATTACTTGGTTGTTTAACATAAAAAAGCATACTGATTAGGTATCACCTGGTATTGATATAAACAATTTGGCACCAGAATATGCTATGAAGGTATGCGCCATCCAGCGAAGAACATTCAAAATTCACTTAATCTCAAAACTTTTGGAAGTTTCAGAAAGTACCTACAATAATTGAAATTTACAAATTTTAAGTTCCTACATCAACATCCAAGATTCTTAATTCGAATTGAAATTTTGTACTGTAGGTGTGTTGGGTCCTGGGTTACATTGTAGCAACCCTTTTCTTTGCGGTAGTTGAGATGTCAATTGACACAATCATTCTCTCATTCTGCCAAGATGCCGAGGAACACCAAGGGAATGCACAATACGCGCCTCCTCTTCTAATGGAAACCCTAGAAGGGAGTGGTGGGCCAGGCGAGATGCAGAGATTAACACAGGGGCCCTAATTACCCTTTTTTTTGGTTGAGCACTAGGTTACAAGGAAATAGGTGCTTAGGTGGTAGCAGCATCCTCATTTTGCAGTAGTATTGTATCAGCCGACCAAAGCAGGCATTTTTCTAGCATGTCTCTGTGTTGAAATATTATTAACCAAAGGGTTGTATTGTATTATAGCTGCATTCTGTGTTAGCTTTTAATTGGCAAGCTTTTCAGATTTTAACACTAGTTCAATTTTCGTTTATCTCAACTCCTAACAAGCAATCACAAACTTCTCTTTGTTCTTAAAATATAAATATTGTAATATTTTGTATCACCTATTTCATAAAAACACATTAGAAAATCCACCCATTATCACAACTTGAATGAAAAGAACAAATCATTGTCTAATATTAAGGAAAATGAGAAACTACATTTATCAATCTAATCATCGTCTCTTGTTTATACCTTCTCACGTACACAAACACATCACTTCAGTGCCTATTATACTAACCTTGATAATGGAACCATTAGAAAACTGAAAAAATTATTACCACAACTCTAAGAAATGTCTAAACCAGAAAGCCAGGACTTTAGTGAGATAAATATTATCACAGCACACCTTGTTTCTTTCTATTTAATTTGAAATTACCCATAAAAGGCACAAAAAATTATCTCAAATCCTTCCTTTTCTATAGATCGCATGTAATAGCTTGTGAAAAATCTCCAAATGAGTTAAAACTTAAAAGACATTGAACTGATTATGAGAAGCAAGTCATTGTTAAATCACTTAATAAATATAAACATTGAACAAATATATGATCAGTAGTCCTAATTTCATCATAGAATTATCTTGTTTTAAGGTTTTTTCTTTTTTAAGAACCAACCATCTGAAAAGAAAAATTAATTTTGAGGGGATCTTTGTCTTCCACACTTCCAAATTTATGTTTAACTTGCCTCCAAAATTCAGGAAATCATATAGTAAAGATTGATCAGTAAAGATTTATTATTGTTACTGTGATCCTATCACCAACTCTCTAATTCTCTTTTAGAAAGTGCTTCCTTTTTTTGTCCCTTGGGAATCATGTTCATGAAATATTATATTAAATTCATATGACCACGGCTAAATACACTTTTGACAAATATGAATTCAGATATGATTAACAAACTAAAGTCCAATTGAGCTTTACTTCTCATGTTGTTGTCAAAGAACATATTCTCATTTACTTTGTTGCTGTACCAGATTACCTTTTTTTGGGGACAAAAGAACAATATGTTACCCAAATATCACAAAAGCTAATATCAATGTAACAAAGGTATGCTAAAGTTTATACTATGTATAAAAGTATAGATAACAAATGCAAAAGTGCACTGAGAAAGATTACACACTAGATTTCAAATTTTTGATATCTTACACATAAGAGCAATGATTATCAGCCAGAATCTTGATGCCACATTATTAAACCATGACTAACACCTTACATGGATAGAGAATAAAGTGTCCGGATAGTATGACATCGGTGTCATATAATATCTATTAGATAGACTTCAAAACAACTAATACAAATCGTTCAAACCGATTTACTTTATGAGGGGTGCGTTTACATTCAAAAATTTTATTTTTCGAGTTATTTTAGTATCAAGTCAGAGCATCTACATCCCAGCAACTCAAATGAGTTTCTAAATAACTGTTAACCTCTTTTTAGAAATTAAGGTCTCTAAAATTTCTAACTCTCACATCCCTGAAATTAATTTTAAAGTTTCTATTTAGCCACGTCAGCAACAAATTAAAAAAAAATAATAATTTGAGCCAATAATTTGATCAGCATAGAGTTTATAAACAGTTTCTTAATAATAAACATTACTACATAATTTCTAAATAAGAAACTCTCTCACATCTCTAAAACTGAATTAGAAACTGCCACATCTGATTATAAACTCTAATAATACCAGGGATGTGGATGCTCTCAAGTAGTCAAAAATGTTGAAAAATAAATATATTAAAATTAACTTAAAAACTTCCACATTTGACCGCTTGACTTGATACTAAATAAATTCGAAAAATTATAAATTTTGCATGTAAGCACACAACTAGTGGAGTAAATCGGTTTGAACGATTTGAATTCACAGTTTGAAATTGATTCGATAGGTTTTGGAGTTGGTGTATATAAGCTGGAATGACACTGATGTCATACTAGCCGGACCCGAGAATAAAAGAGAGATGGAAGAGAGGAAAAGAAATTTCATGAATTAATCTTATTTGATTGAACATTTAATTATATGACGATAAAATTAATGGAGATTACTTTTATAATCTCGTAATGTTTGTAGTTTGATTTTCTACGGCATATCTATCAAATCACAGCGAAACGAATCTATAGTTGACCATTTACGCTCTGGACTCATAACATAGTTGGTTGATTTTAGAGCGTCACAGAAAATCCCAAGAAAATTCAGGCAAAACTCGAAGAAAATCGAACAGAAATGAGAGAGAGGAGAGAAGGCCAAGCGGATTACATACAATGGGTAATCAATAACACAATCTTCAAATACATGCCCAGATTAAAAAAAAAATCAAATTAGCTTGATAGTAAAAAAATTAAAATATAGAAATCCAAGCATCTTTTGATTAGACGGAAAAATTCAAGCATCTCGAGCACATCTTAGATAATTCATTGAAGCAGATAAAGAGAGGGAGAAAGAGGGCTGCTGACATGGCAACCATCCATTGGCTATTGGCAATCATCATTTCTTGATCAAGTGGTGACGGACCTTTGCCCAGCCCTTCTTACAGCCGGACCCCACAACCTTTGCGCCTTTCTTACAAGGGGGCCCCACCGCCTTGATCGCCTTCTTGAATAGCGCCTTCAGATCCTGCGTTCTGCCATTCACCTGCGTTTTGAAATCACCCATCGCCGATCAATCAAATCTCGCTTCCAAGGAGAAACGATATCGGGTTAGGGTTTCGAATTTGAGATCCCTTCGTATCTATCTTATTCTCGTTTGCAAACTATTGCCGCGTTTCCCAAATAGGAGATATTTGGTTAGGCGCAAAACTCGCTCGCTTTTAAAAGGTTCTGTTAGCTGCGCACAGTTCAGCATTAAATGCGGTATTAGAATTTTATGGGTCCCACTATTCGGTGACTTGATGTACGCCAACAGCCCAACACGTGGCATTTACAGTGTAAGGTTTTAGAATTTAATGCTAAGGCACTCTAGTCTTCGGGTAATATCTTCCTTCACTTTCGGCGCTCTACTGGAATCGGAATTCATCCACGTCAGATCGTGGTGGCAACAGGCTGGAGAAGTAACAGATCCAGTCCGAGTACGGAATTGGATTGGCCGACTGAAGAGACTTTGCGACCCGTATAAATGTGGTGAATCTAAAGTAAAAAAATGGTAAGGCGGAGCCTGCTCCGTTACGAAAGCACACGTGTCGGTTACATGCCGTGACTAGCGTGTCCCGTGCTGCGACTGATCACGTGTCGTGATTATCTTTTAAAAATTTGACATGTCACGGTATGTCACACGAAAGATCTGACCACGGCATGTGGGCACGTGTAATTATGAGATCTTGATTAAATGTGAATTTTGAATAAACTAATTTAAATTATGAAAAAAATAGTTAAACGTGACAAATCATGTTTGGACACGGTACGTTTGGGCACGACGTGACTTACGTGGCGTGACTATTCGCATGCCGTGACCACTCCTGAATATTTTAGTCACAACACATAAAAAAAATGAGTTAATCGCATGACATGGACCAAAATCACAACATGCTAGTTATGGCATGACACGACATTTTTTTCCAACTCTGAATATCAGCAGTGATTGCCAAGAGGGATACATATATTGGAAAGCACCCCTTCAAAACCAAATTTGAGACAAATGAGGACATTTTAGGAAGAGATGCTTGCTAACTTTTTTTATTCAACACTGCCTTTGTAAGAATCTTATTTTGAAATAACAATCACATAAAGACTCTGACTTTGTGAGGCATAGGTAATTTTAATTGCCACCGTATCATGGCATGTTCAACACGTACTCTAAAGGAGATGAAATCATACAAGTACCATCTCCACAAGGGAAGATCAGGATTGTGAGTGAGTGTGTATGTGTTAAAGTTTCTTTTGAATCTGACAATGTATCCTTTTGTGACTCAGTGTGAACTTGTATGGATTGATCTGCAATGTCATAAAAATACCCACCCTTAAATAACATTAGCAGGCTAATTGTGCGCATTTGCCCTTTTTTTATGTTATTAAAGAATAAATTAATTAAATACATGACATAACAGGTATCATAATTATAGAAATAGAACATATGTTGACACTGTCAGTGCAAGTGTTAAGTTGAAAATAATACTGTTCTATGTATTTACATATACCTGAAATTAAACACATTCCCCTAAAATAGATTTCTCATTGTACTACCTGCACATGGTTCTAATAATTCAGTATTCACTCATGTAGTAGTCTAAAGAGAGAATACAGGGAAGCAATGCAAGCATGGAGAACCAAGCACACACAACTTTTGAATTCGCATCCCCTGAGATATCTCAAACTTTGAGTTGACCTGTGAAAAATCCAGATCGTTCAAATCCTTTCAGCACGAATCTCAAAGCACACTTATACTGAAAATTTGAGATATCTCAGAGGATACGGACTCGCAACTTTTCCTCCAAAGCCACAGTATTCCCTGCTGCTTATACTAACTCATCTGCAAATTTTATCTAGCTATAGCTGTGTCTGCTGCAAATAATTCCCTATACTAAGTATAAACATAGGCACCAAATTTTTCATCAATAATCATTCCTTTCCCATGAAGGCATTGAATTTGACCTTGAGATCCCATTCGCTTCGTGATTACTAACAGATGGTGAAGTCGGCAAAGAGGATGATGACTGAAGGAGAGGTACGCCAGATCCATTAGTGCTGTTAACTGTATAAAAAACCCAAAATAATAAATTTAAGGCTTCTTTTGAACGCAAGCTTTTATTAAACCATTGGTCAGCGTTAGTATGAGAGCTATCCATGATTCGAAATCTGGCACACCTAGATATAAATTAGTTTCTTCCCAATTTGCACCATGACAAATTGTAGAACAAATTCACACCACACACAGGATCTTTTGCAAATTAGTTTCGACATTTCCATATTTTGAATTGGCACCTAACATTTCAATTTGCAACTAGCACTCTCTTATTTGCTTATTTTTGTTATGGGGATATTTACAGTAAACCAGGGGAGTTCCATAAAATGTTGATATTTTCCATCATAATTCTAATTGGCTTGAGTATTTCTAAACCCAGTCGAATAAAGTCAAGTTAGCATGCAATTTGGTTGGCTCATTAAGTCAGGGACTTAACTAAACTCACTAAGCTAAACTCACAAGGATAAATACTGTACCAGTAACTTTTAATGACAAATTTAATGAAAACCAAATGAAGTGCAACACAACCGGTCTAGCCCCGAAAAAAAAAATGAGGATGCAAACAACCCCAAAAGAATTTGGTGTTAATTGCAAATGTTAATGGTTGGTCACTAAATGCAAAGAACAACTCAAGTTAGGTATTAGTTGCAGTTACAGTAAAATATCAAGTGCTACCAACCTGTGTGGGCACTTGATGCAGTTGAAAATCTATTTTTAGGTTTCGATTCTTGCAACTCGATTTCAACAAATCGTGGCCGATTGTTGGTCCCCTCATCAAATAGCTCTTGGTCACCTTCATCCAAGGAGCACACAGTGCTTGTCTCGGTGCGAATAGTAGACTCATCGAGGCCTCGCCGGTGCTTTCGTCTTTTTCTGGCAGCCTTGCCCCACCCATGCATCGTTTGTCGAATCCTTTCTGGGATCAGAGCAGCTTTGTAGTTGGACCCCATCTGGTTTATTGTCATTTATTAGTGTAAAACAAACAGAGTGAGGCTATGGTACTATGCATAGTGCATAATGGTCCGTACTATGGATCAATATCTCCAATTTCAAAGTACATATAAAAATGTACTTGTAGATCAAATAAATGTTATATTTTTTAGAATTTTTTTACTAACTTTTTATATAGGTAGAAAATCACTTGATCTAAAACTTCTAGACCATTCAAAAGTAGTGATTTTCTACCTATCTAAAAAAATAGTAAAAAAAATCTAAAAAATGTGAAATTTGGTATGCAAGTACATTTTCATATGGAGACCACGTTGAACGGTTCAGATCTACTATTTGGACTTTATAAACGAAAATATTGATCCGTAGTATGGACCAATCTATGCTATGCATAGTACCGTAGCTTCATTAAACATTATTATCCAACATTTTATTTACTACTATTTGGTTATTGAAATTATTTTTTCACTTTTTTCATTTTTTTTACCCTCTTTGATAATTATGTTTTGTCAAGTTTGTTTTGGTCAACTTATGTGGGTTTCTATTAGCAAAATAGGGAGATCGATAAAGTGCTAGTGTGGTTCATGCACCACAATATCCCGAATTATCATATCTCATTCTTTTCACATGTTACTTCCTGTAGCTTTGGGTGAGGCTTAGTTGAGTATTAGACGTCGTCTACTGGCAGAGAACAAAAAAAGAAAACCAAGAATAGTACAACATGAACCTATGAAATTTGAAACTTTAAATTAATTACCTGTGTGACAAGTGCATAAAGCGGTAGTGTACTATAACTGCAAAGGAATTGCCCAGCAAACCTGGTAAGAACATTCCAAATTAGTCGGTGATTTCTGAGAGTTCACAGAAAACAAATCAAGAGTTTAGAAAATGATGTGCAAAAATGTACTATACCCCAGAATTAGGCGGCAATAGACAGCCAAATGGTTTCTGATGAAGCATGAATCATATCCAAATTGCCACTGCAGTAAAAAATGATATTTAAACACACACACACACACACTTAATAACCTATGTTGTAAAAGTTTTGATGCTCAAATGTTGAGAGAGAGAGAGAGAGAGAGAGGGAGGGAGAGTACCCAGAACCAGAAAAAAGAAGCCAGCTCAAAGGCATTCTGCAAGAACAAAAATAACCAACAGAGTCAATCCTTTTGGCCAAATAAACTAAAAATTAAATTAAAAAAGAAACAAAGAAAATTCAAAGTGACTATCCAGAAAAGAAATTTTGTGTTTACCTGGAAAAGAACAAAATGGATCAACTCAAGAAGCAGCTCTGGTTTCTTAAACCAAAACAGGCTATCCCTTGGTCGTAGCCGACCCTCCAATCCAGCAAGCCCGGCACTCTCTATTGATAGAGTGGCTATTACATGTTGTAATTTTGCACCCACTATAAGAACAAGCTATACATATATGGTAAAATATAGAAGTATATATCAATACAGTAGTTGTTTGACAGGTTAGGCATAGCTAGAAAAACAAAAAAGTAAAGTACGCACTGAGATGGGAATTATTGCAATCCAAAAGTAGAGGTTGCTTCCTGAAACATTAGAGGATTTAGGTGAATTTCTGCACGGCAATATTTTGATTTAAGTAAGAACCACTCACTGATCACAGTACTTAATGAAAATGTTAAAATTTGCGAACCATTTATGTTGAACAACATGAAAGCAATAACAAAGCCCCACAATGGTCCACTGCAAAAGATACAGAAAGGTGGATTAGGTCTTGAATTGCTAAATTTATATATATATATATATATAACAAAGGATATAAACTATATATATATATATATAACAAAGGATATAAACTAGTCTTCAGTTTAGATCAAGCAACATATTTTAATCAGTAACTAGAAGCATTAACTATGATTACATTATTCTTGTGATACGTAGAGTTTTAGACTTGTAAAAACTAGCAAAAAAAATGTTTTATGCAAGCTTAAGCTTTTGGAGAAGTCTGTAAATTCAAAATGCCAAATCCAAATGGAAAAGACAAATAATAATATCAAATTACCTTACACCAACAATCTTCTTGAACTCTTCTTCCAGGGAGCGTATCATGTACTTGTGAAAATCATACGTATCCAAGAGATTATGATTCTGCCAAAATCCAGAAAATTAAAAGAAATTGTCAGATAACACAAGTTCTACACCCGATTGGCATAGAGTATGTAAAAAATTGAACAGTTATAGAGAAGAACATACATATAAGAACAAAAGCACAAGTGTATGATATGTCAGGAAAAATTTAGGTTCAGATCTATATTTTATTATACATCTTGTTTTTTGTATTTGTTTCCTTTATTTTGAGTTCATTTGGGGTTCTGTGCTGGATTACAACTTCAATCAAAGCAAAAAAAAAAATAAGTTCTTGCTAATTTGCTTAAAGAATCATTTAATCAAAATGCAGTTGGATTGATACTGTTCCTAATAATCTAAAGGTTCTGATGAGGAGGCAAGATAACTATTAAAGGATCAGCAATAGAAATTTACCTGGATAAAGCCACTTCGAAGAGTGAGATAATCTCCTCGAACTACAGAGTTACCAAATTGACGAAAAAAACAAGTCTGGATCACAACAAAAAACATCCAATCAATGTATTTCTGCAATACTAATTTAACTAAAAAGCTAATAACCAAAGAGGAGGGTTCAAACGTCCCCATTTTTTAATTTCCTAATAAAAAAATTCTAAAATTTATATGTCAAAATAAAACCGTTAGATGTGATCTATGTTATTTTCTCTATATGCACGTAAAAAATTATCACTTTTTGGTTTTGTTTTTATGTGAATTAATAAGTTGAAAAATCAACGTCCATAAATTATCCACATCAGTGTATTTTTGCAAGCTCAACACAAAGTTGAAATGTCATAATCTTTTACGTGTGCATAGAGAAAATGATGTAGATTATATCTAACGGTTTTATTTTAACATTTAAATTTGGAGTTATTAAAATTTTAAAAATGGAGGCATGATGGAGGCAAAAAAAAATGAGGAATTCGAACACCCCTCGTACCAAAATAAGTGAATTAGAAAATAAACAGCATACCACCCACACAACAAAGTCATTGCTTTTCCACGAGCTCGAGGAATGATGGATCTTGACAAATGTTGACTGCCTTCTAAACGTCAGTGCTCTTGTTACCTCTGTTTTAAAAGAACATTTTTTTTTAAAAAGAAGGAACATTATATTACTAGTTAAAAAAGAAAATATAAGAGGAGAGAACTTAGTACCAGCTAATGTGTCATAGTGAGCTCTATGGGCTTCCTCTTCCCATTTCCTCCATGTATGCACCTAGTAGTAACAAGAGGAATTGGAATAAAAAAATTAAAATTAATAATCCAATTTTTATCGAGAAGCATTACAATTATATTGGGCCCGTTCAGTAACATATGAAATAGTTAAAGAATAGAGGAAAAGTGGAATTTGGAATAGACTTCTATTTTGTACTATTCCAGTCATGTTCGGTTGATGGTGGAAGAGTAGAATAGTGGTAGAGTGTTGGTAAATTAGCCAATTCCTCTATACACCATCCCCATGGAATAAGAGTATCGTCTCACAGAGGAATAGAGGAGGGACCAAAGTGTAAAAGGCGGAATTTGACTACAAAAGGTTCAAACCCAATTCCACTTTTCCGATTTCCACAATTCCACTCAATTCTTTTCTTGTTTGGCAGGAATAAAACCTCTATTCCACCCTATTCCCTTTTCAAGGGGGTCAACTCAGTGATGATTAATAATATATATATATATATATATATATTAATGATGTTAGTGTCAAAGCAGGGAAAATAATATACAAATTATAAACCTTGACAATAGCGAGCAGCATTGTTAAGCAACTGTAGGAGACATGCGTGATGGCCATGACGAATATAAACCGATGAAGCTGTTCAAGACCTTCATATGACACAAATGACTCATAACCCTGCCCGGTAAAAGATAAACTTATTAGCTCAAGACCAAACTAGAAAACATGCCGAGCAAACTCATTAGGTGATTACACCTCAAGAAATAGATACCTTTGGACAAGGAGAGTGATGATGGTGTCCCTTGAGAGATCTTCTCAAAGGGTGATTGAGAAAAAATGCCAACAATTTACGGACACGCTCCTTCCCCGGGTCATCCTCAGCGCTTGCGCTCGCCTCCACCTGCTCATGCGTGCATGGAGAGAATGTGCTGTCGTAGTACTTTGAATCGATGCAAAAACTTGCAATTGTTCTTGAGGAGGCAACAAGAAGCAATGAAATGAACCCCAGCAGCATCATCTCTGTGCAAAATAGGGAGCCGAGAGGTGATTAATGAATAAAAAAATGAGCAATTTCATGTCATCATATGGAGCCAGTACCTCCAGATATCACATTATTCAGAAAAAGGAAAAATGAAAAGGAGCGATAGGAGACGGAAAAAAATCCTAAAAATCTCAAAATCTCAATAAATTATGGACTTATTTGACTAAAATGGTTGCACATCTGTTTCGCAGGGCTTCAGTTCTTCAGAGCGTATATTTGGTGTTGTCAGGTATGGAAGTACCAGTAGAAATATATCAGAAAACTAATCCCCTGTACTCGTATTAAGATCCACAGTTAAGAGGTGATTTTGATCAGAAGAAAAAATGTACCTTCTTTCATCTTTTCTACAGCTTCATAAAGTGGATTGCGGCGGGTTTTCTTCAACCACTGAAGAAGAGTAATCAGCGAAAAGTTAAATCATCAATGTTGGCTTAAACAATGCAGCATTGTACAACTCATGGTCTATTGCCAAATTCTAAAAAAAATGTGCAAAAACATATCCAATTTTGTAAGCAAGGAGCGCCAAAATTCCAGTTTAAATTTAGCTTTTCTCTGGTTAACCACTTATGTTCATCTACATGTTGCATCATAATTTTTGAAAATGGGAGAAAATTCACAGTTATTATGCAAAATTTGTGACTCAATGGCCGGTTTAGTGTAATGCATTTTACAGATTCCAATTCAACAGCAACAACGAAAGAATATCATCAACAATTCCAAAATCCTCAGTTTTCCCCCAAAAGAATTCGAATCACATGGAAATAGATGCGTAGAAGAATGTTTATATACTTACATAGCTCAAGCGGTGGATTGATCGCTCAACGACCAAACAAACCGCGACTAAGATCGTTAACACCGTGGCCACGGACCAAGTCGGAGTAAGAGCTAAAGACCGGAGCTCTCCTTCTTCCGCCATTTTTTTCTGAGCGTATACCTCACTCTATCTCTCTATTTCATCCCAAATCGAAACAAAGAGAAAGATGAGGAAGGTAGAGGAAGGTGAAGAAAAGTGTTAGTTTAATGGCACTTCACCTAACAAAATACCACATTGGCCAAGAAAGGGGGAGATTTGAAACACGCTTACGAAGAATGCTATTTTTAGAAGTTGAGAGAGTTTAGAGTTAGACTAGGAGAGGGAAGGTAAGAGACGGTTATAGGTTGACACCTCCATACTATCTCTAGCTGTACTGACACATACAGTACAGAAAGAGAGAGAGAGAGAGAGAGAGAGAGAGAAAATCTTGGTAGCTACTGCCAAGCATTTTTCAAAAAAAAAAAAAAAAGAGAGAGAGAGAGAAAGGGAGGGAGGATGAATTTTGTATTGGAGGTGTCCTGTGCGCTGGAGGTAGTGATGTGCTGAGATGTCTCTTCCCCAGTCAAACCTTGTTTTCTCCTTGAGATTTGTGCCATCTCATTGAAAATTTGAAACCATCTCCAATACAAATCGGACGGCCGTGATCTCGTCTAGTGATCCCGGTCTCCAAGAATGTGATATGAATTCGATCGGAATCCATATCCTCTGAGGTAACAGAATATTTATGTTTGGATGACGTCCGTCCGATCAGAATCCGGGACCAATCCGGCCCGACGCTGAACGCACGGGGACGCTTTAATAGTCGTGCGGATTCTGATTGGACGGTCCAGATCCAAACAGAAATATTCTGTTACCTTAGGTGATACGAATTCGGTCTCCAGGAGCCAGGAGCAGAGGAGCTTCGTCAATGACTCAATGCCACCTTCGTGTTGGTTTTCTGTGATCAGGGCAGTGTGGAGCTTCGTATGGTTTAATGGTTAAAAAAATTCTCTGACTGCTCTGCTTGTGAGCTTCCTAAAGTCGCAACTTATATTAATACAAACGAAGCGAGGAGCAAAGAAAATAAAACATTTGTTGTCTATAAATTGCGATTTTAAAAATAGACTGCAGAAAGTATTGGGGTAAATATATTAACAGAGTACTTTTTACTTCATACAGCGCACTAACCATATCCAGTGCTGCTTTGATTCTATAGTCCGTGCGCTGTTTTAAGCCAAAACTGCTCTGTTAAAATCAGTACCCAAGTATTGCTGGATCGGTATCCTCTGCATTAACTCAAAAAGGAATCTTTTGAGTTAATGAATTTCAACCGTCTGATTTTAAACGGAGCCAATCCAGCTCGTGTCTATAACATAGGGGCCCTTTAATATTAGTGCAGTTCTACTTCACACGAATCTTGAAATAGATCGAACAGTCGAGATTCATTAACTCAAAGGATTCTCTTTTGAGTTAATGCAGAGGATATGAATTCAGTATTGATCCTCTCCATGTGAGAGGAGATTATAAAATTATTCCTCATGCAGAGTACTTTTTACTTCATGCAGGGCACTAACCATATCCAGTGCTGCTTTGATTCTATAGTCCATGCGCTGTTTTAAGCCAAAACTGTTCTGTTACAATCTTTACCCAAGTATTGCTCCATGTGAGAGGAGATTACAAAATTATTCCTCTCTGCTCTATCCATATGTGCCTCATTAATAATGCGCAGTGTGTGTGCTTTTATTCCAAGATTCATTTCGAGAATAATCAGCTTGTTATAATTTAATCCCAATATAAAGTTCTAGAAACAAATACAAGGAAACAGTGTAATTAATGCCTACCAGATAATTATTAAACAGCTTGACAGGCACAGCAGTTATTACTTAAAAATAGCACAAGTATGAAGTATCGCTTTTTAATTTATTTCGCCATGTGAGCACATTAATAAGTATCTCACATCTGGCAATGCACAGCCTATTGCGAATGTCAAGGGTATTTTAGCTTGCACGTGCAATGCACATGTACCACGCCTTGCATGATCCAGGATTTTCTGAAATTTCTGCCTTGTAAAATTCGTCTAGAACCATAGTGACAAGATTCGCAAATTATACCCGAATAATTCGTTTTTTTGGTGATGCTGAACCGAACGCCGAATTATTCGGTTAATCAAACTTTGACTGAATTATTCCCTAATAATTCGCAAATTTTACAAACTTTTTCTGAATTTTTCCCAGAACATTTTTTGTTTGTTTTTGTTTTTGCTTCCTTGTAGGACTGAGATCTCTGATCCGGATTATTCCGAATCATTTCCGAATTATACCCAAATTATTACCGAATCACGAATTTTTAATCTCACCGAACCAAACCCGAATAATTCATTTGTCACTGTGTCTTATGTCTAGAACTATAATATATTTAATCGTAATGGATTGTTCAACGACACAATTTGGATTTGATATGTTAAGAAATTTATGTTTGATTGTTTTGATTCATAAACATATTATTAAGATTTAAGAGGCTAATTTTATGGACAGGTGTGTCTTAAAATTCTGACAACAATAAATTAAAGGGAGATGATCTCAATCGACACTAACGAATTGGCGTTACGAAAGATTAAACGACTAAAAAGATTAAAAGATGTATGCTGTCCATCAATCTCAATTTCAATAAAAACATAGTTGCTTTAGTCTAGTGATAAAATAACACGCTCTAAGAGATCATAGATTCAAAATTCTAATAAATAGTATGTATAGATATTAAATTTAAAATGTTAAACCTCAATCTTTCTTTTAAAAAAAAAGAGTTGTGACTCTTAATATAAAATAGCGATCCATTAATATTCTGACATCTTGTTTTTTTTATAAAAGAAATTCAACCAGCATATAATATTTAAATATTTAAATAGTAATACAATTTTGAGGAGAGTGCAAGTAACATTCCTTTATTTTTTTTTAATCCTTGTGATAAAAAATTTAAAATTCAACTAACGATAAATTCATTCCAACATTATTTTGATGAGAAAATTAGTTTTTAGTCTAGTGACAAAAACAATATCATATATATAAAAGGTCGCACTTTCCAAATTCAGATATAATTTTTTTTGTGAATATTAAACTCTAGTCGGTGGTTTGACCTTCAACTTTACTAAAAAAATATTATTTTAATGGAAACATCCACACTGTGTTCACAAGAATCACAACAGTGGAAAATATAATTGAAATTGCACAACTTTTTTATATGTATGATAGAAAATAATATAATATAAACCAATGCCTAACGGCCTTTATTATTATTTTTTTAAATTGAGTTAATGCTAGTTAATGTATTTAACCCTCCTCTTAAAAATGTATAGAGGGAATTTATATATGTTTTTTTTTTCTCTTTTTTCCCATGGGAGAAAAAAGTCCGAAATTTTTATTAATAGAAAAATTAATAAAAAAATATCGATAATGAGGAAACATTCTGTGAAAATTCAATTTGTAGGAAAAACATGATAGTACATAACGTCCAGGGGATGTTATAGACCATGACGGCCAGCTTAACGAAATCAAGTTACCGCTAATTAACCGAAATAAAATCTAGAGCTGGCCGTTGTTATCTATAACGTCCAGCTACAGTGTTTTATTTCTTTTTAAAAAAATTCACAAACGAAGCAGCAAAGCAAAAAAAAAAAAAACACTGTAGCTGGACGTTATAGACCATAACGTCCAGCTACAGTGTTTTTTGTTAATTAGAGATCATTAGCGATCAGATTAACTGGACATTACAAACCATAACGTTTTTTCTATTTTTCAAAATCTAACGAAACTGTTCCTTATTGTTGATATTTTTGTTTTGTTTTTTCTATTAATAAAAATTTCGGGAAAAAAGTTGGCTTCTACAGGGATAGGCATGGTTGTCACGCACAATGCATGTATTCTGCCAACTGTGCAATTCTGTTTTGGTGACGATTCTTCTATTATTCTTCATTGATTTGCCTCTTGTATTTTGGAAACCATTCTTCACGTCTCCAAACTCTCCTTTAAAAAAAAACAAAAGAAATAACAAATATGAGCTGCTATGTACGGTCATGCTTGTCTATTGAATAAATTATGTGAATAATAAGATCTTCTACGCAGGGGCGGACCCAGAGTATTCCAAGAGAGCAGCTGTTCCCCCTGAATTTTGAGTTTTAGTGGAGATTTATCGGTTCCGATCGACTTTGTCTTTCTGAAATTTTTTTTGCCCTCTTTTGAACATTTGATTTGTAATTCGGGTTAAATTTAGGATTAAAATTGAAATAAATTTGTTGAATTTTGATTGGTAATTAGAATTACTAGTTAGAGCATCATAAATTACAAGTCAAAGCATTGGAAAGTATAAGTTAAAGCATTATTTTTTTATCGAGTACCAAATTGGTTAATGGATTAAAACCCGATTCGATATTTTTTTGCCCTCCTGACAAAAATTCTGGATCCGCCCCTGCTTCTACGGTGTTATGCAAGATTTTTTTATTGACTGTATAAAAGAAAATGATAAGATCAGGTGATATTCAACAGTATTTTGTAAAGGAAATAAAGTGCTCTTTTGAATGTTTAGTTGAATATTGCAAATTATTACGGATTTATTTACCCAAGAAATGTAAAATATATAAAAATACAGTTCTACATCTAGAAAAAAAATAAACCACAATTTAACTACTACAATATCGGTTTTTTTTTTAAACCATCACCAAAAAATAAATAAGAAATCGGAAACCAATTTGATTACAAATTTTTTTAGAGAAACCTTATTTACCGAAGATGAAGTTCGGTATCAAATTCTCATACCGAAATTGAAGTTCAGTTTTAATTGCTACACAAATGGTTACACATATCTACCTGTTTTAATTCAAAAAAGTCAAAAAGGCAAACCGAAATTGAATTTTGATTTCTTTTTTCTCATGCCAAACTTGAAGTTCGGATTATTTTTTTTTTGTTTGGTTGAAATTGAACTTGAAGTTCGGTTTTTTTTTTTTTTTTTAACTGAACTTGACGTTCATTTTTTTTAATCAGCATATCATACCAAAACGGATTTTTTGTGACATCGTATGAGAAGAATAGGTCAAATCAGATTCAAACTCAATACCGAACTTCATCTTCGGTTTTCAAAATTCCATACCAAATTTGATCTTCGGTGGCTATGATTTAACAAAAAAAAATTGTAATCAAGTTGGTTTTCGATTTTTTAATTATTTAATGACGTTTAAAAAAAAAATCATAATATCGGGTCAAAATAGCACATGCAATTATGCATTCTAATTTCATACATAAATATTAATTATATTCATCAAGTTGGTTTTCGATTTTAGGAATATTCATCATCAGATAACTCCATGTCAAAACTTTGTGTGAGGGCTATGTTACTCAGATACTTCAAATTTGACTTCATATCCGTATCGGACACGTATCGGATACCGATACGCATCCGATATGGCACCGGTATGTATGGCGTATCAGCTTACGATCTCCGATACTGGTCAATATTGTGTGATACGGCAGAGATACGGTAGCGATAAGTTTAATCATTTTCTCCGTTTGCTGATTTTGATTCCCTAGTCCGATAGGGCCGAATATTCCTTTCGGAATAATGAATTATTGTTCCTAATCCGATAGAGCCCAAGAGATATAAGGAGGCGGCCCAAAGATTGCTTCAAGAATAATGAAATAATGTCGGCTCCGAGCGTGATTCGAACACCCGCCATTTCGTTTCAGTGCCAAAAGCCATAGCCACTGCACTGCACTGCACTTTCATATATGATACCTTCTAGTAACTTACATATTTAATAGATACTTGAGTTAAGCCTTCAGTTTTTTGTACAAATTTGATTAAAAGTTATAATTATAATTAAAATAATTAAAATTAATATATATAATAGGCATATCGTATTTTAAATTTTTGAAAATTACTGTATCGCCGTATCCGTATCGTATACGATACGATATCCGTACCCGTATCCATGCAACATAGAGCGTGGGTGTTTCAGTTTGTATAACTGCCTTTTTTTTATTTCGGATGGGGATTGCTTGGTATGATATAATGTGGGGATTGTTTAAAAAGGCCCAGGATAGATGGATGGTGTTGGTTGGCAATCCTTAGAATTATTGTGCTGACAACACTTAATGGGCTCTTTAATTTGAGGCCCGTTTATGGCAATTGCTTTTGAATTGTTATGCTTAGTGTGGGAAAAATAGCATGGCAGAGCCGGCTTCGTTAAGAAATGGCACGGTTACAGCACAGAACGGTACAGCACGTGTAACTGTTATGTGTCGTGATTCGTGTGTCACGTGTCATGATCATTTGCGTGCCGTGATCATCTTTTAAAAATTTGGCATGGCACGACACGTCAAGCGAAATATCTGGTCACAATACGACATGACACGTGGTCACGCAAGTTACGTGTAATTAGGATCATTCGATCTTGATCAAATGGTGAATCTTAAATAAACTAACCTAGGGCATGTTTGGAATTTTTTTTAATTTATGGAGGATATTAAAACAAATGAGATTCTTCTTCATTTGTTTCTTGTATTTTGTAAACCAACCTTCACGTTTTCAAACTCTCCTTTTAAAAAAATAAAAAAAATAACAAATATGAGCTGCTATGTACGGCGATGCTTTTCTATTGAATAAAATTATGTGGAATTCACATCAGCTCAGGTTACTGACGGAAGACAATTACGATCCGACGGTTCTTTTAACATGGCACAAATCTCAAAACAGACCCCCTACAGTCTCTATAGGCACCGAATTGAGTTTGGCCCAAATAAGTTTAATCTGGGCCGTCCGTTTCAATTTGCTTGAGATCTGCCGTGTCAAGTTGCAAAAAAAATTGATTGACTGTGTAAAAGAAAATGATAAGATCAGGTGATATTCAACAATATTTCGTAAATGAAACCAAGTGTTTTTGAATGTTTAGTTAAATATTGCAAATTATTACTGATTTATTTACTCCGTAAAGTGAAAATCTCATGATGCATGCATGCATGTATTTGTGTTATTAGTACACAAGAAATGTAAAATATATAAAACATAGTTCTTGAGGCAAAACTAGAAAATTGATATCGGCCGGAGTGTACTGTAGTATAATTCTATTTTATGAAGAGAGTTAAAAAATATAAGTATTTATACATATTATAAAAATATAAAAAAAAATTGTTAATTTTTAATTTATAAGATTAGCTACCTCTAATTAACACCTAGATCCGCCCTTTGTACAGAAAATTAAGCATCTCTATTCCAGCAAATGTTTAGCAATTATTTTGGACCACGTCACTGAGTTTAGCAATCAAAGGGATTCATAATTTCTAAATCACTCCATTCCAGAAATTTATAGAGTTGTTTTTAAAGCAAAGTTGCTAATTTAAAAACTGTGGTGTATCCCATCAATTATATTAACAATTAACACATCAGATTAGCAATTTAAAAGAAATCACCGTTGTAGATGCTCTAACCACAATTTAAGTACTATAATATCCGGTCAAAATAGCACCCGAAATTATGCATTCTATTTTCATAATATACTAATTATATAATGATGATATTTAAACATTAATGGTTGATTTCTGTTAATAAAATATTTAATAAATAATATAATCTTTAATTTAGTGGTTAAGGTAATATTCTCAGTGTGAGTGTGAGATGTTACGTTTTCCAAATTCAATCGGCGATCTCGTGGCTATTTAATCCGTGATTTTTATTAATATCCAAAGTTAAATACAAATTAATAAATACTCACGTTAGTTGAATTTTTTTTTAAATATTCAAACCGGTCATTTAATGATCAGTCCTCTTTTTTTCTCAACCCGTCATTTAAGTTGAGAATTTTTTTTTTTTTTATTTTTTTGCTGTTCTAGACATTTCAACAAAAACAGAGAAACTGAAATCGGATGTTATGTTGCTTATCCAATATAAAATTATACAACGGACAAGAATTATCTTTATGAAGGTCTTACTTGGGTCCGGACTTCGGATTCGTCATACACAGTTATTGATACAGAATACCAGATGTCCCTGTGACTCTTGGAGTGCAATATAGCAGAATTTATTAGTGACATTTACACGATAAATTCCTACGGAGTGATATTGACACATGATGTGGCAATAGATGATTCGTTTTACTGTAAACCAAGCCAATCAACTAGCAACTTGTAGGTGATCGTGAAGGTTAGATATGTATTGCTGAACGGAGCCTGTTACAGCTCCTCTTGCTCTACTACTCTTTGACTCTGACTGGTAGCTGCGCCCGAAATTTTTATTAATAACCTCAAACAAAAGAAAAATATCAAATCTAACTCCAACTTGAAATTTTTTTCAAAAATGACCTAACCGCCCCATGACTGGGCGGTTCACCCTACCCACAAAACCGCCCAATAATTGGGCGGTCCACACGGCCAAGCAAACCGCCCCATGGTGGGGCGGTTCACTATGCAGACTATAAATTCCCAATTCTGCCTCCCATTCTCACACTCTCTCGCCCTCGCCCTCGCCCCAATCGCTCTTCTTTCTGCAGGTAATTTTTTTTTTTATTAGTTTTTATTATTATTATTTTATTATTTATTTTACTATGCATTACTGTAGATTACTGTAGATTACTGTAGATACTGTTGATTACTGTAGATTACTGTAGATTACTGTTCATTTTTTTATTTTATTTTTTAAATTAATTTTATTAAATAATTTTTTTTTAATGTTGTTATTTACTAATAATTTAACTGTGTACTATTATTTTGTAACTGATAAAAATTTGTTTATTAATGTAGATAAAATGTTGGTTACACTATATGTGGGCGGGAAGTTCGAGGTGGGTGTGGAAGGAGTACGTTACTCGAAAGATCCGACCCATGGCTTTGAGGTAAATGAAAACACCTCATTTCTGGAACTTAAGCAAATGGTATTCGAAAGGATTGGTGTAACCCCCAACCGGTATGACATAGATTTGGTTACTCGGGTTGACGCAGGGCGGGATAGACCTTACTATGTAAAGTATCCAATAACAAATGAGGATGGTTGGAGATGTGTTTACAATACTTTTCAATCTACGGGTACCCCGATAATGGAGTTGTATTCCAGAAAGTTTCTGCATCGGACCAGGGTTGGACCTTCTACAGACCATACAGTTATGATAGCCCAGTGCAGCAGCACTCGGGTTTTGACCACTCGGGTAACCAAAACTTGGGTCATGTATCACCGTCTGAACCGCACGCACCACCCGTTCATATTGATTACACTGCTGATTACACCACTGATTATACCACTGATTATAGCACCGACCTACCACCACCACCACCTCCACCTCCTATTCAACCCGTAGTAGAAGCCAGATTTCCTTCTGTACCACCGTCCGTACCTATACTTGTACCTGTTATTGTTCCCCGGAGAGATGCTATGCTGGAGGCTGAAGGGATTGATGCCATACTGGAACGGGAAATTAACTCGGGTGATAGTTGGGACGGGGATTGGGATTCTGATCACTTGTCAGACGGTGATGGAGATTATTCCGAAGGCAAATTCGTACTTACTCAAGGTGGGGAAAAATAATCCGAGAGATCTGCAAGAAGCACCCGCATATGAGAAAATATTTCAAGCAAAAGATGGAGGTTGGAGATGGGGAATAATGACAACAAATGGGTCCGAGTCTTTGAATGCTGTTTTCAAGCAGAGCCGAATGTTGCCCGTGGCAGCCATTGTGGAGGACACTTTCTACAAGCTTAATGCATGGTTCGTTGACCGCCATGATAAAGCAACAGAATTACTCGCTAGGAACCAAACATTTTCAACAAGGGTGGAGGGCAAATTACGCAAACATAGGGAGAAAGGTTCAGTTATGACCGTTGTCCCGTATGGGGGTCGCTTGGAATTCGAAGTTCACTCTCCGAATGAGTACGCTCCAACCAGCCGTAGAGCAGATGGGACTATGGAGTTTATTAAAAGGCCTTTCAAGTATGTTGTCAAAATCGGAGATGACAATACTGTAACATGCACATGCCAAGGAATCCAACTAGCTCACCTACCTTGTTCTCATGTTATGGCGGTGTGCCGAGTGAGAAACTTCCGTGAGGATGATTTTGTCGCCGACATGTACCGTACCACTTACCTTGCGAGTACTTGGGGTGCATCATTCCATTCTTATCCCAACCAGCATCAATGACCGGCCTATGTTGGAGATAAAATCGTCCCCCCCAGAAAGTGGATCAGGTTAGGGAGAATACTTTGTGTATGCACTGAACTTCTTTTTAATATGGTTATTTAACTTCTTTTTATATTAGAAAAGGGAGAAGGCCCCACAAGCGTGCTGTAATGACAATGGATCAGATGCAGGGTAGGCGAATGGGACATCAGGCTCGCCGTTCAACTTGTGACAGGCAGCGAGCAGGTACATTTCATTTTATATTTTATAATTCCTTTTACATTTCAAGATTTCAATAACATACCATTTTTGGTGAACTGGAATGCAGATGCCATGAACGAAGACAACGAAAGAGAAAATGCTAGAGTTGTTGCGGAGGCAACCGGTAGCGGTAGTAGTCATGCAGAGGCATCCGGTAGCGGTAGTAGTGTCGCACAACAAACTGGAAGCAGATCGAGACCTCGTCGACTTCTAAATTTGTTCGGTCGTCGTCGCTAAATTTGTGAACTGATTTAATTAGTAGTTTTGTAACTATTTTTGTATGCTTCATTTTTGTTATTTTCATAGCGCAATTAAATATACACAAATTGACAACATAAAAATATTTACCACATTAGCCAAATCGACAATCAATACAACAGCCGTATAATCGACAATTATTATAAAACAATCGACGGTTCTAACCTCAGACGACGCATCCAAACTCAACCAAATTTTATTTAAAATTACAATAAAAAAAATATATCTTACAAAAATAATACAAACTTATCATAAATATATATCTTAATATATGTTGTAAATATATCTTAATAAAAAAGATATCTACACAAAAAAAATATATCTTAAAAAAATATATATATCTTATAAATATATCATACTAAAAAAATATCCTAACATATCTGTAAAAAAAAAAAAAAAAAAAAAAAAATTATGACTAACCGCACCACCATGGGGCGGTTTGCTTGGCCGTGTGGACCGCCCAATGATTGGGCGGTTTTGTGGGTAGGGTGAACCGCCCAGTCATGGGGCGGTTAGGTCATTTGTGAAAAAAATTTCAAGTTGGGGTTAGATTTGATATTTTTCTTTTGTTTGGGGTTATTAATAAAAATTTCGGTAGCTGCGCATTCCGGAAAAATTTATAATTTCCTTTTCTTTTTCAAATAAACAAACAAAATATCTCTCTTCATAAATTATTAACAAAACGGCTTCATTATCTCCTCCTTTTTTGCTCCCTCTCACTTCTTCTAGTTACTCCTACATCTTTTATTTAAAATGGATGATACAATTTGTTACTCTAATAAAAATTTTATGAACTTATAAATGCATTATTTTATTATATAATTTTTTTTAATGTAAATATTGTAAATTAAAACTGGCAATATAATATTAGCTAATCTATAAAATATTTTTAACATATGATTTCTTTAACCATCATTATAGAATATAGATAAGTCTAAATATTTGTGTCAAGCAAACATATTTTTAAATTAATTTAACTGAAGTCAACAAATTAATTTTATTAATTTAATTATTGAAACGTGACTTTAAAAATTATATCTAAACACTTGGGTCCATACAAATTTTTGAACACATGCATTCATATGTCAAGTATAAATTTATTAGTCTTAAAAAATAATTTAGATATAGTAGGAAATTAATCACTATAGTGAGAATAATTCGAATATTTAAATTAGAATGGAAATTAATCACTATAGTGAGAATAATTCGGATATGTTCAAAATTTGTATGGACCTAAGTGTTTAGATATAAATTTTAAAGTCACATTTCAATAATTAAATTAATTTGTTTACTTCAATTAAATTAATTTAAAAATATGTTTGCCTGACACAAATATTTCGACTTATATATATATATATATATATATATAGAGTAGGGCTATTGTACTTCGCGAAGTAAAACGAAGTTTTACTACAAGCTCATACTCCCATTTCCAAAATCCAAATCGTCGATCCGAACCGTTCAAGTTGTTCTCCATATTGAAATGTGCTTGGAGACCAAATTTTGCATTTTTTGGAATTTTTTTACTATTTATTAAGCCACTTTGAAAATCGCTGATCCATTGTGAACAGTAAAAAATTCTGGACCAATGGATCAGCGATTTTCAAAGTGGCTTAATAAATAGTAAAAAAATTCCAAAAAATGTAAAATTTGGTCTCCAAGCACATTTCAATATGGAGAACAACTTGAACGGTCGGATCGATGTTTTGGATTTTAAAAATGGGAATATGAGCGTGAAGTAAAATATTGGTTTTACTTCGTGAAGTACAATAGCAAAATTCTATATATATATATATATATATGAGTAGAACTAAGGTGCTCTTAAGCTTACCAAGCCAAACCGTGAGCTTAACTCAAAAACCTATCGGATTGACTTCAAATGACATTTCCAAACCGTTAGATGTTCAATCTATATTAAAATGTGCTTGGAGACAAAATTTTACATTTTCTGAAATTTTTTTACTATTTATTAAGATGATTTGAAAACCGCTATTTTTTAATGCTCCAGAAATTTAATAAAAACAGCGGTTTTCAAACCATTTTAATAAATAGTAAAAAAAATCTAAAAAATGTAAAATTTTGTCTCCAAGCACATTTTAATATAGATTGAACATCTAACGGTTTGGAAATGTCATTTGAAGTCAATCCGATAGGTTTTTGAGTTAAGCTCACAAAGGGCTTGGTGAGCTTAAGAGCACCTTAGTTCTACTCTCTCTCTCTCTCTCTCTCTCTATATATATATATATAGGAGGGCTCAAATGCCCCATTGCTTTATGCCCCAATCGTACCCCAACATCTATATCTTCAATTTCAAAGTTCAAACAGATGATCTGAACCGCTCAACATGATATCCACGTTAAAATATGATTGGAGACCAAAATTTATATTTTTTTGGAAATTTTTTACTATTATTTAAGATAGATACAAAATCATTGTTTTTAGATGGTCCACAATTTTCTGAAAAATAGTGATTTTGTACCTATCTTAAAAAATAGTAAAAAAATTCCAAAAAATATAAAATTTGGTCTCCAATCATATTTTAACGTGGATATCATGTTGAGCAGTTCAGATCATCTGTTAAACTTTGAAATTGAAGATATAGATGTTGGGGTATGATTGGGGCATAAAGCAATGGGACATTTGAGCCCTCCTCATATATATATATATATATATATATATATATATATATAGAGTGACTAAGGTCAAAGTGGTAGTTCCTTAGCCCTCGTGCAACCAAGTCGTTTTTGGATTTTCAAAGTCCAAACGGTCGATTCAAATTATTAGATGTGATATCTATATTAAAATATGCTTGGAGACCAAATTTTACATTTTTTGGAATTTTTTTACTATTTATTAAGCCACTTTGAAAATTGCTGATCCGGGTGAACAGTAAAAACAGTGCAACCAAATTCTGGACCATGTGATCAGAAATTTTCAAAGTGGCTTAATAATAAATAGTAAAAAAATTCCAAAAATGTAAAATTTGGTCTCCAAGCAGATTTTAATATAGAGATCACATCTAAAGGTTTGGATCGACCTTTTGGACTTTGAAAATCCAAAAACGACTTGGTTGCACGAGGGCTTAGGAACTACCAATTTGACCTTAGTCACTCTATATATATATATTCTATAATGACAGTTAAAAAAATCATATGTTAAAAATATTTTATAGATTAACTAATATTATATTGCCAGTTTATATATATATATATATATATATATATATATATATATAGAGATAGGCTACCATGCTTTGCAAATTAAAGCCCCTCTTGTGCTTTGCGTTCATTTTCGGATTTTCAAAATTCAAAATGTCGATCCGACCGTTCAAGTTGTTCTCCATATTGAAATGTGCTTGGAGACCAAATTTTACATTTTTTGGAATTTGTTTACTATTTATTAAGCCACTTTGAAAATCGCTGATCCATTGGTCCAGAAAATTTTACTGTTTTGCTAGTGTGACCATTGGATCAGCGATTTTCAAAGTGGCTTAATAAATAGTAAAAAAATTCCAAAAAATGTAAAATTTGGTCTCCAAGCACATTTCAATATGGAGAACAACTTGAACGGTCGGATCGACATTTTGAATTTTAAAAATCCGAAAATGAGCGCAAAGCACAAGAGGTGCTTTAATTTGCAAAGCATGGTAGCCTATCTCTATATATATATATATATATATATATATATATATATATATATATATATATATTTATTATATAATGACGGTTAAAGGAATCATATGTTGAAAATATTTTATAGATTAGCTAATATTATATTGCCAGTTTTAATTTACAATATCTACATTAAAAATAATTTTATATAATAAAATAATGCATTTCTAAGTTCACAAAATTTTCATCAGAGTAATAAATTGTATCATCCATTTCAAATAAAAGATGTAGGAGTAAACTAGAAGAAGTGAGAGGGTGGGATAAATGAGGGGAAAGTGAAGCCCACAAGGGCATTTTGTTAATAATTTATGAAGATGGATATTTTGTTTGTTGATTTGAAAAAGAAGAGCAAATTGTACATTTTTCCCTTAGAAAAATATAAAATTTAGGTGACAACATACAATCATCAAATATGATATGAATTATTTTTTATATATGTATACCATTGTTGTAAAAAACGTCTATCTAAGCTGATCAATCGGCCAATTAATCGTTGGCGGTGACCAAACCGTCATAGATTTTTTTCGACTGCGAAGTCTTTTTTTGAAATCTTCGCATACACTACGAAGTCGTGAGCAAGACTCGAACTCACTTTTAGTATAAAGCTCCGAAAAGTATAACTACTAATAGAAATTAAAGAAATCAAATCGATTTTTTTGAATGAAGATTGGGAACGAGTGAATGATATAAAACAGTTAAAATCCTCAAAATCGGGTGGAAGGGAAGGTCGGATGCCCGCAAGACTTGTCAAACGCAGTGAATGGATGTGAGTGAATTGGACTTAATTGAGATGTGCCAATTAATGGACAAAATCGATGCCTATGGAAATTCTGATAATACTTTTCATTCAAGTGGCATTCGAGTCACCTTAATTTCCAACGAATTACTAAACGACAACTGACTAGTCTTATCCAAAGACGCTTCCAAGGAGAAATTAGGTCCATATTTTTGCCCATATGTCCGCACCGCTGGAACACGTTAAAGTATCTCTGCCAAAAACTAAGAGCATCTACATCTCTGATATTATTAGAGTTTCTAATCTGATGTGGCAATTTTTAATCTAGTTTTAGAGATGTGAGAGAGTTTCTTATTTAGAAACTATGCAGTAAAGTCTCTTATTAAGAAACTGTTTATAAACTTCATGTTAGTTAAATAATTGGCTCAAATTATTTCTCCTTTTTAATTTGTTGCTGACGTTGCTTAATAGAAACTCTAAAATTAATTTCAAAAATGTGAGAGTTGGAAACTTTAGAGATCTTAATTTCTAAAAAGTGGTTAACAGTTATTTAGAAACTCATTTGAGTTGCTGGGATGTAGATGCTCTAAGCCGCCAGGAGAAAAGGCTCTTTGACTCGTCAATTGAAACGATAAAAAAAATATATTCATCAACTTTTTACTGTGATATATATAATTTATCATTTAAATGTGAACCATATAATACTATATTTAATATGGTCCAAATTTTATTTAATCCGATTCAAACTTTATTGGGTAATACATGGTTTGCACTTTATAGAAACTTAATTTCTTCAAATGTTACAGTAATTGTCACAAATCCAGAATTTAGAAGACATTAATAATACCTTTTGCAAAGTTATACACCATTTGAAAGTAATAATTGATACATAGTTTTTACTTATAATTCGTACTAATTAATATAATTTGGACTAATTTATAGTGCAAATAATTTGTGCAGAATTTACGCTAATTAAGGATGAACCTTGTATAACTATATACATATTTAATTCCAAAAAAGTATTTTTTATTTTTGTAATAATACTCCTGCGGTTCATTATCTCATCACTTGAAGACCTTTCAAAGTCGTTCGTCAACTGTGACAGGTCCATTACCCAATTGCTGCACATATATATGTAGTATGTTCAAGCCCCAGATCAATCACAAAATACAATCACAAAACAGAAGCAATGAAGTTATTATTGCCAGTAGCGTTTCTGATTCTGGTTCTGGTCCTAGTACAGTGGGAGATGAGTACTGTGAGCGGGTCAGACTCAGTACTGTGCAGGGAAGAAGAGAGGTCGGCTCTTCTACACATCAATGCTTCAATGTCCTTTCCTATTCACTCTTTAGATGGCAAGTGGGAAGGCAAGGAGTGCTGCCGATGGGAAAGAGTCACCTGCGATCCAACCACCGGCCATGTCACTCAACTTAACCTCAGTGTATTCCATGAAGATGATGAGTTCGATTATGAGCGGGGTATTTTACTAAATGCCAGTATGTTCTTACCTCTCCGTCAACTACGGTCTCTGTCATTATCTACGCATGGCATATACAATTGTACGGATGCTACTGGTATGTATCTTCACCTAAATTTCATGTTTAAGCATGCATCGTGTATATATATATACCCATGCTGTATGGATGTTCCTGCTTATCAATCGACATTACAATTAAGTACTGACGTACTTCTCATTTTGCTAGAAGGACCACGTTTCTATATGTAGGAGTGTTCAAATGGATCGGTTTATTCGGTTTTAAACCGAACTAGTAAATTTCGGTTTAATTGGATCGGTTGTTCGGTTTAAATGGTTCGGTTCGGTTTTGAAATCTCCAAATCGGTTTGAACCGAACCAACCGGTTTAATAAAAAATGGATCGGTTTATTTTGTGTGGTTTATAATGGATTGGTTTATCAAAAACCGGCTTGTGTGGTTATCAAAAATGTTATCCAAATCGGTTTGAACCAAACCAACTGGTTTTGAAATGTTTATTTGTAACTTGAAATGTTTGTATTCGGTTCAACCGAACAAACCGAAGTTTAAATCGGTTTAATCGGTTCGGTTTTAGATCGGTTTGGAATTTTAATTCGGTCGGTTCGGTTGGGTTTTCAAAATTCGGTTCAAACCGCGGTTTGGCAAAAAAGTTCGGTTTGACCCGAACCGACCGGTTGAACACCCCTATGGATCGAGCCCCCAATATCACCAATTATCATATGACTTTATACATTTGTGCTTAATTTATGAAGACTATAAAGCTACTGAACGTACTGTTAATTGCTCAAATTTTAGGACAACATATTGTTAAAATATATAACTGATTAATTTGATGTTTGTTCGTGTTAAGAAGAGAAGAAATTAGAAATTAGCAAATCCTAATGCAATTTCTCCTTAATTTGTTATTTTAATTTCAGGACTTAAAACATGGTCCAATTTGACCAAGTTGGAGATTTTAGACCTTTCTCACAACTCCCTAGACGGAAGCATCATATATGATTTAGCTAGTATTTCATCTCTTCGTACACTCAACCTACGTGATAATAATATAAACAGCAGTCTACCCATCAACGGTAACAAAATTAAATTAAATAATGATTTATTTAATGTACTCCCTTCTTTAATTGATTAACAAAGGCTCGTCCTTGTGTGTGTGTTTATATGTACGTGTGTGTATATAGACACACACACACATGTATATTTATACATGAGTTCGGCTAATACGTTTATATAAGAATTTTAACACCATATACTTATAAGTTATTTTTGCGTTTCCAAAACCCAAACAGTTGATCCGAGCAGTTTAACATAATATCCATATTAAAATATGTTTGGAAACCAAATTTTATATTTTTTGAATATTGTTTACTACTTTTTTAGATAGGTAGAAAATTATTGTTTTTTAGAAATCAATGGATTTTCTACCTACCTTAAAAAATAGTAAACAAATTTAAAAAATATATAAAATTTAGTCTACAAGCACATATAATTTTAATATGGAGATTATATTGAACGGTTCAGATCGAATGTTTGGACTTTGAAAATGCAGAAATAATTATAAGCATATGGTGTTGAAGTTCTTACATAAGCGTATTAGCCGAACCATATGTGTGTGTATCTATATATATGTATATGCATATATACATATACATATAGAGATGGGCCATGGTGAGTTGCGAAGTAAGGATGTTGTTTTACTTCATGCTCATATTTTCATTTTTAAAGACCAAACAGTCAATCCGAACCGCTCAACAAGATATTCATATTAAAATGTGATTGGAGACCAAATTTTACATTTTTTTGAAATCTTTTACTATTTTTTTTAAAATATTTCGAAATCACTGTTTTTTATGGTCCGAAACCATTCAAAAAGAGTGGTTTTCTACCTATCTAAAAAAATAGTTAAAAAGTTTCCAAAAAATTGTAAAATTTGGTCTTTAAGCACATATCAATATGAATATCTTGTTGAGCAGTTCGAATCGACTGTTTGGTCTTTGAAAACAGAGATATGAGCGTAAAGTAAAACAAGATCATTACTTCGCAACTCACCATATATAGTCCATCTCTATACCACCTATTTCCATGATATTTGATACACAATTAATCAATTATATAAGATACAAACCGCGCCACATGGAGACTGAAAATGAATAAAAAAAAATGACCTAATTAATTCCTGCATCTGCCAAGTATTAATATTAATTAAAGAGAGCTGTTCTGGTTTGTTGATCCGAGCACCTTTTGTCAGGGTTTGAATCTTGGTTCAATTTGACTAAGCTAAAGATGCTAGACCTTTCATTCAACGACCTACCTACGAGCACCGTTTCCTCCTTAACCAAAGTATCATCACTTCGAGCACTTTATCTGGATTATAATTTTATGGAAGGCAATGTCCCAGTCAAAGGTAACCTCTCACAAACGAACCATTTTATATATATTTTTGACAACTTCAAGTCTTCTTTTATTTTTTTGAATTAATTTGACCAATATTTCAATGGAAACAATCTGACAGAGCTTAGTGCACTAAATTTGGAGGTGGTTAGTCTACGCGCATGTATGTTTTCTGGGAGTTTACCTTATTTGGGAAATTGGTCCTCTCTTAAAGCCCTTGTGTTGTCGGAAAATTATGATCTCAATGGTACTTTAACATCAAAAGGTAATTTACAATGTTATTCAAAATTAAAATAATTTTAGTTCTTACATTAGGAAAGAAGTTATAATTTCTGCAGTATCTCTACACCGGTAGATCATATATAGATGTTTGACATCACAAAATTTGCTGAAAATATATATTTTATTTCACATTCAGTCCATAAATTAATGTATATTCATGAGAGTTTTCAACAAGATTTTCAGTCTCTTTTAGCTCAATATCACCAGACTAAGAAAGCTGAGGTTGTGGCTATATATATATATATATATATATATATAGAGTAGAACTAGGGTGCTCCTAAGCTCACCAAGCCCTTCCGTGAGCGCGACTCTAAAACCTATCGAATTGACTTTAAACGACATTTTCAAACCGTTAGATGTTCAATCTATATTAAAATGTGCTTGGAGACCAAATTTTACATTTTTTGGAATTTTTTTACTATTTATTAAGATGATTTGAAAATCGTTGTTTTCCAATGGTGCAGAATTTTAATAAAAACAGCGATTTTCAAACCATCTTAATAAATAGTAAAAAAATTTCAAAAAATGTAAAATTTGGTCTCCAAGCACATTTTAATATATATTAAACATCTAACGGTTTGAAAATGTCGTTTGAAATCAATTCGATAGGTTTTAGAGTCGTGCTCACGAAGGGCTTGGTGAGCTTAGGAGCACCCTAGTTCTACTCTATATATATATATATATATATATAGTGAGTGGCTACTCTACTTACATAAGCATATGAGGGCATATGCTTATAAGTCATTTTTACGTTTTCAAGGTCCAAATAGTCAATTTGAAGTGCTCAATATGTTCTCCATATTAGAATGTGCTTGGAGACCAAATTTTACATTTTTTGGAAATTTTTTACTATTTTTTTAGAATTTTTCAAAATCACTTTTTTTTAGGATTATTTATTATTTTTCTGAATTTTTATAGCATTTTGAAACACTATTTTAAAAAATTCTAAAAAATTAGTAAAAAAATTTCAAAAAATGTAAAATTTGGTCTCCAAACACATTATAATATGGAGAACATGTTGAGTGCTTCAGATCGACTATTTGGACTTCGAAAACACAAAAATGATTTATAAGCATATGCCCTCATATGCTTATGTAAGTAGAGTAGCCAACCTCTATATATATATATATAGAGTAGAACTAAGGTGCTCTTAAGCTGTTTTAATCAAAAAAGGTGCTCTTAAGCTCACCAAGCCCTTTGTGAGCTTAACTCAAAAACCTATCAGATTGACTTCAAATGACATTTTCAAACCTTAGATGTTCAATCTATATTAAAATGTGCTTAGAGACCAAATTTTACATTTTTTGGAATTTTTTTACTATTTATTAAGATGGTTTGAAAATCGCTGTTTTCCAATGGTACAGAATTTTAATAAAAACAGCGGTTTTCAAACCATCTTAATAAATAGTAAAAAAATTCCAAAAAATGTAAAATTTGGTCTCCAAGCACATTTTAATATAGATTGAACATCTAACGGTTTGGAAATGTCGTTTAAAGTCAATCCTATAAGTTTTTGAGTTAAGCTCACAAAGGACTTGGTGAGCTTAAGAGCACCTTAGTTCTACTCTATATATATATATATATATATATAGAGAGATGAGCTATTGTGCTTTGCAAAGTAAAGCCATCGTTTTACTTCGGCTTACTTTTTGGATTTTCAAAGTCCAAAACGTCGATCCGACCGTTCAAGTTGATCTACATATTGAAATGTGCTTGCAGACCAAATTTTACATTTTTTGGAATTTTTTACTATTTATTAAGCCACTTTGAAAATTGCTGATCACATGGTCCAGAAAAAACAGTGCAACAAAATTCTGGACCATGTGATCAGCAATTTTCAAAGTGGCTTAATAAATAATAAAAAAATTCCAAAAAATGTAAAATTTGGTCTGCAAGCACATTTCAATATGTAGATCAACTTGAACGGTCGGATCGACGTTTTGGACTTTGAAAATCCAAAAAGTAAGCCGAAGTAAAACGATGGCTTTACTTTGCAAAGCACAATAGCCCATCTCTCTCTCTCTCTCTATATATATATATATAGTCCGGCTAATGCCAAAATTATAATGTTATGGCATTAGCTGTACTATATATATATTTGTGTGTGTGTGTGTGTTTGAGGCATAACACTGAGATTTGAAAAAAATAATAATGAAGAAACACTATCTCATAATTGACCTCTGGGTTAAGCTTTTCACCTGAGTAATATATCTTATTTGATGTTCTTTAATTCTTGTCAATATTAATTATAGGACTATGCCGACTAAAGAATCTCGAAGAGTTAGATCTTTCAAGCAATGATTTTAGTGGAAATCTTCCTCCTTGTATGGGAAATCTTTCTTCTCTTAAGCTAGTCGACTTGTCAGATAATTATCAATTTCAAGTAGAATTTCCCTCCTCTATTTTTGAGAGACTCACGTCCCTATGGTACCTTTCCCTATCCTATAACCAGCTTGAGGGGACTCTATCAACAAGGTCATTTTTGAATCATTCAAATCTTGAAGTTCTAAGGCTCTCAACTTTAGGGTCATTGAACTTTCGAGTCGAAGTTATGAATCTGCCTTTTCAGCTTCAAGACCTTGAACTAGCTAATTGCATTCTTGATGTTGAGCCCACTTTTTTGCGCTCTCAACATAAATTACGAGTGTTGGACCTCTCTAATACTAGCTCCAAGGGTCCTCTTTCAGCTATGTGGTTGTTGTTAGAAAACAACACGAACTTGATCCAATTAGATTTGCACAAAAACTTCTTCACAGGGCCTCTTCAACTTCCATTTTTAACTCATGAAAAACTCTCGATATTGGATATATCTGACAACTATCTTGGCGGAGAATTACCGACTAACATTACCACTAAGCTTCCAAATTTATTGTCCCTAGCCTTATCAAAAAACTATTTTCAAGGCCCTCTTCCTATCATTCCTACAAGCAATCTCCAAAGTCTAGATTTATCTAGTAACAATCTCAGTGATGATATACATAATAGTTTTTTGAGACTTCAGTCTTCAATCCCCTCTTTTATGGATCTATCAAATAATAAATTTTATGGATCTTTCACTGACAACTTAAACTTTACTCAAGCTTCAATATTATTGTTAAATAATAATAACATAAGTGGAGAGATTCTTTTTAGCATTTGCAATACAAGTTTCAAAGTGCTAGAAATCAGTAACAATCAACTATATGGTGGTATACCTGATTGCATTGGAAAAGCTGAACTTTCAATATTGAAGTTAAATGGAAATTATTTAGAAGGATCCTTACCGTTGGAGATGTGTTCTGTGGAAAGTCTTTGGTGGCTTGACCTTTCAAAAAATAAGCTTTCTGGATCAATACCTACTTGCTCTAATCAGTCAGCCTTATATATTGTAGATATGAGCCAAAACAATCTAACAGGAAACTTCCCGATAACATGGCTCAATATTTCTTATATAAATATCCTAGACATTCGAGAAAACCATTTATCTGGAGAACTTCCAGCTTGGATTGGTGAGGATTCCAATCTCCAAATGCTCCAAGCAAGTGAAAACCTATTTGGAGGACTTATACCAGAACAAATATGTCAATTCAAATATTTGCGCATACTAGATTTGTCTTACAATGATCTTTCGGGACAAATACCATCATGCATTATTGATATGGGATCATCACATGGCAGTTCCTTTTACATTGCAATTGTGGAAAAAACTATGGATTTTCAAAATGTTACTAAATTAGTAGGGGAGCTGAACTTCAGTGATGCAAATTTTCTCTTACACGCTCCAGATTATATCTTCTTGCCTATCCACTGGGATAGCGAGGATTCAAGAAATTTTGGATTGAAACTTATGTCAAAAGGAAGGTTAGATTTCTATTTGGAAGAAATTTTGGAAATCCAGGGTTTAATAGATTTGTCTTCCAACAAACTAGTAGGCAACATTCCCGAAGATATCAGTCGAATGAATTGGTTGATAACACTGAACTTGTCGAACAACCATTTAAGCGGTGCAATACCGAATTCAATATCCAATTTGCAACAATTAGAAAGTTTGGACCTCTCTCACAACTCTTTGAAAGGGGAAATACCGAGAGAACTGACTAAACTAACCTCTCTTGCATCCTTCTCTGTGGCATATAACGATTTATCTGGTCCTACATTAGGTGTAGAAGCACAATTTATTTCATTTGATAATAGAAGCTATGAAGGCAACCCCAATCTCTGCGGGCCTCCCCTATCAAAAAGTTGTGTCACTACTCTTGGCACAATGCAGCCTTCCCCGAATGAAATGAGTGACAACCAAAGGTATGACGGCACCGATTTTCTCATAGTGTTCGGTTCATTCTTCCTTTTCTTTGTGGTCAGTTTTTGGTGCTTCATGGCTGTTCTTTATTTCAAGAGAAATTGGCGCTATGCTTTGTTTACTCTGGTGGACTGGTATGGTGATATAATATATGTGAAAGTTGTGCTTTGGGTGAGAAAGATTAGAACTGCTCGAACTAGAAGGGGGTAATTGATGAACCACTTGTTTCATTTTTAGTTTGGAAATATATATTTTAGATATGTATACTGAATAAGCATGTGTCAACTCTTTATGTGTGATGTATTGTAAATCTTTATGAACTTTTGGCTTGAAAAAAATATGTAAGCTAACTTTCGCATATTTATTTTATATTGATGCATTTTTTACGAATTTCTCAAGTGCCCTATAATTTTCATTACTTGTAAACATGAGACCATTATATGATATTATCATGTAAAGTAGGAATTATGTTGAGAAATAAAATAACCTCAGAAGATTCATCATCGGTTGTAAAGGCAACAATTAGGCTAGCATGCAAAATACAGCTGTATAGCTATAATTGGTACCTAGCCTGTATTTAGTATGTAATTAAGCAAGAGATCAAGCAATCTCTTATTAAGGAAAACAGCCAACGGCTAATAGAGTAGAATAGGCTATAAGAATACATGTATAGAGAGCTTGTAAATTCAGAATTCATTCTTATTGTTCATCATATTCCATCTCTCCCAAATTCCATTATGGTATCAGAGCATGATTAATCCTGCACCAGCAACAAACCAAAATTCCGCATAACTCAAATCTCACCAGTTTCTCCAAAATCAACCATGTCTCAACAATCAGACAACACAAAACTAACCACAATAATACTCAATGGCAGCAATTACATTCCTTGGTCCAAATCTGTCACAATTGGTCTCGGTGGCAAAGGCAAATTAAACTTTGTCACTGGAACCAAACAAAAACCAAAAGCTTCGAAACCCAATGAGGCAACTGCTGAAGAAACAACAAAAATCGAAGAGTGGGAGACAACAGATCAGATGATCATGTCATGGCTACTGAGCACCATGGAGCCCAAAATTTCGAATGTTCTCATGTATTCCGACACATCAAAAGAAATTTGGGACAAGGCAAAAAGAAGGTATGGCTAGCAAAGAAACTTTGCACATATTTTTAGCCTCAAGCAAGAGCTTGCTCAAATCAGACAGAACGGCCAAAGCAACAACGAATTAGTAACCGAAATCATGTCCAAATGGGAAGAACTTAATGTGTATCTTCCACCAACAATAGACCCAAATGAAACCCAAAAAAGATCAGAACAGGACCTCATCTTTACATACCTAGGTGCACTCGACACCACCTACGAAGCAATTCGATCTCAGATCCTAGCCTCAGCCGAAATGCCCAAATTTGATGATGTGGTGGCGAGAATCCAACAAGAGGAGTCTCGGCGGGCACTCATGAACCCTCAACCATCAACGAACACTGAGAATCGCGCCTTTCGAGCACAGCCATCTAACCCTAACCCGACGGCTAGGTCAAAGGGGACCACAGCAGCCGATTGGTGCGACCATTGCAAGCGCGCAGGGCACAACCTAGCTCTTATTATTATAATAATAATTATTATTATTAATAATAATGTTACTGTTAGTTATTACTTATTATTGTTAATTTATTATACATAAGAGTGTATGCTTATATAATTTGTGCTCCAAGCAAATATGGTGCAAGTCCAAATGATTCCTTAAGACGAGAATATTTAGATAAAAACGGGGTCAAGTATTTCAACTTTAATTAAATAGCCGTGATTTTTATTAATATCCAAAGTTAAATACAAATTAATAAATATACCCAAGTTAGCTAGTTTTTTTTTTAAATGCTCAAACCGGCCATTTAATGGTCGGTCATCTTTTTTTTCTTAGTCGGCCAGTAAATAACCAGTCCTTTTTTTTTCTCAACCGGCCATTGAGACTTCTATTTTATTTTTTTTGGTTGTTGGGACCTTTTTTTTTGGGGGGAATTGGTTCCATGCCACTCCAAAATGTTGAATTTAGAAAAATGCCACCCCAAAATCTCTGTTTTGCTAAATGCCCCTCCAAATCACATTTATTAAGGAAATTGCCACAAATACCATATTAATGTATAATTTGAAATAAACAATTTACTGTGTACTTAAAATGACAGAAATAGCCTCATCTTCATTTGCAGAGAATCCGACGTTCCTCTTCTCCGTGGCTTCATCTTCAAAAAATCCGACGTTCCTCTCTTGAAGTCGCCTACCCTAAACGGCGGAGAGGGGTGTCAACCAAAAATTCCGACGTACCTTCCTCTCCTCTGCTCCATCCCTGACAATTCCCTCCCCCTTTCCAAAATCCTTGTCCTCACGGAAAAAAGAAGGGAACTGAAGCTTGATCTTCCCATGTCGCGTCGGAATCAGACAAATTCGACCATTTTATGAGTAGTCCTCTCCACCCCGCCTTCCTCTCCTGTGAACATGGATCTGTCTTGGGTACCTAGTGGGTAAGAATTAAATTTGTATTTCAATTCAATTTGTATTTGATAGCATTTAATTGCATAGACATCGGTTTAGATCGGATTAGATCGATATGCTTGATTTTACTATGTATTAAGCGAAAGTAGTGGTCCTCGGTGAAGTTGCGAAAGTAGAACAAATTCAAACTTTATTTTCAATACGCTGTTGTGTTAATTTGGGCTTTTTTTGTGCCTTATTCACCATTTTTTCCAATAGAATACACACATGAAAAAACAGAAAGAACAATATGAAATAGTATATACCAGTGAAAAAATGTAGAGTAAATCATAATGAGGGCTTTTCTTTGTGTAATGTAAGAAGAAGCTATCTCTGCTGAATTCTTCATTCAGCTTTGAACAAGGTACTAGAAAAGCTATCCTAGCAAGATTTTGAACTAAATAACAACAATTTGAATTTGCCAGCAGATGAGACATGGTTCTAGATTGGTCACACTTAGATTTCTCACCTCTGTTCTGTTGGTTTACATGTAAGTACTAAGTAGATATTGTTGGTTATATTCAGAGAAGTTGAGCTGTAATTTTTGGTAATCTAATATTAATTCTACAATTTTGTATAGGTTTGACCCAGAAACTGCTTTTAGAATAGAAGTTAAGATTGAAGCATATTGGAACAAGCAAAATGTTAGTACAAAGGAATATGTAAAGGGAAAAATATTAAGTAGGGTGGTGGATTCCGATAGGTTTTCTTTGTGTGATTTGCTTAGTGATTTAGCCGAGGAGATAAATTGGGGGAGTTGTCAAACACCTAAGATTTGGTTGTTTGACAAAAATGAGAATAAGGATGTAGGAGTTTTAAGTAAGATTAACGATGCATCACCCCAGGCTATCACATATCTCGAGAAGAATCACAAGCAACATTGGTGTAGAAATAAGTTCTCTGAGCTTTCAAAATGTGATTATGTGAATAATAACATATCAGAGAGCTTCAATAGTTGGATTAAGGACTTGAAGGATTTGCATGTCGTTGATCTTGTTGATGGAATTAGGCTTTGACTGCTGGTTGCTATGATTGTTGATCTTGTTGATAGCAACATTGTCAAATAAGTGCTTGTTGCTATGATTTTTTGCGCAACTTTGAGTGCTGGTTGACATGAGTACCCAGTTGCTATGATGGGGCTGGTTGACATGATTTTTTGCGCAAGATGGGGGGCTTCTTGCTAGGATTTTTTGCGCAAGATGGGGGGCTTCTTGCTAGGATTTTTTGCGCAAGGGAAATATAGCTTGTAATCCACATAAGCACCAGCCAACTATAAGAACTAAGAACTACAAGCATCCACATTAAACATAAGAACTACAAGCATCCACATATAAGAACTAAAGCCATCATCTATAAGAACTATAAAGAACTACAAGCATCAACATTAAGGCTATCAACTACAAGCATCCACATATAAGAACTATAAACATCCACTATAAGAACTACAAGCATCCACATTAAGGCTATCAACTATAAAGCCATCATCAGCTATAAGAACTAAAGCCATCATCAGCTACTCCAATTCAGCCATTCAAAGAGAAAATATAGCATAGACTCATTACATAAAGCTAAACTCACAAGTAAAGCATCACTTGCATATTATTGCAATAAATATACCAATCATCACAACTAAAATCATAAAAATCATAGCAACAAGTAACTTAATCTGCTTCGATAATGCAACAAGCTGGGGAGTTTGATTGTTGATTTCTCGCATGTCGTCCAATCGAGTTTCATTTATGCCTCGTGCTCCTCCCATATGAAATGCCTCCGAACCCTTACGCAATGTCACAACTCCTAATTCGCTAAGAAATGCCTCGTACTCGTTCTCCCACATGTAGAACTTGCATCTTGGCATCCGCTGTAATTTCAAAAAAAGATATATTAGTAAGACCGAAACAATTTTGAAGCAAGGGTATGTTTGTAAATTCATATTGCAGTTCTATGTGGAGAATGGTGAGCTGTCATTCCAGATGTACCAAAGGTCAGCTGACTCGGGGCTAGGTGAGCTGTCATGCCAGATGTACCAAAGGTCAGCTGACTTGGTGAGCTGTCATGCCAGATGTACCCAAGTGTGTGGTATGTTACTGTTGCCTTCGTATATCTACAGGGGATTCGTATATCTACAGGTCTCAAGCCGGGGGATTTTGTGCATGTAATAGGGGATGCGCATGTTTATAGAACACATGTCAAGCCTCTAGAGGAGCAAATTCTGAAGCAACCCAAACCGTTCCCTGTAAATAATTTTTTTTCTCCCTTATGATAAATGTTTTTTTGGTACTTGAATGAAACAAGGGAAACGATGAACAAAATGCTTTTCATTGCAATAAATATACAGAAATTAGAAGGAAAAAAAAAAGATTATGAAGTGTCAGTTACCAACATTCATGTCTGGTACTATTTGGTACTGGTTGCTCTTGAGTGGATTTATTTCACTCTTGCTGGTACCAGCAACGAAGAGCAATTGCAGTAGTATAATATGCAATTAATGTGTTGAATTTTGTAGATTCTGAAGATAAATCCTCTGAAGAATGATATAGATTCGTTTGAGGCATCTGATTTTAAGCTTGTTCGGTATAACCCCCATAACAAAATAGAAATGAAAATGGCTGTCTAAGTAATTCATCAGAATCTTTATAGAGGTAAAATCCTGATCTCCAACACTTCTCCAATACAGGACTTCCAAAATTAAATTCTCAAGTACAAGCAATCCTCAATGTGCTCAAGTCTCGGATCAAAAGACCTCATTTCACAGTCCTCAATGTGCCTTGTAGTGTTTAACAACCAATTTCATCCCAATTTGACCAATTTCAACCCAAAATTCGAAATACCCAACAAATTGAAAAGAGAACACGGTACCGTTTTATTAGCCAAGCATTTGTAGAACACCCTCCCTGGATTGTCGTCTGTACCGCTCACGAGCCTTAGCAATTGCTTCCCGCAGTCCGGGCACCTCATACTCGGCAAGGAGGAATCGCTTGGGTGGCTGCGATTGGGAGGAGAGGCGGACGACAGCGACTGGGAGAACATGGTCTGGGAGGAGAGGCGGACGACAGCAACCACTTACGACTGGCGTGGCTGCGACTGGGAGGCGAGGCTCGACGGAAGAGAGGAGATGGCAATTTTCGACGGAAGAGGAGAGAGGCTCGACAGTGAGGGTTTTTCTAAACCATTTCTTTTCTTTCGGATCGGATCGGACCCATTAAGGGTGTAGAAATGAAAGGGTGAGGGCATTTCTGGAAAATACAAAAATACAACTCAAAATACAACATATTCTGTTTATTTTTAATTACAAATGTATAATAATTTGTTAATTGTGGCAATTTCCTTAATAAATGTGATTTGGAGGGGCATTTAGCAAAACAGAGATTTTGGGGTGGCATTTTTCTAAATTCAACATTTTGGAGTGGCATGGAACCAAATCCCCCTTTTTTTTTGCTGGTGTGGATAAAGTGAGGAATCGAAGTTAGAAATTGGAGAAGTGGAATGCACGGAAAAATGTACAATTTGCTCTTCTTTTTCAAATCAACAAACAAAATACCCCTCTTTATAAATTATTAACAAAATGTCCTTGTGGGCTCCACTTTCCCCTCCTTTTTCCTGTTCCTCTCACTTCTCCTAGTTTACTCCTATATCGTTTATTTGAAATGGATGATACAATTTGTTACTCTAATGAAAATTTTGTGAACTTAGAAATGCATTATTTTATTATATAAAATTCTTTTTAATGTAGTTATTGTAAACTAAAACTGGCAATATAATATTAGCTAATCTATAAAATATTTGTAACATATGATTTCTTTAACCGTCATTATAGAATATAGATAAGTCTAAATATTTGTGTCAACCAAACAAAATTTTAAATTAATTTAACTGAAGTCAACAAATTAATTTTATTTTATTAATTTAATTATTGAAACGTGACTTTAAAAATTATATCTAAACACTTGGGTCCATACAAATTTTTGAACACATGCATGCATTCATATGTCAAGTATAAATTTATTAGTCTTTAAAATTAATTTAGATATAGTAGGAAAGATGGAAAAAAATTAAAAAGAGAAATAACAAGTGACCAAACCCGTATATTACCGAATT